>OZ026521.1:90078861-91278861 GCA_964019695.1 Loripinus fragilis | reverse complement strand
TGCTGAAATGGGCATGGACATCCACCCGGTCTTGCAAGTTGCCATAGTAGACATCATGGGAATAGACATTTTGGCACAGTAGACATTTCAGGAACAAACATTTTGGGGGACATAATAGCACTAACCCATTTAATACATACTTCCACAAAGAATGGCTTGTAAATTTTCAATAATTCCTCCCCAGTCACAAATTGAATTTCCAATTGAATGCATCCATTTCCAGTTGGGATTATAATTACACTCAAATATTAAAAGTATGTAATGTTAGGAAACAGTGCAGAACCTGATCAGAGGTCACATTATGTCATATCTGATCTGGTTATGTACTGTTTGCCAATGTCCCATAAAATGATGGATAAACCCTTGTCCTGCTGAAACCGGATATGTCATCTTTAAGAAAGATAGTAAATCCAGAATCAGCTGGCTAAATCTAGTGAACACATCTGTGGACATGAGATCTAGATCTGACTGCTTTCAAGACAGCATAAGATTCCACTGGAAAACAGAAGTGAATGTGCCATATTCATATTTATGCAGCAGAACAAGGGTTAAGGCACTGATCAGCAGAGGACAACAAAAGCTTGTAAAACTATCCATGCAAACATTCATGACCTGACCTCATGGTGTGCTGTCAATTGAAAATGCACATTCTAAGTTTAGTGTTCAGAAGGGCCTCTTGTCTTGACACACAAATGACAGACACACCATTCACATCTTGCAGACATATTTGAAGGCAATATTAAATGTATAGCTCAGTTTGAGCACTTAATAGCCAGGTGACTTAATATGTCCAATTCCAAATCCACTATTTGGCCTCCAGATGAAAGTGCTTATAAGAAAATAATTTTCAAATTGTTATTTCAAAACCAAATCCAGGAGTGCAGTGGTTAACCTATACCTGTGTACTATATGACTAAATTCCCAGTATGGCACCTGTCCTTGATTTGGCTGCAGGCAGTCTCTTATCAGTTAAGTCCATTATAGAAAATTGCTAATACACTTTAGGTATCCAGTTGAATGTGCTTAAAAATCATATCAAAAAACAATTTTCTTGATGCTCAAAAGAGCCGTCTCAATGAGACGGTTCTTTTGAGCACCCAAAACAAATGTTCAAATGATTGAAAAATTGCATATGTTCTCACAATTTTGTCAATAAAAGTTCACTTATCTGGACTTATGTTAGACCAAACTCCATGTACATATAAACTCATCTATTTCAATATTTAAAAGTTATACAGCTTAAAATTATGCATTTTATTAAAACAGATGACATTTGATTATTTCTTCAGTCTTTTCTATTTAACCCTTAAAGCACCAATCACGACTGCAGCAGATGACAAATATGGCGACAACTTTCCTAATTTTTGAAAAAAATAAGGTATGATATTTCATGAGAATCGTCTGCCAGCAGACTATTCCTCATGAAACGTCGTGCCTTATTTGTTTTTTTATTCTTTGAAAAAGCAGCAAAATTTGCAATTGTCGTCTGCTGCAAATTGTATGTGGCACTTTATGAGTTAACTTTTTGCCTATTATTGTTGTCTGCTGATTACCTCTGCAAAATCTAGAGGCGGCCAATGGCCCCCTTTAAGTGGCCCCCTTTTGTATCAAATGGCCCCTTGCTAAAGGTAGAGTTGGCCATCATCAACATCATGCAAATGGGCAAATATTAGACAGTGTTTTTCCATCTGAAATCACATGAAAATGACCACTGAAAATTTAATGGATTTAACACTGAAGTCGTTCCTAATCTGGATCCAAAGTGTTTGATTATGGATGATTTGTTATTTCAACCAGTCAATAATTTTTCAGTCATGTCGGGATGGGTCTTCTGTGTTGAACCAGTACCAATCAGTCTCAGGTTAAAGTGTCTTGTACCACTCCTGATTTCCTGCTGACATTGAAGCTGCCCATCACTGGCCATCATTCGACAAGCCAATCAGTTTGTCCAGCAGAACTTGTTCCTTATTTATCACATCCAGAAATCATGGCTTAGGGATTCAATATTGGAATAGAGTCCTAATGGCCAAGAAAGATGTTATATGTTCAACCCTTGCTGAGACCATGCTGAGTAGTTAAAATTTGGCTCAGTGAGTAACAAATCTGTACTCTTATCAAACATTAAAATGAAAGAGGTATAATTCCCTTGAATCACATCAGATATTGCTGTAAGTTGGTGACTGTGGTCAATGGACTCCTTAGAACTGGACTTTCTCTGAGACCAAACTATCTTATCTGTGAGATGCTGTTCACCCTGAAAAAATTATTGCACAAACCAATATGACATATTGTTATATAACTGGAGAGAATCCCATCTCCTGATTCGGTGCCATGATTAACCGAAATCAACAGATATCACCGAAATCTCCAGAAAATCACCAAAATCACAAGATAAAAGTAAGAAATCACCTTTTTCTTGTTTACTTAATGCAAAAATATGATAAGAATTAGTATAATATGCTTATTTCTAGTCTGTTTTTAAAAATATGTTGATAAAAAAAATCACTTTCAAATTGCTATAATGTGTTGCTATATTTTTTATTGAAATATTTATTTGCTGGCACATTAAAATATAAGCCTTTTGTAAACATATCAATTATTCTACTATCATTTATATCATATAAAGGCATAAAATTAACATTAAAATGGATATTTCCTTTTTTTCTGGTGATTTCGGCGAACCTTGAATTGGAAATTGAAATGTACATTTTTTTTCATATTTTAATCAAAGTAGAAATAAGCTTATTATTCAAATTGTTATCCAGCTGATCAGGATGCATATTGTTTTCTACTCTGCTTGTTAATGCATACTATTAAGTGGAACCCTGCAAGTTGGTTAGATATACACTGCTGAAGTTACTCTTTGCCTGAAATTGTTGTCTGCTGATAACCTTTGCAAACAGTTTAAGAACCAGATCAGGACTGACAAAATGTCAGACCTGATCTGGGTCCAAACTGTATGACTCTCTGATGGTGATCATGAAGGAACTATATAGTAAATTCATTTAGAAAAGACAGCAGATGACAAAATACCTAAACATTTGCCTGGTCCTGAAGTCAGCTGATCAGGATGTATATTGTTTTCTACTCTGCTTGTAAATGCATACAAATAAGTGGTATAATGCCTTCAATGTTGGCTCCCGGTACCGTTAGTTTAACAGGTAACAGGGTCCAGGGCGACAACGGTAAACATTGCGCTTACTGTACCCTGCAAGTTGGTTTGATATACACTGCTGAAGTTACTCTTTGCCTGCAATTGTTGTCTGCTGATAACCTTTGCAAACAGTTTTAGAGCCAGATCAGGACCGACAAAATGTCAGACCTGATCTGGGTCCAAACTGTATGACTCTCTGATGGTGATCATTAAGGAACTATATAGTAAATTCATTTAGAAGAGACAGCAGATGACAAAATACCTAAACATTTGCCTGGTCCTGAAGTCAGCTGATCAGGATGTATATTGTTTTCTACTCTGCTTGTAAATGCATACAAATAAGTGGTATATTGCCTTCAATGTTTGCTCCGGTACCGTTAGTTTAACAGATAACAGGGCCCAGGGCGACAGCGGTAAACATTGCGCTTACCGTACCCTGCAAGTTGGTTAGATATACACTGCTAAAGTTACTCTTTGCCTGCAATTGTTGTCTGCTGATAACCTTTGCAAACAGTTTAAGCCAGATCAGGACCGACAAAATGTCAGACCTGATCTGGATCCAAACTGTTTGACTCTCTGATGGTGATCTATATGGTAATCTATATAGTAAATTAATTTAGAAAAGACAGCAGATGACAAAATACCTAAACATTTTCCTGGTCCTGAAGCCAGCTGATCAGGATGTATATTGTTTTCTACTTTGCTTGCAAAGGCATACAAATAAGTGGTACCCTGCAAGTTGGTTAAATAAACACTGCTGAAGTTACTCTGCCTGCAATTGTTGTCTGCTGATAACCTTTGCAAACAGTTTTGGAACCAAATCAGGACCAACAAAATATTGGGCCAGATCTAAATCCAAACTGTTTGACTCTCTGAGAACTATATAGTAAATTAATTTTAAAAAAGACAGCAGATGACAAAAATATCAAAAAATTTCCAGCAAGCAGAGTAAAATAGAAATGGATGCTTGTCAAGATAAATAGGGTTACCATATTATAATAAATGCACTTGTGTAAATATCAAATTAACCCTTGTCCTGCTGAACCTAGATACATCCTGTTTTTGGAAACACTAACAGTGTGGAAACTGATCAGCTGATCGGGATCCACAGTTTTGCATTCAGTTTACAGTCTTGCCAAAATTTAGCTATATTTGCTCAGCAGTACAGGGTTAAACAATTTAATTTGATAGTTTGTGTAGAATTGTTGTTTTTTTGTTTTTGTTTTTTTTTATGTGTGTAAATATTATTTATTTTGAGGGCCTCATGCTACTAAATGTTGTCACCCTCTTTAAATAAAGACTTACTTACTTACTTATTTACTTACTTACTTACTTACTATCCAATTATGGCATTAAATTAATAATAAAATTGTGATTTCCTATTTTTATCTGGTGATTTCGGTGAATTCACTGTGCACTGAATTTGAAAGTGAAATCATAACATTTTTTTCATTTCTTTTTAAAATCAAAGTAGAAATAAGCTTATTATACTAATTCTAGATTATATTATGACATTAAACTAACAATAAAATGGTAGTTTTTTCTTATTTTTATCTGGTGATTTCTTGGTGATTTCTGCTGATTTCGGTTAATCATCGGACCCTCCTGATTGGCTCAATTTGTCTTCATAAATCTCTGTCTACCTGAAAACCGGTCTAAACTGGCCTACAAGTTAATATTGCATGAAAACCAGCTCAAACTAGTTTCCAGAGGTTAATATTTTGACACTAATATCACCATCTGTAGAGCTAAAAATAGCATGATTAATATAAAACTAACATGTGCTGCATGAAATTGACATGATTTGCTGTTTCACATCCCAACAGGTAAATTAAAGACTTTCATGATCTTTTTGAAAACAGTTTTGTATTATCTTGTTTGTTAATTTATCTTTGTTTTGAAAAAACAAAAAGTATAAAAAAAAGTTTTATATTAATTAAATTTTACGTTCCACACTCAGAGAATTAGTATCCTTTTCAACATGCAAAATACTATGTTTAAATATTTTAATAACAGTTGATGAAACTTATGAGAAAGTCCTTAGGCTGAAGGTTGAACATAACTTAAACAACAAAACAAAAAGTAGAAAAGTTTCATTGTTAGTTGAAACGCCATACAACAAAACAGTTATTGACTTCAACTTCGGTAGACATAAGGATTATCTACCCTGTTTCATTCCCTTTAATTTGATATGCAACACAACTACAACTAATTCACACCGGGTAGGCGGCAACATCGAACGCAGAACACAATCGAGGAACTGCGATCAATACATGTATGTACAGCCGCTGTTATAAATAAGTCAGTTTATCTGGGTTTTTTTTATAATTTATAGCAGTATTTTAATAAAATTGGTTTCGCCTATCTATTCTGAAATGAATCGTGATTTGTTCTATGCAGGTGTTGTTTCTGATAAACAAGTAAAATGAACTTACAGTCGGCCGATCGCAGACAATGGGTTCTTAGCTTTCTTTCATACCAGCTCCGTCACAAGAAAACCTTTTTTCGATGTGTCTGGTGATGTCCAAACAGACCTTGGAAGGAGTACAACTACCCTGCCGTATATATTGTAGAACTGGCAGGCTCATCGTGTGGCCCGTTAGCTAAGTGGTCAGAGTATTTGCACGGTCTGTGATAGGTCCCGGGTTCGAGTCCCCATCTGGTCATATGCTTTTTCTTCACATGTGTCATCTACACACCCCCCCCCCATGACCCGTCCTGAACTTGAACCCAGGACCCTCTCAGAATGTGGGTGTATGTTTACCACTGAACTGTCTGGCCACACAGTAGGCATGTGACATAGGGTTTGATCCTGAGCTTTCCAGGTCCGATTTGAGTTTATGGATCAATATAAAACAGAAAACATACCTATAAAGCTCGGATATATATCGGACAAAAGCAAACAAAAAATTGCTCATTGATTGCCAAAAACATTGATTGCTATCGATAACCGATTGCCATTAATGAAGTTTTCAATTGCCTTAGTATCATTACCATCATCCTTTAAAACAGATACTGCGCTTTTCACTTATCAGATAGAAATTATTGAATACACACAGGATATCCACCAATAATTTAATTTTACCCTTCTGTTTCTGAAAGATCGAAATACGACAATAATTGCGAAAAAATATACATATTTTTCAGTTTTAAGTTGAAATAAGTAATGATCAGAAATAAAATGTTATTTTTCAGCCAACTCTCACACATTTTTTGGACAAATATAACACCAAGCACATTTCTTTGATCTTACCTAAAACTGATATCATGCTTACTTTTACTGAAACCTGAGCATTCCAATGAAAAAAATAAAATATTAAACTTACCCAAAATGGCGGCTGTAAAATGTAAATATTGATCACAGTTCCTCGGTTGTATTCTTGTTGCGCCTACCCAGTGTGTAATTTCAGAAAAGAAAAAAATGATCTTTTGACCACACCCCAGGGGTCAAGGGTGTGTGTTGGCACAAAATATTAGCTAGCATGTTATTGTATGCTTCATTCCCTTAAATTTAATATGCAACATGACTATATTCTGAAAAAAATTGATTTTATATTTATAAGCCTATGACATAATGTGAGGTGATGCTACATACCAAATATCAAGGCTCCACGCCTTGTAGTTTCAGACAAGAAGATTTTTTCAAGTTTTCCTTATTAAAGCCTATGTAAAATAGTAAATCATGTGACCACTGAGGCGGGAACATTTTTGGCCTCAGGAGTATAACTTGAACAAAGCTGGTAGAGGTCTACTAGGTTATACTTCATATCAAATATCAAGGCTCTATGATTTGTGGTTTCATACAAGAAGATTTTTTCATGTTTTCCATAAGCCTGTGTAAAACATGTGGCCCCTTGGGACAGGACCATTTTTGGCCCCAGGGTCATAATTTGAACAAACTTGGTGGACCTGGATCATAATTTGAACAAACTTGATAGAGGTCCACTAGTCTTGGTGATGCTACATACCAAATATCAAAGCTCTATGCCTTGTGGTTTTAGACAAGAATATTTTTTTATGTTTTCCCTATATAAGCCTATGTATCACATGTAACCCCAGGGACAGGCCCATTTATGACCCATGGGCATAATGGGCATAATTTGAACAATCTTGGTAGAGGTCACTTAGATGATGCACATGCCAAATATCAAATCTATATGGCTTGTGGTTTCAGACAAGAACATTTTTAAATTTTTCATCTTGAAAATCTATTTTTAGCCTGTGTTGACCAAAATCATTTGAACAATTATCAAAGAGGGCTATATAAAGATCATTCCTGCCAAGTTTGGCCAAAATCCAGCTAGTAGTTTAGGAAATCGTGGGGTGAACGCAATACTGCAGTAACTCAATTTTGCAAATTTTTCAGGAGAAGCAAAAAACTATTTCATATTTTTATTTGTTGAAATATCAAATAGAAATTCACAAGGTTGATGACAAACAGGTAAAGAAATAAGGTGATACATTTAATTTGAACAAATATTTAATTCTTAAACAGTATTTTAAAGAAATACAACATACAACTGTATTGCTATCAAGAAAATCATATTCTCTTAGTTTTTTTGAGTGCAACACCGTTGCATCTTGACTTACAACAGTTTTGCGTTGAGAAAATATTGAATATGGTGCCGTCAGTTCTGTTGTAAGTTGAGATACAACAGTGTTGCCTTACAGCCTCCTTATTTTCCAATTATAAATTTCCTTGTAATAATGATGTATCTTAACATAATAGCCCTAAAAAGTGACATTAACTTCAGCAGAGGACTTGAATATTGGCCTGATATTGGCCAGAATGCCAAGAGCGTAGCGGAAGCACGGTTACTAAGAAGTGCCAAGGACTGGCTAAATAGCACAATTACCGCGGAAGGGCATTATCGTAGAAAAAGCATACAGAGCCTAACAAGATGGGACAGAGCGTAGCAGTAGCATAGCTGCATGGCAGATTAATAACTCAGCGATTTTGCCATGATGTGACAGAAATTATTGTCCTCCTATGCTCATGATGCTGCAGCAACATGCCTACGCACATGAAGATAATACATCTTAGAAGGGGCTACGCTTCCTCTGCGCTTAGAGCCAATGCAGTGTTGCTACATAAATTTTGAACAGATCAAAACAACAGGCCTTTATAGGTTTTTATATAGGTTCCTTTAACCCAAAATATAGGTTATTTTATAGGTTTTACACCAAAATTAAAGGTTAAATATAGGTTCTATACTCAATTTAATCACACTTCTAGATGCTTTCCTGTTCATGTCAGAAGCTTTATTAACACATGAATTGTTATATTCCAACCAAAGCCATTGAACATTAATACCCAAGTCGGCAGCACAAGACTTTCCTGATCTGATTCTTGTACATACAGCACCCTTAGGTCCACGAGCGAGCAAGATGTCTTCTTCATATGACCATCAATAGAGAGAATAAGAGGGCCCATGGGACCTTGATCGTTCATCTGAATCCTTGTCATGAGGAGATGTTTACCACAAAATATAAATCCCATTCTCAAATTGGGTATCACTCGGATCATAAACAAAGCCTATCATTTCTCTTATTTCAATCAAAATATACTTATCTACTCATTTTCATTGTCTGACCTTTTTACCCAACCCAAAAGGGCTGGGGTTTGCATAAGGTCACACAGTTTAATTGCATAATGTTCTACACTTCATTCCTTTTAATTTGATAATATGCAACATAAACTTCTTCAGATTTTATTACCCTTTGACCCCATCCAGGGGTAGAGGGTATGTAAGATGGCAGAGTTATGATTTACCTGCATGGTGTTCTAAACTTCATTCCTGTTAATTTAATATGCAAGATGATTACTTTCAGAAAAGAAAAAGCATGACCTTTCGACCCCACTCCAGCATGTAATTGTATGCTTCATTCCTTTTAATTTGATATGTAACATGACCATATTCTGAAAAAGTTGATCTTATATAAGCCTATGTGACCCATGGGTTGGTCCATCTTTGGTCAAAGGGGCATAATTTGAACAAAATTGGTCCACAAGGTGAGGCTACATACCCATTATCAAGGGCCAGCGATTTCAGACAAGAAGTTTTTCATGTTTTCCCTGTATAAGCCTATGAAAAATGTGACCCCCAGGGGCATAGTTTAAATCAACTTTGTAGAGGTCCACTAGGTGATGCTGCATACCAAATACCAAGGCTTTAAGCCTTGTGGTTTCAGACAATAAGATTCTTTTCATGTTTTCCCTATATAAGCCCATGTAAAACATGTGACCCCGGGGCAGCCCTTTTAAGCCACCAGGGGCATAATTTGAACAAACTTGGTAGAGGTCCACTAGGTAATGCTACATACCAAATATCAAGGCTCTCAGACTAGAAGATTTTTAAAAATTTTCATCGTGAAAATCTATTTTTAGCCTGTATGACCTAGATATGAAACGGATGGGGAACCATTTTGAACAATAAATAAAGAGGGCCATATGTAGATTGGTTCCCCTCGTTCATTAAGCTCTACTTCTGTTACGCATATAACGATAGGTATCATGTATTTAATTTAAAGTTGAGAATCCTACTCATGCGACTGCGCATGCTCAAGAAAGACTTTTCAACACAAACTGCAGTATTTTTCAGTTGCCATAATTTGATAATTTAGTAAAAGAAAAAATACATAAACGCCCAGAACAAAATAAACTTAATAAAGCAGCTTGTTTAAAAAATGCACTTTATGTCACGGATATCCTGCCTGGGTTTGGTTAAAATCCAGCCTGTAGTTAAGAAGTCATTATATCAATTGTTAATGGATGATGGACGAAGACTGGTCACAAAAGCTCACTTTGTCACAATGTGACAGGTTAGCTTAACAGCCATCTTGTGACTGTCAAGCAACCCAGTCTCCCTTGATGGTCTGATGAAGAAGAGCAGCTGGAAACTTAAAAGAAAAACAGATGAGCACAAACATCTATTCCAAGAATACATTTTTAAATAACACTGGCCTTAAAGACAAAAAATAAGGGTTTTTTAGGGAAAATACAGAGTATTTTATGAAAAAAATAAAGGTTATATAGGTTTGACACAGAATTATAGGATAGGTACAGGTTTTATAGGTTTCGCTGGGAGGCCTGAAACAATCATCATGATCTGGCCATCATGAAGATTCTGATAGGCTTCTGTTGTGACCTATTGGCTTCTACTGTGCTCTTGCCGTTTTTGATACGTTTAGAGATTTTTTATGAAAATTTCAAATTGTTGTGGAATTGTTGTCCCTTGGAATGGGGTTTTAAAAAGAATTTGTTGACTGGAATGCATAAAATGTGTTGCATTGGAGAAAAGGGACCTTTCTCAACTTGAAACAGATTTTGCAATTATGCTATGATTGATGACAACATTATCAGCCTATTCATGAGAAAACCTGCATTTTATATATGCAAAAACAAATGAATGCAGATCAGCTTGTGCAGTGACCACGTTTGTGCTATGTTTTCGCTATATACATATCTGCCTGTCCATCTCCTATCCATTGCCCAAATAACCCCATACCTGCCTCTCCATCTCATATCTGTTCGTCAACTAACCCCTTATCTTCCTGACCAACTCCTATATGTCCACCAACTATCCCCATATCTGCCTGTCTATCTCCAACCTGTCCACCAACTAACCCCACTTGTGCCTGTCCATCTCCTATCTGTTGCCCAACTAACCACATAACTGCCTCTCCATCTCCCATCTGTCTACCAATTAACACCACATCTGCCTGTCCACCTCCAACCTGTCCACCAACCAACCCCACATCTGCCTGTCCATCTCCTATCCGTCTACCAACTAACCCCACATCTGCCCCCCATCTCCTATCTGTTAGCCAACTAACCACACATCTGCCTGTCCATCTCCAACCTATCCACCAACTAACCCCATATCTGTCTGTCCATCTCCTACATGTTGCCCAACTTACCCCATACCTGTCTGTCCATCTCCTATCTGTCTACCAACTAACCCCACTTGTGCCTGTCCATCTCCTACATGTTGCCCAACTAACCCCATACCTGTCTGTCCATCTCCTATAAGTCTACCAACTAACCCCACATCTGTCTGTCCATCTCCTATCTGTTAGCCAACTAACCCCATGCCTGTCTGTCCATCTCCTATCTGTCTACCAACTAACCCCATACCTGTCTGTCCATCTCCTATCTGTCTACCAACTAACCCCACATCTGTCTGTCCATCTCCTACATGTTTCCCAACTAACCCCATACCTGCCTGTCCATCTCCTATCTGTTTATGTACTAACCAAAAATCTGCCTGCCCATCTCCATTCTGTCCAACAACTAACCCCACATCTACCTCTCCGTCCCTTACCTGTTGCCAAACTAACCCCATACCTGCCTGTCCATCACTACCTGTTTTTTGGACTAACCCCATATCTGCCTGTCCATCTCCAATCTGACTACCAACTAGCCCCACTTGTGCCTGTCCATCTCCTATCTGTTGCCCAACTAACCACAAAACTGCCTCTCCATCTCCCATCTGTCTACCAACTAACCCCACATCTGCCTGTCCATCTCCAACCTGTCCACCAACTAACCCCACATCTGCCTATCCATCACTACTTGTTGCCCAACTAACCCCATATCTGCCTGTCCATCTCCTATCTGACTACCAACTAACCCAACATCTGCCTGCCCATCTCCAACCTGTCCACCAACTATCGCCACATATGCCTGTCCATCTCCTACCTGTTGCACAACTAACCCCATACCTGCCTGTCAATCTCTCATCTGTTTATGTACTAACCAAAATCTGCCTGTTTATCTCCAACCTGTCCACCAACTAACTCCACATCTGCCTGTCCATCTCCAACCTGTCCACCAACTAACCCCACACCTGCCTGTCCATCTCCTATCTGTCCACGCCCTAACCCCACATCTGCCTGTCTATCTCCTGTAGATCTGTTGCCCATCTAGCCCCATTTATTTCTATGCATCTCCTATCTGTTGCAAAACTAACCCACACCTGCCTTTTCATCTCCTGTTGCCCAGCTATCCATATATCTGCTTGTCCATCTCTTATCTCTTGCCCAACTAACCCCATATCTTCCTGTCCATCTCCTACCTGTCCACCAAATAAGCCCATCTCTGTCTGTCTAACTCCTATCTGTCCACCAACTATCCCAATAGCTGCCTGCCCATCTCTAACCTGTCCACCAACTAACCCCATATCTGCCTGTCCATCTCCTATCTGTTGCCCAACTAATCTCATTTCTGTCAGTCAGTCCATCTCCCCAATTTTTGCCCATCTCATATTCTATCTGCTGCACAATTAACTGTATATTTGCATATTCACATCCTATGTGTTGCCCAACTAATCCCAAACCAACCTGTACATCTCCAACCTGTCCACCATATAACCCCACATCTGCCTGTTCATCTCCTATCTGATGCCCAACTCCTCCAACTTCTGCCAGTCCATCTCCCATCTGTTGTCTGACTCTCCCCATATCTGCCTGTCCATCGCCTATCTGTTGCCCAACTAACCCCACATCTGCGAATCCATCTCCAACCTGTCCATCAACTATCCCCATATCTGCTTGCCCATTTCCTACCTATTACCAAACTATCCCCATATCTACCTGTCCATCTCCTACCTGTTGCCCAACAAACCCCTTATCTGCCTCTCCATCTCCCAACCTGTCCACCAACTTACCCCACATCTGCCTGTCCATCTCCTGTCATCCAACTATCCCCATAAGGCACATCTGCCTTTCCATCTCCTATTTGTCCACCAACTAACCCCACATCTCCCTATCCATCTCATATCTGGACCCAAACCAACCCCATATCTTAAACCTTTTAATATATCCTTCCTAATCACCAACTTACCCCGCATCTGCCCATCGATCTCCTATCTGTTCCCCCAACCAACCCCATATCTACCTCTACACATCCTTCCTGATCACCAACTAACCCCACATCTGCCTGTTCAACTTCTATCTGTTCCCCAACTATCCCCGTGTCTGCCTGTCAAACTTCTATCTGTCTACATACTAAGCCAATATCTACCTGTTCATCCCTTATCTGTCCACCAACTAACCCCATATCTGCTTGTCCACCTCCTACCTGTCCCTTTATAAACCCCATATTAATCTGCCCATCTCATACCTGTCCACCAGCTAACCCCATATCTGACTGCCCATCTCCTTCCGGATCATCAACTAACCTCACATCTGCCTGTCCAACTTCTATCTGTTCCCCAACTATCCCCGTGTCTGCCTGTCCAACTTCTATCTGTCTACATACTAAGCCAATATCTACGTGTTCATCTCTTATCTGTCCACCAACTAACTCCATAGCTGCTTGTCCACCTCCTACCTGTCCCTTTATAAACCCCATAATAATCTGCCCATCTCATACCTGTCCACCAGCTAACCCCATATCTGACTGCCCATCTCCTTCCAGATCATCAACTAACCTCACATCTGCCTGTCCAACTTCTATCTGTTCCCCAACTATCCCCATGTCTGCCTGCCCAACTTCTACGGTCCTGTCTACATACCAACTCCATATCTATCTGCCCATCTCCAACAAGTCCACAAACCCCCATATCTACCTGTCCATCTCCTTTTAAGCTCAACAAATGACCCCTTCTTTTTCAACTGGTATCAAACCAGTAGCATACTCCTCAGTATTTGTAGATGAAAGAGTACATGTTACTGATTTGGATTTGATTTTTCTCATGTCAGACAACTGACATCTTAAGGCTCCACGTAATTGTTGTCATATGTTTTATGTTTATATGTAGCATGTGATTGCTTCATTTTACATGAACCACAGGAATGAATGGGATTTTTGACATTTGTTTTAGGTTCGTTTGAAACAGTCTTTTTTGCTTGCTGTTTTATATTTTCATTTGTTTAGTTTTGATATTTGTTTCAGTCTTCTGGCCCTTTGTTTTCCTCTTTTTTAACTTCTTATGTTTCTATTGAGATGATAATGTTATATATGAAAGAGAAGGATCAGATGAGTCAAGGTTAGAGAGCTAGCAGTTTTGCTTCATGCTTGGTAGGCTTATAATCACTACCAGAGCTATTAAAGGCATAGAAAATTGAGCAATAATACTGGTACCACTCATTATGGTTCTCTCCAGGGGTCATACTGGACGGATCAAAGGCTAATCTTTATGAGGTGATTATGACTTCCTTACAGGGGGCAATAAAGTGGTCCCATGAAGGGATTAGGTATTTTCTGACAAAATATTGATCTTTATCTTAGTGAAAGAAATTGTGTTGTATACACAGGTAAGTCCCCTCTTGAGGCCCCTTTAAGTTTGTGAGAAACTGAAACTGTCCCTTATCAGTAAAGTCACTAATGATTCCATATATCACAAAATATATGTCTTTAAGAACAGAAAATGACTGCACTGTTTTAGGACGATTTAGTTTGCGTTGGGAAATGAAGAATAATATAAACAATTCTGTCAATTTTGCCAGCCTAGTACTTCGCAGCAGAAAATGTTTTGTTTTCCCCTAACTTAAAGGGGATGTTTTGCTTTTAAAATTGATTTTCCATAGAAAACACATGTCATTTATGAAAACAAGACAGGTAAGGAGCCTAGATACATTGAGAGAAAAATTACCATTTTGTGGCACATGATAAAGAGCCAAGGTACTGCAGTGTTGCTCGACAGTTTCCTTACATAATAATGTTATAAACCAGTGCAATACTGCAGTTACTTTACATACAATACTTTTGCATAAAAGATTTCAGATCAAATAAACAGCAGATTCATTGCAGTACTGTTGTATATTAAGTTACTGCAGTATTGCATTTAAGATTCGTCCTGAAAAACAACAAATTCATTGCAATACTGTGGTATCTCAAAGATACTGCAGTGTTGCATTCAGTTTACTGCTGGTTGAAATAGTAAAGAAAATGCAACACTGTTGTATGTGAAGATACAACAGTGTTGCATTCAAGATTTCTGTTATAAATAAAAAAGGTCAGTGCACAACTGCAGTATCTAAAGATACTGCAATATTGCATTACTTATTTTGGGACTGTCAAGTCAAAGTATATGCAATAGTATTGCAAGTCAAGATACCACAGTATTGCAGTCAAATAAACTGGTTCTTGAGATACAACATATTTTTACTTTCAAATAGCTTTAAAAGTATTTAGAGCAGAATCACAAGCATTTGATAGAATATGTATTAGTCTAAACACTTTCCATTTTTATAAAAAACCTATTTTGGCAAAAACATGAGTTACTGCAGTTTTGCGTTCACCCCACGAAATGTCCTTTGATGCAAATGTTGACCACAGACGACGACTGACTTCCAACGATCACAATAGCTCATCAAGTGCCTTGAAGCAGGATTTCTGTGTAGTTTGGTGAAATACCACCAAGTGGTACAGAAGGAGACATTATTTAAAGGAAATTGTTGACGGACGACGGACATCCTATGATCACAATAGCTCACCTTGAGCCTATACAATTGACTAGTAGTACTTAGTACATAACAATTGGTGACTTGCAGTGCTCTGGAAGAATGTGGGTGGGGGATTTGTGTTAAACACATCTGTTTTACTTATTTAGATAATTGTACAGCTACCTAGATTCTGGGTCAGTCTCTCAATGTATTGCAGTAATCTCATCAGCGCAAAAATATTTACTGTTCATACTAAGGTCAAAATCTTACCTCATTTATCACCATTCAGCATGTTCAGCTGAGGGACCAAACTGCCTGCGGTGTCCCTCTTGTCAGTGAAGTATGTGTTCATCATAGAAGCCTCTACAGCCTCCTGGCTACTGATAGCCATACTAATCCTGCAATTCTGGAATGACTTGGACTGCTGGATGGCAGCTGTTGCATGTTGATGCTCTGAAGAACATTTAAATATAAATAGTCTGGATTTATCCTTTTTTTCAAATACATGTACTGTCAATTAAGATCAGCTGGTGTCTGTGGAGCTATCCGAGCAAAATCCTTACTGTTTTTCAGTCTGAAAATATACAAGGCCCTATATTAGGTCAGGGAAAACAGTGTTCAACCTAAAGCCTTTGACCCCTTGCTGAAAAGCTAGAGTGGGCCATCTATTACATTGTATGTGGATGGGGAAATATTGAGTTATATTATCACGTGAAATCAAATGAATATCACCCAGATTTCCAAGATTGAACAATGGAAAAGTATTATTAGGCCAAATATCCAGCTATGAAAATCTTAAATGGATCAGGGTGATTTCAAAAATAATGCATCCATTTCTATAATCAATGTTTATAGACTATCTAAAGCAGATTTATTGTTAAAATTAATTTTAAGATATGTAATTAATGTTTTTCTTGCATCATGCCAAGTTTCATCGCTTTAGAATTTTCCGTTCAAAAATTACATCGAAAAATGTCATCCAAATTGTCACAAGGGTAACACTTTTTTGTGACATTTTTTCCCTTACCTTCAATTCAACTGTAAATTGTATTAAACACTATTCATGTATAGTCAAATGGTGAATTGCAGTTGAAATATAGCATAAAAGCTGTAGGAAAACAATCTTTTCATCTTTTTTAAACCAGATAAATCGGAAATTTGTAACCTTTTATAAACACACCCTTTCAAATTTTTATCATACAGAATTTCATATGATTGGAGTAAAGTGAATTGCCTCATAAAATATACAAAGTTTTATTCAAAAGGAATGCTGTTTTAATGACTAGCTGTCTTTAAGCTTTCTAAAGGAACCAACTTGCCTATAAAACAACAAGTATGATTTTATGTAGCCAGTACTGAATAAAACCACCCAGATATGTCACAAGTGTAACATTTAAGGTTTCAACCATCAGCATTTCAATTTGTTTTGCATTTCATAGCTTTTTTGCTGTTTTTCTGGTCAAGGGAGCCCCCAAAAAACATTATGAGGAATTGTGGTGAAATCCTTAAGCTGCTGACTTTGTGGCATGATTTTAAATGATGTCACAAGTGTAACACATTTTAGGAATATGTGATAAATGCATATACATGGCAAATCTTAAATGAAATATATCTTATTTGGTCTTTTTAATAATTCTTGAATGCATAAATATAATTTAAACACATTAAAAAGTCAACAACTTCACCAAATGTGTAGTCAATACTAGTTACGGTCCAGCAGGAATGATACTTCCTCAAGCCCATATACTAGTTTCATTATGAAGCTGGCCATCCTTGAGCTACATTCTGGGATAGGAATCATGCTAAATTCAACACTGAAGAAATCAGACAATCTTAAACCAGACTATAACTTGATTTAGACAGGTAGACTTTAAAATGTGATTTGTGTCACAAGTGTAACATATATTATGGATTGAATTCATCTCACTTTTTCCTGTGTTTGGTCAAAGGATGATCTATTCAACAATTAATTTGATATATTTTGGTATTTAGGGTAGTTATTCACTCTTTCGATACAAAGAAAACACAAAACGGTGTAAACAAAAAGGATAAAATTATGCACTCACAAGGAGGGAAAGGTATTTTTTCACAATTCAAAAAATATTTACAGGAATTTATTGAAGAAAACCAAAAAAGATGCTAAGTTGTACATACTATTGTAGGTTACATAAAGTATAAGAGATAAGAAAAGACAAAAGGGTCATAATCAGTTCCTTTGTAATGTCACAAGTGTAACACAATTATTTCTTTCTATTTAAGCCAAAAATGGTATCAATCAAATCATTCAATTGATAATTTATCCCACAATGAGTGCTGTCAACTGTTTTCTGATCATTAACATTTTATAACTCCTTACTATGCTTAATAAACAAATCTGAATAGTTCATTTTTTAAAGTCTTGTGCTAAAAAAAGGGAATTGATTTATGTTTTGATACATTTTAATCAATTTCCATGAAGCCAATTCACTTCATCCTATATAAAATCTATAAGAGATAAAAAATTCAAAGGAGAAACTCCCTCTTCTGATTTTGTCACAAGTGTAACACATTCCATTACCAACATATGTTATTGTGTTTAATATGTTTTATATCCTATATATTCAAATGAAATTTGTTCTATGTTTTTCATATACCCTACTTGTTATCTAAGAACAATTTTTAACAAAAATCATGCTTATTATTTAAATTAGAAAAACTTTTTCCTCTACACAGTGAAAATCCAGGGGTGTATTTTCACATAAAATTTTATTACAAGTGCAAATTTTGAGCGAAAGATTAAATTTTACTTTGAAAATGTGTATACATAACTACTTCATCAGTTCATGAAAGAATATTTACAATTCTGCATACCTGTGTTGTTTATAATCAAGCTAAGTGTAGCTTATAGAATTGTAAAAAAATAAGGAAAAATGATTAAAGTATTAAATTTAAAGCATTGTCCTAAATTTTATTCTTAAACCAGTATTTGTTTCTGAAATTTTGATGTTCCCTGGTTAAGAGGATGTAAAAAAGATAATGATAGAGCAATTTTGAAATTTGACCCCCAATGTCACACTTCGGATGCATTTTTTTTTTTAAATCACCCATATCAGCGGTTTCAATTGGATCAAATATTTTATTTTATTCAAATTAATTTGTACAAGTATGGTATATACAGCTTGAAACAATAAGATAAGGAAAAAACACTAGAATTCCGAGAATCTGATGTGTCGCCTGGCCAAACAGAAGTCAATCAAGGCAAATTTGTCATATTTATATTCCGGGCGAAGGGTTACTTTAGAGAAACTTATAAATGACAAAATATAAATCGTCAAAAACCCAAGAAACGCTCTCTCAGGGAAACACTGCTGATATGGGTATAGGGAATAAGCGATTGCCCCTCCTCCCCCCCTGTAAAAAGTTGGACCCCTCCCAGTGGCGTAGCTTCCTTTAGGCCATGTAGGCCGCGGCCTACACTTTTTCAGAAAGTAAAAAAATATAAACGCCAAAAATGCAATAAAATGGAGGGGGGAGGGGGTAGGGGGTGAGTAAATCAGAAAGATATTCCAAATTATCCTGATATCAGACGTCACCCATTACCCACTGTAGAAGAACGGTTGTTTGCGTTCCAGGACGAGCTGTCACATGATGTTGCTAGCCTACCCAATAGGAAATGAACCATCGCACGAAGCTTTGCAACCTGTATAATTGCATTTTCACCATAATTGGAGTCCTTTTGACCATGCCACCGACGTCCGCAACATGCCAAAGGTAGCATGAAAAGAATTAAAAACTACTTGCGCTCAACAATGATGTCTGCCAGGCTGTCCTTCGTAGCGATGATCTACAGACACTTGATGTTGACAGGGTGATTAACATGTTTGCGTCAGACAAATTTAATGCAGAAAATTAGTTTTTTTTCTAAGTTGGCTTGTGATTAATAGTTTTGTTGCTACCTGCATTTAGATATTGAAACTTGATGTCGCTTGTTTTTCAACATACATGTACAGTACATTGTATCTTTTATTTGGGATGATCATTACAATGTCACATGTCTTCTTGCTATATAACCATGTAGGCTCCTATAAGCCTTCTAACCCTTAAAGCACCAGCCAAAAACTGCAAATGAAAGACGCGTCTGCCTAAGTCCTCTGTTGCATATATTTGCTAATATTATTGACTAATGTCAGTATTGAGGCAAACAGTGTAGACCCAGATCTGGATCTCTCACTGTTTGTCAAAGACGCTTGTAAAACAATTCAGCAGATGAGAAAGCGGACTACTTTTGTAGTGATTGGCCATTTAATGGTTAAAAGAGTATGATACCTGTCCCTGACTCCCAGGTTGATGATTTTGTTTTTGCATTTCAGCACCGTAAGTTGATCAAACTTGATAAGCATATTAGGCCATATGGGCGATGATGGTGATAACTACCTGTAATTTCTAACAATCGCATGAACGCATTTATAAGTGCGAAATAATCGCGAAATCCATATTTGGACAGTCTAGGACTGAAAATTTTTCTGGGCGAGCAAGCCCCCAGACCCCACTACCATTAGGCCTACACATTAATTGAAGCCAAGCTACGCCCCTGCCTCCCCTTGGAAAAAATGATAGACCCCTCTGGATCCTTGGAAAATTACAATTTTCTTTAAAATAAACCATTGGACTTCTGTAAAATAAGTTGAGGACTAAACAAGAAATGTCACAAACACGTGACGAATGCCCCCAAAGGAATTGGTCTAGCATAAGACACATTTGAGGAAAGTAAGCTGTAATATAGGAGATATGCTCCAAACAGGAAAAACCTAGAAATGAGGCCAGAAGTCAATGTCAAGGTCAAAGTGACCCAAAATGGTATGCACCACTCTGCCATCCCAAGAGGAATCATCACCCCAAATTTGGGATTCCTACATCAAATAATATAGGAGATATGCACCAGACTCAATGCAGTTTCTAAAAACTAGGTCAGAGGTCAAGTTCAAAGTCACAGTGACCCGATTATGGTACACGGCACTTCGTCATCTCAAGATGCATCCACTTACCAAATTTGAGATTCCTTACCCAAATAATATAAGAGATATGTTCCAGACACGATTATTCTAAAAACTAGGTTAGGTCAAGGTCACAGTGACCCAAAAATGGTAAACAATACTCCACCATCCCAAGATGCATCCACATCCTAGGATTTAGGCTCCGGCCGCAATAATTCTTAAAACTAGGTCAGAGGTCAAGGTCACAGTGACCCGAAAATGATATGTGACACTCTGTCATCCCAAGATACATTTACACACCAAATCTGGAATTCCTATCTCTAAGAATATAGGAGATATGCACCAGACTCATTGCAGTTTCTAGAAACTAGGTCAGAGGTCAAGTTCAAGGTCACAGTGACCCAATTATGGTACGGGACACTTTGTCATCCCAAGATGCATCCTCACACCAAATTTGAGATTCCTGCCTCAAATAATGTAAGGGATATGCTCTGGACATGATTATTCTAAAAACTAGGTCAGAGGTCAAGGTCACAGTGACCCGAAAATGGTATGCGACACTCCGCCATCCCAAGATGTATCCACATACCAAAGGATCATTGACGGTTTGGGCCTTATACGCCTATTTTTCTGATTCCCAGAACGCTGCTTTGGAGCTTCTAGTGTGGTGCATGTAGTATCAGTGCAATAGGTACATCTAATGGCAAGAGCCAGCTAGCAAAATATTTTCAGAATTCCTACGCACTCGAGAGTTATGGCGGGTAGAAAGGGGAGGGGGTCTGAAATTTCATGAAAATAAAAAGTGTGTTAAAAAGTGATTTCTGCACGTTTTCTTGGTTTATTTGGTAGGCATGGTGATATCTATTGAAAACACCATATGCAGAGTATCAACCGATCACGATAATTGATGAAATTATTTTAAAAACAAAATATGTTTTGTAATAAAATGATTTTGGGGAGATAATTTAGAAGTTACCTGTACATTTTGACTACATGTACCGTAAATAATACAAAAATGAAAGCTCAACAAAAGAAACAAATATTTTTGAAGGAAAGAGAGTGTCCCATTAAGCATTGGAAAGTAAAACTGATTCTAACTAGAACCTTTGAATATAATTTTTGCTTTGTTCAAAGGGCATTATGTTAAATGTATTAAAAGTGTCCGAATATTTATGGTATATATATACATGTATATCCCTATATGAGACAATATATTGAACACTTAAGTATTTACCTGCTATAACTCTTTGCATGCCAGTGGATAATTTTGTCGTCTGCCAAAAGCCTTTTGCAAACAGTTTGAACCCAGTTGAAGACCAACAGAATGTCGGTCTTGATCTGGATCCAAACTGTTTGATACTCCGATGGTGGTCCTGGGTGGTTTATTTTTAAAACTTAATTTTGAAGAAAGTCAGCAGACGAAAATAAAAACATGAACAATTCCCTAGCATGCAAATAGATAAGTACAGGACGTTAGCAAAAGAATGTGTCATTTAATAACAGTGAGATTTTTTCTGATGAAAAAATGCATAAAACCTTGTTATTCTACTTTTAATCTTTAAGAACTTTATATTAATTAGCACAGAATACAAAGCAATTTAGGAGGTTGGTTCTAGAGAACTTCATTACAGTCAGTAATTTTTTATTTGGTAGAAAAGGCATTTTATGGGCTTAGGCCCCGGGTTTTTTGGGCTGCTGAACATCTTTCCCCCCCGTGTGCCAGCAAGCCACTTCCATACAATGTGTAAAATACGGTAACACATATACATGCCAAAGCTTTTGCTGGCACACGGGGGGGAATGATATTTTAAAAAATGTTTTCGGATTTGTATATATTATAATGTAAAACTGATTGCTCTACCCAAAATTTTACATCTTTGAAGCATTTAATATCGAAAACGGATTTCACAGCCATAAAGTACTAAGGTCAGGGTAGCTTTAAGGTGAAGAAAGGGACGATTGGCAAACTTTTATTTTTACTGAAAATTATAGGCATTTACCCATAGCAAGTGTCAATGATCCTTTGGAATCCCTACCTCAAAGAATCTAGGAGATATGCACCGGACACGAAGCGGGACGGACGGACGGACACACGGACGGACTGTTCAATTACTATATGCCTCCCAAAGTTCCTTCGGGGGCATAAAAAATCCAAAGAAAAACGTTGTCTAAGATTTTTTATCTTTTTATGACAGATAAACCTGGACGCCCCACCTGACGAAAATTCCTGGATCCCCGCATGTAGGCCTATTGATACAAATCTTGAGATTATGCTCGAATTCCTTATAACAATTATAGCTGGGAACTTTTCTGAAAAGGATAGCTTTTATGACAGGCTGCATATTGTACCAAAGGCATTGAGTGTTCTACTGTTGTTAAAGCTCCTAAGACATTAGAGATCACATCTAAATGATCGCAAACCGATAGCCGTTAACCCCACCCACATCCAAGTTTTTCAATAATTTGTGAATAATCGGTGAAATTATAATTAAATTAATCGTGGTGGGACAAAAGACAATGTTTTTCCTTCGAATTAAGCGCAGACTGGTGAAAAAATCAGAGAATTTGAATGAATGCAGCACGTTTTTCATCATTTTCCTGTTACCCGTAATGTTGAAATTCACTGTCCAATTCACCTCGGTACATTTGTTTATACCGGGTCGCGTAGCGCAGTCGGTAACGTGTCTGGCTACAGATGCGTGTCTGACTGCAGATCCAGGGGTCGCGAGTTCTATCCCGGCCCGGTTCCATACTTTTGTGGAGATTGATCATGAAATAACTTCTATGGTCATTCTCCTCCCTTCCGCTGATTCATTCAAGAAGGGTTGTTGTCAGTTACAAGCGAAAGTATGTGCACAAATTACTGGTTAACCGCTTGTTCAAGTCTGCCCAGGAAAAAGTGTGGTTAGGTGAACTGACCGTCCCGCAATGACCATAGCTGTTGACTTGGGACGTAAAGCAACAAAACCAACCAACCAACATTTGTTTATGTGCCGCTAAGGCTGTGACGTCACGGCGGTCCCGAGAATGCAGCATCATTTCTTCTGGTTGTGAGGTTCTATCGACTAGTGGTAGGAATCGGCTGGATTTTTATAATCGATCATTGAAAATAACAAGTGACCAATGATCAATCATTAATCGACTAAAATAAAATACATATATGGTACATATCATGCCAGGTATGTCTAAGATGCCTTACGGGGTCAAGTTGATTGACCAGACATGTTAGGTGTTCAGAGTGTGTACCAAAAAATTAATTTTCTCAACCAAAACATATGTTGTGGGTACTCAAAAGAACCATCTCAATAAGAAGGTTCTTTTGAGCACCCAAAACATATGTTCAAACTGATGGATTAGTATATATTTACAATTTTACACTCAAAACTTTTGTTTATCTAAACCTATGTACATTATTTGAACCATATGCTGTTCATACCAGAAACTGAAAATGCAGAAAAGGGTCATATTAAATAAATACACCAAGCTAAAAATTGAAGGCCAATGAAGCAGAAGGTCTATACTGAGTAATCGATTATTGAAAAACTACCGATCAATTAATCAGTTCACTGAAAATGACCAATGATCGATGAGCTCGATAAATCGGCCTACCACTACTATCGACTGTACATATACATCTACATCGATACATTGTACTGTCACAATTGACTTTAACACAACAGGCTCGGTCCCCAGTTCTATCTGTTCTGCCAATGGTTTGTCTGTACCGGCTTAAAAATTGTTGTTTAAAAATGTGACAGTGCAAAAGTTTATGTAAGCTGTTATTGTTATTAACAGCCCTTTGACTGTATTGTCTCGCAAGTAGTCAACTCTTTCACTCAACTCAACACAAATTTATTTGCAAATCACAGTTAATCACTGGTTATTTTCTGTCTACAGAGGCAGGGCCAGGGGGTGGGGAACTTGTCAGCTTGTAGGCAAAATGAAAGTAGCTAAAAACTAATTGACAAGGCAAAATCAATTTACCTTTCATCAGCTAGTTGTCAAAGTGAGCACATTCCAGTAATACTTTTCTTGTAAATCTCACTATACCTCTGTAACTAGCAGAAAATAGAATGTCATCAATCTGCCATCTTAGTTTATTTAACTACCCAATCCGTACTCTATCTTCCTGTACACTCCCCAGGAGTTTGGTGCATTGCTATAGGCGCGACCCCCGTCATGGACCCTTGGATACATGAAAGACACTGTAACCGGAATTGGTACATCAATTAAGATCTGTGAAATTGGTCTGCTTTAGACCAGGATCTTTCTATAGGATACACACAGGGTTGTAGAAAAGACCCAAATTTCTTGATGCCCAACCCATTCTATGATTCCTAAACAATCAATGAAGGCCGTGATCAGATGCTGCATTCTGCTGCATCTGATCCTGGTCTGCACTGTCTGTCAATGTACTACATATTAACCAGTTTATAAGATTGCAGTTATGTATGACAGGTACTGCAATGGCCGTTATTAATATTAGTGCTTTTATCTGCTGTTAGAACTGTTTCAACCCATAAGATGCATCCTAACATGACTGATAAATGGTTGACTGGGATGTAATGAATCGTGCTAAACAAATAATATCAGTGCTACCTGAACAATATTTTTTGGGCCGTTCGGTGGTGCAAACTTGGTAGTGATCACCGCTGATGCAGTGCATGGCGGACGAGGGGGGGGGGGGGGTGGCGGACAAGGGTTGGGTGGGGGAGGGGTCATCGAGAGAATTGTTTTATGGCCTTTAATTACTGTAAAAACTTAAATAATATGAGCTCTAAATGTATAACTGATCTCAATCATTAATAAAACTGATAATCACTCTTTGGTGAAAACCCCGCAGGGTTTTTCTCCCATTTCATTTTGTGGGGGAAAAACCCCGCGGGGGTTTTCCCCCCGCGGGTTTTTTTTAATTTGGCTTGAAAGGCTTCAAATGATGAGAAAAACTTCAATTCAGCTTCTATATTGTTTTGTAAAGCAATACAAATAAAAACAAACCTTTTTATTTTTTCAAAAAACCCTGCGGGGTTTTTCCCCCACAATCTGAAATGGGAGAAAAACCCCGCGGGGGAAATTAAAGGTTGGAATTAAGCCTTACCAATCATTTTCTGAAATAATTACAATCAAACAAACTTATTTCTTGAACTTATTTTGATATTTATTTTTTTGAAAAAACCCTGCGGGGTTTTTCCCCCATTTGAAAATGTGGGGGAAAAACCCCGCGCAGGGTTTTAAAAAACCCGCGGGGTTTTAAAAAACCCACGGGGGTTTTGGAAAACCCCACGGGGTTTTTGACTTTGACCATTTTTTTCATTATGATGGCATATATTTTTTTAGTCATAATTATATATGTTTTGCTCCCTTATGTCTGTATTTTTGTATTTTAGTGGTTTTGAGTCTTTTGCACCACTAGAAAGATGATGTGATTTTGCCAAATTCTGGTGTGGCAAAAAAAAACTGGTGGCTGTTATATGAGGCTTACATTTTGAGAAAACTTACCTCATCGTCATAAAGGATGAAACCGATCTCAAATCAAAACTAAATGCCTCTACTTTAATTTTGATTGGGTCGTACGTTCGAAAATTGGTAGCGTCATATCTAAAAAAGGGGAGATAACTCTATCCTTGCAAAAAAAGAAATTGTGAAGTACGAATTTCGAATCGATTTTTTGCAGTGTTAAAACATTATTTTTTCATAAATTATTTTATTTTCTAAAATCAATTTAACTTTTATTTATTTTTAAATCAAATTTGGCTCATTTTCTTCATTTGCAGATATAGCTAATGAGGGATAACTCTTACTACCCTATAAAATAGAACATTTCCCTAGATATCGTTTCTGATAATACCGTTATTTTTGGTAAAAATGCGTAAAACTTGATCAATTCGACGAAACATATAAATTTGCTATTCAAAAACATGATTAACAGCATTCTGACATGCTTGACGGCTCCGAAAATCGATTGCAAAGTTGCTACCCCCATGTGAAAAATACTCTGTTTTCGTGCATTTCACCAATACACTTGATATACTATTAGGCGCAGTCTCTGAATGCTTTTGAGAGAATTTAGCTCATCATTCTAAAGGATGAAACTAGTCTTCAATTAAAGATAAATGTCTACACTTAATTTTTGGGGGTCACACACTCAGAAATTGGTAGCGCCATATTGAAAAAAAGGGGAGATAACTTTATACTCGCAGAAAACAGAATCACGAAATACGAATTCTAAAAGTATCAAGTATGGACTTATTTCTGACGACAAAGGGTCTGACACGTTTCTTTAAGCTAATTTGGTATGCTAAATCCGAAAAACAATGTTTGCAAGCTAAGAAATGGCATCTTATTGAGCTTATTTGCATGTTTTCAAGATGGCCGCCAAAATCATACAGAATCTTACATTGTTGTTGATTCATTGTTTACTGTACCTCGGAATATTTGTGGGGGTTCTGTGTTGGTCTTTGTTTTATTATGCATCTATTTGTGTTCTTTCTATTTTTGTTAACACATTGACGAGGAAGAGAATGATAGTTGCTTTGCTTTAATTGTCTTCCTGGTGTCTTGTGACTGTAAGTGTTCTGTTCCTCTTCCTCACGATGCCGTGGGTTGATCTGCAGTAGTGATTGTGGTTTTTCATGTTTATACTCACTTCCTTTGTGCGTATCTAGTGTCCAGATATTGTAAAAAATGTTTCATTCATAGCACTATTTTGGACTAGGTTCAACCTTTTAAAGTGATAAATGAGAAATGAGTTTTGAGAATCAACAAGTAGCTTTGATTTTACTGTCGTCATAATGTCCATTCTTCCTAGCAATACCCACAAAATGTGTTACACTATCTATATATCAAAAGTAAAAGCATTTAAATTCCTTAGTACCCAATGGTCGAATTAGACCAGCCTTGCGTCCTCAGGACACCTTCTCATGGGCGTCAAATTGTTTTGTGGGACCGCCTTCTATAGGTAAAAGTATTGACCTCAAAATAACCCCATTTGAGCAATGTGAAATTGCGTGGTTTCCATGGCAACAAACAATGCGCTTCAAAACAGTTGGGGTTGTCCCTACAAATTACTTATATCTCAACAGAAACTCATCCTAAAGTACTAACTCGATAAAAAAAACAAAAGTAAGACACAGCAGCTTCATTCAGCGGTAAAGTATGCTAGTGAGCAAATTTGCATATTCATTAAAATTAATGAATACATTAGGAAATCATTAAAAAAGTAAAAAGGTGTACCCACAAAGATACTTACAACTCAGCTGCGAATTATTTTAGGCAACCACTCTTGGTACCAAATAATGCCAAATCACTGCACTTTTACCAAATTGTCCATTTAGTAATTTTTTTAACATTCTCACTCATAAATATATAATCAAAATATAAGAAATAAGAGAAAATTTTGAAAAAATTAAAGGGGTGTTCTTACAAAATTACACATATGTAAGTTGCTAGTTATCCTATTCTAAAATTAAAGCCTAAAACTAATTTTTATCATTCTGTGTTCTTCTTTCTTTTTAATGTTTTCTTATACATTCATGAGACAAGCAAATGAGATCATTTGTATATTCATCATAGGTCTCAACTTTTATTTGGTACCATGGATGGTAGTCCAAGATATATGGCAGCTGAAATGTAGGTTATTTTGTAGGTCAAACCACTTTAGTTTTCTACTATTTTTGACTTATTCTTTTTATGTGTTCTTTAATATTCGTGAATATGAAAATTAGATATTTCGAATACCTATAATCATAGGGTCACATACCTGTATCTCAACTATTATTTGGTACCAAGTTTTGTAGTCTAGGATAATAAGCAGCTGGTGTAGAGGTAATTTGGTAGAGATACCACCTTAATTAATCTACCGATTTTGTCTTATTTCTTATGTTTAAATTAATATTTATGGGTATTCAAATTAGATCATTTGTATATTTAATCATTTTCATCAAATGAAAATGTCTCAACTTTTATTTAGTACCTAGTTTTGAAGTTAATCATAGTGGTTGACTTAGTGGTTATTTTGAACGTAAATACCTAATTTTTCTACAAATTTTCTCTTATTTCTTAAGTATTCATTAATATTCATGAATATATTCAAATTAGATAATTTGTAAATTTAATCATTTTGGTCAAAATGCAATGTCTCAACTTGAATTTGGAACTAAGTTTTGCAGTCAACGATAGTTGGCAGTAGAAAAATAGGTAATTTTGTAGCTATACCCCCTTATTTTTTCTATCTATTTTCTCTTATTTATTATGCTTTCATTCATATTCATGAATATTTGAATTATAAAATTCGTATATTTTATCATTTTGACCAAATGGCTATGTCTCAAGTTTTATTTGATACCAAGTTTTGTAAGATAGGATAATTTTCAGCTAGCGTCATGTTAATTTTGTAGGTATACCCCCTTAATATTTCTACCAAAATAGTCTTATTTCTTATGTTTACATTAATATTCATGAATATTTTAATTAGATAATTCGCATATTTAATAATTTTGGTTAAATGGCAAAGTCTCAACTTTTATTTGGTACCAAATTGTATAGTCTAGTCTAATAAACAGCAGACATATAGGACATTTTGTAGGTATACCACCTTCATTTTTCTACCAAGTTTCCCTTATTTATACTTTTTACATTAATATTCATGAATATTCAAATTATTTTCTTCGTATATTTAATCATTTTGGTCAAAATACAATGCCTCAGCTTTAATTTGGTACCAAGTTTTGTAGTCTACGATAGTTAGCAGTAGATATATAGGTAATTTTGAAAGTATACCACCTTAATTTTTCTACCAATTTTCTCTTATCTCTTATGCTTTCATTAATATTCATGAATGTTTAAATTAGATAATTCGTATATTTCATCATTTTGATCAAATGGCTATGTCTCATCTTTTATTTGGTACCAGGTTTTGTAAGATAGGATAGTTAGCAGTTAGAGTACTGGTAATTTTGAAAGTATACCACCTTTATTTTTCTACAAATTTTGTCTTATGTCTTATGTTTACATTAATATTCTTGAATATGTAAATTAGATAATTCGCATATTTAATCATTTTAGTCAAGTGGCAATGTCTCGACTATTATTTGGTACCAAGTTTTGTAGTCTAGGCTAGTACGCAGCAGACATATAGGACATTTTGTAGGTATACCCCCTTAATTTTTCTACCAATTTTTATCTTATTTCTTACGTTTACATTAATATTCATGAATATTTAAATGAGATAATTCGGATATTTAATCATTTTAGTCAAATGGCTTTGTCTCAACTTTTATTGGGTACCAAATCTTGTAGGATAAGATATTTAGCAGCTGGTGTAGTGGTAATTTTGTAGATATACCCATTAATTTTTCAGCCAATTTTCTCTCATTTCATATGTTTTCATTAATATTCATGAGTATGCAAATTAGATAATTCGTATATCTATTCAGTTGGTCATTTTGCTAATGTCTCCACTTTAATTTGGTACCACGATTCTTAGTCTGGAATGATAAACAGCGGCATATAGGTAATTGTGTAGGTGACACCCCTTAATTTATTCTACAATTTTTCTCATTACTTACGTTTTCATTAATATTCTTGAATATGCAAATAAGATAATATTAATATCTAATAAGAGCGTCATATTGCTGTTTCTGAAATTCTATTTTATCTATATAAGAAAGAAAGACTAGACATTTCAAACAGATATACTTTTGTGTGAGTAAAAGTAAAAAAAAAAAGCAGAGAAGCAATATTTCAAGGAGGTACTTTACGACGCTCATCTATGCTGGTTTTACATTATTTCTAGTACCAGAGTTATTTCCCCATTTTATGAATAAAGCTACTCTATTTTAACGTACAATCCTCACAAATTGATAGCACAGATATATTTATCTTTAATTGAGCCATGTATCATCATTTAGGACGCTAATGTAAGTTTTCTCCAAAAGTAAATCAGCGGATCTCCTATGCTCGTATCAAGTGTATTGGAAAAATGCATTAAAACGCTGTTTTCCCCACAGGGGTGGCAACTTAAGAAGCAAATTTCTGAGCCAACAGGCATATCAGGATGCGGCAAATCATGTTTTTAAAAAGCAAAAAGACAATTGTTTTAGAAATTATGAAGTTTTGCGGGTTCTGATGAAATATAACGGTATTATAAGGAATAATATAGAGGAAAATATTAAATTTTATAGGGTAGTAAGAGTTATCCCCCCAAAATACTATGTTTAAATTTATCAAAATCAATAAAACTCATACAAATATAAATGACAGTAAACTTACTTTTAGAAAATAAAATAATTTGCGAAAAGGAACGTCTTTTTGTCAATACAAAATCAGTTTAAAAACCGTACTTTACGTTTCCGTTTTTTGCAAACATTGAGTTATCTCCCCATTTTTTAATATGATGCTACCAATATTTGAGCGTAAGACCCAATCAGAAATAAAGTAGAATCATTAATCTTGAATTTAAGACCTGTTTCATCCTTTATGACGATGAGGTAAGTTTTTTCGAAAATTTGAATTTCAGCAACGCGCCTATATAGCTAGAAGAAAACAACTACGTTAAAGTCGAGAGGCCCTGACCCAGGCTCTTTGACTTGGAAAATATGGCATTTCGCCATTGGCAAAATCACCAGCCAGTAGCTACTGACTTATCCTAATTGTGCTCCAGAATTTGCCAAATCTGTTTCAACTTCTAGGACTGCTCACATGCGCGTGGCGGGGTGATTAATCTTAGGGAAAATCCTTCTACTATCTATTTCTTGGTTTTATAGCTTGTCTTAATCTCCCGATTCCCCACCAATGAGCTAAGAGTAGCTACGAATGCCCCAAAACGCCTCCGAATCGATTACGATTCAGTTACGATGTCCACGAATGCCTTAGGAATTTGGTACGAATCACACACGATTTTTCGAATCGGGGAATTCGTGGCCAAAGTTTTGAACAGTTCAAAACTTTTGAGCAGAATTCCCGATAGACCTACGAATTGCAAGAACTCACTCATTTAAGATCTTCACGAATAGAGAACGATTCAGCCACGAATCCAAATATTTGTCAATTCGTGTCAATTCGCGGGATTCGGGGCCTGTGTGGAATAGGGGTACATGTATAAAGCGGTTACTCAAAAAAGACATTGGTTTTCAAGACCGATTAACGCTTAATGCAGATAAAAAGTATTGCAGAATGCCCTAAGAGAGCATTCTGCAATACTCTCGACCTTCATTAAACTATCATTAATTTTGTCTTTAAGACCTTTTTTGTCTATTTTAGAGAGGCCGCTTAGGACGCCGTTTTACAGGTTCTCCAGTGTTTACCTTCTAGACAGAGATACTATATCAATGTGTTTGTCCGGACCACTGTGCACAGAATGTGCATTCTGATTTCGCCGTTAATGCATTTTTGTTTGCTACAAAAGATGAGCCGAATATGACCTGGTCTTTCCTTGCATTGATGCTACAGTAAAACCTGTGTAAAACGGCCACTCAAAAATAGACAAAGCAAAAGTCTTAATGACAACTGGTAGCTTAATGAACGTCAAAAGTATTGCAGAATGCTCCCTTTGGAGCATTCTGCAATACTTTTAACCTGCATTAAGGGAAACCATTTTTGATCTTTTTGAGGGTGGCCGCTTAATACAGGTTTTACTGTATTTTACAATTCTTAATCTAATATGTACATAGGCACTTATAGGTGTACACTATTGACTATGCCAGAACGCAGTTTTATTATTGATACCAATTTATCGTGTGCCAGGATAAACATATTATGTGGAACTGATCAGCTGACATTATCAGAAGCACGCACCTGATCGCGGCGTCCATGCGCGAATCCAAAGGGGGTACAGGGTGTTCTCCCACCCTCCCCCCATGAAAAATAACAATAATATAGGGTTTCCTAGCAATACTGATCCGGAACCCCTTTAAAATCACAAAGCTGACAGGCCAACATTCAATGCTGGGCCATCAACGGCACGGCGCGCCAGCGAACGCTATTTAAATGGCGTTTCGCTTGCGGGCCGATGATGGCCCGCTTATAGTGGTATTTGGTTCCTCACTCCACCTCATAAACTACAAAAAAGTTGTCAAAATTGGACGCCTTTTGACAAAACTTTCTTAATCCGCGCATGGCGTCTACAGTATTTTGAAAAGATCGAGGGTATAACATTTTGAAAAAGCTTCGCGCACAGTGCACATAGTGGACTGAATACAGTGTACCTTTTTGTATGTTTACTTCACAACAGTCCCAATATGTGTACGTGTTAAAGGAATACAGTGTGTATGCACTTAAGGTATGTAATTTTGTGGGGGCTTTTGTTTTGTTTTTGTTTGTTTGTGGTCGCTACTACCATTGTTCTCAGTCAGCATCATGCCAACCGCAGTGCACTATCTACGGAAACCCGGAAGAATTTTTTTCTTTCTTTTATATACCAGAGAAGAACTTAAACCAGAAATCAAAATAGAAATTATAACAAAAATCAAAATAGAAATTAAAACAAAAATCAAAATAGAAATTAAAACAATAAATCAGAATGGAAATTAAAACAATAAATCAGAAGGGAAATTAAAACAATAAATCAGAAAAGAAATATAAACAATAAATCAGAATGGAATTCAAACAACACCGGAATTATGTTGAACAAACGAGATAATAATTCATTTAATGCTATATTTCACCCTATGAGATGCAGGAATTATGTTGCACGAACGACATTTATTGTTTAATTCATATTTTGTTTTCTCGTTATAAGTTCTTGTCTGGTATATAAAAGAAACAAAAGACAAACATCAGGCAACAACCAGCCGATCAATGCTCTGCTCCCATTGTTTGTGGGGAGTTCTGTTTTTGTTACTTCTTATGTTATTATGAAGTACTTTGTGTCCTGGTTTTGCAATCAACTTGATGGGGAAGAGAACGCTGGTTGTTTTACGTTTACTGTGCTCCTGATGTCTTGTGACAAATAGTGTTCTATGGCTCTTCCTCGCGGTGCCGTTAGTTGGTCTGCAGTGTGTGATTGAGGTATAAACTGATCATTCCCACTTGCCTTTTTCATACATGTGTAAGTATAATTCGCTTTGTTCGGCTTAACTGCAAATATTGTGGCGCAGACTGAAAGTAGTATACGGGGGTCTTTGGTGTCAAGAATGCGCGTGCGAGGTAGTCAGCTTAAATATGTTTTAGTCCCTATAAATTGTAACACATTTCCATGCAAAATTGTTGTTTGTTTGTTTGTTTTAACAAACAATCATTTAGGGCGGTTTCATCATTTTTGTTCATGTTTAAACATGCAGGAATAACTTGGATGGCCTAGTATTGTTGCTATAAACAATATAGGCAATTGTATTGATCCACCATCAATTATAGCGATCTGGTTCAGGTCTGCGCATTTCCCTATATGGAACATATGTTGGAATTTATAGTCCTACCACACGTTTTATGTGATACTTTAAAACTGTTTGTGATGGATCCTCAACAAGGATAGAAGAGAATCAAGAAATATCTTTGTTACATGTACCGGTTTATCCTAAGTTCGACAGCGTAAGTGATTTAATATCTTCGAAGAGCAGCAAAAAAAAATAAGAATATACATTAACATCAAGAGATTAAAATTACATAAAATTCAGAACTTACTTTTTATCAAGTGTCCCTACTTTTGGCAGCAATTTTGTAAACATTTAACAAGATGCCCTCAATTTTTTGAAAATAAAAATAAGGTGCTACAATGAATAATAACTTGATTTTAAACAAAATTGTTTAAATTATATATCTGTCTTAAATAGTTAGTCTTCTTTTATTTCATATCCTTGCCTCCTAGTGTCGTCTGCTGGTAAACTTTGCAAATAGTTTGAATTCAGGTCAGGTCAAATATTTTTTTGGGCCAGATCTGGATCCAAACTGTTTGACACTATAATGGTATTTCTGAATGAACTTTCTGAAAAGAGTTCATTTTTGAAAAAATCAGCTGATGACAAAACGCATGCAAATTACCCAGGGGGCAAAGAGGCCACAAATACAAAATCACAAAACCTTTAAATATCTTGGAATAGTCCCTTTAATTGTAACCAAAGCCTTAAATATGAAATTTAGGTCAACGGTTAGCAGATGACATTTTAGCATTTTTTGGAAATACAATGAAAATGAAAATAGTTGATTAAACAAAGGGTAAGGAAGTTTTAGTAAAAAGGGTGATTTTTCATGGTTTAATATTTTTCTATTCAGCAGTGACCTCTGCAATAAATAGATGTCTCCTTTCTGTTCTGAGAGGATAGTGCAGAAGTATGACTATTTTCAGTATGTGTCCTTCGATTTTCATCAATTTTAAGTGATCGCTGTAACACAGAAAAAATTATGTATGGACAGTCTGGTAATTAAACAATGTAAGTTAGAAGGCGCTCAAAATGCAAATTTTTGACTGAACCTGATTAGTTGAAATGTAAAATGAAAGTGATATCAGTAACAGCTGCTAGCAGCAGAAAAAAAAGAAACGGGTAAAATGTAACATTATAAAACCATTATGAGATAACCAATAACTATATAGTATATCATACTTGTCACACACTGTGCCTTCTTGACAGATAATGGAATTTAAGAATAGCATGAACAATTCAGGGGAGCTGGACTAATGCAACTTGACCAATACAAAACAACCAATATATACCCGACAAAAAAAGAAACGCACCACTACGATTTGCCCATTAAGATCTCCTTTTAATACGAAAATGTTAATTATTATGAAATATTCATTTTCGATCAAATTTTACTAAAATTTGAATGTGACATAGATGAGTATCTCTACTTTCCCTGTGTAGGCAAAAACACATCAAGGCGAAGGGTAAAGAGGTTTTGGAAGCGTTAATTCAACGTTAATGTCTACATGAAATTCAGAGTATGTTTTACATTAGCAAAGTATGAAAACGATATGTTGTCGTTATGTGAGACAACCAATGTGTTTATTGATGCTTCTTTGTTATTCTAAAATCCAGTTTCGTCAGTTAGGATCATTTAAATTGATTAAAATAGTGTTAAAATCTTTAAATGTGTGTAAGGTTTATCTCCAGTGTGGAATCGTTATCCAAAGGGAAGTCACAAAATATAGGCTACCTAGAGTTCAATTATCGCGAATGATGAAATTAAAGATAAAATTTGCAAAGAATAAGTGCCTGTATACAATTTGGTCTACTGAGATTAACCCAATTGCTTGAACTTATCCAGCAAGGGAGCATTATAAAAACGCTTATTTCCTGTGACTTTACAATTTGACCTCAACTTGGTTCATGACCAATTTTCTTTAACACAATTTCGACGCCTGATTGCAAAAGATGTGTGACGCAGCAGTACCTGACATACCTTTGCACTGATATAAACTAAATTGGCCTATCACTTGTGATCTTCCTGAGAGATGAACAGTTCTAAGTGGTGCGTTTCTTTTTTTGTTGGGTATATAGTATACATTAAAACCTGTGTAAAATGGCCAGTCCAAAATAGACATATCAAAGATCTTAATGACAAATGGTAGCTTAATGAAGGTCGAAAGTATTGCAGAATGCGCCCTTTGGAACATTCTGCAATACTTTAGACCTGCATTAAGCGACAATTGGTCTTGGATACCAGTTTTTGGTCTTTTTGAGTGTGGCCATTTTACACAGGTTTTACTGTACTATACAAATTAGTGAGCGTTTATAGTTTTTATTGTTCATTTTTTAGGTTGGTTGGATGAAATTAATTGTGTGTATTTTCGTTCCTTATTTCAGGTATCATGATGGACAGGGGAACTACAAATGCTTGTTTTTATATCAACAAATCGACCCTGCCTATTAAAGTGGTATACTTCACGTCTGTCTCAGGTAAATACAAGCTAATACATAATCATCTTACCATATTGGCCATACTTATCAATTGGACGTGTCCGTTGTAATTTATTTGGTACTTTTATATAACGATACGATCTGCAAACTTTGTATGGGACCAGTCAATTATGTCTTCGTTATCCAAACCAATACTCAGATCACCTTGAAAAATGTAAGTGAGTATGGTCAGGAAATACCACAATCACACACTGCAGACCAACCCTCAGTATCATATGGAAGAGTCACAGGACAATAACAGTAGCAAGACACCAACCAGGAAGACAAACTCAGTAAGGCAACCAGCTCTCTTTTTTCCATCATGATGATAGCAAAACTAGATATGGCATAAATCACTGCAAAACAAAAAAATGGAATAAACACAGAATCCCCACAATAGAAGCAACAATAAACAAGCATTCCTCATCCATTTCTTCCTTCAAATTCCAACTTAAAACAGACATCAACAAACCACCAAAATATTACAACATAGGCACACGCATGGGTCGAATCCTCCACACTCGTATTAGATCTAAATGCCCACCTGTACAGGAAAAACATAGTACTAGAGCCCACATGCCAGTGTGGAGGTTTCGAAATATGTTCTTAAAAGGGTATCCCTTGGAAGCAAAGACTGCACCAAAGAACTGAAACTAGAGTGTGCATATTTCCTGAGCCAGACTAGCTAGTTCTTACCACTTCTGTTTTGTCTATCCAATATTCGTAGATGCAAGGTCAAGATACTTACCAGCAAACTTAACTACCAGGGATATCTTGTTTGGTATAGAAAACAAAACAAACCACGAAAATGAGGTACTATTTATGCAGGCACAAGAATATATAGTGGAATAAGGAAGATTCGCTTGATACTTTGTAATACAGGATTACACACTATCCACCATGTTCAATACGCAGTATAGAAAACTTGTGGCCATTCCATACCCTCTTTCCCTGATATTTCTTTCTTTTTTTTATTCGCCATGCATTGATATTGATATAAGTTACCGTACATTGATTACCAGTGCTATCACATATAAGTTTTGTATGATCCACTTTGTAACAGGAAATGACTTTCATATAAGCTTCAGCTTACTGTCAAATTCTGTACCATTATACATTTGCATATATTGTATTATGCTTGTAAATTCAGAAATAAAGTATTGTTTAAACTAACAATAAACAACGAATCAACAACCACAGAACTACCGTCTTAGAACGGACAGCAGCCATAGCCACTGGGGGAGTCTTAAATGCATTTTACTGACCCCAAATCTTCGCCCTAGATTTTGATGTTGTTTAAACACAAAACATGTTATTACGTATGGAGGCCTCCTAACTGATGCAATGTATCAACGCAAAGAAACAATCTAATAAAACGTGACTCACATTGTCTTTTATGAAGTTTAGGTAACCAGTATAACGTAAGGCTTGCAATGATTCTCATTAACAATCACACAAAACCAAAGCCTTCTTTTGTAGAAAATAGCCTAGGACGACAATTTATCGAAGAGGCAACCAGCAAGAGCATTAACTGCTGCTATAGATAATGTATCACAGACGGTTGAGTTTCACGTCAACGTTAGGTCTCTAGCCCCACTATCTAGCTGTGCATGCATGTTTCTATGGTAACTTTATGCATACTTTTCTATATGATAAGTACCAAAATCTGAATGAATCGACTTACGAGGGGCATTTGGAAAGTTCTTAGCATGGTCTTATATCTCAGTAACCAATTTACAAACCCTATCATGTTGGGTATTATTTTAAAGAGCTATCTTTCCTCTTTCTTGTAGCACAAATTTCATGAGGATGTTAAGACGCAAACACTAAAAATAGAATTATGAATACATGTACTGTTTGTATACTGGAAAACGCAAAAATTCAGCGGAAAATATAACTTTTTACCTTTGGAAAAGTGCGCAGAACATTAAGAATAGTTCATCAAATTAGATAATTTTGTAACATTTAGTAGGCCACAATCTGGTACAATGATTATACAAATGATGACCGAGTTGGATGTATCTTATACATAAATACCGGAACAGCAATACCAAAACCGTTTAGAAAACAAACCAATTTGCCTATTTTTACGTCTAAAAATTTCATGTCACAATGCACATATTTTGAAAATATATTAAAGACAGTAGGGAAAAAATGCCGTATGTTGGTATTTTTGTCAAGCACACTTTATGCTCTTTGTATTGAAACCAAAAGAAATTTTGTAAACCAGAACAAAGGGAGGATAACTCTTATGATAATCTTCCAATTGGCAGAATGAATTTCGCTATGAGTTGACGTTCTGGTTCATTTCAATTGAAAATAGGTGCAAACAAAAAAGTAAAAACACCTTGAGAGTAGAAATCAATCAATTTTGTGATGGTTAACGCGATACCATAAGAAGTTCTTATGCCATCAACAAAATATGCGGGGTTGAGTTACCCCACCCACTTCTTAAAAAGTAGGGGTAGTGTTATTAGGAATGGTTCTCTTGAATACAGAACTTATAAAGCCACGCACTTTGCGCGACGAAATAATTGTTATGTATTGTTGGCTATAAATAAAGCAAATTATATACTCAATAGGCTTTTTTGTGCCCCTGTAGTGACACAATGTATAGTAAAAGTATAAAGAAAAACTCGAAATAAGTCTCATTATTTAAAGTTTACCATTTCTCTATTAGCCAACATTTTCCCAATGTAAAGGTGGTAGTCGTGCAAGCATTGATTACATAAAATATTTTAATAAAAAATAAGTTGGCACCAAATCGTTAATTTGTCAAATCATGATCGCAAATAAGGTCCCCATTTTCCCATCGCTTTTTTCAAAGTATTTTGCTTAAAATTTCCGCCAGTATATAAACCCCTACTCATTTTGAGCATGCACTGCACTGCACGTGCACGCCAAGTCTGTTTTCGGCAAAAATTAAACCATCAAGTAGCCGTTGAATTCTAGTTTCCAAAAATGTATTATTTGACAGCATTTTGTCAACGCATTGTGGTGTTATGATGCCATGCTAAGAACTTTCCAAATGACCCTCGTATATAATTTAAGGAAGATAAGCGACGAAATCACAATTCTCATAAAAGTCATCACAAAAAAATGTGTTTGTTTCTCTATTCACAGCCATTGGGACGTTAGTGCCATATATTCCTGTGTTTATGAAAGAACTTGGCCTATCATCGACAGAAACTGGAATCCTCTATGGACTTATGCCCTTTATATCTTTCTTTACCCGCCCTCTATTTGGAGCAGTAGCTGACAAGCTTCGAAAACACAAGCTTGTTCTGGTAATATGCCTATTATCAATGGGACTTTTCTATGGACTTTTACTTGCGACACCAAGCAAGACTACAACAGCCGACTGTGCTGTTCAAGAACAAAGCCTCTCAGAATGTATTCTGAACAAAACACAATATCACTGCTTTCAAGCGAACAAAAATGGAACGAAAGAACTGCTAATCAGCTTGTGTAATCTTAATGTAGTTTGTAACAACGAGTTGGCACAAAATGTATCTGATCTAGAACAAGAAAGAATTGACTTTACGTGTTTCACAGGAACAAATGTGCGTTGCCATTCAGATAAAACAAGTGGCTGGATTCTCCAATGCTACAATGAAAGTGGAGACTTTGGTAAAACATTTGTTATATTTTTCATAATTTATTTATTCGCCAATATATCATTCTCCTCCATCTATAACCTATTGGACGCAATGGCCTACAATATATTGGACGATCGTCGTGATCTTTGGGGACGACAGAGACTATGGGGCACTGTTGGATTTGCTATATTTGCATTGGTTTCCTCATTCATAACAGGCATGCGCAGTGGAGATCATCAGCTCACTAAGGCGGATTACTCAATATCGTTCTATATATTCATTGGTTTATGTGTCATTTCGGCTATCGTTGTGTCTTTTCTCAGACTGTCAGAGTCGATAGAATGTAAACACTTGTTGGAAAATGTTACACATTTGCTACGCTACCCGGAAGTTGTAGCATTCATGATTGTTATAACATTTATTGGAATATTTTTCTCTGTCATACAAGGATTCTTATTCTGGTATCTTCGAGATATCGGAAGTACACAACTGAATCTTGGACTGTGTATATTAACGAACTCTATAGCTGAAATAGCGATGTTGGCTATTTCAGGCAGAATAATCAAGCATATTGGTCACGCTGCTTGTCTGTATATAGCTCTGGCATCTTATGCAGCGCGGTTCCTAAGTTTCTCGTTTATAACCAGTCCATGGATTGCTCCAGTGATAGAGTTACTACATGGGTTTTGTTTTGGACTGATGTACGATGCAGCATCAGAGTATGCCAGTATTATTGCTCCTATTGGAATGGCAGCCACAGTTCAAGGTCTTATTGGTGGACTCTACTTCGGATTTGGTAAGTGTAATCATTAGATATCGCATTTATTCAGATATAAGACAGGAAATGTGGCGTAATAAACGTATCTCGTCATAAGAAAGCAAGAGAAATCCTCGAATATTGCAATTTTGCATTAGTTTCCATCTTACTACTGAGCGAAAAAAAAAAGTGTTGAACAGTCTAGTCTTGTTAGAATGCCCACTTCTTAGCGTTGAGTCTTTTTTATGAGAGTTACTTGAATAAGTTACAGTAAAAGAACATTATAGTGACTACGCCAATTTCCTACAAGAATAGATAAATTGAAAGTAGATTGTTTGACCGTAGGATTTTGGAGTTACCTCCCATCAATATGGAAAAAACTTATTGTTTTGTTCAGACTTCGATCTGTCTGCTATGAGGCATCACTATCCTGTACAAGATAATAGTATTAATCAAACCTCTGCGCTAAAATGTAGCAAATGGGGAATATAGCATTGTCAAAATGAAAGATATTAATCAATGCTTCAATTTTATAGCAAAGCAACACTATAGTGTATTACAGTATTTAGCGATACAATGGTGATATTTTCTACATTAAAATCAATTTTGAAAAGTAATGCACACGGGCAGATCATAGTAGTGTGCTGGTGGCATGTGAAGACACCAATTGGTGCAAGTTTGAATAACCCAGTCGAGCGAATCACATGACTTCCTGACACATTTGATAAACAAGCATGGCACAAGTGTTCCGAATGCTCAAATCAGAGGCCAGTAATTGAATAAAAAATGCAACTGTTCTTTGAAAACCAGTTGATCTCGATTTGTATGGTTTTCAAGTGAAGATATGCACGGTGCACTTATCAGTTCGAGGACAGTATATCATTGAGGGATGATATCATTATCTTGACAGGTAGAGGGATTGGTGGACTAGTTACTGGTAAATTGTTTGATCCTGCATCCGGAATCGGTGACATTTGGACATTCCGACTGTATGGAGCTCTATCATTGTTAGTGCTTGCTGTCTATGTTATCATAAATACAGCCATATTTAGTCGGCCTATTCTGAGACCAAGGAATATGAGTATTGAAATTACTGCGGAAAACACAGGTAAGTATTGTCTTAAAGAACCTTCTAAACGTGCAGCACTGAGTCTACATCTCAAGTTTGATTTTATCTCGTGTATTTATTACAAAGTAACGCATGTTCTTTGAGAACCACAACCACTATATATCTACCTATGAACATAAAATCCTATATAATCGCTCATCCTTGAACATATTTTGTGCTTTCTCTGTGTTCCTGATGGTAGGCATTGATTCTGTTTATTCTTTGAAGATTGGATTTATTATATGCTCGTAACTGCGATTAGCGAAGAATCAGATGGATAGGTACAAACCACCTGAAAATAGTGAATATGACCAACAAATGGCACATTCATAGACTTCAGACCACACCACGAAGAAGAGACCAAAAAAACGCACAGCAAAAGCACAAAGTAAAACAACCATAATCGCTAGACTAGATAGGACACCAGAATCCATACCCCAAAACAAGGACACAACAACCCGTAAACAACTAGGGGCAACAATAAACAATCAACACCAGCAACAGAATCACAGAGCATATACAAATTAACTTTAGACCTCTGGTGCACTTTTCAAAACTCGTGCAGGTCAAAAAAAGGTATTGTTTGCATATGTAATCCGTTTTAAAAGTAAGTAAGGGTGCAAAGATCAGGAATCGATACAATCAAGTACATTACCACACCCGACCCAGGATACCAATGGGAAAGTGGCAAACTCACAGTTAGACACCACAAACGAGAGCCAAGGGGTCAGCCCTCTCCCAGCAGGTGACCACAAAGCACATATAAACAGACGCGCACAAAGACATAGCGAACACAAGACAGAACAAAAACATTAAAATTCCACAAAAGAAGTACCGCCTTGGAACGGTCAGTAAAATATTTTACTGGAGGGCTTAAACCGGTTTAACGGCGCGCCAACCTCACCCTTAATTCTGACGTGGATCAAGACACTTTAAAAGCCCATTTTGGTAACCAAGATGAGTTACTCAAGCTAATTAATTTGCATGGTTAAGCAAACCCAGAATCTGAAGAAAAGGCTGTAGTTAGTTAACTAGGTAAGCCCCATCCCACATATATGTACACTATGGCGGTATCTACTCGTGTCTTCTATTCTCAGCCTTTGGTTCTGTTGTTGCTTGGTTTGTATTACCTTAGTAAAATTATTTTTTGTAAAACCGACAAAATGGCGCAAAGCTTTTACTATCCAAATGAAGACACGTTGAAAGATTATTGAGTATGACCAAGGAATGTCATAATCACATACTGCAGTCCAACCCATGCACCACGAGAAAAATTCAAAGGACGATAACAGCGTCATGACATTCAGAACACAACAAAAGTAAAGCAACCGGCAAAAGTTCTGCAAAACAAAACGAAGACCAAACACTATACCCCACAAATAATGGGGGCAGCAAGACACAATGAATAAACAACAGCAAAACCACTGCCTTAGAACAGAGAGCGACCGAAGCCACTGGGGTCTATAATTGATTTTACTGACCAAATCTTCACCCTTGATTCTGCTGTTGTAAAACACAAAGCTAATTTGGCTCACGTGGTGGCTTCCTAACTTGTGTGTACATGTATCATTATAGGGACACAACCAAATCAATTATCAAACTGTAGTGAAACAATGAAAAGGGCTCTCAACACACAGACTGTCAGAGCTAAAGAAAACCCTCAGTTGACCCACGGTGATATCAGGCACCGAACCACCGATTGAAGATTCAAGTCAGTGTCATCATTGAGTCTGAGGCCAGACCCACCGTCGTGGAGTTAAAGCTATAAACCGGTGATTGTGTTTATATCCCGGCATGCAGACTGTCACATAACAGCCATGCTATATCCTATCATTCGTTATCCATTAAGTTGACATCAATGATTATGATTTTTTAAATCGAGGTCGGGTTTGGTGAGTTTTGCTGGGGGCAGCGCATCGTCATTTTGTTGTTGATTTTTACATCTAACTTGTACGTTTGCTTGTGAGTGTTATTATGTTAACATGTATTTTATGTCACAAAATAATTTTAACAATTTAAAATCCACTCTTAAGAAAGTTTTGGTATTCGCTTTCAAATCTTTCGTTTGCTTTAAAAGTTTTCATCTTGGCAAGCAGCACCAAACATGGTGAGCAGTCGCAATTTTGGCGTATCATTTTGTGTCTGAACTCTTTTCATTTATGGACCACTAGCGGAGACAAGACAGACAATATAATTGAGCCGCGACATGAGATTTCCAACAATGTAGTATGTGCAACCAGCAAAGCCTGAGATCAGCCTGCGCTTACGCGCAGTCTGATCAGAGCCTTTGCTAGCCGTTTGAATATTCTATGAGTGCTAAGCTACTGACTGAACATCATTTGGAGATCCTATGCTTAAAAGGAGGCTGCACCGGCACGTCTGAGTCTACATTTGTCAAAATGCCACATTGTTGGAAATCTTATGCTCTGGCTCATTATTATATCTTTGAATTGACAAGAATAACAATGTACCTTATCTACTTTCAGCTGATATACCCCAAGAAAGTAAACCATGCATTCTCATTGCTGTCAAAGAGGATGTTCTGGAAGACAGCTATCTTTAAATAACAATAAGAACACAGAAACCGTGCGTTTAGAACAAAATAATACTCAAATGACCTCCAGACGTTATTGGATCCCTTCAAATCAATCGCCGATGCATCAGAGTAATATGTAGAAACCATGTCGACAGGACAGTACATAGGTGCCATATTTGGTTCAGTTGGACAATGAAATTATATTATCAAAACAGAGTGTGGTTTAGGATGTTTATACAGCACAGCACAAACTATATATAATAGATTTAGTCAAATATTCTACGAAATCATTATTTTGAACTTTTAGATACAACAGTTACCATGGGAATCAAGGTCATGAATGACAAACAATGCTGCTGCAAAGAACTTTAGTTAAGAGTGCGTAACGAAAATTTGATTTTCTTATTTCTCAAACAAAACATATGCTGTGAGTACTCAAAAGAACCGTCTCAATGACATGGTTCTTTTGAGCACCCAAAACGTAAGTAAAAACTGATGGGTTAGAAAATATTTACATTTTTACGCTGAAAATTTTTGGTTATCTAGACCCGTGACCTCTCTGTACTTAAAACTCATGAAATATTATACTTCTTCGTCGAACTATTGTCATTTGCTGTCGCTAGAATACTGTTTACGCTTCTTTATATTTTATTTTGCTTTAGTCCTACATAACCTCCAAATATGCAAGGGTTTTTGTTACATTGCATACTATTACGGTGTATGTTTTTTCTAAGATAGCCTGCCCTTATGCTAGTTTTATTTGTCCGTTGTTTTATAATTAAGTGTTGTTTTTTCTTCTTTGTAAGCTGCCTACCTTTAAGTGAGGGATTAATTTGAACTGACTTTAGTTATGTTTTGCTTTTAGGCTATCTAATTATGTTGTGTTTCCTAATGGTACGCAATTTGTTCTCTGTTGGTATCTACATTAATGCCAGGCTCATTATGCCTAGTTTTATTATGCTATATTGTTGCTCCTTCTTTACGAGGGTTTTATTTGGTATTGGCTTTGTTATGTTTTTGTTTTGTGGTATTTCCTGATCATAATCGCTTAATTGTTGTTCTATGTAAGCCTCTGTGTTGTTAGTTTTTGTACTTTTTTTATGTGATCCTTCTTTTTGCGACTTACTTGACTATTGTCCTTATCTTTGCTTTATCTCCTTTTTATATCTTGAATTATATATTCTAGGAGATGATGCAGGGATAAGTTAGGAGTCTTTCATGCAAACCAAATATTTATGTGTCTTGATCCACATCTGAGCTAAGGGTGAGGTTGGCACTGTGAAACCGGTTTAAGCCTTCCAGGAAAATATTTTTACTGACCGTTCCGGGGTGAAGCTTCTATTGTGGATCATTTGTGTGATTTATGCCTTGTGTTTGTCATGCTTTCGCACCTGTTCATTGCTGCCTTGTCGTCACCTGCAAGAAAAGGGCTGACCTCTTGGCTCTTGTTTGTGATGTTTATTGTGATGTTGTTTCTTTCCCATTTGGAATCTTGGGTCAGGTGTGGTACTTGATTGTATCGATTCCTGATCCTTGCTGTCTTTCTTACTTTAAACTTATCTTTGTTCATTTATTTTGATATAACATTATAAATTCGAACTATTGCAAAACCCTAGTTTATGATTTTATATCTGAAACGTTCTTTCTTCTTCTCTGCTGTCCTCGATACGGCCCACAACGACATACAATGCTTTCAGAAATGTCCACAATCATCTTTCCTGGTACAAGCTATAATACTGTCATCTCACTAATGCCTGATTATCTCTGTAATATCCTCTTACATGGATCAGAGGATTTGAGCTTGGAAGGAATTAAAAAAAAGTCTTTGACTGCGTATTCAAATTTAACTATGAATCTAAGTGTTCGATCCCAATGCAACAGTTGAAACACAACAAAAGCTTAAAAAGTTGCACTAAAATGACATGCTCTCTCTAACCACACACACAAACACACGCACAAACATACGTTCTCTCTATCACACGCACGCTCACACCATTTTCTTTCACTGGATATAAAATATGTACATAGTTTATGTTATTGTGTGTCTATCTGTATTATTGTATTTGTGTATGTTAATGTTGTTTGTGAGGAGACCTACTAGTGGCCCCTGGGCTATTAGGAATCCCCGTTAATAAATAAGCATTAAATAAAATGTGTTGTATGCGGATCTTAATCTTGAATTTCGATCTCTTTATTGGTACCATGTAAGCACGTTGGAATGAGTGCTGTACATTGACCATTTCCTGGTCATATTATCTCTATTGGGTTTAATAGGGGTTTCCTTACATTAAGCTGTGAGCCATTTTCTTTGTTTCATCATATTATGTTAATTTGAATTGGTAATACATTGCATTAGCTAGAAACCTCCATGCTAGCTTACCATTTTGGGGAATCATTGGCGTAGCTCCAATAACACAGTTACGCATGTGCGTAATAAAAGAGTAACATTCAAGGGAGGTCACCTATGTTGTAAAAGTGAGTTTCCATACCAAAAGGAAATGCTCTTAAAGGAAAGAATTCGCTTCCTCTGGGAGAAAACTCTTTCCATGAAAAGAAATTCCCATTTTGAAAAGGAGCGCAATTTCAGAATATCACTGCCTGTTCCAGAAGTCGCCCCTTTATGTGCGTAACTTTTCCAGCGTTCTGGCTTCTCCATTGGGATTCACACCTTCAGAATCTTGGGCAGAGATGTGACCAGTAAAATATATTTAAGCGTCCTGGTGGCCTTGGTTCTATTCCATAGTAAGGCGGTGATTCTGTTATTTGTTGTTGTTTTTTCATTGTTTGTTGTTGCTCCCATTTTGTGTGGCAGTTTTGTTGGGTGCTTGTTTTGTGGTGTGATTCTTGGTTGCCTTTCTAGTTTAGAAATGTGTAAGAGAGAGCTGGTGGCTTTACTTTTTGTTGTGCAATGGCTCAGCCAGAACACTGAAAGGTTACGCATATCAAAGGGAGACTACTGGATCAAGCAGTGATTCTCTTCAATTGCACCCCTTTTCAAAATGGAAACTTCTCCTAAAGGAAAGAATTTGCTCCCAGAAGGAAAGAATTTGCCCCTAGAGGGAGCGAATTCTTTCCTTTAAGAGCAGTTCCTTATGGTATGGAAATTCACTTTTACGCATTGGTGACCTCCCTTGAATGTTACTATTTTCATTGCGCACGTGCGTAACTGCGTAATGGTTTGTTGTTGCTCCCATTTTGTGTGACTGTTTTGTGATGGGTCTTTGTTTTGTGGTGTGATTCTGGGCTGTTTTTTTCTAGTTTAGTAATCATCTTGCTGCGAAAGAGAGAGCTGGTGGCTTTTCTTCTTGTTGTCATGGCTGTCTGTGTGTTGTGTCTCTTCCTCACGATGCCGTGGTTGGTCTGCAGTCTGCGATTATGGTATTTTCTGGTCATACTCACTTTTTTAGTTGGATCCACCTTTTGTGATGTAGTTCTTCTTGGTGTTCTTTCTAGTTGCCGAGGAAGAGACAACTGGTTGCTCTACTGTGCTCGTGTTCTTGTAGTCAGGTGGCTTTTTATGTTCTGCATCCCTTTCAAGCGGCACCATGGGATAGTCTGCAGTCTGTGATAGCGACATTCCCTAGTCACGTTCATTTGCTTTTGTTTTGTAATGAGATACGGTGGATGAAAACTACATATTACATGAAAACAATAGCTATTCGAACATTATAGCAAATCTTGTCTGAATTAGTTTATTCATTATAATGAATCTAAGTATAATTTCCGTGAAAGCAGTCATCCAATGATCTGCATGGTTTGCACAGTCCTGAATGTCTAAATATCTAGCTTTAATATCGTATAATGTATATATAAATGCACTGCTGGAATTTCCTCAATGAGACAATACAAATGGAAAAAAGATGTACGCTGGTTATGTATAAGGCGGTAGGCGTTAGTTGGCCTCATTGTGCGGGATCCGTTGGGTCAGTGTTTTATGGTGTGTTTCTCGATTTGCTTTCTAGTTTCTAGTTTTCTGAAGAGAGAGCTGATTGTTTTACTGCAATTATGTTGTGGCAGTCTATGTTCTGTGTCCCTTTATTGCCATGACTGGTCTGAAGTCTGTGATTGTGGCATTTCCTGGTCATACTCACTTACTTTCTCTTTGGTCATTGAGGCGGAGCAGCCATGGTCCGTCTTTGTTTTACATGTAATAGGCTACTATAATTGTGTTCTTAGTATGGCAATATTTGGCTGACCGGGGATGAGAGGTTCGTTTATTTGTCTATTGTATTCTAACCGGTTTGCGTATGTGTCTTGGCGGTCTTGGTGTGTTCTTGTGTCTCTTCCTCTGTGTACCAAGCATGTGGTACAGTTACCAATAATAAAGTGTAGGTAGATAGATGACAGTTAATTCGACAGAATGTTTTATTAAGTTAAGAAATAATTGATGAAGTCATTCTTACTGCGACTCTGGTAATTCTTTAGCTCACTAATGGATCAGCACGCGATATTGTGGTACTTATTGCATATGTGCAAATGACTCTTATAAACGCCCATGCTGACATACAGTAAAACCCATCTTAAGTGGCCACACAAAAGAAGACCAAAAATAGATTTTCAAGACAGATACTAGCTTAATGCAGGTCAAAAATATTGCAGAATGCTCCCGTGGAGCATTCTGCAATACTTTTGACCTGTATTAAGATACCACATGGCTGTCAGACCCTTGTTTTGTCTATTTCTGAGTGGTCACTTAAGACAGGTTTCACTGTATACGGTGGAGCTAGAGGTTTTACGTTCGGTCAGAGATCCATACTTAATGTATGCTATGACGAGAATGCTCGTCTGAGCCGATGGTGCTCGCTAGTGTGATAAGTACCCAAATCTAATGTGTTAGCCCACATGGACCATTCCTCTTTTTTCATACAATTTTGGTATGCGAGAAACGAAGGCTGTGTTAAGACTGCAAATATGCGCAAGCCCTTCCGAGCATTTGCTGCAAACGACTGTCACCGTGCTCGTCCAAACGGACGACTGTTTTACAGTAGAACCTGTTGAGATGGTATTTCACCAGGAACTTTACGGTTTTGCCAGACATTTTAGTCGTTGAATTAAAGAATACATCTGTTTAAGGTAAAGTAGTGAAGGTACAAATGGACATGTAGCTATATGTTTGGAAATCTGAACTACGTGTAGATTTCGTTAAGGCCTAGTGCGAAATATATAAAAGTAGAATATCTTGGGGAAAAAGTATCACAATTAAACGTTTATTTATAACATACAAAAAGTAGCTGCATTTGGCACCTGTTTCCTCATATCATACATTCATATACAAATATTTACACACTCAGTATAGTTGCCTTAAATGAAACCAACAATTCTAGCTGATTGCATTTCTCGATGCAAAACATTGAAATGTCATGTGATTTAGACCGCGCCTCTAGGCGGAGTAACGTCAACGTCAGCCAATAATTTCTTTGTGTGAAATCATTCATGTATCGTCACGAAATTATGTACCTGAAAGTTCCAACCTCCATTACAAATAAAATAGTTCATTTTATAAGGATAGCTAGCGGGGTTGGGTGGAAGATAATTTAGTAAATATGATTGGTAATATAGAATGTAAAAATAAGGATTGAAATTCATATTTTCAGCTTGCACTGTATGATGAAAAAAATTAGCTATTTAAATGTTTCCGAGAAGCCCCTGGGGATTCACAGACATTAAAATAGCTAATGTTTCTCATCATCAAGTGCAAGCTTAGAATATGAGATTCAATCCTTAATACAACCTCAATACCTCGAATTTTGATTGCTCGAATAACTACGTAATTTGAACTTAATTTGGAATACAAAAAACTCAGGCCACAGGGCATAACTACTTTTCTTAGGTTATTTCCCCAGTTACTGTGTTGTGGCTATTTAAAAAAGTCACCAAGGCATTTCTTTTACGTATCTATAACGCATAGTATGACGATACATAGCAATATGATAAATAACCGTGCAGATACGTGTTTAATTATTGTTTACAGGTTGACAGATTTTTAGAACATCTGATTAATCGAAGTGATAATTCTGACCCACAGACCTTCGAGCTATCGAGAGTTGCCTATGTTACACATATATACAGACTTAGGAATAACAAACGTACAGTTATATACACGTACAGTATAACATATTTAATGAGCTATGACACGAGAACCCTGTCTTAGAAGTAAAACTCAACCCCAACCCAGCTACAAAGACCATGTAGGAACTTTAAGTGGCCCTCGTCTCGAGAAAAAACTATCTTTGAGGTTTTCGACCAAGTGAAACTCAAACCAGTCTGCTCAGCTATAGAAAGGATATTGAAATTTTATATCAAGCAAGTTGAGATATTATATACAGGCGCTAATCAATCTGCTCTGATGCCCAGGCTGGTCTATGTCTATGCTATTTGCATTCAACAAAGTCAGATTTTCTCGCATTGGGGACCAAATAAATTTGGTAAATCAAGCATAGGTTTTCTTGTTTTCTGGGCAGAGAAAACATTAGTTCTAACCAGATTCTATTTAGATGCACTGGCTTATCTCAAGGGTGGCAACCTACTTCATAGCAGTCATCATGGAAACATTTGGATATCCGGCGCTACTTTGGTTCGATAAAGATGAATAGATTGCTTCAATCAAGGTGTTTACATTACATTGATTAGAAATTTACAAAACTTGTACATTAGGTGTTGACAGTGAATATTTTCGCCCCACCGGTGAGAGAATCAGTATTGCCAAGAAATAATGGTACAGATTTAATTGCTTCAACACAGTGATTATTATCGGTACTGTACACGATATCTCTGCTAAATCGTCCACATGTTTAACTGTGGGGAGGTGATTACAAAGGCAGCGGCTTTTCCGGGCTCGCTCATTATAAATTCTGTTAAAATGTGTTGTCAGACACTGCCAGTACTATCTAGTTGGCAGTCATTTACGTGTATTTGTATTATTTTACGAGCTGAAAAATAACCTTGTTATTCAAAGATGGCGGCAATCCATATGGTTCCGACATCCATGCTACATGTATGACGTAGGTTGTTAACCCTGTATCTGCTCATTAGCTGTTTGTACATGTAGTATATTACAGAGACAGATTTTCTCACGATGTGGCTAACATAACGCAAATTGGCCTCATCTCGAGAAAATATGTCTTCAGGTTTGCGACCAGGTCCAGAGAATATAAAACATTTTTTCATGCTCAACTCAACTGAGCGTGAAATTTCAAATGCTCATAAAAATAAAATTCCGAAAAATAAAGATATTTCTTGGGTTCAAACCCTCTGAGGATGTAGTTATTATGCTAATAAATGTTAAAATGCCAACAATTGTTGGCATTTTTAACATTTATAAGCATTATAAATTACATGCTCAGTAGAGTTGAGCATGAAGAAAGTTTTCTAATCTCGTGGCAAGAAAAGGCTCAAACCAGGGGCAATCTGCTAAGCTACAGGGACTAGCTAGAAGTTCGAAAATTGACATGTACTAAGTTAACCCATTCAAAATGTAAGGACCTTCCTACCATTATCAGATTGATCGTCCCATTTTCAAGTCTTTAAATGATGGGTGGTATATTTATTCTTTTTTCAAGTTTTAATAGAATATTTTGTAAGCAAACATGAAGCGAATAACAAAGCTGCAGCACAGACTGTGTGGTTACACAGGCTGACCTGTGCCTTTGTTGTTCACAAACACAAGCAAAAAAATCAGGGGTTTTCACTATGAGGCCCTCATTATTAAAATCACAATAATTCGCGTTAAAGCAAGTCGTGTAGCAAGATGCGTTGGCCATAAATACCCTAATAACGGTTTCTCATACTATAGTAAACATACAGTTGATGGATTGTGTCGAAAAGCAAAATACATGCCTTCAAAGTCATTTGGCACTTTCATGTATGCCCGGTTTAAAACACAAACTATTAGCAACCAGGCAAAACCTGGCCACGAGGTTACAAAACTTTACGTGCTCAATTAAACTGAGCATGGGATTCCAATTGCAAATGAAAGGTAAAATGGTGCTTTAAATCTCTCAGATGCTGTATTTATCCTGCTTGTATTTATCCTGCTTATAATGTTAAAATGTCAACAATTGTCGACATTTTAACATTTATGAGTAGAATAAATTTCTTGCTCAGCAGAGTTGGGCATGAAAAAAGTTTTATAACCTTGGGGCCTGATGACATAAAAGCAACATCTCCTCAATAGCATGCATAGAGTTGGTGCGTAACTATTTGCCACTAGAAAACAACTAGTGCATCACTTCTAATCCAAACATGTTTTAACTGGTAACTTGTAAACGTTTATCATGATGAGATGTAGCATCACATTAGGATCTGCACTGTTTCCTAAGATAAAGAACCTATTTAGGGACAAATATACGTAAATTATTTCGAAACACTTTTCCCCTTTTCCCTTTAACCGTTCTAAATACAATTGACCACCAATTATTACCAGGACCAACCATTTTGGTACTTGTCGAATTATCGAGCAATGAAGGTTCAAGCTAGCCTGTACAAATGCGCAGTCTCTCCAGAGAATTCGCTACTCGTACGCTTATAGTGAGGATGTAGATGAAGGTTCATATCGAAAGCAATATTTCAAGCTCAACTAGATAGTTGCACATGCCCGTTTCAAGAGTGACTTAAAGAGTGGCTTTACACATACACGATAAGTACCAAAATCACATATGCTCATGTAACATGTCCCTGGTAATTCCACAATTGTATCAAACTCTCAGATATTTCAGGACTTATTTGCATCGTTCGAAAATAAAACAGCCTTTTCATTGGACAAACAGGCATATACAGACAAAATGAAGACGCCTCTGCAACAGTTTACTGTCTAAGCTGCAAGTAGAACATCTCTGAATATGACAGAATCAGCAGACATTAAGCATATGAAAAAGGTACACTTTAGGCCCACCTTCGAAACGCCATTTAAGCGGGTCACTATCGGCCCACCAGCCAAACGCCATTTAAATGGCGTTTCGCTGGTGGACCGATGGTGGCCCGCCACTGTTTGCTGACTGCGAATGCGCCATGCTAATATTCACTAATAGAGTAAATCCATCCCTGACGAAAAAGGCCTTGTTGTCTTCATTTGACGCGTTTTTACAGTAATGTCTTCTTTGTCACCCTCGCCGTCTGCTGCACCTAAAATCCGCGTGAAAAGATCCAAGGTCTGCTGGCTATCTAACACCGTTTCATTGGAAGACGCTACTCTATATTTAGAAGTACCACGTGGTTCGTCCATCACTTCGTAATAGAGCCGTCGGCGCTGCTCCGTTGCCAACAAATCGACTTCTATGACACGCGTTACGATGGCTTGATTCTTGCGCCAGACATTGAACTCCAGATCAACTGGTGTTATACGTTCGGCTGTCACTTTCACTGTTATGAATGCTTTCCCTTCTTTGATAAGAAGGTCAACTTTTTCTCCTACCGAATCGAAATTATTAGTACCAGGCTGTCGTACCGAGCTCCCGTCAGCATGCAGAAATGAAGGATCACCGTAAATGTCTTCCGAATGGTGTTTGACGTCAATGTGTTGTCGGATGTCCTTTGCATCTATCGTCGAAAGTCGACTTAAAAGTAGTTCGCTCAAGCTCTGTTTCGGCCTCTCCTCTCTTTTCACTGTAAAAGAGAAAAACATAGTTAAACCTCGTTTACTCGAAACGCGATAAGTCGAAATATTACTTCATTCAAACCTGATGACATACGCTTGGATATTTGACTTTGTCCTATTTTAGAATGACTTATGGATAAAGGCCAGTACAACTAGTGTACTGGCCTTTATCCATAACTCATTCTAAAATAATAATGGTACTCATTGCATATGATCAAAAATCATGCTAACGTATTTGTAGCTTGGCTGAATGTCTAAATTTTTGTAAGAATCTTCATCTACATCCATACGTTGTGTATGCGAGCAGCGAAGGCTCTGGCCAGTCTGCGCATTTGCACAGGCTCGCCTGGGTCTTTGTTGTTCAACAATGCAATAAATATCAAAATGTAATGTGCTGGTTCTTGTGTAAAAGAACCGTTTCAGCGAGACGTTACTTTTAAAACAAATATTTTTATAGGAAACCAGGTACAAGCCTCTTTTTATTGTATTAGTTGGATGAGCCATGTCTCAATATGACCTATGATGTTTGTAGGAAGTTAATTACAGACACACTCACTCCTACTATTGTCCTTGAAAGCATTCCTATCAATCAGGACATTGAGGTTGGTTTAACAATGTATTTCGAAAATCTGCCAAGTACTCCAAACACCTCTAGTGAGTATTACATGGAGCGCGCAGCGTGCGCAAAAGACGGTTTGAAAAAAAAAAATCAAAAACAAATTTTGTTCACAAGTTTTAGAGTTTTGTTATTTTTCTGGTTTTTGAGCTGTGAAATCAACATGTGTGGAAGAACTAGTGGAAGGCATTATGAATGGTGAATAATGGGTAATGAAAATGTTTAATGAGGTTGAAATTAATGAATATGAGGATGATGAGTTTTGTCAGTTTTTTTAAAGAGTTTTGAGGAGCCTTGCTCGGAATGATCCGAGGTCAGGACTATTAAAAAGGTCAGGTGGGAGATTGTTCCAAAGTTTAGCAGTTCTGTGAAAAAATGAGTATCTATGTATGTTTATTCTAGATCGAGGAATTGTATATCTGGATCTCATGGATGGCTGAATATTGCCTGGAAATGGAATGTTAACTAAGCGATGCTTGATTTTGTAAAACATAGTGAGAGATGAAATTTGTCTGCGTTTCTCAAGTGTTGGAAGGTTAAGCTTATATAACATATTACTTACACTACTAGTGAAGCTATAATCTTTGAATATGTATCTTATGGTCCTGTGTTGGATCATCTCGATTTTGTTATGTATTTTTTCTGCCAAGGGTCCCATACAGAGACCGCATATTCAACTAAGGGACGGACATATGTCATGTATGCTGACTCTTTTAGTTAATGGTTATTGGTCTGGATGTTGCGTTTAATGAATTTTAATGAGTTATTGGTTTTCATGGTAATTTGGTTGATGTGCTTCGCCCACAACAAGTGATGTGAGATATTGACCCCCAAGTATTTAGCCGAATTAGTTTCTTTTAGGCCAACCCCATGGAGGGTGTAATTGAACAGGGTTGGGTTCTTCTTGTTTGTGATTCTGATCACCTCACACTTGTCTGGGTTAAACGCCATCAACCATTCACTCTCCCAGGTTTCAAGTTTTGAAAGATCTGACTGAAGGGCCTGACAATCTGCATGGTTTGAAACGGTAAGATACATTATGGTGTCGTCGGCGAAGAGCCTGATATTACTCTCTATCATGTCCGGAATATCATTTATATACAAAAGAAACAGACAGGGTCCCAACACAGAACCCTGTGGCACACCGGACATGACAGGCCAGGTGTCAGTCTCCTCGCCTTCAAGCACAACTCGTCGTTTGGTTCTGTTTGAAAGAAAAGTGTGAACCAGTACGTTAAATATAGAAAAGCTACATGTAGTTGACTGGGTCAGGTCTGGGACTTGATTGTATTGATTCCTGATCTTTCCACCCTTACTTACGTTGTTGTGATTCTATGGATCCTGAATTCAGGGTATATATTGGCCGAAAAATAGAAAGTACTAGATTTGCAGCTGAAAAAGCATCGCCCGCGGTGCTAGCTCTTGTTTTGTTAAATAGGAATATGTTACTTAATAAGCAATAACTATATTACAAAGTGTACACTTTCACAAATCTAGTTGCTAAACTACGCGAAAAAAATTAAATTGTTAGTCTCATTTAAGATATTCATTTATCTTTATTTAAAGTTGGCGATCGACGCTAGTCTATCCTGCATCCGTCTAAAACATATGAAGTTTGAGACAACTACACTCGCAATGAATTAAATAATGTTTAAAAGTTGTAAACACAAATATGTTACTAAATTGACTACTTAACAAATTAAACTTCAAACGAGGGAAGATATAGCCATAGGCAGTACCATTAACTTACTATGTGTCAGATATACTGGAAAATGTCACTTTATTGTTAAAATATTTCTAGTGTGTGTATCTGAATTCAAAGGCATGTGGAAATGAAACACAGGCACAGGTTCACAGCATGTAAACTGAAATACACATCCTGTACCGTTCCTCCGCTAGCTCACGCCTTATAAACATGAATAACAGCACTCGTGTGTAACCAGTAGTCGGAAAATGCGTGTATTTAGGTACATGTACACGTTTCGATTTATATTGTTAGCGATATAGACAATACACATTCGAACAAGGTAAGAAAAGCCATTTTATCTATTTTATTCCATGATTTTAACGGTTTCCTCCTTTGAATTTTGCTTTGTTAAAAAACGACTTACTCACAATCAGAGCCGTTCTGTGTCGAAAACGAGCTTAAATGCCAGATTGCACGGTTTAAGTGGAATTGGCAATCACGTGTATACATGATTACATGGTTGTAACTGTAACAGTTACTTAGATCTATGGAAAAATGAATTTTAATAGGTGGGCCCTCGCAATTACAGCTGTACCAACAACTCTCTCATCACGATTTCCGACAACTGGTTACGCACGAGTGCTGTAATTCATAATGTATAAGGCGTGAGCTAGGAGGAACGGGTACAGGATGTTTATTTCAGTTTACATACTGTGAGGTTTAGAAAAACAAACATTTCTGCGTAAAGATGTGAAAAAAATATTTTCTTACCCATCCGTTTTAAGATATGTTTTGGGTTCTCAAAAGAACCGTCTCATTGAGACGGTTCTTTTGAGTACCCACAACATATGTTTTGGTTGAGAAATAAGAAAATTTAATTTTCGTTACGCACTCTTAACTAAAGTTCTGACAGGGTTTAAGTTAGATCATGCTCACAGAGACTAAAGCGTAGAAATAAATCCTGAACAACCCATATTTCAGACAGAAACCCCGATAATCAAATCAATCCTGGGCCGGTTCCTTTTCAGTGCGTGTCCGTATGAGTTTTAGAAAACAAGAGCGGATCATTCGAAACATCATCATCTCCTCTGTGACTGTTAGTCTGAGCATTATTTTTGAAAGCAGCCACCGCGGCATTTAATGGTCAATCAAAGGGCATGGCGAACTTAGAATAAAGGAGTCCTTATAATTAGTGTCAAATTAATTAACTGTCCGGTATATTATTTAGCAGTAATACTTTTATATGCATAAACAATAAATAGATATGACAGAGTCGTCAATATATCACCTTACCTGTCAATAAAGTGATAAAATGGGAACCTTTGCGTTGGAAGATCGACCTTTGAGCAGTGACAGATTCCGATCCTATGGATCTGAATGCGCATCGTGTGCACATGAAATCAGATTTGGGATGCTGGGGGCAAGTACGAACTTAAAGCGATGCGTCCCTTCGAGGAAACATGTGACCCGAAGTTCGCGACTCAAATATTGCAAAATAGAGTAAAATTGGAGTAGGTTCATGTATTGATCAAACCAAGCTGTAACATATTTGTCAACCTACAGTTCTGTTCTTAGAGTTCTATGAATCTTTTTTTTTTCTTTTTTTTTTTTTTTTTTTTTTTTTTTGGGGGGGGGGGGGTATTTCACAAAGAATACATTTTTAGGTTCATTAGAAGCGTCATAGAACATATTTCTTTAGGTGTCCATTGGAAGCGAGACGCTTCCAATGGACATCTAAACAAATGTGCTCTTGGAATAATCAGAAATATTGAGCGTTGTATGATCTGAGGACTTTTAAAGTTTAGTTTTATTTTCTTAAAGTAGCTTTCTTGTTGATCAATAATATAGTTAATAATACGTACAATATTATGTATATTCATTTATACTTGTAAGGCTGGTTTTCTGTGGGCTTGAATATGCATAAATTTATGCACTTTTGTACCTCCCACGACGTACCATGTGGACTGCTGCAAAGGTTTGAAAACGCATACATTTAGATTTGTAATGGAAAAAAAAATACGTAAAAGAAATGATATAAAAAAGAATGTCGGTCTTATTTTAATGTATTCAATTGTAAAGCATATATTAGATTTTTCACAATTATGAAGATGATTCCGGACAAGAACACCAACATTAGCAAACGCTTTTCTGGTCATTCATCAAGTCTATGCGGAACGATACCAGTGGGATTGCGCCTCTGGAGGAAAATGAAAGACTACGCTGAACCAAAAGATAAAGCAGATATCCTCAACATGGACCAAGGAGGATAAGAGCAGCATACCAACCCAAGAGGGTACACCATTCCCTGCCATGCCAGAAATATCCAAGAAATAGCCAAAGAAGGGGTGTTAAAACGGTTACTCAAACTTAACCCCAACAGAGCAACAGGACGCTAGAATAATGAAGGATATGGATATTTCGACAAATCCCAGCATTCAGTGACTACTACCAGAATAGCATCTTTCAAAAGACTTGGAAAGTAAGTGGGTGAGATGGCTCGAACGCATGGTCTGCACTATTTGCTGTCAAAAACGGCATATTAACATTAGAAACAATCTGGAAAGTCCGAAATACAGCCCATAATTTATTATAAATAGTCAATTTAAACAAACTCTAAGAAGGAATGAAGACGGCTCTTTTTAGCATTACTGTATTCAAAGGGTTTGTCGACAAAACGGCTTTATCAAACTCTGTGTATCAAACTCTGTGGCAATCTATCACTTAAAATGGAGCGAGGGGATGCCAAATTTAGAAAGTTCACACTCAATGCTAATAGCTCTCTTGGAGGCTTTCTAACTAAGCTTGATAATAAGGACTGTTCGTACTCCTAGCATTTCCACTTTGCAGTGACGGACTGTGTGTTTTTGTCTTGCATCACTTCACGACTGATGGATATGCTTGGATTTCACGCTTGCATTGCCGAAAAAGGCTATATTTTGTAATGAAAGCGCAAAGCGTATCATGCAGTACGTAATGAACTGATAAAATGAATCAGTCGCGGTTTAAAATTATCAGTACCGATTTAAGTACATGTAAGATGATTTGGCTAAGTCCATGTACTTAACACGCTTTACGTGTGTGGGGGTGGGGAGTGGGGGTGTTATTACTTTCTGTTTTCACATGCCTTCAATCAATGAGAATTTGTATTTGCAAGCAAAATTTTTTTATTTTTTTTATACGAGTATGCAAGCAGTGCGGTTCAGGATCATAAGGCTTCTGAAGTTGACTGATCAGAATCTACACAGTAAACAAGTAATGGTATGATGACTGGTTGCCTAAGATCTAGAGAGGGTGCTGTCGTGTTTGTTGTGTTTTGTCACTTTCCCAAATGTGTCCTGGTCTACACCAGAATTAAGGGCGAGGTTGGCGCCGTAAAACTGGTTTAAGCCCTCCAGTTAAATATTGTTGCTGACTGTTCCAAGGCGGTGCTTCTTTTGTGGATCATTTACGTTATTTCTGTTTTGTTTTTGTTATGCTTTCGTACGCGTCTGTTTATTAATGCCTTGTGGTCACCTGCTGGGAAAGGGCTGACCTCTTGGCTCTCGTTTGTGACGTCTTATTGTGAATTGTCACTTTCCCATTGGTATCCTGGGTCAGGTGTGGTGCTTGATTGTATTAATTCCTGATCTTTGCCCTCTTTCTAACTTTAACTGTATAAGATGAGATTTACTTGTATTAAGCGAAAGTTATATTAGCAAATTAGTGATTGAAATTGTAGTTTCATTTTGAAGAGCTAAATGGACCTAAAATGACAGATCTAGTAAAATCTCTGGTCAGTAGTTTTGTGACAGGACAGGTCAAAACAGAAGGCTAATTTGTACTTTTCTGACGCTATTTATTGCATATCACATTTGTCAGCCTCTATGATATGATACTTATTAATGAGCGCGAATGATTTACTGTAAATCTCTCTCTCTCTCTCTCTCTCTCTCTCTCTCTCTCTCTCTCTCTCTCTCTGTTAAATATTATTTAAGGGAATGACTGAGACACATGAATGAATGAGTTTATAAAAGAACTCCCATACCTTCAAGCTAACCTTATAAGTTAATAATGAGGAGCACATGCGATTTTGGTTCTTATCGCATACCAACAAACGCTTCCTTTAAACACACAGGCTGGCGTATCCAGCAGAACTATAGACCTTAATTTTCATCCAGGTCTCGCTTTACACCCATACATTGTGTATACGAGCAGCGAAGGCTGTAGCGAGTCTGCACATTTGCACAGGCTCGCTAAGCCTCGCTTGAGCATTCGTTGCTCGATAATGCGACAAGTACCAACATCCCATATACTCGCCTAATTATGTGTGTACAGACCATTCATGACTAATTAGGCCTGAGCTGTCCATCACACTAGTACATACAGTCTACTGTATGTAACCTAGCCATGTCACGGAATCATGACACACAAACAGTTCCATTTTAACCCAATTCTGCGAATTCATTACCAAGTTTAAGAAAGAGCTAGATGCATGTCTGTTTCATTTTTACTACACTGATAATCAGTCCCGAATGTCAATTTATTTTTACATCGTATAATATAGTATAAAATCATCTTCAATCCTCAAGATAGTTACAAAATGTAGCCATTTAGTGGTGCTAGATGCCTGGAGTTTTACCTAAACTTCGTGTACTTTTATATTTTATGCCTCAGAACAGTAAAGATGCACAGTTCGCCTAAGTCGCCTAAGTCTATGTCGATATTTTAAGTGGCACGTGTGAATAATCTAGTTTAGTTCATCCCAATTTAAGGTAGATACGCGTAGATGGTCTAGTAACTGCAAACAGTGTAACGAATATTTACATATGCCCCAAAAATCCGACATAAATAAAAAAAAAACCTAGTATGACCTTATCAGTGCTGCCTGGGACATACTGTACTGTACGCCTGCGTTTTATGGACGCAAACCGAGATGAATGCCCTTGCATCTTGTCCACTAGATACGTTTACACCAGGGTGAATCAATCTTCATCAGTACAAAGACGCTGAATAACACAACAGTACATACATGTATCATTTAAAAAGCCCCGCCATTTAGCCTCCAGTTAATCGTTGTTAGACATTTGCAATAATACAGATTAACCACACAGTACCTAGCCAGAAAGTCATTCGAATGACCGTATTGTGACATTGAAGGACTAGATAAACACCGCATATCTGCGTAAGACTGATGCCCGCCAATACAAATTTTGTTATACATATGTTAAGTCTATATGTATCAGCTGAAAAACAAATTGATATTACAATGTCGACACGTCATTCAACCTTGTGCGCATAGATACTCTTGGAAAACGGATCCCTCAGAAATAGGAAGAATCTAAAATATTAGAAAACAGCAGAATCGGGTCTGTTCATGAAAACTAATGGAAAGTGCAACAATTCTCCCGCCCCCTAGCACCTGCTTAAGCGCTATTCTGCTTTCCGACAGAACCCAATATTCCCGAAAGACCAGAATATGAAAAATATCAACACTATATCGATAAAGCTCATACACACAGCGATTGTCTTGGTAATATCAACGAACACCATGGAGGACCCGCTTGTCTTGTCTAAAGTTATGAATCAATGTATGCTCAAAGAGCATGCCTCAGTTTCTTTTGTACTCTGTATTTTTACATATGACTTTTGGAGACCAAAACTTCAAAATGAGGTAATTTGGGGTTCGGTCACTGGCATGTATAAGTATATAATAATTCTTTATTACAGTGATTAAGTCTGTAACTATGAACATTTTTCGAAAAAAAAATTTTATCTTTAAATCATTTGCAAAATTAGAATTAAGTTATGTTTTCACAATAAATTTGTTCAATACAGCTGAAAACTGCATGGAAAAGTATATTAATTTATAAAACAGGTGTTTTTTTCTCTTGTTGGTAATTTTTTACGTCCCTCCAATAATTCTAGACAGTTGATTTTTAACATAAATGCTGTTGTTTTAATAGTGAAAATAAAGAAACTTTATTCCTAAAATTAATAGATCAAAAGTAACAGACTATGCAGCTTTAATATCTGACTGACCAAAGCAGGCAAGGTAATCTTTCCTAAATTTTATCGCTTAAGTTACAATTCAGGGTGAAAAAGTAGGGATAGTAGGGATTTTTCAAGAAAGTGTAGAGAAAATATTGTTGCACTTTCCATTAGTTCTCATGAACAGACTCAATAAAACCGAGTCTGCTGTTTTCTTATATTGTAGGTTCTCTCTATTTCTGAAGGATCCGTTTTTCCAGATCATTTAGGATCACAAAAATAGTAGGGAAAAGTAATAGGGACCCTGTGTCCTTGTGATTGATTCTTGGTTGTATTGCAATTAGAACATGAAAAAGGTATGCATTATGTTTATGGAACTTGCATGTATTGTGTATTTTGGAGAGGTATTTAAGGACAAGGCATATAGTGTTTATGTGATACAAGGCATATGTTGTGACCGTGAAACCGGCATAAATTGTGTGTACTAGTATAGAAAAGGTATGTAGTGTATGTGGGTAGTGTATGTAAAAGGGCAAGTATTATGTATGTGGAAGCAGGCATTGTGCGTAAGTAAGAGGATACGGATGGATTGTAGCATATCGTATCTGGCCATATGTAATATCCTTTTCTCCAACATAGGACTTTATATCAGATACTTGATAAAGAATTTAACGACCCTCACCTAAAACTTCATCGGTGGGTAGGAGATGGTGCATGCGAACCAATTATGGATGGGGTTGGTACCGTTAAACATGTTTAAGTCCTCCAGTGATTTTGTTTGCAGTGCATCTTTGTGGATCGTTTTTGTAAGCTATAATTCATGTTTGCCTTCCTTATTCAGTCTTGTTTGTTCCTTGCAGCCATGTGGTCACCTGCTGGGAAAGGGCTGGCCTCTTGGCTCTCTTGTGTGTTATGTTTTCTTATGTTTTGTCACCTTTCCATAAGTGTCTTGATCCACATCAGACCTAAAGGTGATGTTGGTACCGTTAAAAATGTTTAAACCCTCCAGTATTTTTACCGACCGTTCCAAGGCGGCACTTCTTTTGTGGATCCTTTCTGTTATTGATGTTTCACATTTGTCTTTATTATGCTGTCTTATCTGTTTCTTGCAGCATTGTGTACACCTATTGGGAAGGAATTGAACTATTGGCTCTCTTGGTTTGATTTTTTCTTGTGTTTTTACCACTTTCCCATATGGTGTCACGGGTCATGGGTGGCATTTAATTGTATCGATTCCTGATCTTTGCCTTCTTTACTTTGGTGCCTGATGCTTTGGCGCTTGAACAGCATCATAATCTAGGGCGCCGATTTGGTCAGTAAAATGCATTTATGACCCTGGTGGCCTAGGCTACTGTCCATTCTTTGTCGATGATCATGTTGTTGTTGTGTGCTTCCACTTTGTGTATATGGTTGGCGTTATGATGTAACCTTAATTTGCAGTGTGGTTCGCGGTGTCCTTACTATTTTAGCAATGAGTTTTGCTGAGCGATAGATCTGTCTACTTTACTTCATTTGGCTGTCTGTGTTCTGTTTATCTCATAATAGTGTCGTGGGTTAGTCTGCAATGGGTTGAGGCCTTTCCTGGTCATACTTACTTACTTTAAGCTATTTGAAAGCCCTAGGAACATATTGTTCGGTGCATTTGCATTAAAATTTGCAAGAATGCAGCTGAGTGACAAGCAATATGTCAGCCGTTTGAATATATATTTGATAAATTAATTGGCGGTTCGGATGTTACAATTTCCTCCTTGCTAATTACGTTTTAACAGACATAACTGTCAATATATATACACATGGTTTCGATCGCCATACCTGGTACGATCCAGAATATTTTGTTAATTTGGGCAATTAACGGTTCGCCTTGCAACTCCATTTTCTATTACCCAAGTATTTATCAATTTATTTATTCTAAGTGTCCACAATGCAGTATGTAACAGATCTCCAAGGATATGCAATGTTGCTATCCTTAACATCATACTTGTCAACGGCCAGAAAATAAAAGCCTTAAGCTAATGATGCTTTGAGCTTTGTTGCCAGCTTTTCATATGCATATATCTGTTTAGCGTTTCCTAGTATACGACGGGTTAGTCAACAAGGGTGGACTGTATATTACTGTGATTACAGATAAGCTCAATATACTTATTCAAACAACATGTTGGGAAAAGTTAACAAAAATGTCCTTATAGAACAGGCGTTCGAGGAATGCATTAAATTTGTCTACCGATTTATTGCACGGAAGCCCGCGTACATCTTTTACTGAATGTTACAGTTTAAAATATTTTAGCAACTGAGCAGACTGTTGCACGACTGCAAAAAGTGACTTGTCTCTTCATTGTCAAAATACGCAACATATTTACACCTGGTATGTCTCCATAACGAGAAGGCGTGATAGGGCATCTTAACTTTTTTATTGTCGTGTTACAATTTACAAATTGTGTTGGGCAATTTAGAATAGGTCATCCAAAACATAGTGTATGCAATAAAAGTTTTTTGTTATATATAGGTTAATAACAATCTCAATATGCTAATATCTGTTCTTCTAGTTTAATGTAGTAAACTGGCTCCAGTCCTATATCTGAATTCTTCATAATATATTCAAGTACTGTAACTAAAACTGTACGTTCAGTTATTAAAGTTACAAGTTAAGGCCCACACCGAGCATTGAGTTAATGTGTAGTCTCGTGAGAGCCTTTGCTGTCCACAAACACGAAGAAAGAACGTTAGGCTTCTTACTCCACTTGATATCTGGGCATGCACTTTTAACGAATGACTATGCACATGCGTAAATTACCAAAATTTCGTACATTGGCTGGTATAGGCGAATACAAGACGACAGAGACTTTCGGATAAGAAGGGGAAATGCATTTTATTTTTCAGATTCCTTAATCAGACATCTATTGTGGGCATTCATAACACCGCCATTGGTTCTATGTATCGCCATTTCAAGAGTGTAGCATATGTCAGAATATAAAGTGTTAATTTAAAAAACAAAAAGAAAACAGGGTGCGTGACAACAACCATTTGTCACATTTGGTAGAAAGAGCATTACCTGTGATGTATGGACCTCATTTGTCACCTGTGGGAGATATTCAAAATACTATTTTAGCAAATGTGGACAAATAAGGCGAGCTTTCTGTTTTCGTTATGTCTTGGTTATTACCATCATGTCGCCCCATCTCCCTCCTCCACCCCCGTCTCTCGCTCTTGTTCTCTCTTTCTTTATTTCTCCCTCTCTCTCTCTCTCTCTCTCTCCCTCTCTTTCTCCCTCTCTCTCTCAGACTGTTTTGTTGGTGCTTATTTATGTTGTTGATTTATGGTATATCGTCAAATGGATTTCCCCTCATATTCCAGTCTATTGCACGAGCCTTGGATTTGCACTATAATCACTATGTCAGTCCGTCCTTCCGTCCGCCCGTTACCAGTTAGTGAGAATGTTCATATCTCTTGAACCGCATGATATATTTTGATCACAGTTTACATATATATGCATGTCAACATTCCCTAACCACTGGTAACTGCTGGCGCTTCACTATTTTGAAAATGACATAATTTTACAATCCTCATATTGGGTATTTGGATCAAATGTTTCATACTTATTATTTTAATATTGTCCAGCCACTGGTATCCAAAACAGTGACAAGGGTATGCCGAGCATCATTTTGGCCGGTGAAGGCTTTTAGTACCATTTTAACATATATTTGCCTATAGGACAGCCATATATTGTCTTAGTTAATATCAGGGATTTCAGGGATAGTTGTGTCTGCATTTCTTGAAGCCATCAATTTCAATAACCAGGCGAAATATAATCTTAAGCCAAGGTTGTAAACTCATTTTCTCAAACCCTACGTGGTTGCATAAAACTGGGCGATTTGTGCGCGCTCGGGCCGCACTGCGCCAATATCAGAACCCAAAATAGCAGTAATAAACTCAGCTTGAATCTTTCACTTTGGCTATCCGTACCGGGAACCCTTTCGTATGAAACCTATTTCAGAACGGCTATCCGTCCAGCTTGATATGTTGAAACACTCAGTTCGGCTACCCGAACATTGTTTTCAATTTAAATACCTAGAGTGTCGTTTCTAAACGTGAGTTGTGCATATTACTGCCAGTTGATTGATACATGCATGTGCCGCACAACCATGCACATTGTAGAAGTTCGCGGTTCAGTTTAGTAATCGCCATCAATTTAGTATTGTTACTGTTGCTGTTTTGTTGTTGTTGTTGTTGTTGTTGTTAAGTTTTTTAGTTCCCGCGATAACATATGTTTTGGTTAAGAAATAAGTATTTTTTTTAAAATAACACATCATTATCTATACTATAGGCATTTAACTACCATCATTAGACATGTTTAAACCTATATGTACACACGTATATGTTTGTTGGAACATGATTTTAAAAATTACAGGAATGAGTGGAACATCTCTTTCATATTGCTATGAATTTAGAAAACTATGTGGTTTTTGAACAAATATCTGTGGTTGCTGTTTATTAAAGCTGCATACTCTGTAACTTTTGATCTTCTAATTTTAAAAATAATGTTTTTATTTTTCAAGAACACAGTAAAAATGCTCAAATTCAGGTAAACATTTTACCATTTTCGTAAATCTTAACAAGTTATCACTATCAAAACAACTGCATTTATGTTAAAATTCAACGCTCTAGAATTATTGGAGGGACGCAAATAATTACCAACATGAGAAAAATACACCTATTTGATAAAATAATTCACTTTTCCATGCAGTTTTCAGCTGTATTGAACATTTTTATTGTGAAAACATAGCTTAATTCTACTTTTACAAATGATTTAAAAAGAAAATAAAAATTTTCGAAAAATGTTCATAGTTACAGAGTATGCAGCTTTAATATATAGCAATAGCTGGAACAGCTTATAAGGTTGTTTTTAAGATATGCCGCTAAGTTGTTTTGATAAATATGGGAGAAATTTTGAACTGAAAATTCTTGGGGTTAGATAACTTTGTAATAAGTCAGGCAAGAGCATATTTTGCAGCCACGCGTAACCGACGATCAATGTCTGAATTAGCCCCATTCTTCGAACAAATCCCTTATAATCATAATTTTATGCGTTCTTGGTCCGCCCAACCATGCACTTCATTCACGGACAAAATTGATTTAGCTTACTTATACATGTACGTGTTCATGTGTATGTTATGTGAACATCTTATTACATATACCAAACCCGAAAAGCATGGGTCTCATGTTTTACATGTTTAATGTAAATGAGAGTATAAAGTTTGATTGATTGGATCCAGAAATTTTCGTCAGTGGGAGTTTAAAACCAACTGACAAAAACGTCTGACAACTCATAGTCAATTGTTTATTCTAAAGATAACTAAAATTGTCCAAGGGAGCAGGGTCCTTTTTCTTATTCCTATGGAAACCTATAGCAACTGTGCTTTTCCAGGGGTCCAGGTTCACTTGAACGCTTGGTTCAGTTCGCTAAAAAGTCAAGTAACGAAACAGTGGCATAATGGAGCGCCAAAAGGTTGCATAAATGGGTATCATTCTCTGTCCATTACATGCGTATGACACAAGACAGGCGATAATGCGCATCCATGATAGGCAAACAGCAAAGGTTCCGGCGAGCCTGCGCTACTGCGCAGTCTCACCAGAGCCTTTGCTGCTCTCAAGCAATAAGTTTGCAAGTAGATGAAGGATCAGACAAAAACTAGATAAATTAAAAGCTTGCCCCTACTGGATTACGTACATGTTAAATGAACTACTCTGTGCATATACGTTAACTACCTTTTCTCATGGCCAAGTCCATAGTTTTGCATTTTCACAACCACATTAAAACTTTCGCTGTCAGTCGAAAATGAAAGTTTTATCTACTGACGTCATCAGTTTCAGTATTCTCTTTAACGGAATGTTGAATTTAATTGCATACAGATGGTAAGGACCCAGTTCAGAGTATAAAGACTTCTAAACTACAACAACGGAAGACAAAGCAGACAACATTTGTCGTGAAAGTCCGCGAAAGTGTACGATTACATCTTCTCGCGACAGTGCTCTATATTTTCACTTAAGTTTGTACTTGTAAACATCTTTTTATCTATCTCATTTACATTAGGAGTGAATCTGAAGTTGCATTAAACGAACCATAAATCATATAACATATATCATTTTAAATATTTTCACGAGCGCAACGATGAATATGATGATGCTGATGGTGTTGGTGCTGATGATGATGATGATGATGATGATGCCACCAGTTGCTGTTGATGATGATATTACATTCGCAATAGATGTTGTTGCTGTTGTTGTTGCTACTGCTGCTGCTTCTGCTACTATGATGATGACGGTTACTCGCAAATAGAGTCTGATATTTGGTATTGTTATTTTGCTTACACTGCTAGCTCATGAAATGGAAAGCAAAGCTAGATTTTGTAACCTCGCATTTATTGTTCGCATGTACGGCAGCTCAGAGCTAGATAGAGCCAGATGCATGTTAAAGGAGACTGACTAGATATATACTGACATACTTTAAATACGCAACGTTAACTTACCTTTATATCTTTTAAAAGACAGCTGAATGTAAACTGTGATATGGTTTCATCAGCAAACACTTTAGTTTTAATTGTACAACTAAACTTGATGAATTTACTGCATCGCATAAATTTAAATCGATGAAACATTTCTTAAGTAGAGATTTTACCGTCAAGTAATCAAACGGACTGTATGTATCGCAGACCTGCCAAACAATATGAGAGATTCCTTAATGACTAACAAGGTCCATGACACAAATTTGACACTTATCGTGTTTCTTAATTTAAAGAAGTATATAACATTTTGTCAAATGAAACAATTGACCCCTATCTCAAAAGAGTGTGCACAGACTCGTCTGGACCATCACTGATCACAGCTGCAGTTATCACAATCGCATATACGAGCTATATAGCAGGCCAAGGGTTCCTGTTATGCACTTAACACAGCAATACAGAGGTTGTCTCAACAGGCCCTGGAGAGAGGGTAATTGAAATATGATAGCCAAAATAAAATCTTGAAGAAAAAAATCAACATGTAACTGGCGAACATAACAATGTCACTAATCACATAGCTGGGTACCCGTTAAATCAATACCAGACATCAGTCTAGTTGTGTATTTTATTGTATGTGGAGATAGGGCATTTTAGGGCCACTGGTTAACGGCTACTCTGCTCAATTCAGGCGGTCACCAACTTTGGGCGAATGTATTACAGGCTGGTCCTCCGCTTAACCCTGGCCATTTATGAGCAAACAAAGACCTACCATCAGACTATCATAAGATTTATATACAGTAACATCTGTGTAAAACTGCCACTCTCAAAAAAGACCAAAATTTGGTTTTCAAGACCAATTATCGCTTAATGCAGGTCAAAAGTATTGCAGAATCTGCAATACTTTCGACCTTCATTAAGCTACCAATTGTTATTAAGATCTTTGTTTTGTCTATTTTTGAGTGGCCATTTTACACAGGTTTTACTGTAGTGTCTAAAGCAGCTGTAATGAACTGAACACTTCGACTATTGTTTAGATCGAACGTATAAATCTTTTAAGTAGATCAAAACACAAGTGCGAATGTTCCATTTTAGGAAGCTATGCACAAGAAGGGCTGCTAAATTAGCACCTGAGAGTCGAGCAAGCCCTTTGAGGAAGGTCATACCTCCACCACGCTTTTAGCTCCAGTAAGACTCGGTAAGTAGAGGTTAAATACCAAACACACCACAATGCCTAACCGAATCATTATGAATATAACAAAAATGAAGACGAAAAGTGGTTACCTACTGAACCACTTTTTACACGAGAGTGAAACCGACATTAAGTCTTTTTCTTAATACAAGCGGTATTTTGAACCCATCGGACCCAAAAAAGACAATGCAAACTCTATTATGTGAAATATATCGGTGTTCGACGAGATTTAACAATCGGTCGTTTAATAACTAGATAAAGCTATGGAAGTACAGCAAAATCTGTATAAAACGGCCACTCTCAAGAAGACCGAAAATTGGTTTTTAAGATGAATTGTCGCTTAATGCAGGTCAAAAGTATTGCAGAATGCTACAAGGGGAGCATTCTGCAATGCTTTCGACCTTCATTAAGCTGCCATTTGTCATTAAGAGCGTTGTTTTGTCTATTTTTGAGTGGCCGTTTTACACAGGTTTTTACTGTAGATGGAACCTACTATAAGGGAAAGTAGGAGGCGGTGTGGCCTTTTTTTCTACGTCTTGAGTTACGTCTTACAAAAGGTCCTTTCAGCCCAGCTACACTTCTAAACCAATAATGCTCCTTTTAGGTTTGAAAAGTCGCACTGATCAGATTAGGATAAAACGTATAGATCTTCTAAGTAGATCAAAAAAGAAAGTATGTTGTACAAACTTTATGATTAGAATTTATTATCGCGTCTTAAAATCTGACATTGTTATGTTAAGGGTCTATAAATCGGGGCGTGTTGTCTTTAAGATCGAATCTTGAACCTTATGACAAAGGTCAACAAAAAATGTCAACTGAAAAAATAATGTAAAAGAGATTGAATTTTCTAGTTTATCCGCTGTATTCAAAAAGAAGAGTGTTGGGTAACTCTATATAAGGGTGTGTGTGTGTGTGTGTGTGTGTGTGTGTGTGTGTGTGTGTGTGTGTGTTTAACGCCCAACCAACATTTTACAGCTAAAGTCAAATGGAGAAAGGGTCACAGCTTAACGGCTCATCCCGGGGATCGAATCAGCGACTCTTTGTTATCAAGTTGGTCGACTTATGGTCCACTACACCACGGCTACACGTGATATATTAGGGTCCTGTGGACATTTATGTTTGCACAATGCTTTTCCTGTCTGAGTTAGTTGATTCTGTCACTCGAACAATTAACATGCTTTCTGACTCGCCCTACAGTGCTAATTACAACTGTAAGTACAATAAATACAGTAGATTATCGTAAGTTCGAAGTCCTAGACACTAGATATCGAAGTATCGAAAATTCGAATAATAGTGAGTTAGACATAAGAATATATATCCCCTGAAAAATGATTAATATCAGCGTTTCAGGCCTATTAAACATATATTTTGTGAGCAGAAAAGAAATGTCTCGCTGGTGTTTCAGGCCTATCAAACATAATTTGTGTGCATAAAAGAAACGTCTCACCGAGACGTTTCTTTTACGGACACAAAACACATTGTTGTATAGATAGTGTTAAAAAAGTTCATAAAATGAATTCATTGTGTCCGAAATTTATTTCGAAATAGTGAATATTTCGAAAACTGAAAGTTCGAATTTTCGAGGTTTTACTGTTTTGGTCGTTTTTACTCCAATATACAATACAAAGTTTTTTTTATTTGATTCTTTACGTCCCAGTCAACAACCTTTCAGTTATGTCGGGACGGGTTTTCCTGGGTTGAACCAGTGCTAAGCAAGGATTAACGTGTCTTGCTCAAGTACACAACGCACTGACGACCCGCACAATGCAAAGTCAGTGAAACAACAGAGAGGCCGTTTTTCAACCCACCACATACAAGAGGTTGAATACTGTTACAGGCCGTAAACAGTTTTTCGAATGAATAAATTTTATTGAAAATGTTTAACCGTTCGCTTTTCAAAATAACAAAATGACTTGAGGGTGAACAATATGTCATGGTTTCAGTTACAGATTACATTGTATTAACCTATGCTATTCGTTCTACACTAGTACTTATATATACTTTTATTTTCTTAAAGCAAAAACGATACACTTTCTGGTGAAAACTTCTAAAGTTGACGTTTTTTCTCAACTCTCAGCTGGGCCCGGAATAACAATGCCTCCTTAAAGTTAAGGAAGACGTAGGTTAAGTATGCGAAAAAAACGTTTGAAACTGATTAAAAGCAAAATAGTTTCATTTTTTCAGTAGATCACATTGATATCTCTGACCACAAGTACTGCATCGATCCAAGCAATTTATTTAGCGTTGAAATATCAATACTTAAGTCTTCCTTAACTTTAAGGAGGCATAGAAATTCCGGGCCCTGGTCTCCTATTAAAAAAATTTAAGCGCCTGCAAAAATACATCTGAAAATGTCGTCTGCTTATGTTGCCTGTTGTCTATAGTTGCTAAGTTTATTGACTAATATAAGTGTAGAGGCAAACAGTTTGAACCCTGGGTCTACACTGTTGGCGGGGAGGCTTCAAAAAACATATCAGCAGACATCTAAAACGTACAACATTTGTTGTGATTGGTGCTTTTAGGGTTAACTAAAATAATAATATTAAGTAAGTAAATATAAGTAATATATAAACCATGGGTTGTCCGCCTGTACGTACAGATAATCCACGTGATTTAGCGTCTGGATTATCTTACGTACAGGTGGAAAAACATGGTATAACTATTTTATACCACCTACATCAGAGTATTCCTTGCACATCACGAGATATTTCGTGCTAAAGTTGGTAAGGGTGGTATAAATACTGAAATATGGGCGTTTGACAATTGGTGCGTTTCTTTGGCTTCGCTGGGCGTAAGCCGGCGACGGTGCACTCGATTGATTTGGATCACGGGGCGGCTCGCCCGATAGGCGCACTACCGGCGTACGCCAATCTCGCCGAACTTTAACCAAGGCGTGGAAGCGGCGAGGCCTGTTTCGCCTCTTAACGGTTCGTTCCACAAAGTAAGAAACACAGCCACTTGGCGAGAAAGCGAATGCTCACACGAGCCGGCGCATGTGCGTGGTCTCACTACAGCCTTCGTAATAGCACACGGAAAATACATGCATGCGCTTTCTATTGCAAGTGAAAAACTGTTGTGCTTTAGTTAAAATGTCAAGTGTATCTTAAAATGTTTATTTCCTTTTAATGCATTCATCCTATTTTGGTCTTAAATAATTCAGTACCTTTTATGAAATGCAAATATATGAGCCACAACTTTCGATTTAAGCCCTTAGATCAGATGTGAACAGCAAAGACTCAGGTCAGCCTGAGGGGCATATCCGCAGGTTGGTCGGGGCCTACAATATCTGCCAATACAAAGCAGGTAAATGCATATGTACTCGTATCTGTCTTAACGAAGCAGGTTGAGCTTACAGAGCTCATCCTAATAAAAGCTAGACAGTCTCCTTCCTTATGCCAATGCATTTCTTTACATGATATGTTAATTACATAATCGGACCAGCTCGTGGGATTTTCGTACATTTGTACTTAACGCAAATGAACAAAAGCGTTGTTATAGGTCTAAGATTTGTTCGAGTCCTCATCTACATCCATACTTTGCATTCTTCAGAGCAGCAAAGGCTCTAGTGAGACTGCACATTCGGCATGCTCGCCCGAGCCTTAGTGGCTTGACAATGCAATACTTGACAAAATATCATGTGAAGGCTCAATTATGATAATTGCATAATGAGTGTAAACTAATCCATATGCATATCATTAACTTGTACATTTATCAAATTCAAAAAGATGTTCATGCTCATCCTAACATATATACTGAAGGACTTTAGAAATGCACCACCTGCTAAATTGTTAATTTATTGTCAAAAAATTATATTTTAATTATGTGTAAAATAAAATTGACAATGAGAGTCGATTGTACCCCAAAACACATTATTTGAACCCTTTACTCCACATGCTATTTTTAGATCATGACATCATTTTCTAGTTTTAGACAATGTTGAAAAAATCCAATAAAAATCAAATGAAGTTTTGAATACTTCTGAAAATATTATGAAAATGGAGCATTTGCTCCAAAAGAGCAAATGCTCCATTTTCCATAATATTTTCAAACACGTGATATTTCAAAGGCGTCAAAATGCGCTTTTATGGAGTAAAGGGTTAACGTGCATGCGCAGCTTTCTAGTGGGACTAGACTGGCCTCTATTTTACCCTCAGCCTTTATATAGAGATATGTCCCTGTATGCAAGCTGCGAATGCTCTGACGAGAAATGCGGTTGCAAGTCTCGTCTGAGCATAAACTTCACGCATATGTGGAGAGTACCTTAATATCATGAGCTAGCACATATATTTGAGATTCAAAAGATAAAACTCTGACTCGAGATAACAGGCATTTCTAAATATTCTTATTTATCAACATTAACATATAGTAAAACCTGTGTAAAACGGCCACTCAAATATAGAAAAAACAAAGAGCTTAATGACAAATGGTAGCTTAATGATGTTCGAAAGTATTGCAGAATGCTCCCCTTGAAGCATTCTGCAATACTTTTGACCTGCATTAAGCGATACCAATTTTCGGTCTTTTTTTAGAGTGGTCATTTTACTCAGGTTTTACTGTATGTTGTGGTTACTAGAATGAACCGTCTTACTGAGACGGTTCTTTTAAGTACAATGTAGAAATCAATTGTAAGACACTAATTATAGTTTGCGCTCGAAACCTTCCCGATTTAGACCTGTGCTGAAAACCAAACATTGGCATTTACCTGTTTTAGATTTGGAGAACTTGTCCACAGTTTCAAAGGTTATATCCTGGTTAAGGTCCCTCTGGAATCGCTCTTGTTTACGGGCATTCTCGGCCTTTTCTCGCTCGAACCGTTTATAAATATCCTCATCACTTTGGTACAGTGGGTTATCTTTACAGAGAGTAAAGTTCCCATCAAACATGTTTATATTGTCGTCCAGTGTACCATCTATTTCATCTAATGTATTCTTGATAAGAATGCTTCCTCGGACTACTCGCATATTTCCGTCCGTATTTTCCATATTTTGAACCACTTTATCGTAAGAATAATTATTTTCTTCGTATGTTTGCTGATCATACTCCTTTGTGTCTTGCACTTGAATCTCAGTTTTTTGTCTCTCGTTCGATCCCCTGTTAAACTCGACTCTTTTTTCGGAACGAAACCGCTCCGGCGAAACTGCTCTTGTTGCATTTCGAACATAGAATTGCTTGCTTTCATGAGTTGGCGAACTTAACTTGTATTCCACATTTTCTTTTGTGAACCTGTAATCAACCTCGTCTAAAGACATGTGGGATTCTTGCACTTCTTCTTGTCGCGTAGGTTTAGTTGTTATTATCTTATATCTCTTCGAATCTTGAATGTCTACGTCCACAGGTTTGGGTCGTGGTCGTTCTTTAGTTTCTATATGTGCGACCGTCTTATAAATCGGTCTTTCTTCCGGTTCTTCCTCTTTGAAAGGAATCTCTAACGGTTCTTTGTAATCACTTTTTGGCGTCATATCGACCTTCACAAGGGAGTATTGCGGTGGCTCGTCCGTCTGTACGCCAGTGGCTATGGGCGCGGGCGGCGGAACATAGACGGCTGGTGGTGCGGTGTACAATGTTGTCTCATTGGTAACAACCGGTTGTGGAGACGGGTAGTCGAAAGCTTCTGCCTCTATAGTGTATTTCTCAGTGGTAGTCGTGTGGCCAGAGTCAGAAGCGTCAGAAGTTCTTACAAGGTTCTGTACTCTCGTATTGTAGTTGTCCGCTTCAGACAACAACGATGCTTTCTCCAGTTCTTCATTTGTACCATGTACTGCTTGAGAATAACTCACTTGTTGTCCGTATTGACCATCAACACCATCAAACAGCCATGGCTGAGCCGATGTCACTTCATACGAGCTCTCATAGTGATCTTTTGTCGTTGTTTTACCACCTTGCACAGACTGTGCTTGATGTGTTGACAGGCTGTCAGGTTCCTCGACCATATACGAGGTATTAAACGAGTCTTTACTATAGTCACGCCTTGGAGTAGATTCATGCATTCTGTTCTCTTTGGGTAGGTCAAACTCATACGTACGCTCAGAGTATTCATCCTCAAATTCATCCATTTCTGTGACGCCATTTTGATCATACATGGCAGATAGGAGCTCTTCTGCTGTCGCATCGTTTATTCCACTGTTACCGACTTGTTTTATTTTAGATATTCGCTGAAATGTAGGACTATATCCACTATCACTTACACTTTCAGACGTATGTCTAGAACTAAAATACGCACTTTCCTGACTTTCACTAGTAACATCCTCAACATAAAAGAGTTCCCCTTTAGAATCTTGCACCAGAAATAGTTTACTATTTTCCAGATCATCCACATCTAAGACAGGGTGAGCTGGCGATGCCCGACCAGACGAGCCCTCTTCGTCTTCAGTTACTTTTCGCGTCATGGTCGTAATGACTAAATTTCCGCCATCTTTTAATTTTGCTACCGTTTGCGTTATTCCTGGCAAGATTTCCTCCGCGTTCACATTTTGCATATTAGCCACAGTTTCAGCCAACTTGGGAATCACTTCTGCTAGTTCGTCCTCATTTAGCGTATTACCATTGGCATCAGTTTGTAATGCAGCTTGTATAGACTCGGAATGTGATTTCATTAGTTGTTTCTCTGAAGTGTTAGCTGGTAGGATCGAACTTGAATGAAGACGTTTCACCGTCCTATCATCAGGCATCTCCTCGCTACGCTCCTCTGTCTGTAAAATCCTCATTTTTGTTGAGTGTTTATCAGGATCCTTCTCTTCCAAAGATATCTTTTTAAAAGTTCGATATACTTTGACAGGTACCTTATCCTGATTTTCTAAGTCTGAATATGGCCATCCTTTTATTCTGCCCTTTTCATCCTCAATCACGTTATCATATACTGAGGATTCAAACAATACTGAACTATCCGACGGTTTTTGGCCATATGGAGTGTCTTTGCTTAACACAACACAGTCCTCCCGAGATGTAGAAGTGTCACTTCGAGGCATTCGCGGATGAAAAATAGCTTGTGTCTTTCCTAAGTAGTTTCCATTTATCCCTGTTAATGGAGAAAATGTGTCATATCCACAATTTACACCTGAAGCTGCATCATCACTCATAGCCAGCGTTTGATGTGTGTTTTCACTTGCGTTTAACCGCCTTGGAATGTAAACACCCTCATCTTGTCTGTAACGCTCATTTGTCAGGTCCGTTGATAACCTCTCTCCTCCCTTCGCGTTATGTGAAATGACATCAATGTTCTCGCTGTTTACATTACAAGATTCAGCATTTACCTGTATAAAATTTGTTTTAGCTATGCTATGACAAGCGGACCTTGGAAAGTCAAATGTACACCTATCGCAACTCGCATCATTACATTTCGCCACAGGTAAAATATTATCAGAGCAATTTGCATTTGTATTATTCTCAATGACAGTGTTTCGATTTGCCTGAATAGAATAATCGGATTGCCCTGCTGTTTTCTTAAGCAGCTTCGGACTGACGTTTATCGGTGTTCTCACATCATAGAATGTGTATTGAAATATATTTGGTTGATCATTTTCGGTAAAAAACGCGCCACGTTTAAAGGGCTCTTTCCTATAGTAGATATCCCTTTTGAGTTCAGCGCCTGGCGACTCCCTTGCATTTGTATGGGGTTGTTCTTTATAACGGTTTTGAATTGTCCCCAACTCTGCGTAGGTTTGAGTGTCTTGATTTGTATGCAGTAATTCATTGAACTTTGAGTTTATAGTATGATCAGAACAGACAGGCTTGTAAGTGTCTGTACATGAGGTATTATTTGTGGAAGTTCGCCTTGATTCTGAAGCAGGCTGCTGTTTTCTACTGAAGAAGCTTGGAACATTTGTCTTATATTTATTAAGTTGATCAATAATACTGCTCATAGATTCTTTTTCATAGCTGTCTTCAAGATGTTTTGAAAATGAAGGCAATGCCTTACGACGGGGAGACATATTGCTAGTTTCAGACAATTGAATATTTATATCTGATCGCGTATACTTGCTATCGGTGCTTTCATTCTGTAATTTGTAAACATTCGACTTAACCACCAGTTGTTCATCGTTTTTTGAAGGATGGTCAACAAATTCTGCGTATCTCTTGCTAGCATACACGGTTTTATAATCAGCATCAGAACTGCAAAATTGTGTTTTTATATCTGTAATTTCAGGCAATATGGAATCAGCCACGACCTGGTTAGTATCATAAGAAATGGCTTCACTTTCAAAAGTATTTTTACCGCTTTCATGACATTTATCTTTTGTCATTAGACATGATTCGCTTATTGTTAAGTATGCTTGATCTGCAACTGCTTTATTTTCTCTTGATCTGCTCCTTGTAAACTTATTTGCAATATCTTGCTCAGCGAATGGTTTATCCAAGATTATAAAATCACGGTTGTTTTCGGAAAAGCTAGTCTGTTGAGATTGTACTTTTCCTCCTCCATCAGATGAAAAAGAATCTTTTGAATCTGATGTAGGAGCTAAAGTAATAGTGGAGTGATTTTTCGTGCTTGTGTCAAAGCAAGCATATCCTCTGCTTCTGAGTGTGGCTTCTATGTCATTTTTCCTCATATGAATATAAGCATTACTTGCACCATCATTTTTTGAGTCTGTTAAATGATTTTGGCTGTATGCTCCATTGCAAGTTAGTGCGTTGATATTGTCCTTGATAGCTTCAATTGTTTTCTCAGCGTTGTCATTGTCTCCACAACTAGAAATATAAATAGGGTCGCCAAGTGCCGCAAACTCATTTATATTGTCTTTGTCACCTGCAATGCAAAGTTCTGAATAAACGTTTGGATCCGTCTTCAAGGAGTTAGTTATTTTGTCTGACTGCCCTGAATAATGTCTATCCTTGCCAATGTCAGCAGAAAATATTTCTGTCTCTAATTTATCTTTGTTATGAGCCGAACCCACATCTTCTATTTCTTCACTTTCACAATTACTTAAAGTTACACCAGTACTTGCAAGATCTAATTTGCGTTTCCTTTCAATGCGACCTTCTGAACGAACAGACTTAAAATTGGTGCTACTTTCAGGAATACTGTCGAGATCATTATCATTAATGTGGTTACTTTCCTCCACGTTATCATGTTTGACAAGAGAAAAAGATGTTTTGTCTAGATCTCCATCATTATCATAATTTAACTTGTCGCACTCTGGTGATTTATTTATATCAACCCCCTTTTCAATGCGTTGTTCTAACAGGTCACGCGTTGCATATTCCTCTGTCTCAGTTTTGTATTCATTTATCACGTCACTGTCAAAGTCTGTTTCTCCTTTGTCTTGTTCTATTTCTCTATCTTCATGATCGCTTAATGACTGATTTTCTTGTGAATCATTTATATTATCAGTTAAATCATCTCTATATTTGGCTAACGCAGGCTTACAATTTATATTACTGTTGAATTGGTGTTCTAAACTCGTGTCATTGTGAGAATCGTTTGTATCTTGCAAGCATTCTGGCTCAACAACTGTAAACGGTGTAACCTCAAATTCACCAGCAACATGAGTACTTAAGTTTTGATGATGTTGTTCACCATTTTGGTTATACTTGGTGTAAATGAAAGGTTCAGTTTCATTGCAATACGTTGATTGTGTAGAGCTTGTATCATTGGCACGTTCTACTTTGTATTCACAATAACCACCAATACTATAGTCATTTACATTCTCATCATCTCCTTTGTCCATGACAGATAATTGTGTAGCGTGTGTTTTCAGTTTATCGTGTTTACTGAAATTTTGACAATGATTGGGATATTTCAACGTATGCGTTGGTTTAGTGTATTGTTCTTCTTCATTAGACTTATCAACGCAACACTTGTTATACTCAACCTCACTTTCACAAAGTATGGTTTTATGAACAGTTTGTTGATGTTCTTTGTTGTCAACACGAAAGAGTGGTGTAACTTCTATTTCACCATCTAGTGAGTGATTAAAGTCGACGTCCATTTCAATGTATTGTTCTCTTTCTTCGCCTAGATAATCATGCATAACAGAGAAAGCTGTCACTTTATTGTCAAATTCTTTTATATTTCCATCAGAATTGTGTTCATAACTTTCCTCTTCATATACGTCCTGGACAATTGGTTCTTCTTTTCCTACCTTACCAGAGACGTTTTCAAGAAAACGACAATATACTTCATCAGCTATACTTTCTGGTTCTTCGTCACCAGGTTCTGTAAATAACTTTGCTAAATCTTTCACATATCCAGGCTTTATTTTATTTCTTTCAGAAGTTTTTCGTTTAAGGTTTGCTATTTTTAATTTTAATGGCGATTTCATTCGTTTATCTGTAGATTTAAAGTTTTTCATTTTTCTTTTTGTTTGGAGGTTCGTTGCATTCTTTGCTGATTGTACATGTAAATTGGTGATGTTTCTGAATTCAGTCCCTTCTTCATCGCTGTCACTTTGGTTTTCAAATTGATGAGTTACGCCTGTAATTGTTTCACCTTCAACTTGAGATAGCACATTATTATGATCTTGTGACTGAAATTGTACGGTAATAAATGAGTCTTCTAACGACTGAGTCTCTGGCATAGCTTGTGAATATATATTATACATGCTAGATGATTTATTTACAGAATCTTTGTTTTCATTTTCTTTATTTGTCAGAGTAGGTGGTGACATGCATAAGACTCTTTCATTTTCATCCATGTCATTGTAATGCCTTCCTAGCACACCTGGTGACCTTGGGCTTTCTTGAGCATACGATGATATAGCGCCCCCGTCAAGGAAAAAGTAATCCAGTGGACTGTGGAATCTTTGTCTATTTATTTCGTGATCCTTTAATTCATCTTGTTCATCATAAACTACATCATCAACGTTTGTATCTGATTGCGTTTCTTTATAACCAGTAGTATTTTCACATATATCACTTTCTCCTGAATCGCACGATGTATACTGTGTAACCTTTATTCCGGATCCATAGCTTGACATGTTGGGAGAATCAGAATCGTCAGCTGAGGCACTACCAGAGTCTATATCATCAGGAGTCATCGTACCTGATACGACTACAGATGATGTTGGGACAAAAATATATGCTGTACTATTTAACGACTGAGCCAAGCTAATCAGATTTAGGTTCAGTTCATTCATGTCTGCTTCAGGTTTTCTATTTATTTGTTCAGTATGGATATTTGTAGAATAAGAAGTGATGCCTTGCTCAGTTCCGTTATCTGATTGTTCATCATCGCTGTCATCGTCGTCACTGTCGTAGTAACTGCCATCACTTTCCTCAAGTTGTGCTCCTAGTTTCATTATAGTTTCTCTTAGATTAGCACTTGCAGAATCAGTTGAATAATGCGCTATTTTTATATCCTGGTTCTCACATTTATCCATCTTAGAGCAAGATTCCTCAAGTGTTTCCTCAGAAAAATGTTCAGTGTTTGGATTCGAAACCTTGATGGCTTTTTCGTTGGCCATTGCAACGGTGACCCTTTCTATTGTGTTGTCTGTACTTATGAATGTATCATTCATTTCCAATTCCTTTAACTGGGGTTCTCTTAATTCATTTCTTAAATGATTGCGTGGTATGCTTTCCGTGTTGTCTGCATTCCTGTCATCAGATAAGCAGACGGATTTACTGATTTGTCCATCAATGTTGTTAGTTGAGTTCGTTTCGCTTATTGCACTTACCCCATCAATTTTATTAGCTGACACTGTCTCAGTATCACTGCCTTCTAATGTATCGTCAGAATCTCCACTATCACCACAGGCTGAGGATGATTCAGCCTCTTCATAAATAATGTCTTTGGTACCCTTTAAACTCATATGATGTGGGGCAATTTGCATGTCTTTATTTACTGGCGGAGTACTCAATCCACTTGGAAATGAATCCCATTCTGAACCACTACATGGCGTTAAAATTTCACTATCACTTTCCCAGCCAGTGTTTTCAGGGATGAAAAGTTCAAGCTTTGTTCGATTTTGATATATTGGTATTATCTCGTCTTTTCCCATTGTTTCCTGGTCACTCACAGCTTTACTGAGACTACTCAAGTCAATATCACGTTTGCCAGATCTCGGAGCAGGGGATACCCTGAACATGCTAAATGGATCAGGAGAAACACTGGACAATCCACTATAGCCTGACATAGAGGATGGTGTGGGTGATGGTGACTCAATTATTGGAGATAAAATAAAGCCATACTTGTCGCGTCTTCCAGCAAACCTGTCTTGATATACATCTGGAACTGTATTAGTGCTGTTCAATGTATTAAATATTGCCTCGAATTCTTCGTCAAAATCCATTGATGTATCCTTAGCATTTTTGCTTTTAAGATCTGATATTAGTGATAAAAATGTTTGCTGAATACTTGGAATATCACTTATATCTGGTATTTCAACATCGTCTACTTCACACGATGTTTCATGTTGTTTTGTGATTTGTATCTCTATTTCATTATCTGCTCCTGAACATTGCACATCCTCTCGAAGACCATCCTCGTTTTCAGAGTTGTTTTCAAGAGTTGAATCGGAATCATAATCAGATAAGAAGTGCCCCTCTTCCTCTTCTGTGTAAGCAATAACTGATTTAACAGACTGTTCTGAGGTAACTGCCAACGTATTTGAAAACTTATGTTCCTTATTCAAAAGTGGTGGACTTGATAATGGTAGTGGTGGTGGTGATGGGCTGTTCGATAAACCTAGTTCTGGGGGCTCTGATTCAGGAAGTGGTGGCGGTGTGTCAGGATATTCCATGTCAGAATCAGCATAAATATCGGGAATTAAGTCAGGTAGGTTAGTTCTTGGCGACGCATCTTCATTGTTCTTTAGTAATTCAGACTGTTCTGAACATTTATTTAGTGGTGCAGTATCAGCCTTACAATTGTAATCACCATTCATTTTATCATCATCGGTTTTATTGTTGTCAGCATTATCGCCCTTTGAACCTTGTGAATCTGAGGATACTTTTCTGTACTTTAGTTTACAATCTAGTATGTCACAGTTGTCGTCATTTTCCATTTCAGAGGAACTCGAATCTGAGTCTGAGGAAAGGTCTCTAGCTACTAGAATTTCCTTTGGGTTGTCTCGGCAGACTCTTGTTTGGTTCTCCATAATTTACTTTCGCTTATGCCGAACTGAACCTGCAAAACAAAAAGGTGAATGTAACAAACAGCATGTTTTAAATCCTTGAGTGGCTCTTCCTCGCGGTGCCAACGGGTTGTCTGCGGTTTGTGATTGTGGTATTTCCTGACCATACTCACTATTCTTGAAGCACAGCACATTCTTTATAAACTTATTTTTTACTTGAATTCAGAATATTGAACGTTCAGTGCAGATCCCAATAAGATACCACATAATGTTGCGGTATCATATTGGGATCTGCACGGCTTGGAAAAACGGGTACACACCCATAGACAGAATACGAATATAATTTAGAAATAATATGGCCCATATGTTTTGTTGTTTGCAAGCAACCAATGTCACTGGCATTCACGCAGTCTCATCAGTGCCTTTTTATTTGCTATCCAGAAAGTATAATGGTAAACTTTGCTATATCCAAGTCTTAAGGATTCAAGCTTGTCTCCTAGGCTCAGTAGATAAGTATGCGTGTTCTAAACGAGTACAAACCAGAAGCCAGGCCCCGAGGTTATAAAACTTTTTTTCATATTTAACTCAGCTGAGCACGAAATTTATCCTGCTCATAATGTTAAAATGCCAACAATTGTTGGCATTTTAACATTTATCAGCATGATAAATACATCTGGGAGACTTAAAGCAAGAAACGACTTCATTTGTCGGTATTTTAGTTTTTATAGCAGTTAAAATTTCGTGCTCAGTTGAGTTGAGTATAAAAAAAATCATAACCTCTGGGCCAGGTTTGCTTGCGACGATGTACATATATGACCCCTACCCTCTCAAAATGCATAATGCAACATCAAAACTGCTTGTATCAAACTGGATGTGACATCCACTGGTCAAGACAGGGAATAGACAAATAAGACTGCTGCATGCTAAGTTTACGTTTTAGTAATTTCGCACAGAATAGCATATACATGTGTCATTAGAAAGCTGGTATATTAAGTTCTGTTTGTGCGGACTCCTTGTTTATTTTTGCTCTCATGTTAGTTTGGTCCTTGTTTTGCAGTACTTTCTTTCTATTTTTGTAATCATCTTGATGGGGAAGAGAGCGCTGGTTGCTTTACCTCAGTTGTCTTCCGAATGTCTTCTATGCACGACGCCGAGGGTTGGCTGCAGTGTGAGGTTGTAATATTCCCTGGTCATACTCTCTTACTGTTCCACTGTGCTTTGTGTTGTTGCTTTACGCCCCATTCAACAATTTTTTAGTCATATCGGGACGATTTTGAAAGAGTACTAAGCTGAGAATAAAGTGCCTTACTCAAGAACACAACGCAGTGTCATCGATGAGTTTCGAACCCGTGACCCTTCGACCTCGAGTCTAATACTCACTCTACTATTGTACCACCACGCTCATCCCACTTACACGCATTTATAACATATAGCTCTACATGTACTAGCGACTAGGCAATTTTGAACTTGTATTTTATTGCTGAAAATCGCAATTTTTGGCGGCAGACGTGTTTTTTTACGTTATTTAGTCGTTTTTGCAGCCAATGACTCCATGGTTTCCACGCGGTCATCAATTGTTAATTAGTATAACATTTCTTATAGCAAATTTATTTCCCTTTCTTAAGAAGTGAATTAGTCGTTTTGTATGCCTTTAATGTTTTCATCGCCGTGCTCATTAGTGTGATATTCCACAGAATGGTTCATACCGGACATTTAAGAAATGAATTCAATTTTTTTTAATGTTCATGGAATCATGAATACTTCGGGTCTCTTGCAATGGTAACGTAGAGCCCCTTCATCATGAATACTTCGAATCTCTTGCAAAGTTAACGTGAAGCCCCTTCATCATGAATACTTCGGGTCTCATGCAAATTTAACGTGAAGCCCGACTTAAGCCCGACTTCGGGCTTCACGTTAAATTTGCAAGAGACCCGAAGTATTCATGATTCCATGAACATTCCAAAAATTGAAATTTATTGCTTGTGTTTTCATTCTATTATGAATATCTAAAATTTAAAAATCATTTTTAATTTAGGAAACAAAACAGTTTTGTACTTAATCTGTAATTGTATTGACGGTTTTGTTGGAGTGCAAAACGGAAAAGCGGAACAGCCAGTTTGAACACAGACAGCCAATGGAGCAAACAAGAGGATTGTTTTGCACATGCGACTTGTCAATCACAACACACGTGCCACTACTGGCGAATGAATACGATGTTCGAGGCGCATTGCACGGCAGCTGTCAATCAATTTTGTGTAGTTCATGAGGATATGAACCGTTGCAAAAATTTAAAGATTCAATAAAGAATTGCTTTTAAAATGTAAATATTGCTCATTGCATACAACTCTTTAAGACACCATTTTACATGCTAAAACTCCAAAGTGAATATTTGAAAACAAACACACATAACACATAATTTGGTTGCACTAAAGAGTCCGAGTACTATTAAATCAAACAACATAATATTTCTTAGGATATGCACGGTTAGTAAATATTAATTCCTTGATCTTTCCACTTTAGCTGATTAGACTGCTAATCCTATTTTTGAATTTGTATAGTCTTAAAATTACGAAGCTTCTCATAAGTAGCACAGTTTGTTTTGCGTGCCTTTTACGTACCGCCAAAACAGTGAATTTTAATATGTGATAAAACATATCTGCCCTCTGCTTCCTAATAAGGTCTAGGGTTGAACCCAAAACCTCATGTGATAATTATCCAATTCTTGTTTAACTACCGATTTACATTGTATGAGGCCCCCAGGGCCGGTCTGTGCTCCCTTAAAAATGCATTCATCTCCCAAAATCTCTGGAAAAAACCCCCAGCTCCTTGAAAGCATTTTGTCTTGCTTCACAAATCCCTAAAATTCAGCTTCTCCCCAAATCCCCAAAAATAAAAGCCAATTCTCCCTAAAATGTATTTTGCTCTCCGTACGATTAAATTCACATACAGCACATGTTCACTTAATATATTCCGCTCACACATGAAAAGATAGGGCTTAGCCATAGAATACCTGACATTGTATGCAGCCCTGTAACGATGTGGATTGACACTTGTGCTATAGGGGGATCCGGCTCCTCCCGGAAACTTTGGAAAAAAATGGTGCATTCTGAGCATTATAAAGTACGCTATTTTCAACCTAAAAATCATCAACTTTAAGGATAATAAATCAATAACAACAAATCTTATTCACCATAGTTTCTTCTTCAATCAATCCAGATGGGGATGTAAATAAACTATTACATTGTGTAAGGTGGTCTGGGGGCAGCCCCCAGAAGCCAAAGACTTTTTGTAAAAAAAAAAAAAAAAGAGGCTTTTTCTAGAAGGTGATTTTTTTTTTAATTTTTCTTTTTTTACTTTTTGGCAGGGCTCCCTAAATCCTCAAAACTATGAGCTTGCTCCCCAGATCCCCAAAAATAATTACCAGTGCTCCCTTACTCCCTGAAAAGAAATAGCCATTCTCCCCAGATCCCCAAAACCCCTGGGGTCCGTTGTAGACCAATGGTCTAGGTTACCATATTTTATTGGCAAACAGTGCAGACCCTGATGGAAAGCCGCATATTGCTGAATTCTATCTGGGTCTTCACCATTTTCTAACGTACCCCTCTAGGGGTCTCCTGTCTTTAAAGGGTTAATATCAATATATTATTATTAAAATTGGAACTATACCATACCTTATGTATGAATATCCCATGTTTGTTGACAATAATAAAATGACTCTCGTAATGGGGCTTTAGACTTTTGTTTTAGAATTCTGTTGATCTACCGTCACTCCCCTTGATAATGAAACCCGAAACTTTCTAGCAAACCACCAGGCACATAGATAATTGTGCGTGGTTAAAAAATAATTTACTTATTTCTTAACCGAACCATATGTTGTGGGTACTCAAAAGAACCGTCTCAATGAGACGGTTCTTTTGAGCACCCAAAACATATGTTAATACTGGAGGGTAAGAAAATGTTAACAGTTTTACGCTCAAAATTTGGTTATTTAGACATATTCGGCCATACTACTGCTTGATTGTACCTCTTCTTTTCAAAACTACGCGTAACCGTTTGTTTTAGCAATCAGTGCTAGAGTAATCTGCGTAGATACAGATCAAGCTTCTCTCTAAATTATCTTCCTATCAAAACTTAGGGAATTGGGTTTTCCTATTTTAAGAAAATCTATGGTATATAGGATCGTATTTTAACATGTGATCTACTCAAAATGCTTAAGATCAGCATAGATCAACAATCAAAAGAAAGTTAAAACAAAAGAACATACTGAACCAGTATTTGACAAGTGATCAAGATCATTCGAAAATGGTACATATCATGTACAATCAAAAAATGAGCAGATCAGTCTGCGCATACTGAGCTGCGCATTGTTTTCGCTGCTCATATTCATTGCTTTCCAATATCCTAGACAGTTGATAGTATCTGTAGCTGAATGCTGAATTCTATACACGTACATGTTGTTGCTTTAACTTTTGCTGTTTTGTTTTTGATGTTCTCCTTTATTGGCTCATTTTATATCTTAGACAATGATCCCATGACCGGTCGGTGAGGGGGGGACCTGATATTTTCCCAAATCTGTATTCTCAAGATTCTATCCAGCGGACACATGGCGTCAAAAACAATGTCGTATCAACGTCGATGCAACGTCATGACGTCGCGTCGACGTTGATACGGCTTTGTTTTAAGGTTTTAAGGTTGTGTACCTGCCGGGTTGATAGTCTCTGTAGCTGAAAGCTCTGTAATTTTATACTCACCTGATCACGAGAGCGTGCTGTTGATTTTGTTTTTACCTTTGCTTAGTTGCTGTTTTGTTTGTTGTTCCCCGTAATGTGGCTCAAAGTGTACCTAGCCAATCATCCCATGACCGGCCGGTGAGGGGGTACCTGGTATTTTTGTATATACATGTACGTAGGCTTGATCCAGCTTTTGGTATCAAACTTTTGAATTTCGATATTTCAGGGGGGTTTTAGACAAAATAATATTTTTGGGGGCCTAGTATGAAGATTTTAGGGGTCACCACTAAACACGACTAATTGGGGGTCTTTTTATGGTCGTACAGAATGGGAAGTTGTTATGGGGTATTGCTGTAGCAATAAATATTGAGAGTATACTCGGATTCGGGACATGACCACAATGTAAAGCGCTAACTACTTGTGCAAAGACAATGTCCGCTGCTGAAAATTCAACGGCCCTTTTCCACGAGTTGCGGCTACACGTTACTGTTCAATAGTTTGAACAATGTCAGATATGACAGGAACGTCAACTTTATTTATTACTTTTTCTCTTTCAAACATCTGTATTGAATGTCTTTACATACGAGTGTAGAAGATTGCACGGAACGTGCTGAAATATCACTTTGAAAAAGTCGAAACCGGCACATTTACAAAAGTCATCTGATTTTGATCCCTACTACATGTATATATAAATGTATATAGTAAAACTGTAATTTAAACCCTTTTTCCATTCATTTTTCATATCATTCTGGATGCCGATTAATTACCCAGATTACAAACAGCGTATGGGATCATTCCATCAGGATCTGCACTGTTTGCTAAGATAAAAACTAAATTGACATTTCTATATTTAATGTTTAAGCCTTGGTTTGGAAAATCATGTGACTTGTGGCAATAAGGCGATCTAACGATCCTCAATGTCGTTACATAAATCATTGAACCGGCGTCCCGCTGTTGATGGACACCCAGCCATGGTTTAAAAGAAAAACGTCCAAAAGTAAAAATGCCTCGAATTGGTCAATACTAAGAATGTAGATGTTGGGGATTTGGACCCCCGGGTAGCTCAGGTGGTTATAGCACCTGACCAATGATCCGAGGTCTGTGAGATTGAACGACATTTTTTATCTGTCTGTCTGTCTGTCTTGGTATTTTGAGGCATTTCGTCTGGGTCTTCATTGTTTTCCAAAGTAACTAAACATTTACTGGTATCTAGAACGAAAATGGTTAAGGATTGAAATTCATACATTTATTTGGCATACTGTATTAAACATTCTATCAAGTTGGGTATATCACTAGTTATATTTTGTCTGATGTACAAATGGCAAATTGCTAAATGCACAGTCTGGACGGGGCCTTCCAAATTTTGTCAAGCAATTACTTCATTTCATCAGGAAGCGCCAAATTCAATGGAGCATGGTTGCGCAAAAAGACTGTTTTGGGGCTAACGACCAGGATACAATGTATGCTTAAACATACACTAGCTGAATATCTATTGGACATGTACTATCTGCGAAGCAAACGACAAGAACTCTGATCAGAATGCGCGGGTGTGCAAGTTGACCTGTGTCTCTCGTAGTTTGCGTACAGCAAACGCGACTAGGTTTTGCTCGAATATCGCAAAAGGAACAGGTAATTTTTACCTTGGAAGGTTGTCTCGGTGAAAATAAAACAAATGCCATAGATTGTCTAATGTACTGTATTTTATTACATTTGTGTCAAAATGTTAAATCATGTGCAACGTTTTCTTTCTTCACACCAATACAGTAAAACCTGTGTAAAACGGCCGCTCAAAAATAGACAAAACAAAGGTCTTTATGACAAATGGTAGTTTAATGAAGGTCGAAAGTATTGCAGAATGCTCTTTTGGAGCATTCTGCAATACTTTTGACCTGTATTAAGCGATAATTGGTCTGGAAAACCAATTTTCGGTCCTTTTAAGATAGCCTGTTTTACAAAGGTTTTTCTGTATTGTATTACAGTACACATAGGATTTTCTAAAACGAAAATAGAAATGTGTCAGTCTCGATCGAACTTGATGTAATTAAAAAGCAAGACTATCGTGACCAAGAGATGCCACAACCAAAGACTGCAGACCAACTTATGGCGCCGTGAGAAAGAGATGCTAAACCCAGGACAACGACAACACGGTTAGTGTTAAGCAACCAGCTCGCTCTTCCTTGGCACGATGATTGTTTAATTAGAAATGACACCAATATCCCCGCCACAAAACAGGTACTATTAAGACTCTCAAGAAAAAGTTGATATCTGATATTATCAATTACCTCTCATATTTACTGCATTGTTGCGCATTGCCTGATAAACTTTATCTATCTCACGGCATGCCTTTATCAGGTCATGCACTTTTGTAATGACGTCGCTAACGACGCTGAATCAACACAAAAATCGAAAATAACGTCAAAAGAGCTAGTTTTAAGAGTGAATCTGTGGGTAAACTGATAAATAGAATACCAGGTTTGCGTCTTTTGATATCAAGTTTACCAGGCTCGGCTTTAAGAACGCATGTTGAATCGCTCGGCAAGCCCCCAGGGGGGTACTCTCATTCGTTCTTCATACGTAGGCTCGGGCCCATCATCTACTGTTCATCCAAAAAAATATCAGGAATTTCAAGCACCCCAAAAAAATATTTGAAATTTTAGCCCAAAAAATACCCACCATTCTGTACCTTGATCTTAAGAAAATACCCTAAAATGCATGAAAATGACCCCTAAATATAGTCCAATTTTGTGATGACCCCAAAAAAATATCCACAAAATCTCAAAAAATATTCATTTTTCTGAAAACCCAAAAAATATTGAAATTCAAAATTTTGAACCCAAAAAAAAAAGACCCGAGACTATGTATGTATAAAAAAATGAACAGAATATCCACCTGGGGACAAGCCTCTCGATGTCGACAAGCGTTTTCAAAGCCTTACCTGGTAAGCTTGATATCAAAAGACACTCACCTAGTATTCTCTATTCATAGGCTTTCAACTTTAAGCGGGCATAATCTAGGGTACACATCAGCTCAACGATTTGAAATTTGCTGATATCTAGACAGTTGCTTTGATTTAACATTGCTTGAAAAAGTTTTAATTTGTAAAATAAATAAAGTTCATTCATGCATGCACTGCATGTTTAATAGAATCACACGAAAATGGTGCTTAAAGATGGCAAGCTGTTTTAGAAAAGCTTAAACATGCTCTACCACAATTATTATATTCCAGCTTCTTGAAGCTAGAAAGGCAAGTTTTGATTCTCTTGTAATCATGTAATACAAACCAGCAACTACGACTTTGACAAAATGTAGACATCTTACCCCGCTGGACACCTCAGCATGGGCATTTATCGGAGGCTTTTGTGCATATGCGATACGGCCAAATAATGAAAATAAGAGTGTTTTGGGTAATGGGTCTGAGAATTTTACATAGGGTATGCACACATATTTATTTTAATTATTTTTTTTACATAGAATGTTTTTCTCTCCAGAAAACCTTTAAAAAAGCACGGCCACCAATCCAGCTAATTCATCGTAAAATGCTATGATAATAAATTCACGAGAGGGACTTCCTACAATGTAGAAGCGGGACTCGATTCGTGTTCTCTTGTTTTGTTATCAATTACTCGCATTTTAAGAGGTGTTTCAAAAATTGGAGAAAGCTATTCGATGGGCCAATGACATAAGAACAAATAGCTGCAGCCGATCTGTTAGAAGTATTTGCTGTGCTTTGAAGTCAGTGTTGACATGTATGCAGTGTGTGTATTTTCAGGTCGTGTTGTAAATTTTCAGCCTAAACATACCGCTCGAAACCGTTTATCAACTTTTTATCATTTGTTTTGATAGATATCACCAATCAATGTTGTAGTTGTAGTTGAATCAATATCAATAATCGATATACGATGAAGAAAGTGGAATAATTATGCATAAAGGGACTAGTTATGAAGGGGAGAATCCTACTATGAAGAAGAGGGATCAAGTTGATCGCACTATTTTAGGCACTGTTGGGTCAAGTATCCTAAAAAGTATTGCCTTTGACTTTAACCATACTGAATTACAACGTTCAACAACTTAAATGTCTCACTTCATGTTCTTATTAGAATACAAGATCAAGATAGTTTTTCCTTCTTTGGGGTGGGGAATTATATTAAATATAATCCTGTGTGCAGCCCGGATGGTCCCCGATTCAAATTGGCTCTCCTATTTTAGAAAAATTATACGAATGCCCTCGTTTTTTCTTGTTTATTATATGAAAAACCCTCATTCTTGAACAGTGTACAGCCCTCTTTTCTTCTCTCAAATTAGTATTGGTATTTACATGACTTCTAAGTTGCCTTACGACCACCCAGCCCCGCCTCTCCCCCTGTGGGGTTTCTAGTATTGATTTTCTCCTGACGATCAAAACCAGCCAGTTGGAGCAGTCATAAGAAGCCTATATAGGCCCCCTGTTCTGTTTTTTTTCTTTTCCACAACTAAGGGACGCAGTGGCTAAGTTAGTAGAGTTTTAGAGTTGCTTGTTTGGGTCTTATCGCCAATGTATGCCTACATTTGGTTTGAGTATAGTGACAGTTGACATCATGCATTTAGTAGTTGAAGGTTTCCCTAGAATACAGCTATGAAGCAGCTCTATTCGAATGTTGCCATATTTGGTACAATAAGTTCTTATCATAGCTTAGTATGGCAGATAACACAAGCATGAAAAAGAATGACATTTCCAAAAGGCGTTGCAGGTATAGGATAGTGTTGGAAGAGCAGACGGAAGAACAAACTGACAAGCCTAAAAAAATCATGTGCTGATCCAGGAATCGTCAGCGGGAGTCCAGACCAAACTGACAGAAAAAAAGCCCTGACAACTTAGAATTAGGTATTTTACAGTTTTACAATGGTTTATTTTAAGGGAAACTATTGTTTTCCAAGGTTTCAGAGGGGTTTCACCGTTTTCAAATAGGGGGGGGGGGCTAGAACTTTTTACGGGGGGTGGGGGTCAAGATGCTAAGAATTAGATACCTATAGAACTTATGCTTTTCCAGGGGGTGGGGGTTGGTCCACCAGACCCTATCCCACCTCTGGATCGTCGCATGCACTCATTTTAAGAGTTTAAAGTTATTTTCTTAGCACCATTTATCTACGTTGAAACACGCTTTACCTAGGAGCCGCTGTTGAGTAGTAGATAAGACACTTGCTTTATAAACGAGAGGTCGCATAATAAAGCGGGACTCGATTCCAGTAAGTAGCAGTGTGGGTCCACAAAATGCTCCCCTACACAATATGCTCCTTTTAGTAGCATACTGTGTACCCTGCATACACAATATGCTCCGCTGGAGCATTTTGTGTACCCTGCATACACAATATGCTACCAGAGGAGCATATTGTGTAGGGTCGGTACATATGTTATTTCAGTGGTCGTCTGAGGGTACACATTATGCTCTTCTTGAAAACATGTCTCGTGGTATGTTTGCCTTTCTTTCTTACTGTCCTCTCGACATCCATCTGTCTATCTTAAGAACCTTGTGTCTAAAGCCATGCCCGCATCATAATTGTATTATAGTGGTCTTTAATCCCCATCAACAACATTTTGGAGACGTTGTCTCCAAATTTGGCTTCTTTCCCGACATGAAATCAACCTTTGGAAACCGTTGAAAGGAAAAATGGGGAAACGCCGGGGGTTAAATGCAGAAATGTAATGAACCTGTATGAGTCGAGGACACCATGGACATTCATAAATGCTATACCTGTTCCACTGGAATATATAATATGACTACCATTGTAGCCATCTTGATATCCTTCAAATACCATCTTTTCCCATCCCTACGTTAGATTGAATCTTAACTTGGTTTGAGGGATATGGGCAACATGGACATTCAGAATTGCTTGAATCATTCGATTCTGATATCCAATTTGGCTCCCATGGCAACTATTTTGTTTTTTGTTTTCCAAAAAGCATAGCTCTCCAAACCATACATGTATTTCAGGTTATACTGAAACATGTTGGAAGGCATGTGACTAACATGGGAATAGAGACTTTCTGAACGCGGTTAATTCAGGTATTGACCACAGAAACATACAATGTTCTGCACTGACTCTTACTAGTAAGCGGGCGCTCGCAAAGATATGAGACGATTCATTATAAAGGAGACGAATCATTTATTGTATGTATGTTTTAAGATTATGATCAGAACTAATACTGAGTAAACTTGAATAATGTATTTTGACAATTTGCTTGCTACTGACCGTTTTATGGTGATGATTTAATGTATGCGCTTACTTCATATCCTTCGGCGCAGTAGTTTCTTGCTCTACAAATTCTAAATATATAGCGTTATATAACTTTGAATAGTATACCATCACAATGATTTTACCTAAGTACAGTAGTACCACGACCTCTAAGTAATGGCCCTCGATTCACTCAATGCATTTACCGTTACAGTCGCGCTTCAAAGCGTTTTGTGGAAGTATACCATTATACTGAACCGTACCTACACAATACGCTTCCAATAAAATAAAACTACTAAGGTAGCGTATTGTGTACCCAGCATACACAATATGCTCCAATTATCATAATACTACTGAGGTAGGATATTGTGTACCTTACCTACACAATATGCTCCAATTATCATAATACTACCGAGGTAGCATATTGTGTACCTTACCTACACAATATGCTCCAATTATCATAATACTACTGAGGTAGCATATTGTGTACCTTACCCACACAATATGCTCCAAATATCATAATACTACTGGGGTAACATATTGTGTACCTTATCTACAAAATATGCTCCAATTATCATAATACTACCGAGGTATCATATTGTGTACCTTAACTACACAATATGCTCCCATTATCATGATACTACCAAGGTAGCATATTGTGAACCTAACCTAAACAATATGCTCGCATTACCAAAATGCTACCAAGGTAGCATATTGTGTACCTTACCTACACAATATGCTCCTATTATCATATTACTACCCCATTATCATACTACCGAGGTAGCATTTTGTGTACCTTACCTACACAATATGTCCCCATTATCATCATACTACTAAGGTAGCATATTGTGTACCTTACCTACACAATATGCTCCGAATATCATAATACTACTGAGGTAGCATATTGTGTACCTTACCTACACAATATGCTCGAATTATCATAATACTACCGAGGTAGCATATTGTGTACCTTACCTACACAATATGCTCCCATTATCATAATACCTCCAAGGTAGCATATTGTGTACCTTACCACACAATATGCTCCGAATATTATAATACTACTGAGGTAGCATATTATGTACCTTACCTACACAATATGATCCAATTATCATAATACCACCGAGGTAGCATATTGTGTACCTTACCTACACAATATGCTCCCATTAACATATTACTACCTTATTATCATACTATCAAGGTAGCATATTGTTAGACCCTACATACACAATATGCTCCCATTATCATAATACCTCAAAGGTAGCATATTGTGTACCTTACCTACACAATATGCTCCGAATATCATAATACTACTGAGGTAGCATATTGTGTACCTTACATACACAATGTGCTCCAATTATCATAATACTTCCGAGGTAGCATATTGTGTACCTTGACTACACAATATGCTCCAATTATCATGATACTACCAAGGTAGCATATTGTGTACCTAACCTACACAATATGCTCCCATTACCAAAATGCTACCAATGTAGCATATTGTTTACCCTACCTTCACAATATACCCCCATTATCATATTACTACCCCATTATCATATAATATTACCAAGGTAGCATATTTTGTACCCTACCTACACAATATGCTCCAATTATAATAATAGTACTGAGGTAGCATATTGTTTTCCTTACATGTACCTACACAATACGCTCCAAATATCATTATACTACTGAGGTAACATATTGTGTAACTTACCTACACAATATGCTCCCATTATCATAATACAACCGAGGTAGCATATTGTGTACCTTACCTACATAATATGCTCCCATTATCATAACACTATCGAGGTAGCATATTGTGTACCTTACCTACACAATATGCTCCCATTATCATAATACCACCAAGGTAGCATATTGTGCACACAATATGCTCCGAACATTATAATACTACTAAGGTAGCATATTGTGTACCTTAACAACACAATATGACAAAACTATCATAATACTACCGAGGTAACATATTGTGTACCTTACCTACACAATATGCTTCCATTGTCATATTACTACCTTTTTATCATACTATCAAGGTAGCATAGTGTGTGAATCTATCTACACAATATGCTCCCAATATCATAATACCACCAAGGTAGCATATTGTGAACCTTACCTTCATAATATACTCCGAATATCATAATACTACTGAGGTAGCATATTGTGTACCTTACCTACACAATATGCTCCAATTATCATAATACTACCGAGGTAGCATATTGTGTACCTTACATACACAATATGCTCCCATTATCATGATACTACCAAGGTAGCATACTGTGTACCTTACCTACACAATATGCTCCAATTACCAAATGCTACCAATGTAGCATATTGTGTACCCTACCTACACAATATGCCCCCATTATCATATTACTACCCCATTATCATATAACACTACCAAGGTAACATATTTTGTACCCTACCTACACAATATGCTCCAATTATAATAATAGTACTGAGGTAGCATATTGTGTGCCTTACCTACACAATATGCTCCAAATATCATAATACTACTAAGGTAACATATTGTGTACCTTACCTACACAATATGCTCCCATTATCAAAATACAACCGATGTAGCATAATGTGTACCTAACCTACACAATTTGCTCCCATTATCATAATACTACTGAGGTAGCATTTTGTGTACCTTACCTACACAATATGCTCCAATTATCATTATACTACGGAGGAAGCATATTGTGTACCTTACCTACACAATATGCTCCCATTATCATAATACCACCAAGGTAGATTATTGTGTACCTTACCTACACAATATGCTCCGAATATTATAATACTACTGAGGCAGCATATTGTGTAGCCTACCTACACAATATACCCCATTATCATATTACTACCCCATTATCATATAATACTACCAAGGTAGCATATTTAGTACCCTACCTACACAATATGCTCCATTTATAATAATAGTACTGAGGTAGCATATTGTGTGCCTTACCTACACAATATGCTCCAAATATCATAATACTACTGAGGTAACATTTTGAGTACCTTACCTACACAATATGATACATCGGTAGTATTATGACATTTCGAGCATATTGTGTAGGTAAGGTACACAATATGCTACCTTAGTAGTATTATGATATTTGGAGCATATTGTGTAGGTAAGGTACACAATATGCTACCTTAGAAGTTTTATGATAAGTGGAGCATATTGTGTAGTTAATGCACACAAGATGCTACCTTGGTAGTATTGTGATATTTGGAGCATATTGTGTAGGGAAGGTACACCATATGCTACCTTAGTAGTTTTATGATACATGGAGCATATTGTGTAGGTAAGGTACATAAATTGCTACCTTAGTAGTATTATGATAATTGGAGCATATTGTGTAGGTAATGCACACAATATGCTACTTTGGTAGTATTATAAATTGGGAGCATATTGTGTAGACAACGCACACAATATGCTACCTTGATAGTATTATGATAATGGGAGCATATTGTGTAAGTTATTATACAATATGCTACCTTGGTAATATTATGATAATGGGAGCATATTGTGTAGGTTAAGTACACAATATGCTACCTCTCTAGTTTTATGATAATGAGAGCATATGGTGTAGGTAAGTACACAATATGCTTCCTTGAGTGTAGTATGATAATGGGAGCATATTGTGTAGGCAAGGTACACAATATGCTACCTTGGTAGTATTATGATATTGGGAGCGAGCGTAGGGTGTAGGTCATGTACACAAAATGCTACCTCGGTAGTATTATGATAATAGGAGCATATTTTAGGGTAAGGTACACAATATGGTACCGCCTTGGTAGTCTTATGCTAATGGGAGTATATTGTGTAGGTCAGGTACAGATTATGCTGCCTTGGTATTATTATGATAATGGTAGCATATTGTGTAGGTAAGGTACAGAATATGCTACCTTGGTTGTATTATGATATTGGGAACCTAGTGTGTAAGTAATTTACACAATTTGCTACCTCGGTAGTATTATGATAATGGGAGCATATTGTGTAGGTAATGTACACAATATGGTACCTCGGTAGTATTATGATAATGGGGTAGTATTGTGATAATGGGATCATATTGTGTAGGTAAGGTACACAATATGCTCCCTTGGTATTATTATTATAATGGGAGCATATTGTTTAGGTCAGGTACACAATATGCTACCTTGGTAGTATTATTAAAATGGGAGCATATTGTGTAGGTAAGGCAGACAATATGCTACCTTAGTAGTATTATGATATTTTGAGCATATTGTGTAGGTAAGGTACACAATATGCTAACTTAGTAGTATAATGATATTTGGAGCATACTGTGTAGGTAAGGTATACAATATGCTACCTACATGTAGGTAGAATTATGATAATAATAGCATATTTTGTTTTTAAGTCACACAATAAGCTACCTTAGAAGTATTATGAAATTTAAGCATTTTGTGTAGGTAAGGTGCATAATATGCTACCTTAGTAGTATTATGATAAATGGAGCATATTGTGCAGTTAATGCACGCAATATGTTACCTTGGTAGTATTATGATATTGGGAGCATATTGTGTAGGTAAGGTACACAATATGATACCTTGATAGTATTATGATAATGAGAGCAAATTATGTAGGTAAGTCATACAATAAGCTATCTGAGTAGTATTATGATATTTGGAGCATATTGTGTAGGTAAGGTCCATAATATGCTACCTTAGTAGTATTATTATAATTGGAGCATATTGTGTAGGTAATGCACACAAAATGTTACTTTGGTAGTATTATGATATTGGGAGCATATTGTGTATGCAACGTACACAATATGCTACCTTGGTAGCATTATGATAATGGGAGCATATTGTGTAGGTAAGGTACACAATATGCTACCTAAGTAGTATTATGATATTTGGAGCATATTGTGAAGGTAAGGTACACAATATGCTACCTAGGTAGCTTTTTGATATTTAGAGCATATTGTGTAGGTAAGGTAGACAATCTGCTACCTACATGTAGGTAGTATTATGATAATAATAGCATACTGTGTTTTTAAGTCACACAATATGCTACCTTAGTAGTATTATGATATTTAAGGCATATTGTGTAGGTAAGGTACATAATATGCTACCTAATAATATTATGATAAATGGAGCATAAAGTGTGTTTAATGCACACAATATGCTACCTTGGTAGTATTATGATATTGGGAGCATATTGTGTAGGTAAGGTACACAATATGGTACCTTGGTAGTATTATGATAATGAGAGCAAATTATGTAGTTATGTCACACAATATGCTACCTGAGTAGTATTATGATATTTGGAGCATATTGTGTAGGTAAGGTACATAATATGCTACCTTAGTAGTATTATGATAATTGGAGCATATTGTGTAGGTAATGCAGACAAAATGTAACTTTGGTAGTATTATGATATTGGGAGCATATTGAGTAGGCAACGTACACAATATGCTACCTTGGTAGTATTATGATAATGGGAGCATATTGTGTAGGTAAGGTACACAATAAGCTACCTTGGTCGTATTATGATACTGGGAGCATATTGTGTATGTTAAGATACACAATATGCTACCTCGGTAGCATTATGATAATTAGCGCATATTGTGTAGGTAAGTACACAATATGATACCTCGGAAGTATTATGATAATTGGAGCATATTGTGTAAGTTAGTCACACAATATGCTACCTTAGTAGTTTTATGATATTTGGAGCATATTGTGTAGGTAAGATACATAACATGCTAACTTAGTAGTATTATGATATTTGGAGCATATTGTGTAGGTAAGGTACACAATATGCTACCTCGGTAGTATTATGATATTTGGAGCATTTTGTGTAGATAAGGTACACGATATGCTTGCTACCTTGGTAGTATTATGAAAATGGAATAGTATCATGAGAATTTGAGCATATTGTGTAGGTTAAGGTACACAATATGCTACCTTGGTAGTATGATAATGTAAGCAAATTATGTAGGTAAGGTACACAATATGCTGCGAGCATATAACGCACAACAGCAGATTTTCCTTACTTTTGATGTCCGATAACTGGTTTGTGCAGTCCGTGAACCCATTTAGTCAGACCACGTGATTGGCCACCTTAAAGTAAATCTACACCTTTCCCCCTTTAAATTGATCTAGTGTGGGTGATATTTGACATTTGTACTTTCAGTGTGCTATACACTCTATTCTGATCTTCTACATGATTGATTTTAGAAAAAAATGTTTTATCTTTTGACCCACCCCCGAAGTCGTGGTGTGTCTTCTGGAACAATACTTGCTACCATGTTGCTGCATGCGTAAGTCCCTTCGATTTGATATGCAGCATGACTATATGCAATAAATGAATATTTTACCGTTTGCTACTACCCAAGGGGTTAGGGTGTATGTAAGGACAGAATGCTTGTTTTCAAGGTGCTCTACGAAACATGACTAATTTCAAGGTGAAAATGCGTTGACCTTTTGACCCCCTTCCTCAGTGGTCAATGGTGTCTCTGCGTGCTAAATAATTGGCATCATGTTGCTGTCATGTGCTGTTCCCTTAATTTTATATGCAGCATGACAATATTCAGAATAAGTTTTATTTTGGACTCGCCCCATCCCCTAAATCTACCCAGGGGATCGGACCCAGGCATCCAATCAAATATCCAGTCTGATATATTTCATATAGATAAACAAAGTTAAACTGGCACTCATGAATATGCCGTATAAACTCGTATAACTCCGTAAAACTAATTTTAGATTTGCAAACATTATGAAAAGTATTGATTTCAGAGTGATGTTTTTTTCTAATCTTGTATCCATCACTGTCCCGATTAGCCCTTTGGAATGCGCCTATAACTATCAAGGTTGAGATCGTGGGTTCGAGTCTCACGACATACCGTATATTTAAAAAAAATATTTTCATTTTTTATCATATATCATGCTTATGACTTGCACGATTTTTACAAGACTTGCGTATAAAAGTAAATGTAATAGAATCCATTTTAAAGCATTATTAATTGAGCCGCGACATGAGATTTCCAACAATGTGGCATGTTTGACCAACAAAGGCTCAGACCAGCCTGCGCATGCGCTCAGTCTGGTCGGGGCCTTTGCTAGCCGCTTGAGTATTCTATGACTCTTTGGCTGTTTGCTGAACATCATTTAGAGTTTCTAAGCTGAAAGTGGGGCTGCGCGGGCTTGTCTGGGTCTGCGCTTGTCAAAATGCCACATTGTTGGAAATCACATGTCATGGCTCAATTATTAGTTTGGAACTGTGATGTCTACTGATAAATCTTTAAAACATTTAAAATCTAAAGACAAATTTCTCATAGCTAATGTTTCAAACTATTTTTGGAAACACTCAGGACGGGACAGCTTATCATATATTCAACAGACTGTTCAGGCCACTGGGTATCAACAGAAGAACCGTTTTCCTAGTACGAAAAGAACAAGAAACCGATACAATTTCGTCGCCGCAACTTTACAAACCTGTGGAAGACTTTGAAGTGGTTGTTATCACAAACAATGTGCAGGAGTTTTACACCCACCGCCATCAGCTGCCGACCACAAATGAGCCATGTCATGTGATTTCCAACAATGTGGCATTTTGACAAGTGTATACTCGGACAGGCCTGTGCGGCCTCCTGTTAAGCTTAGAGCCTCCAAAAGATGTTCGGTCAGTAGCTTGACGGTCATAGAGTGTTCGGGCGATGAGCAAAGGCTCTGATCAGACTGCGAGTATGTGCAGGCTGGTCTGAGCCTTTGCTGGTCTCACATACCACATTGTTGAAGATCTCATGCACTGGCTCAAATAATCTCTTATCAGTCTTGAAAACTGACATCATGTCAACTATTCATCAAAATTAAAATAAACAAGAAACAATATCATAACTAAAAAGATATATAATTTTTTAAAATGATGCCTAAAATAACTATATCTAATGGGAATCGAACCCTCGCAATCCGGACTATGAGTTAATCGTCTTACCACTACGCTACTGCCTCAGCATTGTTAGATCACCTAGCTGAAAGATACTTGTTCCATACATTGATCAATTAAAATAGCTACTACACACCGAACTTGACCGAATGATGTCGAAGATTAATGAGTGCCAGTTTAAATTGTTTTGCTATATCTATTGTTTTTTTCTTTATCTGTCTGTAATAATATTGAAAATTGACTAAGTTACTGCCAAATTAATGTATTTGACCTTTGACCCTGCCTAAAGATTCAAGTGGGCGGGGTATTTATTTTTACATTTTACACCGTCATACTTATCTACAGGCTTTTTATACACATTAGCTATGGGGAAATGTTTAGATCATTACTCTAAGAAAGCCATTACAACTTTTGCATTATAATTGCCAGAACAATAATGAGTTTATCAGTTGATCATGACGAAACTTATACGATTTAGGACTGTCATGCGCGGATCCAGGAATTTTCGTCAGGGGGGGAGGTCCAGGTCAATCTGACAAAAAAGCTCTGACAACCTTTTTTATAGCCATCAGCTTATTTTACAGTCGCAAATGGTTAATTTCAAAGAAAACTATCATTTTTCAAGGTTCCTGAGGGGGTCCAACATTTTCCAGGAGGGGGGGGGGGGTCCAACTTTTTCCAGGGTGGGGGGGTTCCAATTGCTTATTCCTATAGAAAATATATAACTTGTGCTTTTCCGGGGGAAGGTCCGGACCCCCTGTCCCCCCCCCCCTCTGGATCCGCACTTGGGACTGTCCATGGTACTATCCATTCATGCAGAGAATGCATCAAATCTGACTAATAGGTACTTAGGTATGTTTCTGGAAGGACAGGTGGACAGATAGACAGAAAGACGGGTGCACAGACGGCCGACGCCAAATAAATATCCCTCCGACTTCATCGGGGGAGGGGGGAACCAGTACTGAGCACAGGATATTTAGTGTCATGTTCAAGAACACAACGCAGTGCTTCAGGTGAGGCTCGAACCCGCAACCCATCGATATCGAGTCAAGCACTCTACCACGACTGCGCTCCTCAGCTGGGGAGCATATTGTGTAGGTATGATACATGTCCTACACAATATGCTCCCGATTTAAGGGGGAGCATATTGTGTATGCAGGGTACACAATATGCACCTCGGGAGAGCATATTGTGTATGGAGCATTTTGTGGCTCTACATAGCAGCGTGTTTTCTTATGTTGTTATAAAATACTCGCATTTTAAGAGATGTTCCGAAGATGTAAAAAGCGCACAAAATTTTTAGAACAAAAAACAATTGACAGGATAAAAGTTAATGGACAGAGCGAAACTTGAGCATCCTTGGAAATATGGTGTTATACATAAAACCATTTCTTAGATAACGCTCTGGCAAAAACTGCCAACTATATCAAAAAATTTCAGAACGTGATTTTTTTGTAGTTGATCTCCCAGGACAGGGACTTTTACAAAGGATTTTACAAACGGACGTGGTATAAATGAACGGGTTGATAGATATCTAATAAAAATCGACTTCATTAATGATCCCACTCCTTCATAGCTGGTCCATCTTCTGCATAAATAGTCAATCTTCTGCATCGTAGACTCATATCATTCAAAGTGTATCTTAGTTTTTACACAGAGTAAATTGACACTAATATTTTTTATGATATATGTTGATACACCAGCATTTAAAGATGCCCGAGCCCTGTGTTTCAAAAAGGACTCTTGATAGTGGCGAGATTTCAAACAGTTTTGTGTCATTATTTCAATGCTGACATCAAAACACACGTTGTTGCGTCCGCCTTGAACCGAATTTCAGACACACTCATCTGGCTACAAACGATCGATTGGTACGACAGCAAAGCTAGATTAATGGCCCATCGAATAGCATGTTTCGAGTTTCGAAACACCTCTTAAAATGCGAGTATTTGATAACAAAATAAGAGAACACGCTGCTAATTACATGAATTGAGTCCCCCGCTTCTGCATTGTAGGAAGCCCCTCTCATGAATTTATTATCATTGCATTTTACGATGAAGGCCGTGAATAGGTTTAACCAGTAAATTTAGGTTCGGTCGGGTAACACTAAACACAGGTATTTTTTTATTTGGCCTAAGTACTAAGTAATGACCACCTTTGAACTGAGTTAGTTTGAATAACTTTTGAAAAAATTCTGCAAAACTATGCCCAGAGTTACGTTCCCTGCTGTAAGATGAGGAACGCCATAATGGGCAACCATATATTTGCACAAATAATTCCTAAATCTACAGTAAAACCTGTGTTAATTCCTTATTCTACAGTAAAACCTGTGTAAGACGACCACTCAAAAATAGACAAAACACAGATCTTTATGACAAATGGTAGCTTAATGAAGGTCAAAAGTATTGCAGCGATAATTGGTCCTGAATAGACCAATAATGCTTTAACTTCTTCTTTATTCCAATTGATACTTGCTAAAATGCCCCTTCTTTATATGTCCGGATCAAACCATAAGCCATCAGCTCTGACACGTCCCCGAACTTTTCTACTTCATTTACTATTATATAACAGAAGATTCATCTTTGAAAAAATAAGCGTGAATGTTATATTGCATGTATGTTTTGTCTTATAAATCTATAAGTGCCTAAATTATTTTAAGTCTTTTTGCAAAAATCTCCCTATTTCTCCAGTTATGTAGCCAGATCTGATCACATTTCTAATATTATAGTAATTTTATTATGCATCTTCTTGCGAGTATAATTGATTTGCATTTTCGTATGCTTTATTTAATTAATCAAGCAGAATTTCTTTTATATCTACCCAAAATTGTCTATACAATTCAGTCGGTAAGCCACAGCTGTCTTGATTTTATTGGTCTCATTATTTAAAGTTTCAAACGCCTTGTAAATATATGTATCAATATATTTTAGCTTCAGGAATAATATCTGTATAAAATAAACTATTTATGAGTCGTGAGCCCTTTTCTCTGTTCCATCATAGTGCGTTAATTTGATTATATTTTTTCTCCGGGATGATACATTGCAATAGTTTAGAATCCTCCATGCGGGCTAAACATTGTTTGTTGTGTTGTGCGTTATTTTGCGTCCATTCTAAATTTGCAATCATCTTGATGGGGAAGAGAGAGCTGGTTGTTTTGCTTTGTTTGTCTTCCTTGTGTCTCGTGATTGTTGTGTGACTCTTCCTCGCGATGCCACGGGTTTATCTACAGTTTGTGATTCTCGTATTTCCTGATCATATTCACTTACTATTTAGTGTAATAGAAATAATAATACTCAAGTATATTTCTCGGCCATATGTTGTGTATGTTCCATTTTCCCTTTTCAAACTGAACATTGTATTGTTAGCATGATCTAATTTTAAGATCAAATACTTTGTTGTTTTTTTCTCCTTCTACAACCCGTTTGGTCCTTCTTCTTATTTAAGCTCCCTTGTTTTGTTGTTAAACCTATTGTTCTTGTAATTTACTGCTGTAATTTGTTCCTCCTTTTCCATGATTTGTCCTGGCATCCTTTTGACACTTTGTTTTTTTTGTTTGCAGTATGCTATTGAATGTTTCCTTTATCTTGATTTTACATATCTTCCAACGAATCTTGGTATACTTATTAAGGAATATGATTTGTTCTATGTGTTTTTGAAAGGGTTATAGCTTGTTCTATGTGTCTTTGAAAAGGCCTCATTTTAGTGATCAATTTAAATATACAATTAAACGGTATTAAAAGTGAGATACAACATGGGTATCATGCGACAGTCTGCATGCCTGTTTGTAAGCCCAATCACGGCTTATAGCTATGGTTTACTCTTTAATTACACTACAGTGACTCAATGACGTCCCTGGCGTAAAGCTTTGGCTGGTGTATGATGCTTTTCTTTGGCTGGGCTTTGATTAGAGTGTTTCTCTGTGATGATGCATTGTATACATAAGGAAGCCTCTATGCGAGCTTAACATCTTTTTGTTTTAACAACAATAGAATCTAGGACAGGGATTCGTCGCTGGTACTATGCATTTAGGACCCCGATTTGCTTAAATTGCAGCCCGTTCTAAGGCGGTGGTTTTGTTGTTGTTGATTCATATCATTGTTTAATATAATTCTCATTGCTTGGGTGTGGGTTCTGTGATTGGGCCTTGTTTTGTTATGCATCACTAAGTGCCCTTTCTAGCGACTCTTCCTCGCGGTGCCACGGGGTTGTCTGCGGTTTGTGATTGTGGTATTTCCTTATTATACTTACTATTTTTGCAATCATCTGGAAGAGGGAGATAGAGCGAGTCGCTTTATTTTTATTGTCGTCCTGACGTCTTGTGCCTGTAGGTAAATGTGGTTCTCCCTCATGGTCCCTAAAGTTGGACTGTAATGTGTGATTATCGTATTTTCTGATCATACTAACTTTTATATTTTCTAATATCGTTTTATTCATTTGTTGATGTTCCAGGACCTTGTTTTGTAATGCAGTCATTGTCTTTAACAGTTTTGCAATCATTTTGCGGACGAAGAGTAAGAAGAGTTATATTGGTATATTTATTTTCCATGTAACAGGTCATAGAGGCGTACCAGGTGTAACCTCATAGATCTTACCTTTATGGTCTGATTTTCCTCCACCAACTATTATGTTAGATTGTTTGACTTATCTTCTGACACATTGAACAAACACATGTATCTATTCTATTTATGTCTCTATAAGTGAAACGAAACGCCACAGACGAACCAGTGGCACTGTGAGGAAGTGACACAGATTACTGAGGGTGACACAGCAGCAAAACACAACTCAAAATTAAGCAATCAGCATCAATCTTCCTCATCAACATGATGGCAAAATTGAAAAGAGCAATACGTACTGCATTACAAAACAATAACATTACACAAATGGGAGCAACAATAAATAATGAATCAACAACAACAGGATCATCATCTTAGTAGGGACAGCAGCCAAGGGCATGGGGGAAGGACTTAACAATATTTTACCAGCCACGTCTTTGCCCTAGACTCTACTGTTGCTAAATAGAATACTAGTTGAGTATATTTTGATTTGCTGACATCACGAGGCTTGCCAAGCGATTCAACACGCGTTCTCAAAGCAGAACCTGGTAAACATGGTATCAAAAGACGCAAACCTGGTATTCTATTTATCCGCTTACAGGCTGATTCTCTGATGAAACTAGCGATAATGACGTATTTATAAATTTTTGTGTCAATCCAATGTCATTGACGACGTCATTCAAAAAGTGCAACGTCATCATGACCTGGTCAATGTACATGTCGTGAGAAAGGCAACGTTTATCAGGTCAACGTGCAACAACGCATTTTATATGAGAGGTAACTGATAAACAAAAATATTGTTCAGTTCACATGAGGGCTTCCAAACGTAAGCAGTGTGTCATTTAAGGGAAACAATCAAATCATTTTAGCTTATTGTGATGAGAAAGATAGTCAGAGCTAAAGAAAATCTCTTTTAGAGCCATTGTAAATTGTTTACGTCTCCATACATTGACTAGACAAACGCCTGTTTTAAAGCTATGGCTACTTTTATCAGTCGCTATATTTTCTTCCGTCTAGCTTAGGTATTTCTGCAAAATTAAAATCGCCTCGGATAATTAGTGTAAACAGTATCTTATTCAAATATAAGTACATCAAATACAAACATTTTATATACACAATATATTACATTTGAAAGGGATACAGAAATAAGTCCCAGACTTCCTGAAAAAAATATTTGTTTCATTAAGTAAAAAGGTAAGTGAGTATATCCAGGAAATAAGAAAATAACTCAATGAAGAACAACCCACGGCACAACGAGGAAGAGACACAGAAAACTAACTGCCACATGACAGCATGACGACGACTATAAAGTAAATCAACCAGCAGTGCAGTTAATTGGTCTGTGTGGGATAACTTGTTTGCTGGTATATTGTGTACTTTTCATCTTATGTTGAGGCCCGATGGATATATTCTTTTTAAAATTAAATAGTGCCAAGCAGTTATCAACTAACTTTGAGTCACACATTTGCTGAACCACTGGTCTGAACTGATGTGCTGTGAAAGATTTGAGGTCTGAAGCCACATTTTCAGCAATCTCTCTGATTGTGCTGATCTCCTAGATTGTATTTCCATACTCATTGTGTAGTGCACTGCTCAGAGATGCTTTCATGATGGTAAATTTAGGATATTCATCATTTTACCTATTTTGTTTTCGCTTTTGTAAATAGAAAGATTGAACTGAAGTTGCACCAAAGCTTCCTTTAAACACCAAGTCTGGTACATGCAGTGGTATTTGACATGTTTTGCAATGAGGTTTTAGTCAAATATATCCTACTGAACTTTAGTTAAATAAGGCAAATTCCTTTGATACTGAATCCCCTTTTTAGGACCTGGACTGTCATTGTTCTATCTGAAATTTACGATAATTGGGATGATTTTTATTTTAAAATAGTTAATTTTCCATTCCTTGTTTTCCTCTTTAATTGGACTCAATGACGGCCCTGATGTAAAGCTTTAACCGGTTGATTTGTGCCTGATGTTTGTCTTTAGCTGGGCCCACTGTGACTCAATTTGTTTTTCTTTAAGACATCTTTGAGTCGTTTTCTTTGTGTCATTATAGTGTGTTAATTTTATTAAATTGTTCCTCTATTATGTTACATTGCAATAGTTAGAAAGCACCTATGTTAGCCAAATAGCAATGTTCAACATAATCTCGGGCAAAGATTTGGTACCAGTAAAATGGATTTACCACCCCCCCCCGTATGGCTTAAGCTGTTGATTATTTGCATCTTGTTTATTCAATTGTGTGGGTTCTATGTGTTTCGTTGTGCAGTGCTTTTTGTCATTTCTAGTTTTGCAATAATCTTGATGGGGAGGAGAGTGCTAATTGCTTTACCTTTTTTGGCTTCCTGGTATCTTGTAATTGTTATTGTTATGTGGCTCTTCCTCACGGTGTCGTGGGTTGGTCTGCAGTGAGTGATTGTGGTATTTCCTGGCCATACTTACTTATCTTTCTAGAAGTTTATCCGAATTAAACATATATATCCACATCAGAAATATGGTGCGGTAATAACAAAAGTCTAATAAGGAAATGGTTTTCCAAAAATGAGTTCTATAATGGTCTGTGCTGTATAAAACGTCTGAGACGGCACATGAGATTTTGACTCATCCCATTGACAAGCAACAATAACTCGGATAAGTCTACGAATGTGCGCAGATCACCAGAGCTTTTGCTGTAATGGCATTTATCAGTTACATCGCATATTAACTGCATTGCTGCGCGTTGCCTGATAAACGTTGTCTATCCCCTGGCATGCGCCTTTATCAGGTCATGATGACGTTGACGTCGCTAATGACGCTGAATCAACACAAAAATCGAAAGTTACGTTATAATCGCTAGTTTGAAGAGTGAAAGTAAGAAAGGGTGCAAAGATCAGGAATCGATACAATCAAGTACCACACCTGACCTAGGATACCAACGGGAAAGTAACAAACGCAAAGTTAGACACCACAAACGAGAGCCAAGAGGTCAGCCCTTTTCCAGCAAGTGACCACAAGGCACATATAAACAGACGCGCACAAAGGCATAGCAAATACAAGGCAGAAAAAACATAAAAGATCCACAAAACAGGTACCGCCTTAGAACGGTCAGTAAAATATTTTACTGGATGGCTTAAACCAGTTTCACGGCGCCAACTTCGCCCTTAATTCTGATGTGGACCAGGACACATTTGGGAAAGTGACAAAACACAACAACTAGTAAACTGATTAATAGAATACCAGGTTCGCGTCTTTTGATATCAAGTTTACCAGGCTCTGCTTTGAGAACGCATGTTGAATCGCAAAGCTTGGCAAGCCTCGCGATGTCAAACAAGCGGTCTCATAGCCTTGCCTGGTAAACTGGTATCAAAAGATACTCACCTAGTATTCTCAATTTATAGAATATGATTTGGCTAAATATAAGATCTTTGCGCCCTGCTGGGTATGTCAGCATGGGCAGTGGCGTAGCCAGAACGCTGAAAAAAGTTACGCACATCACTACTTATCAAGCAACGATTCTCTACAATAACATCCCTTATCAAAATGGGAACTTCTCTTAAAGGAAAGAATTTGTTCTCAGGGGGAGCGAATTCTTTCTTTTAAGAGCAGTTCCTTGTAGTATAGAAATTCACTGTTATCACATTAAGTGACCTCCCTTGAATGTTACTATTTTATTACGCACGTGCGTATACTGCGTAATTGGAGCTACGCCAATGATGGTTGTTTGTTGGAGATTTTAGCGCATATGCGATAATACCCCAAATCCCATAGGATGACCCATTTTCCTTATTCGCAACGTGTTATTTCCATGGGGGCATCCAGAGTGGGGACAGGAAGTCCAGATCCCTGCCCCCACTCTGAAAAATTACAAGTGGCAATAGGTTCCCTAAAAATGGTACGGACCCCTCTGTTAAATATGTTGATGACTAAAAAAAGGGTGTCAGGGCACTCCTCCACCCAGCACCCTGACGGAGTTTTCTGGACTAGCGCATGATTTCCCATTCGATTGGCGATGCAAATCAAAGGAAGTCACTTCCATGTTCAACTAATTTCCTGCACGTATCATGTCTGAAAGTTTCTCAGCCGCCATAATTATTGGTGCATTTATATTTCCGGAAGTCACATTTGGTAGAATAGAAGCATCTACTACACGCAGACCCTTTATTCCCTTCACTCGTAACTTCGGGTCCACGACAGCAGAAGGATCTGTCTCTCCTCCCATTTTACACGTGGAACTATGGTGATATATTGTTATCGCCATATGACGCACAAAACATTCCCAGTATGCATCAGACCGGAACTCGTGTTGAGAACAAAATGAAAGTTTCGTTTGATCAAAATTAGCTCCTATACTCTGCATACTGTGAGTTTCTATAAACTTTTCCCACATTCTTATACCAGCTACAAAATCATTAACATCTCGCTGATCTGATAGGTATTGCGGGTCTATGATTGGATAGTCAAAAGGGTCTGTACTTCTCAGTTTTATTGTTCCGGTACTTTTAGGATGTGTGACACTTACTATCATATTAAATCCTTCAACATTTGGATGCTCTGCGAAGTATTCTTTCAACACATCGTCTTTGAAGTTATGAAAATCACACCCTGGGTCGAAAAATGTTGTTGCAAATATAAACTGAATATCAGCAGAGGTTTTACCTCTGTTAGCTTCGTCAATGTAGAAAAATCCCGACCCATCTGTGCCAGATATTGCTAAAGGACCCTTACCGAACAGCTTATACTTAAGTTTTGTCATCCAACTTGTTTTCACGTTTTCAGTAACACTGATAGATTTGTTGATTCTACTGAACATGAACAATCTTAAATGATCTTGAAGGTTTTGTCCTACCGGTAAATCTGCTTTAACCGTGATACCAAGTTCTTTCAGATGCTCCTTTGGTCCCACACCACTTAACATTAGGATCTGCGGTGAGTTAATTCCTCCCGCTGATAGGATTACCTCCTTCCTGGCTCTAACAAATTGCTTTCTACCATTTTGGATTATATATACACCGGTTGCTCTCTTTTGCTGTATCTCTATTTTTGATACAAAACTTCTGATGGCAATATGTAGATTTGTCCTGTCAGCTGTGTTACCAAGGAATTCTAGTGCTGTACTACTTCTGACGCCATTCCTCACAGTGATCTGTATTTTGTTAAAACCTTCCTGGTCTTCTCCATTGTAATCTGTGATCTTGTAGCCTAGCTCCTGTCCTGCTTTCAGGTACATCTCAGAAAGCTTACTTACCCCTCCCCAGGACACAGCCATTGGACCACCTACTGCATGATATTTGGATGACTTCAGCTCATCTATTTGGATATCCTCGGATTTTAAGAAATACGGCAACACGTCTTTATAACTCCAACCTGTGCAACCATTAGCCGCCCATTCATCAAATTCATACTTAGACCCTCTTGTATATTGCATGGCATTGAGAATGTGTGACCCTCCTAGAACTTTACCTCTCGGCCAATAACTTCGCCTCTCTTTCAAACCGAGGCAGGACTTTGTTTGTGGTTCTGTATAATACTCCCAGTCATATTCCGTTTTCTCCAACTCTAACCAGCGAAGAGGGACATGAAACAACGGGTGTTCGTCGTAATGGCCCCCAGCTTCAAGTAGCAGTACCTTAGTATGTCTATCCTCTGATAATCTGGAGGCAACAACGGAACCAGCCGACCCCGCCCCTACGACTATATAGTCATACTCGTCGTCAATTGTTTCTGTCAAAATGGATTTCTTCTTGAAAATGCTGAATGGGCTTCTGTTTACATAGTAGGCAACAAACAGGACCAGGGCACCAAACAGGAAATATTTCCCATAGAAAGACATACTCTGAAAGAAACCAGAATTTCTTTTGATAACATACCATATGCGGATCCAGAAGGGGTCCAACTCTACTCTGACAACGTTTTTTATACATGTATCTTATTTATTTATTTATGAGGGGGAGAGAGGATCCAATTACAATTTACCACTAAAAGTGAGCCATCATCGGCCCGTCATCGAAACGCGAAATGGCGTTTCGTTTCATTGGCGGGCGGGTGATGCCCCAACATTGAATGCTGGCTTGGTAGCTTTGTGATTTTCCAGGGAATACGGACCAGTATTGCTAAGTGATTTTCCAGGGTGAGGGGGTCCGGACTCCCTGTTCCTCACCCCTCTGGACCGCGCTTGCATCCAACGGAGCAAATTGTTCTGACTTCTGTTCCTCATATTCCTGTATTCAATGCTCAAAGATGTCCAATCGCTGGTATCCATCATACGGGTAGTTTTGCCTTTTTCCAAATTGTGCAGTGGAAATCCACCGTGACTTTCAAGAACTGGGCCCGGAATTACAATGCCTCCTTAAAGGTAGGGAAGACTGAAGTTAAATATTGATATTTCAACATTCTATATTAAATGCTAAATAAATTGCCTTAATCGATGCGGTACTTGCGATCAAAGATATCATTGTGATCTTCAGAAAAAATGAAACTATTTTGATTTTAATCAGTTTGAATTGTTATTTTTCGCATCCTGAAAAAGCAATACTTAACTTAAGTCTTTCTTAACTTTAAGGAGGCATTGTAATTCCGGGCCCTGACCAATAACATAACTTCTTAAAACGCAAATGGTGCGTATATTTATATGTTGCATTTGCCGGATATATACAAAATAGGAAACATCAAATTTTGAACATTTCGAATAGTTTTGCTTTGTCATATTGGAACAATCTATTGCTCATTATTAGGGACTGCTAATAGAAAAGTCGAAATAATTTTGGCCTCGACGCGAAAACGGGCTGTCTTCGGGACTGTTCAGCTACAAGGTAAATTCGGCTTGCAGCTAAAGGGACTAGCCAGATATTTGACAATTTGCTTGTAGCAACTCTGGTTATCCTACTCATCGGAGAGTGGACAACAAAGGCTCAGACCAGACTGTGCGAATGCGCAGTCTGCTCTGAGAGCCTTTGTTGGTCAAGGTTGCTTGCAATGGGGCCTATTTTATGAAGGTAGTTTAACAGGAAAAGGAGAGGAAAATGAGATTTAGTTCAGAACAGTCACTTCGAATATAAAAAGGCAAAATAATTCATATCTATGTAGTACATACTGAGTGTGTGATCATACGTTTTGAAATTAGCATCACATAATCTAATCTTTGTCTTTGGAGAGATTTTGAAGGTCTTCAGCCATACTAAACACAGATACAACAAAGCCAATTGATGTGGGTCACCTTTTTCACCTTTGTAATCGTTAAATTATTAAAGGCTCAACAGCGAAACGTCATTGGGATGGCACTTCAATTAACAATTAAAGTAAAACAACCATCTCTCTATTCCCCATCAAGATGATTGCAAAAGTAGAAGGACACAACGTACTGAATAACAAAATAAGAACCAAGCACAGAACCCCAACAAGCAATCAGAGTGACAATAAAAAGTGAATCAACAACAAATGAGCCGAACCAACGCCTTATAACGGACAGCAGCCTTAGCCACTGTGGGGGGTGCTTAAATGTATTTTACTGGAAATGTATTTTACTGGTACCAAATCTTTGCCCTAGATTCTGTTGATGTTAACACACAAAAGTGTTTAGCTCGCATGGAGGTTTCAAAACTATTGCAATGTAGATCTATCATCACAAGGAAACAAACTAATCAAATAAACACATTATGATGAAACAAAGAAAACAGATAGCCAGAGCTAAACATCTCAAGTTGAGCTACGGTGGTCGCATCAGGCACTGACCAACAGATTAAAGCTTAAGTCTGAGGCCTGACTCACCATCGTGCAATTAAAGAGAAAAACATAGCTATAAACCGTGATCAGACATGCAGACTGTCCCATGATATCCATGTTATATCCATTTTAATAACATTTGCTTATCGTTTTTAATTGATCACTAAAATTAGGTTTTCCATGTGTGTAAAAAAACAGATATGAAGCTAGATGCAATCATATTTGAACACTCTTCTTCTTGTGTAACCAAATACAATTATCATTGATACTAAATACATGTATAATGTAACAAAATACATGATATAAAATTTGTAATAACCTGTTCCTGGTGGTATATGACACATGGTGATGTCTATTCATCGTCTAAGCAAGTTATTGTATGGTTCGTGTGCCATTTTCGGAAGATAATCAAGGCGCCAGTCTAATACAAATGTACAACCAAACCATCCAACAACCAACAGACGCGTACTCCATATAATAACTTTCATTTTATACAGCATGAACTTAAACATTGAGTTACTAGGTGTTAGCCCTTATTCCGCCACTATTTTGTCCTAAAATGGTGTCTGCTTTTACGTCTGTTGCAAATATTCAAGTGCACTTAAGACTAGATAGTTCCAAGGAAGCAAACAATATGAACCCTTAAGCAAACAATATGAACCCTGATCAGATTGCTCCCTTGGTCTGTGTCCATATTGTTTGCAATGCAGGCTACCTAAGAACATCAGCAGACAACAGGAGCAAAAGACACGACAATTTATATAAGAATATGAACCGATTCAAAAACAATATTATTCAACTATTAGATCACTGTCTAGCCACGCCCCCAACTAGTTCCTATCTCCGTTAGATTTACAAGAGACTGGGACATTGCATACCACGTGGCGATACAGTGACCGAATAGCTGAATAATACTTATCGCAAATATGAGCAGCGGAGATTCAGATGAGCATGTGCAAAGTTGCAGTCTCGATAGAGTATTCCCTGCTCGCTTAAACCAGGTAGGGGCGTAGATAAAGACTTAAGTCAAACCTTAAGTATCAATCCCGCTGCATCGCTTTGAAAAGTTACTTTTACGCATATAATATGCGCAAAGTACCGAATTGCAATGCGCTGGTCGAATTATTAAAAATCAAACAAGATGTACCAACCTCTCCGATTTTGAACTCTCTGTACACAGTTCCTGAGTCCTGTCAACCAGATGAAGGTTAAAGATAATTCAAAAACATGTATTATCTGTGACAATGAATCTGCTTCTGAAGGAACCTTGCAAAAATAGCCCTTATACCAAAATATACCAGATCGTCACGCTGTGCGAAATATGCATTCAACAACAGCCCAGATCAGATACATAAAACCTGATCAGCAACTAAGCGATTCGATGCCCAGTAAATGCGATAACCCCAGCTAGCCAGTATCGGCCCGCCAGCGAAACGCCATTTCAATGGCGATTCGCTGGCGGGCCGATAGTTCAATGGCGATTCGCAGGCGGGCCGATAGTGGACCTCTACTATATATATAGTCTTTCGTGGACTATACTGTCTAAATCTTGTTTTGAAGAGTCCGTGTTGTCTCTGTAGCTAAGCAGTAGAATGTGTGCAAATATCTCCGAATACATGGTTCCCCATGGCGTGGTTCAGGTATGGTATTACAACATCATGCACAACTACACTTCGATCATATGGAGATGGTATGCATTTGTTGGTCATTGCCATCAGCCCATTTTAATTTCTCAGATGACGTTGTACTGAAGCGACAAGCGGAGGCATGATCAGACCTGCGTTTGCTGATGTGTGCCTTATCTGTCTAATGACCGTTTTCTTGTGTAGAGACAAAATGAAAGTTTAACCTCTATTTGTAATAGTTTCCCTGGCATCTTATGATAAAGGCAGTTGTGTCCTAAAATTATCAACTATGACATATACATGTATACTGGTCAGCATAAATTGAAGGTATTGCACACAGATGAAACGCTTATATCACAAAATTTGAGCCAATACAGGACAAAACCAACTAGATGACAAGTGCGCCTAGCGAAGCTTCAGATAAGCCTGGGCATCCACCAAGTCTGATCAGAGTCTTCGCTGTCTACATGCAGCAACCATAATTCCTTAGCTCGCTCCCATTGGAAGCTTGGCATCTCCTATGAACACGATAGGAGTAAAGCAGCTCAACAATATGTTTGCAGAACTGGAAAGGGCATTATCATATGACGTCGCACCTAGGAGAGAAATAACGCCATGCATTATTATTGCGGTCGGCCGTGGCCGGCCGCTTATATAAACATCAATGTAAACACACATCAAATTCAAGTTTTGACTGAACCATCATGTCGTGCTCAGGCTATATTTTATTTGCTGCCGAACAACGAGTGGGGTACCAAATATAGTGGGTTTAACTACAGCGCGAAGTAAACTGTCCGTGAAATCTGTAGGGCTACCTATAGCGCGAAGCAAGCTCGTTTGCTAATTTCACAAAGAGGGCGTCTATTTGCCCTGCCGCTTATATAACGCAATAAGTATTAGCTTTTCAAAAAAGCTGCCGAAAGTCAAACGTCCCAAAGTCAAAACGTCCTTGAATTGCAAAGAGTGCGAGCGAACTTCACATCAGTAAACGTACTTATGTGATTGTCTTCCACATCTGATCACATAGAATTACTATGAATTTAGGCACTGTCTTATGACGGTCATGACAAACAGGTTTTATGCCCCCAAAGGGAGGCATATAGTAATCAAACTGCCTGTCCTTAGTGTTTGAGTGTTCATATCATATCTGGAGTATATCTCCTATATTGTTTTAGATAGGAATGCCAAAATTCGTATCTTAATGCATTTAGGGTCATGGATCGTCACGCACCTATACCACTGCCATCAGATCTAGAAAAATCGTGTCACGAGCATAAACCCTAGGAATCCCAAATTTGGTTTGTGAACATATCTTGGGGTCACAGAGTTTGTACATATACAGTTAAGCGACCACTGTGACCTTGATTTTCTGGCATCAGTTTTAAGAAAAATGTGCTGTCTAGTGTTGTCAAATGATTTTCCATATATGTGTCGCATGCTAGATACATTACCATAACATAACATGCATAAGCTGGCTGCTTTCAAAAGATCAAGCAACATAATCGCTGAAAGCATGTCGTCGCTTCAGTGCTATAGTGTTCTAAGTGACATTTTGGTCAAAAATGAGTTATGCATACCGTTGGAAAGGGGGTCAAATGTTCTATCTACTGGTGAAGGTTTCATTTGCATATCTCCTCCCAGTAAGCTTAAAATCTACTGGTGAAGGTTTCATTTGCATATCTCCTCCCAGTAAGCTTAAAATCGCTGTGCTTTTCTGTTCTATCTACAAAAGGACAATTTCGTTCAGTGCTATAGTGTTCTAAGTGATTTTCATCCAATGGCCAATGATGATTATGTCACGTGACTGGGTGGGTTCAGTGCCATACTGTTCTATCTACATTAAGTCACTTCCCTTGGATAAATTGCTAAAAATTGCAGTTACCTCCCTTACATAAATTTAAATGTCCTAAATTGAAGCGGTTTGTCGGTCTTATGATGAACTTATGGCTATATCAGCTACTTTTAGGTCTGAATAATCCGCTCAGTCAAAAATTATGCCGCAAATTGATCCATGGACTGAATAATAAGCTGTAGAAACAAATTACCTCCCTTACACATATTTAAACTGCTTAAATTGAATATAATTTGTCCATGTTATTACAAATCAATGGTTAAATCTGCTACTTTTATGTCTAAATAATCAGTACAGTCTAAAATATTATATAAATTGACCCCATTGACAGAAAAATTTACTGTAGAAACAGATTACCTCCCTTACATAATTTTAATGGGATAATCCATGCTGTTTGTTACTGTTATGCCAAATATATGACTAAATCTGCTGCTTTTAGGTACAAATAACCATTTCTGTTCAGGTTAGTATATGAATTGACTCCATAAACAGAATAATAAGCAGTAGGAACATATAGAACACTATAGCACTGAACGCAGAAGACGATTTTAGGGCATAATGTTCTATCTGCAAACTGTAAAATGCACGTAAATTCCATATAACTGTAAAAATTTCTTCAACCCAAGGTCATTTACACTGCATGTATATATTCTGACCCTCTGGTATGATTCAAAGGTCTGTGATAAATAAAGCATCAAACATCAGGATGCTAAAATTTTCAAATTCATTTTTCTCAAAACTTGTGCAATGGTAGATAGAACACTATAGCACTGAAGCAACGATGTGTTAAATGGTAACAAATCACAGTTCAGATGTTAATAACCAGAGCTTAGAATAAATCTACATGGACAAGCTCTAGAAGTTCAAAATGGAAGCATGCAGTGGGCAAGAATACATACAATGACAGGGCTAAACGACCGCCAGCTTTTTTGAAAAGCTAATACTTGTCGATTATTATACCTCACATAAATTTCTAATGTAAATCGGTCAGTAACTTCGACTAACACCCTGCGATAATTTCGACTATCACATGCGCGACTTTGATGCGCGTACGGTTCGTTTACGCGAGGAGACGCTAACTTTACAATGGCGGATACATGAATGATGCCATGGCCTGGTCAATTTAATCTCCATATAACTTCGGTATTTGTGGTCAGAAAAATTAAGTGTTGGTACTCGTTTTCTTATTAGAACGAGGCGAACACTTTGAGATCAAAATTGAGCAGATCAGGCGAAATTTTCCGTTTTGCATCAAAACCGCACCATCCATAGCAACTCCATTTGCAATGGAGATCTAAGCGACGCTGCTTAGTAGCCTACTAATTTTGCAGTCATCAGTGATTATGGCACGATTTGTTTAAACGGCGATCATGATCAGTTTGAACAATAAAACTGTTTACAAACACAACACTTTTGTGAAAGGTAATATTTCATCCATTTATAGCAAATATGCATTGTGCTGTCCTTGGAACTTCCCGCACCATGGTTAGAGGAAAAAAGGGATAGACAAAATTAAGGAATAATGTTCGGTATAATAAAATAAATATAACGTTCTTGAGAGGGTGATAGTCGAAAAAATCATCCCTCGAAATATGATTATCAACCTCGGCTGCGCCTCGGTTGATAATCATATTCTTCGGAATGATACTTTCGACTATCACCCTCTCAAGAATGTTATATTTATATACTAAACCACTGGTGGTTTAACGTTATGACGTCCATAACAACATTGCGTACATGACAAAACTATAACGCTTTTTACGCCAGATTTGAGATTTCAAAGTATACTTAATGTCATATGATAAACGTGCTGTCGTTTTATTGAATTTATTAAACTCGTTGCGAAAAAGAGATAAAATGCTTGGCAAGCCTAGCATTTTATCCCTTTTCCTCAACTCGTTTAAAAATTCAATAAAACATGAGCACTCATGTAAGATCCTCTATTTATAAGAAATTCACCAAAAATAAAGGTCAAACACAAAACGCCCGCACACAATGATCTGTACAAACATTTGTTAAAAAACGGAAACAAAATCACCACCTTAAGAATAGGCAGCAACCGGAGATGTGCGAGGGCTTAAATATATTCTATTGGCCAATGCTGCTTTTGTTAAAACACACAAAATGTTTAGTCCCCTTCCTAACTTGTGTCAAGTATCATCAAAGCCCTAGTTGAACCACAGTGGACCCATCCAATGACAGGCATCAGGCATCAATCCAACGAAGAAATATTTAGCTCCGGTCTGATCCACCGTGGTTCAATTAGAGGAGACCATAGCTATAAACTGTGAGCGGTTTATAAACAGGCAAGCAGACAGCCCCATAATATTCTTGTTATATATCACTCTTTTACATGACCCTTCAGCATTCAAAAACGGTTTCGTTTGCTGAAATCACTAACATTATTACGAATGCCTATAAGAGGGTCTAGATGGGGTATAATGATTAATGAATAATGGCCTTTTTATAATGAATAGTGAATAATGAGCCAAAAAAATAATGAATAGTGAATACTGAGGGCCTAAAAATAATGAATAATCCTATTATTTTTAATGAATAGGAGAAAAAATTAATGAATAGTGAATAATCAGATTTTAGTGAATAATGAATAATGCTAAAAAAATAAAAAAAAAATATCAATGCATAAATTTGTTAAAGCCGATACATGTACTTATAAAATATTGGCTCGATCATTGCTCCCACCCTTTGTAATTGATTGATTATCATAAGGTAATTCTACAATTTATAAAACCCAGTCAACTAAGGGACATAATTTAGCGAAAATCCATACAAAATGGCATCTGAAATAGAGATTGAAACAGAAAAGTCTAAAAAACTGAAATTACGACACAGGAAGTATTACCTGGTTCCTGTTATGCTCACATTCTATGATTCTGATCTCAAAACTGTGAAAGAAAGAAGTAGGTCTTGACTCCAGAGTGGGCATAAATTCCAAAGAAAGCGAAAATATAATGAGTTTTCACAGTAATATTATCATCTTTTTGGTAATAAAGGAGCAGGCCTATTCACTGGGGTTCCAGATTTTTAACTCGAGATATTCAGATTACAAATCTTCTACGTAAAAGGCAAAAAAATTATATGATACAAACACAGGTTCAGTGAAACTTGGAAAGAGCTTCATTGATAGGAATTTGTAGGGAATTAAATTGTGAGATACTGCGGAATGCGGGTCATTTTGGTCCTGGGTTGATTTGTCTTGGGTTGTTTATCCAAATTTAGGGGGTGGGTCGTTTCGGACTTGGTAGGTGGGTCATTTCGGCCAATTTTCAGAGTGAGTCATTTCGGTCTTTGTTTTTTTTGGCCAAAGTCTGAAAGTGATTATGTATGCATTATTATATGTGTATGAATGGACAGATGGGCATGTGTTAAGTTTTGAGAAAAAATCAGGCTGAAATGTAAAAAGGGCCCTTTCACGACTCAGGCTGAAACAACCGTTGTCAAAATGCCCCAGGCGGGGCCAAAATGACCTGTTAACATGACATTGTGACTCCGGGAAATCAAGAGAATTTATAGAGAAAACAACTAAAACACATAGATTTCGGAACAATTCAACAACATTTTTAGATTTAGAATTAATGATCATCAAAGTGTCTGTGAATTAAATTGTCTCATAAAAATGATGAGGTGCCTGTGAGTTGACTCAAAATTTATCAGTGAATTGTCTCATAAAGTGTTGGTGAGTTGCCTCACAATCTATTGATAAATTGTCTCAAAAAATGTGTCTATCTTATCATTCTGTACTCAGTCCGTTTTTGTTCAGCTGCAAAAATGTCTTTTTTTTTATTTGCACCTACTTTTTCTTAAAAATGCCTACTATCCCTCCTGTTTCACTCTAAAATGTCATTTACACGTCAAAATTCAGAATTTTTCCTCGCTCGCTCCGCTCGCTCGAATTTAATAAATTAACTAATGATTTATTCAGGGAGCACGCTGCAAAAACATCAATTTTTTAAGTTTTTACCCCAAAGGGCTCTCTGTTCAGTTTGTACTATTGTCACAGCTATTATCCTGCTTATTTAGTGTGGAATTTATTTCTAACTACTTATTGTGGTAAGTTTTGTACTTGGAAAAGCCCTACTATCCCTACTTTTTTACACTAATAATCCCTACCTTTTCACTACTTTTCCCAAATTTTTATCGCTACTTTTTTGTTGAAGGGCACTTGAAAGCCTGGGAGGCTAAAAAGTAGGGGAGTCATATGCATTACTATGTGGCTAGTAGGGGGTCGCCATTAACTTTGGCTTCCCAGCAGGTGGGTCATGTTTTAATTGTCCCTATAAAATAATTTAAAATTTTCCTTGCTCGCTCAGTTTTTATAAATTAAACTCTTATCAGGCCACTTAATTTCTCAGTTTTCAAAAGTTATTCTGTTGTTACAACATTAACCATGCTAATTCTGATAGAAAATTGATTAATTCAGGCTTTCAGATAGGCCTTACTTTTCCTTGTGTTCCTACATTTCTCTACTTTTTCTTGAAAATGTCCTACTATCATTAAATGTCATTTACGCTAAAAAAATACAGAAGTTTTTCCTCGGTCGCTTCGCTCACTCAAATCTTAAAACATAATATTTTTAAGCATTATTTTGACCAATGCCACGTCCGTAGAAATATTGGTATTTTTAAGTTTATTTTAATGAATGATTTTAATGAATAATTGGTCTTATTTTAATGAATAACCCAAAATTTTAATGAGATGAATAATGGGCTAAATTTTTAATGAATAGTGAATACCAGACCCCCCCATCCAGACCCTCCTATAAGGGGGAAGAACGTCATGTAATACTGCACAAAATATTATATTTCGTGCAGACTTACATAACGTTCTTCCCCTAAAAGGCCTATGATAGACAAAACAGAGGAACATAAGGTCCAGAAGCGCTCCCCTGACACTGAGCCACTAGAAGTGATGTGACCATGGTATAATATAAGATTTTACAATGATTATCATTTGAATAAGCGTTGCGAAGGCCACATCCCTAACAGTATATACCAAGGTGAAAAAAAGATTGGCCCATTCGCCCCTCAGAAGAAGATTCTTTTTGTCTTTTTTTAAATCTTACCTTACATGGCTTGGAAGACATTTTGTTCGTGTGACGTGGACAATATAGTTATATTAACCCTTAATGCGCCAATCGCAACAAAAGTCGTCTGATTTTCTCGTCTGCAGAAATGTTTAAGAAGGCTCTATGGCAGACAATGTGGACCAAGATCAGACTGCAGTCTGTTCTGGTTCCACGCTGTTTGCTTCTGTACTTAAATCGTCGGTAATGTTAGGCATTTATTTGCAGCAGACGACTACAGCAGACGACATTTTCAGATGCATTATTTTCTTGGCGCTTTAAGGGTTAAGTTACTCCTCCAAAGCAGGCTCCATATGAAAGTTGTGATGTTAACTTATGTATTTGTCACTTTCCCTTACGGTACCCTGTGTCAGGTGTGGTACTTGATTGTATCGATTCCTGACTTTTGCCTTCTTCCTACCTTTTATTGGCCCTCTGGTTTCTGAGAAAAATGTGTTCGCAAAGCAAAAGAGCTACTTTGACTGAAAGTTCAAATGTCCAATCATGACCGTTGGTGATTAACTGTAGTCATGGTCTCATTAGGTTAAATGTATCAAGCAAGTATTATGGCTTTGACTTCTCAGTTATCGAAAAATCATCTTTTTAAGTACTTTTTCTTCATATAAATGCAAACACATTTGACATTGTCATAAAGTAGAGGATCATAAGTCAAACATGCATGGTAGAACTCACATCCATAAATGTTCATACCAATGTCCAGTGTCGTTGACCATTTTGTATAGGTGAAGATATTTGAAGAGTTTTAACCTTATATGGGCATAACAGCCATTTTTGTCTTGTGACATAGACCACAACGTCATTTTGACATCGTCTCATATAATAGATGCTCCATATAATGTATGAGTGTCTACTGATAAAAATATACTAAGATAACAACAGAATCTAGGGCGAAAAATTGGTACCAGTAAAATGTTTTGAAGCCTCACCCCCACTCCCCGTGACTTGATTGCTGTCAGATCTAAGGCGTGGTTCTGTGGTTGAGTCCTTGCTTATTCCTGTTCCTATTGTTTGCAGGTGTTCTGTGCTTGGTCCTTATTTTATTATTCAGTACTTTGCGCCCTTCTAGTTTTGCAATAATCTTGATTGGGAAGAGACAGCTGGACGTTTTACTTTGTTTGTATTCCTGATATATTGTGACTGTAAGTGTTATATGTTCTTTGGTTTTCCGTATGGTGCCGTGGGTTAGTCTGCAGTGCGCGATTGAAATATTTCCTGAACATACTCACTTACATTTTAGATTGTGAAAACGCACTAAAAGTTGTTGATTCTTGTCAATGGTGTTGCGGTTATTTTGTATGACTACTCTTTGTCAGATACCTTTGGTGCTCAGGGATTCTCTTACTAATCTGTAAGGGTTTAGTTTATCGTTGTATCCTGACTATTCAGTCTTTTCTTTTAGAATTGATGTTTTACAAAAATAAGATTTGATTGAATAAATGTAAAGCTGGAGGTGGATTTGATTTTGATAAATCTACTTTTGATATAGGTGGCTTTGCTGCTACAGACATAGATAAGTTCCTATATGGAACTTTAAACGCAGATGGATATATGAGCCGCGACATGAGTTTTCAAACAATGTGTTAGGTGCGACCAGCAAAGGCTCAGACCAGCCTGTGCATACGCGCAGTCTGATCGGAGCCTTTGCTCATCGCTAGGATATTCTATGAGTGTTAAGCTACTGACTGAACATGATTTGGAGTTTCTAAGCTTAAAGGGAGGCTACAAAGGTTTATCTGAGTCTACACTTGTCAAAATCCCACATTGTTGGAAATCACATGTTGCGGCTCATATTAATAAACTGTACAAAACCAAAGCGTCGATATTGAAGATACTGAAGATATTTATAATGCCGATTCATTCCTCAAAGAAATTATTACAACTTGTAATACAATTTAACAGTTTATTCCTTGTTTTGTTTTGCAATACTTTGCGTCCTTTTTATTGATGGGCTAGAGAGACATGCTTTGGTTTGGTTGTCTTCCTGGTATCTGGTGATTGTTATTTTTCGGTGGTTCTTCACGGTACCGTGGGTTAGTCTACAGTGTGTGATTGTGGCATTTCCTGTTCATACTCACTTACTTTTTTGGGGCTAGATACTGTGAGAATAGATTTGAAAAACTTCAGTTTGGGTGATGATAATAAACCATTGTGCCTAGTTGTTGGAGATAAAGAAATCAAAATTACATTTAAAAACCGTGAAAGATATATTTCCTTGTGAAGCTTGAGCAAAACAATTGGCTGTAAATGGAGACCTACTAAACCTGCCCGAATATACAGCTGCAAAAAATGTAACATAATCAACTGTCTTAACCAACGCATGCAGTTAATAACGCAACACGGAAAAACCACTGCCAGAGTATTCTACGACTGCTAATTTCCAAAACACAGTTGGTGCAGCAAATAAAATCGAGACATCACTTTTTTATACTTTAACACTGCCTGAAGAAAAGAAACTCACACACAGAAGGATTAAATGTCAGAACTCCAACGGCTTGATAAAAGAACACATCAAGGGCGAGTGCAAGAATACCTTGATAGACATTGCTAAAGATAATGCTTAAGAAAATTGTTAACTAACAGAAACAAAAGATGAAACCAGCAAAAACGATATAACAGCACTTTTAAAAAAAACTTGAAGATGAGCAAGCTGAAAGGCTTGAAGCTACTAATGAAAAAAAACTGCGCTGTGCGATCAGAAAAATAGAATAAATGTAACAATAAACATTCTTGGAAGAAGACACCCTTCTTGACGAGAGACTAAGAACATTATTAAAAGAACAAGGCATTACAATAACTTGTGTTTTAACAACAATTTACATAAGTTTATGGTTTGTAGTTGAAGTTGTTATTCCATCTAGAGCTAGTGGTGATACCACCACACCACCCATACTATCAAAAGGTGGAGCCAAAGACTGGGTTAAAAGCAATTGCCTAATCTTGTTCAATAACTTGAAAAACTAGCTGGAAATATATCAGCTGCCTTGCCAAGTTGGATTGCGTCACTTGTTCCATGGTTTCTCTCTGACACTGGTAAAGTGGTGAAATGGTTTGGAAATAATTTATGGGCACTTGATGCTGTTGCTGGGTAACTGAATGTGACGGCTAAGAAAAGGATTTCTAAGTAACTTTATGTAGTATTATTGTATAAATTGCAATACTGTCAACTATTAGGGCAGTTTTGTTTTTATCATGATGCTCATCGGTTACATAATTATCACTAGCTGTTTTAACGGATGTTCTTTGTTATTAAGTAAAGAAGGCAAGGATCAGGAATTGATACAATCAAGTACCACACGTGACTGGGGATACCATATGGGAAAGTGACAAAAACACAAGAAAACAACACACACACATGGGAGCCGTGCCTCAGAATGTTAGATTCTTGTTCTCGTTGCGTTTTGTACTGCCTGAGCTTGTGCCGCTAGACGTCGTTAAACCCCCTGGGAACTTCATCTTTATTCAATGAACCCTGCTTGATTTAGCATACTCTGCTTCTTCTTTGACGTATCATTGTGCAGTAAAAGTGTTAGTCGCAGGTTCAGGCAAAAAAAAATAGTTAGTGATTATGATCAGGAAATACCACAATCACAAACCGCAGACAACCCCGTGCTAATGCGAGGAAGAGATGCTCAACCATCACGAGACACCAGGAAGACAAATCAAGCAAAGCAACCAGGCCTCGAGGTTATAAAACTTGAGTACAGGTTCAGACTCAAAATAAAGCCCAACGATTGGCTGCTTGCGGACACGTGTCCGCAAGCAGCCAATCTTTGCGCTTTGTTTTGAGTCTGAGAATGAACTCAAGTTTTATAAACTCGAGGCCAGCTCTCTCTTTCCCATCAAGATGATTGCAATGCTAGAATGGACACGGTGTATTGTTTCGGTTTCTTGAAATAGTTGTGTGTATTTAGGGGTTGGTAACGGTGTTTAGACCCAGATCTTGTGCAGCTGTGATATAATAATGACAAGTGTACTCTGGTATATCGCCAATTGTTAACTCCATATTGCTGGGTGCCATATAAATTTAACAGGCCTCCAGATAAGAGTGCGTACCAGAAAATTATTTTTCTTATTTCTCAACAAAAACATATGTTGTGGGTATTCAAAAGAACCGTCTCGATGAGACGGTTCTTTTGAGCACCCTAAACATATGTTTAAACTGATGGGTAAGAAATAATCGCAATTTTACGCTATTTTTTTTTTTTGGCTTAACTGGCCCTATGTAAATTTGTTCTTAAAAGGTAATCCTCTGGACGCAAAGAATACACTAAAGAACTAAAAGTGTAGAGTGTGCAAGTTTTAAAAGTAAGTAAGAAGTCAAAGATCAGGAATCGATACAATCAAGTACCACACCTGACTCTGGACACCATATGGGAAAGTGACAAAACACAAGAAAACATCACATACAAGAGAGCCATGATGTTAGTCCTTTCCAAGCAGGTGAACACAAGGCTGCAATGAACAGACAAGAAAGCATGGCAAACATGAGCCATAAATAACAAAAATGATCCACAAAAGAAGCACCGCCTTGGAATGGTCAGTAAAAAAAACTATTACTGGAGAGCCTAAACTAGTTTTATGGTACCAACCTCACCCTCATTTCTGATGTAGATCGGGAGCACAGTGGCTCAGTGGTAAAGTGCTTGACTCGAGACTGAGGGACCGCGGGTTTGAGCCTGATCGGAGTCACTGTGTTGTGTCCTTGAGCAAGACTAGTACTGTTCAACCCAGGAAGACCCGTCCCAACATAACTGTAAAATTGTTGACTGGGACGTAAAGAATCAAATCAAACAAAAATAAACAAATCAGATGTGGATCAAGACAAATAGATATTTGGTTTGTATGGAAGATCCCTAACTTATCGATGTATCAGCTCCTATTAAATACAAATGGAGATATAAAAAGGAGATAAACAAAGACAAAGACTTAATAGTTTATACAACTGAATACCGGAGTCAAAGAAATCCAACAGTTAAATCCCATGGGCCTGACTACAGACACAATCTCAGGCCCTAACCCTCTCATCTATAGACAAATCTTTACGTTGGAACCGTCATAGAATCTGAGATTCGACCCGCAGGCATGCAATTCAAGAGGAAAGCAACGTTGCCAACCGTAATTGGGTTGACCACCAACATGCAGGCTGTTGCAATACATTACTGTTATAACCAATCTTCTTATAATGAGAAATTATTTTAATAAACTGCGCTGAAACATATTTAGAGCAACCAATTTTCTTTAATTTATACACTATTTATACACTAAGTCGCCGTCAATTTCTGGTTCCGGAAGCCCCTGGCGCAAAAGAGATTTAAGTCCAATATTGAATTTAGATATTTAATCATAGTATCAGCGGTAAAATTTAGAAAATGTTTCGCGAAGTTTATGATACTGATAGCCTTGTTTGAGAAATATATTTCGAGTCTTTAAGTCAGTTACATGGCTAGATGCTCTAGCAAATCGGAGAAGTTGAGAAATATAAACTCCATTGGATGTAGAGCGAGTTACATCACCATCTAAAAAAAAGAAATTGACCATTTCAAAATCAAAATCAAAATCGTCACGTTTATCATAAAGTTTGGTAGAAACAATATCATTAGAAATGAACAAATGCAAGTCCAAAAAAACGAGGCTTCAGTATCAGAGGTATTTGCTTTATTAAGTTGAAGCTCTGCAGGGTATATTTTTCTTTCCATATTGTCAAAATAAATATTATTTATGTTTAAAATATCATCCAAATATCTGGATGTAGTATTAAAATCTTCAATAATATCTGCCTGCTTATCATCAGAAAGAGACATCATAAAGTCCCTTTCATAACAAAACAATAATAAACCCACGACCAGGGAAACACAATTAGTGCCCATTGGAATCCCTACAACTTGTCTATACAACTTAGTGCCAAATCGTATAAAAAATGTTGTCCAACAAAAAGGTCAGCGAATCACATACATTTTGACAAGACCATGCATGTTTAATGATGTAACTTTTAAAGTCTCTTTTGTGTGTTGGTGGGGAAATCAGCAAATGGTGGTGCGCTGTGAGAGTGAGCGGTATATCCGTGCTCAAAATGTAATAAATAAAATGACAACACTGGAGACAGATATAAAGTTCCAATTTTCTTCTTCACTTTGCGTTATCCAAACTTAATGTTCAAAATACTATAACATGTTCAATGTAATATACCGTTACTGATGAATCTAAATGTAATATATAAGTTCTTCTAATTATCTCGTAATACAAAATGTATGTTTAAATAACATAAATTTGCTGGAACATTCCAAGCGTTTGTTTAGCTTATAGTTACTGAATCCTAAATATTTCACATCTAATTTCAAAGTTGGTAATAACCAAAACAAAATAAACGTCTTAAACTTTCAGTTGACAAATTTAAACTATGTCTTAAACACTGAGTTGGTAGATCCAAACAATGTAATTAATTGTTTCTAAACCGTTCAGTTGGTAATTCCTAACTGCCTTATCGCGTGTTACCCGTTTAGTTGGTAAATCCTAACTGACCCCTCTTAATTCAAAATATCTCTAATTCTAAAAACAGACACGCCCATATTGTAACAAATACAGCATTAGCCAATCGCCTTGGCAGAGACATAAGGCGGTCCTAAAATATTAAAATTAATAATTGAGCAGAAATAATCGCTTTGATGGACAATAGCGCCGCCGCCAAACGGACGCGGATGGCAAACGTTGTGATATGAACTTCCGTGAGCATGTTTGCACAACTGACTCATGTGTGAACAGCGCTATTGTTCGTCAAATGTGAGACGCTAAAATATGATCACCTTAATTGATGTCAACACCTGCGAGAAGCGTGGGTTCGACTCACTAATTAAGGAGACACATCCTGGTCTAAAAATACAAAATAAATTAAAATCTAGCGTTGAAAAGTAAAACATTTTCTAACTAAAATAAACTATTTTGTTTCAGATTCTGTATAAAGTTGCGATTATTTTGATACCAAACATGCCATATTTTGTTTGACAATAATTATTTTCTGATTTTGTAAATCATTAATTCTATTTCCTTTCGACCCAAAGTTGATTTCTATTCTATGAAACATACTCGTGCAGTCTCTAAGGGACATGCACTGTAGTTGTTTTATGTTAAAACTGGGGCATGCACAACAGTCTTCGAAACAGACTCGCGTGGTCTCGACGGACATACACGGAGGTCTCGAATACTGAAACATGCACCTATGTTTTGAGTAGTAGGTTGAACAGAGAAATGTAAGCAAATGATCAAATTCCTTCTCTTGCAGTCTCGTCGGGACGTGCACAACAGTTATGAAATAAGCGGGTCATGCATGCTAGTTCAGAGACAGTCTTGTGCAGTCTCATTGGACGTGCACAGATGTTTCTGTAACAGCGACATATACCACGGTTTTGACTCTAATAATTTGAAACAATACCCAAACTACCCAAAGGTAAAATGATCATTTTTCTTCAGCATAATAACTCTCTTGGGGCTGTTTTACTTTGGTCCCCAAAGTTGAATTTTATTATGTTTTGATTAGTAACAGTAAGAATAACAATATGTAAAGATAACAGAATATTCCATACAATAGTATCACACGATTTCACACATACAATAGTATAACACAAATTCACACATACAAGTATTTACAAACTGGTACCATATCTGGACTTTTGGTTGCTTGAAAACTCATATCCATGCAACAGTGCCCTTATTTGATATGACTTGTTGTCAATATACTTATCTACCAACAAGTCATATGATATATGTTTACACATGTTTTATGGGTCTTTAGTACAACAGAATGTTTGGTAACGATGCCCTTATCATATGAACATTAACTGGACTTTTAGTACAACATAATGTTTATGTAACAATGCCCTTGTTAGATAACTGTGCATAAACTGGGCTTTTAGTACAACAAGATGTTTATGTAACAATGCCCTTGTTACATGTGCATAAATTAGGCTTTTAGTACAACATAATGTTTTTGTAACAGTACCCTTGTTACATGTGCATAACTGGACTTTTAGTACAACATAATGTTTATGTAACGATGCCCTTGTTACATGTGCATAAAGTGGGCTTTTAGTACAACAAAATGTTTATGTAGCAGTGCCCCTGTTACATGTGCGTTAACTGGACTTTTAGTACAACATAATGTTTATGTAACAATGCCCTTTTGATATGTGCATGGTCTGGACTTTTAGTACAACAGAATGTTTATGTAGCAGTGTCCTTGTAACATATACCATTTACATATGTCCTTTAGGACACATGCATTGTTTATATTTGAGCTCCGTCCTTTAGGACTCTTATTTTGTTTACATATGAACTACGTCCTTTAGGACTCTTATTGTTTACATATGAACTACGTCCTTTAGGACTCTTATTGTTTACATATGAACTACGTCCTTTAGGACTCTTATTGTTTACATATGAACTACGTCCTTTAGGACTCTTATTTTGTTTACACGTCCTTTAGGACTCTTATTTTGTTTACATATGAACTACGTCCTTTAGGACTCTTATTGTTTATATATGAACTACGTCCTTTAGGACTCTTATTTTGTTTACATATGAACTTCGTCCTTTAGGACTCTTATAATGTTTTCATTGGAAATCCGTCCCTTAGGACATTTTTTGTTTGTTTACGTTTCGTACCTTAAAGGTGTCAAAAAAATTAGGCATGATGAATGTACGTTGGCCAGACGTAATTCACCAGCATATTTAATCAGATCAACTTTGGTTGCTATAAAATATTCCCTGTGGCAACAAGTATATGAATTGTACTTTGATTACTTGTGCATCCTTTAGAAGAGCTTTATAAGGTTGTACAGATTCGCCATTGACTAGCATGTACAAACTAATAAAACACGTGTAATTTAATAGTGTACGTGACAGTGCAAAAAAAAATATATGGAACCTTTCCGTTCCATGTATGTTAATTCATAGCTTATAGTGTACTTTATACTTTAAACCCTGAAGGTTTGTTGCCCGTGAGTATAGATGTGCAGTCAAACATCGACACAAAAAATGATGTTTTACTGTTATGACCTTTATAGTCTTTTACAATATTTCTGCGACCATATGTTATAGACAAAATATTATTGTTCTAAAACAAATTATAAAAAAAATATATCCTTATCTACTACAATACTTTTAACAAATGTAGTGTTCGATTTAGGAAACAACAGACTAACGTCTACCAATACAATATGTGTAATGTATGTATTTCAAGCTTCACTGACGTCGTAGTTACTGACGGTACGTGTATTCGCATTGTACCAATGCGACCCTTTTTGGTGTATTTTTTTTTTAATGTTGAACCATTAGTAGAAAATTAATTTACATAAATTCAAATTTGGCACTGTATTTCCATTCACAAAACATTGCTATCACCTTGAAGAAATGGTTTATGTATGGAAACAGAAATTGACATTACTAGTGTGTTCACATGGCTTCGGGTAACACAGATAGCTATATGGGATGAAAGAAAGACAGAAGAAGGGATGGGCTGGGCTTATCTTTGGACCAAGTGGCTCATGAGCATATAGGATAAGTTGGACATATTACCCGTTGCCATGGTAAACAGCAATGCTGGAAATGTCACAAATATAGTGTACATATGCAAAGCAGATCCATCACATTAACACTATTGCAAACAAAATGAGCAGTGACGTTAGGAAGCTTGAAATTCACACCACGTTCACAAAAAATAACATAAGGTGATTGCCTTGTCTGATTCAACCATCTACATATATTTACTGTGCCTGCCTATGATAACGTTTCGTGTGCTTTATTTACGCAAGCTTGGGCGCATCATCTTCACGTTCTACACGGAAAATATACTATGCATGTGGTCGAAAGCAGACACGCACAGTTTATTGATGAATACAAAATATTCAAGAAATGAAACCTAATCTATATATGGCTGTAAATAAGCTGCCCGGAAAAATAACTTCCGGTCATACACAGTGCTGTGTGCATGGCAACGAATGGAAAAAAATGAATACTAAAGACTCCAACCATTCTTCGCTATTGCATCGCTTGGCTGGGGTTTTCGTTATTCAGTGAGGTAACCACTTTAGATATCACAATGTGACAAGTATGACAGTTTTAATGGCCAGCACCAGTCTGCACTGAGTCGTTCATTTATAGCGACAGTGTACATCAAAGTAGCTTAATGTTTGATCAGCCTGTGTATACTTAAAAAAAACTATGATCAATCTGACACTAGCATGTGTCGGTACACAGTCTAGATTGCAGATTGGGCATAATTTAGATAGCGTATTTATATGCATGCTAAGACCACAATCGGGTTTTAGTTAAATTTGTAATTGCATTAAGCCTTACTGCAATATTTATGTAGTTGCGATGATTCTGATAGGCTTATGTGGCAAAAAAATAAAAAAATTACAATCAATCAAACACCAGTCTGCGCATGAGCGCAGCCTAGTGCACAGGTTAACTATAATCATAATTGACTAAGTGTATTGCTCAGTCTTTGATCGTCCTCAAATAATTCAGTCAAACTAAACCTATCAGAACATACATTTTACAAAGACTCAGATCAGCATTCAACTCAACAACTGCTAAACCATAAATCTTATAACTAGCGTATCTCGAGCGATAATAAAAATAGTAGTTTATAGATTGTAAAAAAGCTTAATTCGTAAGCCTTGCTAAAAGTAAAGCGAATATAATGTCAAACAAAGGAAATAGTGACCAAACTACACAATCACGCAGTTTGATCCGAATTTCCTCCGTTTAACACTTATTGCAGTTAACATTTTAGCTGTGAAACAGAGGAGAATTTGAAATTTCTCGCGCTTTATAGTCAGTGTTTACTTATATTTCGGAACACAATTTTAAGTCAAAAATCTCGCTCGGAAACGCTAATACATGCTAAATTGAAATCGATGAAAACATTTATAACACCTTAAAATATTCCCAATGTAAAAAAAAAATAGCCCATATTTTTTTTCATGTGAACAAAACCCATCGAAAAATGTCCTGTGCATACGTATACATGTGTATTTGTCATATTTATCAAAATAACAAAGTTCTGGTGCGCCTTTAAGGCTGATATGAGCCTGTGCCAAAGCACAGGCTCATGTAGGCCTTATTGTTGAAAGGCGCGCGCAAAGAACACGTTTCAAAAAGAATTGCTCACTTACCAAGCCCCCAAAACATCTATGTGCCAATGCCTATTTGAACACTTCTGTCTTTTAACGGATCTTCATTTTCCTTCTCTGCAGTGGAAGCTCTATTGTTTAAACGCTTATCCCTGTCCTGTGTGTGGAGAGCCGTCGATTGGGCGAGCTCTCTCTTGAGTTTCACAATTTCGCGTTGACGCTCAACGTTCTGAGCAACGAATTTGTGAACACTTTTCTTTTCATTTTCAAGCTCATTCTTTAAGTTAGACACTTCCTGATCCTGCAGCTTCACTAGTTCTTTAACACGTTCGCAGTCGTCTTCTCTTCCCTTATAGAGTAGCTGAATCGTTGAATTTAATAAATTGAAACTTGCTTTAAGCTCTTTTATTATTTTAGAAGCAGATTTTAATTTAAATTTTCTGCTATCAGGTTGTGAATCAAATTGAACACTTATCACTTCCTTCATTTGGATGTCATCAAGGTGGGCGAATGGTAACGCGGAACACATATTTTTATTTTCGCAAAATATCTTCATCCTAATCCTATCTCTGGAAAGAGTAGCCTTGCTCTTGTGTTTCTTAAATGATGTCATGTCAGGCGTAGGGCTCAAAACAGCGTGATGTGTCTCAAATGGTTCTTGTATTAAATTCACTGGTACAGGACCTGACTGAAACCGCGGTCGCCAGTATGGTTTGATATAACTATGATATCTGTTGTTCACTCCAATGTTGTATCTCCAGGAATTGTCCATGTTTTTCTTCTCTGTAGATCAGAATCGACGTAACAAGCTTAAAAGTTGTTACTCCGGACTCTCGACCAACTTTAATGATGTAAACTTTAAAGTCTCTTTGGTGTGTGGTGGGGAAATCAGCAAATGGTGGTGCGCTGTGAGAGTGAGCGGTATATCCGTGCTCAAAATGTAATAAATAAAATGACAACACTGGAGACAGATATAAAGTTCCAATTTTCTTCTTCACTTTGCGTTATCCAAACTTAATGTTCAAAATACTATAACATGTTCAATGTAATATACCGTTACTGATGAATCTAAATGTAATATATAAGTTCTTCTAATTATCTCGTAATACAAAATGTATGTTTAAATAACATAAATTTGCTGGAACATTCCAAGCGTTTGTTTAGCTTATAGTTACTGAATCCTAAATATTTCACATCTAATTTCAAAGTTGGTAATAACCAAAACAAAATAAACGTCTTAAACTTTCAGTTGACAAATTTAAACTATGTCTTAAACACTGAGTTGGTAGATCCAAACAATGTAATTAATTGTTTCTAAACCGTTCAGTTGGTAATTCCTAACTGCCTTATCGCGTGTTACCCGTTTAGTTGGTAAATCCTAACTGACCCCTCTTAATTCAAAATATCTCTAATTCTAAAAACAGACACGCCCATATTGTAACAAATACAGCATTAGCCAATCGCCTTGGCAGAGACATAAGGCGGTCCTAAAATATTAAAATTAATAATTGAGCAGAAATAATCGCTTTGATGGACAATAGCGCCGCCGCCAAACGGACGCGGATGGCAAACGTTGTGATATGAACTTCCGTGAGCATGTTTGCACAACTGACTCATGTGTGAACAGCGCTATTGTTCGTCAAATGTGAGACGCTAAAATATGATCACCTTAATTGATGTCAACACCTGCGAGAAGCGTGGGTTCGACTCACTAATTAAGGAGACACATCCTGGTCTAAAAATACAAAATAAATTAAAATCTAGCGTTGAAAAGTAAAACATTTTCTAACTAAAATAAACTATTTTGTTTCAGATTCTGTATAAAGTTGCAATTATTTTGATACCAAACATGCCATATTTTGTTTGACAATAATTATTTTCTGATTTTGTAAATCATTAATTCTATTTCCTTTCGACCCAAAGTTGATTTCTATTCTATGAAACATACTCGTGCAGTCTCTAAGGGACATGCACTGTAGTTGTTTTATGTTAAAACTGGGGCATGCACAACAGTCTTCGAAACAGACTCGCGTGGTCTCGTCGGACATACACGGAGGTCTCGAATACTGAAACATGCACCTATGTTTTGAGTAGTAGGTTGAACAGAGAAATGTAAGCAAATGATCTAATTCCTTCTCTTGCAGTCTCGTCGGGACGTGCACAACAGTTATGAAATAAGCGGGTCATGCACGCTAGTTCAGAGACAGTCTTGTGCAGTCTCATTGGACGTGCACAGATGTTTCTGTAACAGCGACATATACCACGGTTTTGACTCTAATAATTTGAAACAATACCCAAACTACCCAAAGGTAAAATGATCATTTTTCTTCATCATAATACATGATATTTTTGTCAAAAATGCGTTTCTGTCGTTACATGCAAGGTAAGGATAACCTTCTCTTTGGAAGATTCTTTCAATAAGATCAATAAGTTTATCTTTAATTAAATTATGAGGTACATGTAAAGTAGTGTAACGAGTAAAAAAAATATATCCTTACAAACTGGTCTCGTTGAAATCTCTAGCTTTAAGTTTATCTAATGCTTCACCTGAATTTTTAATAGACCAAAATAGATTCTTACCAAATCTTTCACATACCTTTTCGCAGTACTTAATGACATGTTTTTGACAGCAGTAAGACATGAGGTTAACAATTTAGAAAGTTTTGTTGTAGTACAAGGATTAGAATTAGCAATGAATCTTGCTTTAAAATCCAAAGACAAAATCGACGATTCTGTGGGCATATTTGAGTGTGTTTTCGAGTCTTGATATCTGACTGGGTAAATCTCCTGGTCTGCTTATTGCATCTTCGGTATTTGGGTATTTGCTCATAAATGTTTTGTGCATTAAATGCTGTACTTGTGTCAATGATGCCTGCACTTGTTTGAGTTTGCGAACCGCGAATGACCCAACAGAAAGTTCTTATGCTTTTGTTAATTTGTTCAACTCCTGCTTTTGTGGAGCCGTTGGAATCATCAAGAATGAAAGTTGCCCAGGCGTTGCTCACAAAGACATCTTGTACTATATAAACAATGCACATGAAACCATTTGTTGCGGATTGTGTGAACGAATATGACTTACTCGGGGCTCAACTTGAGGTTTATGAGTTATGAGCCATTTTCATTGTATCATCAAAGTGTGTTAATTTGATTACAGTGGTTCTCTGTCATGATATATTGCAATAGTTATGAGAAAATAAGTAACTATGGCCAGAAAAATGCCACAATCACAAACTGCAATCCATGGCACATAGAGGAAGTGCTATAGGACAAATACAGTAACTAGACATCCAAAAGACAATAAAATCATAGCAACCAACTCTCTCGTCCTTGTCAAGATGATTGCATATCTAAATCAAAGACCAACACGGAACCCCTACAAACAATGGGAGGTACATAAAATAATAAATCAACAACAGAACCACCGCCTTAGAACTGACAGCAGCAAGCTAAATAATTTTTGTGTTTTAACTACAACATAATCTAGGGCGAAACTTTGATACCAATAATTCCATTAAGCCCCCCCCCCCCCCCCCCCCCAGTGGCTTAGGCTGCTGTCCGTTCTAAGGTGGTGGTTCTGTTGTTGTTGATTTATTGTTTAGTGCTGCTCCTATTGTTTGTGGGGTTCTGTGTTTGGTCCTTGTTTTGTTATTCAGTACTTTGTGTCCTTCTAGTTTCGCAATCATCTTGAAGAGGAAGAGAGAGCTGGTTGCTTTACTTTACCTGTCTTTCTGGTGTCTTATAACAATCAATGATCTGTGGCTCTTCCTCGCGGTGTCAGGGGTTGGTCTGTGGTGTGTGAATGAGGTATTTCCTGGTCATACTCACTTGCTTTTTATTGTCATAAACTGTTCCTTTATTCAGTTGACGAGAGATAAGAAGAGAGTGTTTTCTTGGGGTTAAAAAAAACAAGCCAATTTTTTGTCCAAGTCATATTTTTTTTCAAGATCCAGATTGAGAAGTTCAGCAGCAGTATCTGGAATTTTAACTATTATAAACAAGCTGGTATCATCAGCAAAAAGACGAACATTGGACCCAATATCTGTTACAATGTCGTTAATAAAAAATAGAAAAAAAAGAGTACCAAAGATAAAACCCTGAGGAACATCAGCTCGTATAAATTTCCATGCCGACTCAGCACAAGGAAGAACAACTCTCTGACGTCTATCAGATAATAAAGAATGGAACCATAAAAGAAGATTTCCAGATATACCAGCAGCACCAATATTGCAACCTTTTTTAGAGACCTTCATGCCAAATACGATCAAAAGCCTTGCTTATGTCGCAGAAGACAACACGTACCTCCTTTCCAAAATCAAAAGCTTGAGAAAAAGCATTGTAAAATATGTCAACTGGTTGACAGTAGCTGTTGAGTCACCTGGAATTAAAATGATACATCTGAACGATCGCTTGTTTTATGGATAGGACACACATTTGATAGTTTCCAAGAATCAGGGAAAGTTCCCGTTTGTAGAGACTGATTAGAAAGAGAACAGAAAGGATAAGAAAGTTCAGTCGCCAATTCACGAAGAATTCGACTGCTTATACCATCTGGACAATATGGGGTTTCATACCCCTTAAGTCACTGTAATAAATGTTAATTTTCTTCCTAACCACTATTTAAAATTTGACAAAACTTTCAGAATATTCAGATACTAATATATCACATCGTTTGAAAAAAAAAATGCACCCACATTGTCTTGTGAGACTATTCGGTAATTTACATGAGGGGTGCGGGGTAGGATGTTTCATACCCATTCCTCCGTTCCGGTAAGTAAACGCATCCGTCTACGCCCATACGATTCTAATTTTATCACGTGGTCTTTCTTTCTCTCGGTGAAGGTGAATCGCATGGTCGCGACCTTGTTGAGTATTTTGGCAAGCTTTACAAAGATGTCTCAACAGAAGGGAGATGCGTGTCCTGAACGTACTTTTATCATGGTTAAACCTGATGGGGTCCAAAGGGGTCTTGTTGGGAAGATAATGGAGCGCTTTGAGAACAGAGGATACAAACTTGTAGCCTGTAAGATGTGCAAGGTAAGAACACGTGTGAAATACCGGCGGTGTCCCGTGAGATTCACCCTTCCGTGGAAAAGTAAAAAGTACTTTTCATAAGGTTATGAAGTGTTACACATTTGCTAAAGAAGTGGTTTAATAATATCAGGTTGCCTTTGGAAAGGGAAAACAGCAAAAAGTTTTCACTGCTGAGCAGGGAATCGAGACATTTCACCGACAAGACAGTTCACCGACAGAATTGAAGACACAAGGTGACCAATCACGTGGTCAGCATGATTAGGATCTCCTGAACCAGTCAAATCATTCATAACTTTCGTAAAATTAATACTAAAGCAAAGGACCTTGGACAGTCTTAATGTAGGATTGCCCATAAAAATCGGTGCCTAGATTTACCGGAAAGACCCGAATAACCGGAAAGACCGCCGAAATACCGGAAAGACCAAAGAATAATAGGGAAACATAATTGGTGATTATTGATTAATGAATATATAATAAAAAGTAAATGTTGTTTATAATTTGATATAGATCTATATACATTTTTTACTTGTGCAGACATTACAGAAATTGGACATTACAGAATAAAAATCCTAATACTAGTCCTACAATAAGTTTGAAAAATACATGCACAGGTAGAGGAAAGATTTGTATTTATAGATATACTATAAATTTATAGTACACCTATTAATGCATAGAAAAATCGTTCTATAAATTTATAGATATCACAGAAAGATCGTCTCTAAATTGGTTATAAATGAAAACCGCATTCCTATTTTGCGTTCACAAATGCGTTTAGGGTTAAAGGTACACTGTTGCGCGGCGCCGTTTATTCTGGCACAGGATGTGTAAAATGTGAAAGAGGCTGCATGCCAAAAAAGAATGATTGCTAGTTTTCCTGTTAAACTGTGTCTTTTCTACTGAAATAGCTAATAAAAAGCGGAAATTTGTTGATATTCTGGAACAGAGCCTTTCTCAAACTCATTTGTGCGCCATCTTTAAATTCATAGACTGGTTTACAACTAATTAGATACTGCGGCTGACCTCAAATAAGTTCGGTCTTCAAGAAAATAGTTTTTCCTCCTGCCAACTAATTGCCAATGTAATATGGTTGAGTAAAATGACATATGCCCCTTTTGGACATGAGTGGTCCATTTAATTATGTACATCTAACTGCTTTTAAATGAGAGCTATTAAAACTTAAAACGGATCCGGATTTATGCAGCCTTTTTTAGCTGGAGCCCACTTCAAGATTACCGGGATCGTGTCGCGCGTGGCCATATATTGATTATACTTGTTCAATGTGATTCTTGCACGGGCCAAGTAACACTATTTCAGAGCTTATTGATTATTTAACAGCAAGCTAGACAGTTAAGTCACAGTATTGCCCATGCTCGCATGTGAAACCTGAGACTGTACTTGATCTTATCCTTTATCATTCTGAAAGGGCTTTTGGCAATTTATAATGCCGACCACTTTTAAATTAGAACTTCTTCAGTTCAAAAACATTTTTGACCATGAAATATGTTCAAGATAGGATAGTTCGAGCCACAGACAGTTAACATTTGCACCAGATCCGGGTGCATTATAAGGATAATATTTTTGACCTCGTAGTTTTACTACGGTCAGTATTTTTATTTTTGCGATGACCAATCATGTTAACCACTGGACCAGTCTAGCCCGTCTAGATCCAGCCTCATCACGTGATCAAGCAAATTCAAAATGGAAGACTTAAGTGTGTGTGGAAGCTGATAAAAACTTAAAAAGTAAAGGAATGTTCACAAGTTTGGGCAAAATTAAGGGCTTGTAGCCTGCATTGATGGTGACAATTAATGTAGATTCTGTTTTCTCAAAAAATAGGCATTTCAAATAAAATTATTATGTACATTATGAACTCTTACGTTATCGATGTTCATTCTTCCAAATATCGCGTTGCGGTTTTCGACTTGCACGCAATTTTACCTGGTGATTCTATAAATATATAGAACGATTTTTCTATGCATTTATAGATGTACTATAAATAAAAGTATATCTACAAATTAAAATCTTTCCTGTACCTGATGCAGTCAACTATTCACATAATATTATGTCCACCTTTACTAATCATTTACATTGATTGGGTTGTTAGTTATTTGTGTTAACAAGGGTCCTTTAATTAGGCGGGTTAATTCCCCCCTATTGACACGTTGATTGGGATTACATGTTTTTTGCAGAAAATATGAGGGGGCTTTTGCACTTTACCTCATTCAATTCGACTTAGTATAACAAAAGTTATGAACAATTTTCGTTACCTGTGATGTCCAATTACTGGTTCGTAAAGTCCATGAACCTAATCAGACGGACCACGTGATTGGCTACCTCGAGACAGTTCACTGACAGAACTGAAGACAGTTTACCGACAAATTTTACATTGTATTTATAATGAATGTCACATGTTTTACTATCATTTAGGATACTACTATTAAACACATTACTAATATAAAATTCGCAGTGTCTCAGAGTCGCATACCGGACACCTAGACTACGAGTCTTGGTGTCCCAAAGGTTATTTTGATATCTAGGTCACCTAAAATCATCACAAAATTTACATGAGATTCCCATTCGACATACACTATATCAAATTTAAGGGAATGAATCGTACAATAACTTGCTAGCAAATGTTTGCCCTTACACCTACCTCCAGATGGTGTCAAAAGGTAGGGATGCAATGATACACCAAAAAGGGTATTGCGATATATCGCGATATGGAAAACCCTTATTAGGATTTATATTACGATACACCTGGTATATATTTCTGCCCCTAGTTCAGTATTATAATATTATTCAAGGGTCATGAAATTGGCAACTATTTACTAGGGGTGCGCCATATTACCGGTATATCTCGATTTAGGACTCCTGAGATACGTATCGCGATATGCTTTTGACGTACCGGTACACTCGACAAACTCCGTCAATTTTCGGAGCATAGTTTATCTGCTTTCGTTTCGAGCTGTATTTTATTTGCATGTCAATATTTATTTTACCTCGCTTGATAATTAATAGAAGCGGGATGTCCGACAGCCAATGAAAAGCTGGTAACTATGATAAACAAAACGGGCGTGTGTAAAACGTTAATACCATTGGCTAAGTGGAGGATTTCCCTGGCCAAAACCAAAATGGCGGACCCGATCGAGATCGAGGAGGAAGGCACTTCTATTCTCTCTTTATTTAATGATTTCTCGTAAAATAGTGAATTTGAAGGATCGGATTTCGATGAATCATCAAAATTAGAAATGTTCATGCTGTGTTTGCGATCGATCTATGCTAGCATGAAGTTCAATTGCCGTTGATGTTGAATAAAGTCGGTTCTGAGAAAATTCCCCTCCCACAAATGCACCTGTTAATGTTATTAAGGTTTGCGGTATATCGTGATTCATATCTCGATACAAACCCGAAAATCGTGATATATCACGATACGGTTTTCAGAGGCGATACCCACCCCTACTATATACACACTGTCATATTTTCAGCTACTCCTTCTGTCCCTCGGCTGCTTTTCAAGGAGAAACAATCGAATTTGTGCCTTCCCTTTTAGATATTTAGCTACAATAATTCGTGTATGTCTGTCCGCCATCTTTTTTGAAACCGAAAGTAGCTGGTGCCTGTTGGTCTAAATTGCAACACGAACAGATATGTACAAGTTTTAACAATAAAGCGTCGGTATTTGAAATGCGGAAATAACTTGAAGGGGTGGATAGAAAATGTATAGACTATCCATAAACAATATGTTATCATTATGGCTTGTATTGATGTCTGTCGTACAGAATAAACATCTTCCAGTGCTTGAAAGTCAGTGATATGCTGCTAGACACAGTCAACGTTTGTGTAGTTTGTGTCAGGAATTATACCACAGCGCCTTTTTTTAATGCTTCCGGTTTTGAAAACGACCCAATTTGGGGGCAATTTCAAAGCCAATAATGGATATTTTCTTGCAATTTTTAGATGAAAACTGGCTTGGTGACACATAGGGAAGGCTTTTGTACCGGTACAGTCAAAAGTGTATCACGATACGATATTTATTTAGAGTGAATTACGGTTAATCAGTATATCGTTGCACCCCTGTCAAAAGGTAGCTTTGGCTTATTTTTGCACGCAACCTATACTTTGAATGTTTACTACAATATGCTGGTAGTCTGTTCCCTAGTTCCCCTGAAATAAATTGGCATGTCTGTGTACATTGTGTAAATCAATCGGTAAATATGTTTGATGACACCGTCAAGGGCATGTGCACTGTCCAGACAGTCAACAAATTTCTTACATAATCTTACGTATTAAAAACAGGTCACCTGTTTGCTAAAAATAGCTCTGGTATCTCAGATTTCAGTAGTAACAAAGGAAAATGGACTTTTCATACTAGAAAGGAGATATTGTTTTAAAGAATAAGCTAAGATTGGTCAGAAAAAGGCATGGCGCACAGGGAAAGGGGCATAGCGCTACAAGAAAAGGGCATGGCGCAGCGCCATTCTAAAAGGGCCTAGGGGAAACACTAGAGTTTGACTTTAAGCACTTGACAAGAACTCAGGTGAGCCATCCAGGGCCCATGGGTCCTCTTGTTATATAATGAGGAAAACATGATGAAATTTTTTTACCTGAAACAACAAAGCCTAGAACATTAATTGATATTTGGTATGTTGCATCACCTAGTCGACTTTTACCAAGTTTATTTAAATAATGCTCCTGGAGCCAAAAAATGGCCCCGCAGCAAGGGTCATAGAGGCTTATATGGACCACAATGCGAGGAAACCTGTCTTCGGGGGTTTGCGAACAACACAGGCACAGTCTGATCAGCGCCTTTGTTGTTCGCTTTTTGGAAAGTACATGTATCCTATGTAAACTTGCTACAGATGAGATTTCAATTTACTAGCTAGTCTCTGTAGCTGAGGAGACTGGTTTGAAACTCGCTTTGTCGGACAACCCCAAGACAGCAAGGTTGGCAAAATGCCGGCAAATAAGCATATTTGCCATGCCAGTGGCATTTACCGGGAAATACCAGGAAATACTAGCAAATAATGGGAAATACTGGCAAATAAGATTTACAACCCTCCAGATTTAGATTGGTAAATTAAATAATAGAGGTTATTTGACTTAATATTTCATTTCTACTAGTTTGTCAGGCTATCACCTAAATTATCTTAGTTTAAGGTATTTAAGTCTAATTCTTTAAACATTTGAATTTAATTAAGTGAATTTTAGAAGAAAAAAACAAGTTTCGTACATGCCAAAGTACTCATAAGTTGGCTTGTGAATAGCTACAGATAAGGTTGGGTGAGTGCCCCTTATCTGTACTTTAAATCAATTAAAGAAACCCCTGTTTGTGGTCACCTGGACTTTAATTGTCTTAAGTTAAAATATGAAGTTAAGGTTGGGTATTTGGATGAGTGACCCTTATCTGTACTATAACTCAATTAAAACACCCCTGTTTGTGGTCACCTTGTCTTTAGTTAAATTATGAAGTTAACCATGACATCCTGCCCCTGGCTATACAGTATCCACTTGAATAAAGTTTGCAAGAGATGTGTTGTTTTAACAATTTATGACCAGCACAGGTGTCAGAACAAGTGCCAGATACACAGGTAAATTTTTTCCCCATTTAAAGGTCAAATTAGAATTTACCCTTGTCCTGCTGAACACAGAATTAACCATTGTCCTGTTGAATCCGTTTTTGAAAACACTGATCAGCTGGTTTCTTTCAGACACTGTTTACTACACTAATTGAAAATACAGATTTAAGCTAAACAGGATTAAATTTGGGAAAAGTGTTTACTGTCTAGTAAATAAGCATGATAACGACTAAAGATACTATTTATTGTTAAAATTCATTTCAAAATTTCAGTGCAAGATTCATTTTTGGCTGTTTTAACATGTTTAAATGTATTCAAAGGTTTTATCCTGATACAGTAGCCTCATATTCAATATTTACATTTTCTTTCATTTAGTTAAATTATACTATTTTAAGTTAACTTCCTAAAGATACCTGCTGCATTTTACAGCTAAAAATCATATTTGCCAGTATTTCGCAGCAAAGAAAATATATTTGCCAGTATTTGCCACTTGAGCCTTATTTGCCATGCCAGGAAATACCGGTAAATTCCACCGGTAAATATTGGGGTGGAATTTTCCGCCAGTGATTTTATTTGGGATTGTGGGAAGCTACCTCTTCGATCACATTTGGGAAAATATATCATAAAAAATGGGAAAATAAGTATTAAAATACATGAAATTGGGAAAATAAAGGCCATTTTTGGATTGGGAATGACTCCCATATACAGGTAAGGCGTTCAAAATGGCCAAATAAAACCACTGTCCGCCCAAATTGTAAGACAGGTTTTCTTCCGACGTGGTCCATATAAAATCAAATTTTTCAGAATATTGTCACTTGGCATATCAAATTAAAGGGAATGAAGCATACAAGAATATGCTAGTATGTATAAATCCCTGAAGATAAACTAATTACCTATCAAATTCAATGCAAGATATCATACCAATGGAAAGTGTAAAATGCTTTCATAAACTTGCCTTTCTATTTCACAGCCAACCAAGGAACACCTTGAAGAACACTATGAAGAATTGAAGAGCAAGCCATTTTTCCCCCATCTGATTAAATATATGTCAAGCGGCCCAGTAGTGCCTATGGTAAGTACACGTTCATAGGCTATTAGCAGCTCTAGCAGACGCATTAAAGTCACCCTTCCCAAACAGTTTGGGCCCCATTGTCTGCGCAGGCGCGATACTAAAGAATCAACCTGTCTGCTAATGCACATCACGGCTGAAAAGTCGGGTTTGTGTCAGTATGCTGTGTGCATTACCTGAAACTACATTAAAAAAGTAACAAGCAAATAATCTGTTTATGGAGACATCAAGTAACCTTTGGTAACTAAACAATAACAATGATTGGTATTACAGTATTCAGCGAAACAACAATTAGATTTTCTACACTAAAACATTTTTGGGTCAAAAAAGTGGTTTCAGTGACGCGTGATGACGTAGACTGATAACAAGTTTGAATCAACCAATCGGGGGGAATCATGATTTGATGACACTATCGGTAAACAAATATGTCACATTTACCCACAATTCTCAAATCAGACAGGTTAGTATTTTGAAAATGCTTTCCGGCTTAGACAATGGTCACGGGTGGGCATCAGGGGAACTACCGCGAAATCGCGTTAACGTACATTTGTTCCTTCGTCGCATCCAGGACCTTTCACGGTAGTGGCATCGTCACAGAAAAGCCAAACAAAGGTAGGTACTCTCGCTTGTTTTGAAAAAAAACCTGAAGAAATCCCGTTCTGTGTTCAATTTGGTTGCGGTTCTCATCTCAAAGCAAAGCTTTTTTCTACATCGCATTTGATCTGTTTAGCATGGTAAATCATATCTACATGGAATAGCATTGCCGGATTTTTACATAATTAGCTCATTATTTGACAAAAAATCAAAACAAGCGAGAGTACAGTAGTACCACGACCTCTAAGTAATGACCCTCGATTCACTCAATGCATTTACCGTTACAGTCGCGCTTCATAGCGTTTTGTGGAAGTATACCTACCTTTGTATTTTCCGTGACGATGCCTCTACCACGAAAGGTCCAGGATGTGACGAAGGAAAAAATTTACATTGACGCTATTTCGCTGTAGTTCACTGATGCCCACCCGTGATGGTTTGGGCCCAGATTAGGCCCGACAAGATGCCTGATCTGGATCCAACTGTTTGACTCTGATGGTAGAGTATATTCCTTGAAGAATTTTTGGAAAGATTATTTTGGAAAAAAGACAACTGCAAACAAGTTTGAAACAACAAAAGCATACATAATTACCCAGGGCGCAAAAAGTTAAACTAAGGCCAAAAAAAAAAATGAAGCATGTTTTGGGTAACAGGTCTGAAAATTTAGGCAGGTTAGGCACACACATTTTTTTTTAAATTATCTTTTTTTCTGGAAAAAATATATAATTTTATGCATTTAGAAAATGCCTTTCAAAATGCATATTTTTTTTTCAGAAAACCTGAAACAAATTCAAGGTTTAACCAGTAAATTTAGGTAGGGTGGGGTTACCTTAAACACAGGTATATTTAGCTCATGGTGAGCTGTTGTGATTTTTGGATGTCTGTCATCCGTCGTCAACAATTGCTTCAAAGGACATCTACTAAACTACTGGCTGAATTTTGACCAAACTTGGTAGGAATAATCCTTATGTGACCCTCTTTAAAAATTGTTCAAATGGTTCCGGTCCATTGCATATCTAGGTCATACAGGCTAAAAATAGATTTTCCATCTGAAAACTTTAAAAAAATCTTCTTCTCTGAAAGCAAAAGGCCTAGAGCTTTGATATTTGGTATGTAGCATCACCTAGTGGACCTCTATTTGTTCAAATTATCCCACTGGGGCCAAAAATGGCCCTGCCCCAGGGGTCACATGTTTTACATAGGCTCATTAGGGAAAAACATGGAAAAATCTACTTGTCTGAAACCATAAGGCCTAGAGCCTTGATATTTGGTATGTAGCATCACATAGTGGACCTTTGGCTCTACCAAATTTGTTGAAATTATAACCCTGGGGTTAAAAATGGCCCCGCCCCGGGGTCACATAATTTACACAGTTTATCTAGGGAAAAACATGGAAAAATCTTCTTGTCTGAAATCATAATGCCTAGAGCCTTGATATTTAGTATGTAGCATCACCTAGTGGACCTCTACCAAGTTTGTTCAAATTCTGCCCCAGGGGTCAAAAATGGCCCGCCCCGTGGGTGACATGTTTTACATTGGCTTATACAGGAAGAACCATGAAAATATCTTCTTGTCTGAAACCAAAATTCCTAGAGCCTTGATATTTTGTTTGTAGCATCCCCTGGTGAACCTTTACAAAGTTTGTTCAAATCATATCCCTGGGGTGGGGGGGGGGGGGGGTAACCGGGCCGCGTAGTGCGGCCAGTAAGGTGTCTAGCATTAGATGCAAGTCTGACTGCAGATCCAGGGGTCGCAAGTTCGATCCCAGCCCTGTCCCATACTTTCGTGGAGATTGATCATGAAATAATGTCTACGGTCATTCTCCTCCCTTCCGCTGAATCATTCAAGAAGGGTTGTTGTCAGTAACAAGCGAAAGTATGTGCACGAATTACTGGTTAACTGCTTGTTCAAGCTTGCCCAGGAAAAAGTGTGGTTAAGTGAACTGACCGTCCCCCCATGACCAAAGCTGTTGACTTGGCACGTAAAGCAACAAAACAAAATATCCCTGTAGCAAAAAATGGCCCCACTCCCGGGGCACATGTTTTATAGGCTCATATAGGGGAACACACATTGAAAAATCTTCTTGTCTGAAACCATAAGTTCTAGAGCCTTGATATTTGGTATGTAGCATCACCTAGTGGACTTCCACCAAGTTTGATCAAATTATGCCCCTGGGGCCAAAAATGGCCCCACCCCAGGGGTCACATGTTTTACATAGGCTTATATAGGGAGAAAGATGAAACAATCTTCTTGTCTGAAACCACAATGCCTAGAGCCTTGATATTTGGTATGGGTGATTTCAAAAATAATGCATCCATTTCTTTAATCAATGTTTATAGACTATCAAAAGCAGATTTATTGTTAAAATTAATCTTAAGATATGTAATTAATGTTTTTCTTGCATCATGCCAAGTTTCATCGCTTTAGAATGTTCCGTTCAAAAATTACATGGAAAAATGTCATCAAAATTGTCACAAGGGTAACATTTTTTTGTGATATTTTTTCCCTTACCTTCGATTCAACTGTAAATTGTATTAAACACTATTCAGGTATAGTCAAATGGTGAATTGCAGTTGAAATATAGCATAAAAGCTGTGAGAAAATAATCTTTTTATCTTTTTTAAACCAGATAAATCGGAAATTTGTAACCTTTTATAAACACACCCTTTCAAATTTTTATCATACAGAATTTCATATGATTGGAGTAAAGTGAATTGCCTCGTAAAATATGCAAAGCTTTATTCATAATGGATGCTGTTTTAATGACTAGCAGTCTTTTAGCTATTTAAAGGAACCAACTTGCCTATAAAACAACAAGTATAATTTTATGTAGCTAGTAGTGAATAAAACCACCCAGATATGTCACAAGTGTAACATTTAAGGATTCAATCATCAGCATTTTAATTTGTTTTGAGTTTCATAGCTTTTTTGCTGTTCTTCTGATCAAGGGAGCCCCCAAAAAACATTATGAGGAATTGTGATGAAATCCTTAAGCTGCTGACTTTGTGGCATGATTTTAACTGATGTCACAAGTGTAACACATTTTAGGAAAATGCGATAAATGCATATTCATGGCAAATTTTAAATGAAATATTACTTCTTTGGTCTTTTTAATAATTCTTGAATGCATAAATATAATTTAAACACAGCAAGAAGTCAACAACTTCACCAAATGTGTAGTCAATACTAGTTACGGTTCAGCAGGAATGACACTTCCCCAAGCCCATATACTAGTTTCACTATGAAGCTGGCCATCCTTAAGCTACATTCAAGGATAGGAATCATGCTAAATTCAACACTGAAGAAATCAGACAGTCTAAAACCAGACTATAGCTTGATTTAGACAGGTAGACTTTAAAATGTGATTTGTGTCACAAGTGTAACATATATTATGGATTGACTTCATCTCACTTTTTCTTGTGTTTGGTCAAAGGATGATCTATTCAACAATTAATTTGATACTTTTTGGTATTTTAGGTTAGTTATTCACTCTTTCGATACAAAGAAAACACAAAATGATGTAAACAAAAGGGATAGAATTATGCACTCACAAGGAGGGAAAGGTATTTTTCACAATTCAAAAAATATTTACAGGAATTTACTGAAGAAAACCAAAAAAGATGCTCAGTTGTACATACTATAGTAGATTATATAAAGTATAAATGATAAGAAAAGACAAAAGTGACATAATCAGTTCCCTTGTTTTCTTGTCACAAGTGTAACACAATTATTTCTTTCTATTTAAGCCTTAACTTTGTTACAGATTCTTTAGAATTGCAAGAAATGGTATCATTCAAATCATTAAATTGATAACTTATCCCACAATGAGTGCTGTCAACTGATTTCTGATCATTAACATTTTATAACTACTTACTATGCTTAATAAACAAATCTGAATAGTTCGTTTTTTAAAGTTTTGTGCTAAAAAAGGGGAATTGATTTATGTTTTGATACATTTTAATCAATTTCCATGAAGCCAATTCACTTCATCCTATGTAAAATCTATAAGAGATCAAAAATTCAAAGGAAAAACTCCTTCTTCTGATTTTGTCACAAGTGTAACACATTCCTTTACCAACATATGTTAATGTGTTTAATAGGTTTTATATCCTATATATTCAAATGAAATTTGCTCTATGTTTTTCTATTACCCTACTTGTTATCTAAAAACAATTTTTAACAAAAAATCATGCTTATTATTTTAATTAGAAAAACTTTTTCCTCTACACAGTGAAAATCCAGGGGCGTATTTTCACATAAAATTTTATTACATGTGCAAATTTTGAGCGAAAGATTAAATTTTACTTAAAAAATGTGTATTCATAAGTACTTCATCAGTTTATGAGAAAATATTTACAATTCTGCATAACTGTGTTGTTTATAATCAAGCTAAAAGTAGCTTATAGAATTGTAAAATAATAATGAAAAAATGATTAATGTATTAAATTTAAAGCATTGTCCTAAATTTTATTCTTAAACCAGTATTTGTTTCTGAAATTTTGATGTTCCCTGGTTAGGATGACGTAAAAAAGATAATGATATAGCAATTTTGAAATTTGACCCCCAATGTCACACTTTGGATGCATTTTTTTTTAAATCACCCGTATGTAGCATCACCTAGTGAACCTCTACCAAGTTTGTTTAAATTATATCTCTAGGGCCAAAAATGGCCCCACCCCAGGGGTCACAGATTTTACATAGGCCTACCTGTATATAAGGAAAAACATGAAAAAATTTTTCTGAAACCATAAGGCTAAATTAGAGCCTTGATATTTCGTATGTAGGGTCACCTAGTGGACCTTTTCCTTGGGACCAGGTGTCACCAGGGACATGGTCAGCTTTCAACAGATTCCTATATGTAAGCTTTTTCTAAACTCAGGTGAGCGATTTAGGGCCACTTGGCCCCCATGTTTTATTTGGCCTAACTGTAACTTAGGTAACCTTGGATTAATTGTGTGAGATTGAACACTTACGTTTTGTTTGTGGGACTAAATCACATGCTAAGTCTGCGTTGCATTGGTCAGTTATACACTATCAGGTGACTTTTGAGTGGTATTCTGGACGTGGTTTAGGTTAGGAATTGTCAATTGTCTATATTTTAAACATTCAATGATTACATTTATTTTGGTGCTCATGAGGAGAGTCTTTATTCTCTCAAGGAATGCCAGTGTTGAGCCTGGGTGAAAGTTTTCAGGATTAATCCTGAATTCAGGATTCTGAGGCCAACTTTCCATAGAAAGTCAGCCTCAAAATGCTGAATTAGGGAGGTTTTAATAGCTTCTTTGATTAATTTCAATTTATCTTAACACAATCATTTGAACATGAAAATATATATTCATTTTTGTAGGCATCCTGCAAGTTTAAACATTTGAATTTCTAAAGTTCAGGATTTTGGATTTGTTTAACTTTCACCCATGGTTGAGCTCTAATGTTGAAATTCTGATTTTGATACCTCTCAGGCTTGGAAAAATCCACATGCTTTCTTGCTGCAGGAGACAAGTAGCAGCTTAGAATGTATCAAAATTTCAAAACTCGCACCAGACTCAACTGAATTTAAGCTCTGACCCCATTCTTGCATAATTTGATGATAAATATATGTGTATAGCTGTTTGACATTTAATATTGTCAAATGAACAAAAATATATGTTCAAATCACAAGGTTCACTTGCTTTTTAAAATGGGCTTTAAAATTGCTTAGTTTGTCTTAGCTTCTTATGATTGTTGTGTGGCTCTTCTTCACGATTCCATGGGTTTGTCTGCAGTTTGTGATTGTGGTATTTCCTGATCATACTCACTATTTTTAACTTGAAATTACCTCAAACAAGCACTGATTTTGTTTGCATGTTACAGGGAAAATTTTGCTACCTGGACTTAGTGGAATATGCAATGAGAACAGAAAAAAAATCTTTCATATGCCAAATTTGGCGCCAAATCATACCAATCAGAAAATTAGAAAAAAATTTAATAAGATTCACAAATCCTAAGCTCAACATTTTGATGAAAAAATCATGAAAATAGGGCCAAAAATAGCAAAGTCACAGATGTTTACATTCACGCATAACAGGTACATGCACTATTTAGGATTGCCATTCACTCTCAGACTTCAGACCTTAAAGTTCAATGCCCAACCCTGCTAGAGGTCAAAATCTAGTTTTATATGAGAACAGCAAGGTCATCGACCAGGTATACATGCCACTCAGGGCACTTTTTATGCCCCCAACTTTGAAAAAGTTGAGAGGGCATATAATTCATAAATGGATTCCTCACTTCATTATACTTTACACGATAAGATTTATTTTTTGAAATCTTGGAAGATATTAAATTAATTTCAAATAGAACTAAAATGGTACAACAGTTGGTACTCCTTAAATTTCAAATAGGGTGGTAAAAGTAAATTGCTTAAAAAACCTTGTTTGGAGCACTGGGGATATAATCTGTGCTAACTCTTTGCCTACATGTACAAGTGTGTCTGCTGAGTGCTGAGATAACCTTTGCAAACAGTTTGGACCAAGCTGAGCTCAGGCCTGTTTGACACTGAATTTGTATTCCTGAAAGAATTTTGATTTATCAATCAGCAGAGAACAAATACTCTTGATAAATTACCCAGTAGGCAAAGAGTTAAGGAGGGCAAGGGTTATTAACAGTTTTATGTTTTTGCTCAGGTTTGGGAAGGAAAGGAAGTTGTGAAGATGGGTCGACAAATGCTTGGTGCAACAAATCCACTACAATCTCTCCCAGGAACTATTCGCGGTGATTTCTGTATTGATGTAGGCAGGTAAGTGTCTGAAAATCATATTCCCATTTCATATATTCTGATGCGCTTCAGTCTTGGGAAATGTAACCCAATTTTCAGTTAGATAAAAACATGCTAATTTGAAAACATTTCACAATGATGCCCCTTTTAAGACCTTAGTTCACCTTAACCCTTAAAGCAACACGCCCATTGAGTCGCTTCTTGGGTTGGGACTTTTGGCCCCCTTGACCATAGACAGGAGACACTGCCCATGATGTCTGTCCCCAGGCCTACCATCTGCTTCATTAGGTAACCCACCCTATACTACATGTTTGTGACATGCCTTTTAGAAACATAGGCAGCATGTCCAATATGAGCCTTTGTACATGTGCTTGTGTGCAAACCCCATCTTAGAACTTAATGAGGTACACCCAACTTGTGAGTCGTGACCCAAGACTCAACAAAGTATTTTTCTAAACAAGAGGGCTCTGGATCACTCACCTGAATCCTGGGACATGAGATGATGTATTGGCCTGTGGCTAAAGAGATATAATCAAATAAAGATATTTCTATTTATAGCTCTGGTAGCCATGTTGTTCAGCCGAGCTGAAAGTTCTCATCAATCTTGGTAGAGGGCGTTATGAATAATATTTCTGTGAAATTATTTTGAATTTGGACCAGTGGTTCAGGAGGAGATGTAGTTTAAAGATATTCCTTATCTAAAGCTCTGGCGGCCCCTTTGTTTGGCGGAGCGGAACCATTTGTGAAATTTTGGAAGAAGGCATTAATTTGTTCGAGGGGGGGGGGGGGGCAGACACAGTTGTGCAATTTTAGTAGCATTTGTGCAATCTAGGTAGAGGGCATCATGAGGAACATTTCTTTGAAATTAAGGGGAACAATTCTCTGAAATATGTGGTTCAGGAGATGTCGTTCAAAGAAAAAGTTTACAGACACTCAGATGAAGAGAGATCACAATAGCTCACCAGTTAAAATAGATAATATCCTCTTTCACAAAATTATTCAAGACGGTAGTTTGTGGAATCATTTTCAAATTTTGTTAACCTGGCTGTCCCACAAGGTGGTTCCGTGGCCAAGTGGTTTGTGAGTTGGACTACAAAGCTGTTCACCCGGGTTTCGATCCCTGGTAGCGGCGGGACTACCAACTGATTATTCATTGCTAGGTGGTAACCTACCCAGGTACAGTTACTAACAGTATCGGCCTAGACTGGATAATCAGGGAGGTAATTGACACGCACTGTGTGCTATGCTCTATTCTAGCTATACCAGGTGGGGACTTTCGTAGACGACCCACATTTAATATGAGACCTTTACCTTTTTTTGTTACCTCAGCCTTAAGGTCACTGGACTGTAAAAGTCCTTTAACCAGTTGTCGGCGATTCGTCCGGGAGGGGCATATGTCCATGTTGTAAAATTCATAGGGGGGATTATGTCCATGTTGTAAAAAACATAAAAGAGGGGGGTAATGTCCACCTTGCAAAAATCATAGTGGGGGGATTATGTCCACCTAAACAAAAATGAGCAGAGGGGTTAAACCCTTTTGTCAGGGGGGATATTGTCCCACACTTGTTGTTGGCTAAATGCCAAAATAGCATGTATACAGGTATGTCAGTTGATTTTGTTTGTTTGTTTTGTTGCTTTACGTCCCATGTCAACAGCTATAATGGTCATGGCAGGATGGTCACATTTAACCACATTTTTTCCTAGGCAAGCTTGAACAAACAGTTAACCAGTACTCCGCGTACATACTTTCGCTTAGTACTTGTTAACTGCTTGTTCAAGCTTGCCCAGGAAAAAGTGTGGTTAGGTGAACTTTGTCAGTTGAGAGTTACAGAATAGGAATGGACCCTTTTACATGCATGGGTGAAAGTTTTCAGGATTATTCCTGAATTCAGGATTTTGAGGGTGACTTTCCATAGAAAGTCGGCCTCAAAATGCTGAATTCTGCAGATAATAATAGCTTTTCTGAATTTAGTTTCAGTTTATCTAAAGGTATTTGACAATTTAACTTGGAATTTTTGATATTTTGGAGGCATACAGCAAGTTTTAAATTTTGATTTTCTAAAGTTTAGGATTTTGAAATTTTTTAGCTTTCGCTCATGTATAAAGTGAAGTGTGTTATAAATAGTGTCGTGTCAATGATCGATTATATCTTTTAAAGATTTATAGAATGTGAAGAATAAAAAATAAACTGTAGTTACAGCCATTAAGTGTTCAGTGCACAACACTACACATCATTGGCTGTTAAATTGAGTTTGGTGTCATGACCGGCTGTGGTAAGGTATTGTACATAAAATAACCTGAAACTGACGCTAAAGATTTTTTTTGTAAAGATAAAGTTTCAAGCAGTACAAGGGTAGACATTCTTTGGGATGGAAACTTCAAACTGTGTTTCCCTTTCATTTGATAAGTTTCGATCATCAATCAAAACCTGACCGATTGTTTTTGATGATCGATTATACGGTAAATGTTCTAAAATTACGAACACTAAAAAATAATTATTTTTCCCGCTGTTCGTAATTTTAGAAATTACGTATCAGAAAAAGTGCTAGTGTTCGTAATTTTAGAATGTGGTCTTTATCATGAGCAAAATCGGTATATATGCATGTAAAAATGTGGTAGAAACGTGTTGAAAACACGGCGATATGATTCTGCGCTATCTACGGTACTCATTTTTCTTTTCAACCGCCGCTAAATTCTTGCGGACTGAGACAGTAAAATGTCCAGTGCGTGCGGTAATTGCCAAGTCGGGAGCCAGGCACGTGCATGTTATGTCATTCAATTTACTAACAAGTCGTAAAAGTCCACTTGTTTAACCTCGGACTACCGATGAATCGCTACACTTTCGTTCTTCCTTCAGAAAACCAAAATGCTTTCGCTTGCTCTCCATCTGCGCAAATGCCGTTTATAATGTAATACAGTCACTCAAGGACATCTCGTCGATCAGGTTTTTTTTAGCTAAGATATACATGAAACTTTGAAATACGTAGACGAGTTCTTGGAGTTAAAAACTGACGAAATTCAAAAAGAACACACACATCTCTCTCTCTCTCTCTCTCTCTCTCTCTCTCTCTCTCCTTGTCGATCCGTCGATGTACTCTGATTTTCCCGAAAGGATGTGCATATACCAGTCTCTCTCTCTTTCTCTCTCTATTTAAATTTGCAAAAACGGTTTGGATCCAGATCAGACCCGATGGAATTCAGGAAAGAATGTTTCGTCAATTTAAAAACTTGTGCCTGATGCGATAGAAAGTACGCGAACTGTCATACAAAAGCCGATACGCACGATAAAATGTTTTTTCAGTATATCTCAATAAGTGTATACATTGTCCGGTCCCATGCGCGGATCCAGAGGGGGGACAGGGGGTCCGGACCCCCCCCCTGGAAAATCACAAAAATATGGATTTTCTTAGCAATACTGAACCGGATCCCCTGAAATTCTCAAAACTACCAAGCCAGCATTCAAAGTTGGGCCATCATCGGCACGCCAGCGAAACGCCATTTAAAGGCGCTTCGCTGGCCGGCCGATGATGGCCCGCTTTTAGTGATATTTGGATTCTCTCTCCCTTAAAAAAGAAGGGGAAAAAACGTTGTCAGAGTTCGGATCCAGATCAGATCCGAATGGAATTCAGGAAATAATGTTTCATCAATTTAAACATTTGGGCATGCGATAGAAAGCATGCAAAGCATCAATACTGTCGAATATCCGACTTAGTCGTGCAAAAGCCGATGCGCATGAGAGGCATCTCCAAGTATCATTTTCAGCACCGATACATGAAATTTTTCGAGATTACAAGAGATTCGTATGCAAGCGCTAGTCTCTCTCTCTCTCTCTCTCTCTCTCTCTCTCTCTCTCTCTCTCTCTCTCTCTCTCTCTCTCTCTCTCTCTCTCCCACCTGCTTTCAAAGTTTGCAAATAGTTTGGATGCAGAAGATCTCCGACGTCTTGCCAAACCAAATCAGGGGCAGAATTTATCATGTAAGCGAACGTCCGACTTTGCGTCCGATGCCTCGAAATAATATAATTGAGCCGTGACATGAGATTTCCAACAATGAGGTGTGTGGGATCAGCAAAGCCTCAGATCAGCCTGTGCATATGCACAGTCTGATCAGAGCCTTTGCTAGTCGCGTGAATATTCTATGAGTGTTAAGCTACCGACTGAACATCGTTTGGAGTTTGTAGGCTTAAAAGCAGACTGCACAGGCTCGTCAGAGTCTCCCTTGCGAAAAATAACCAGCTTTTCTACAGCTTCTGCGCAGCTTTCAAAGCTTCGCAGAAGCTTCGTAAAAGCTAGCGGTATTGGCACCTGCGTATTTAGCTGCAGAAACGCAGCTTTTACGCAGAGCTGAAGAAAAGCCGGCTTTAACGCAGCTTTAACGAAGAGCTGTAGAAAAGCCGGCTTTTACGCAGCTTTTGCGAAGCTTTAACGCAGCTTTAGCCTAGACTCACTAAAAGCTGCGTTAAAGCTTCGCAAAAGCTGCTTAAAAGCAGCTTTTACGCAGGTGCCAATACCGCTAGCTTTTACGAAGCTCTAGCGCAGCTTTTACGCAGCTTCAAGTGAAAGCTGCGTAAAAGCTGCGTTTACGCAGCTTTTACGCAGATGCCAATACCGCTAGCTTTTACGAAGCTCTAACGCAGCTTTTCTGCAGCTTTTATCAAAAAGCTGCGTAGAAGCTGCGTTTCTGCAGCTTCAAATGAAAGCTGCGTAAAAGCTGCGTTTCTGCAGCTTCTATCAAAGCTGCGTAAAAGCTGCAGAAACGCAGCTTTTATTTAAAGCTGCGTTTCTAATGCTTGATAAACTAACCTGCGTAAAAGCTGCGTATCTGCCAGAAACCTGCGTCTTTAAAAAGTTCTGGATGTGGCCAAAAAATTGGTCAAAACAAAGGCTCCCCTTGCGAAAAATAACCAGCTTTTCTACAGCTTCTGCGCAGCTTTCAAAGCTTCGCAGAAGCTTCGTAAAAGCTAGCGGTATTGGCACCTGCGTACTATTTAGCTGCAGAAACGCAGCTTTTACGCAGAGCTGAAGAAAAGCCGGCTTTAACGCAGCTTTAACGAAGAGCTGTAGAAAAGCAGGCTTTTACGCAGCTTTTGCGAAGCTTTAACGCAGCTTTAGCCTAGACTCACTAAAAGCTGCGTTAAAGCTTCGCAAAAGCTGCGTAAACGCAGCTTTTACGCAGGTGCCAATACCGCTAGCTTTTACGAAGCTCTAGCGCAGCTTTTACGCAGCTTCAAGTGAAAGCTGCGTTTACGCAGCTTTTACGCAGATGCCAATACCGCTAGCTTTTACGAAGCTCTAACGCAGCTTTTCTGCAGCTTTTATCAAAAAGCTGCGTAGAAGCTGCGTTTCTGCAGCTTCAAATGAAAGCTGCGTAAAAGCTGCGTTTCTGCAGCTTCTATCAAAGCTGCGTAAAAGCTGCAGAAACGCAGCTTTTATTTAAAGCTGCGTTTCTAATGCTTGATAAACTAACCTGCGTAAAAGCTGCGTATCTGCCAGAAACCTGCGTCTTTAAAAAGTTCTGGATGTGGCCAAAAAATTGGTCAAAACAAAGGCTTATAAGCATATAGTAGTCTAATGACTCCTGGTCTTTACTTTATGAATATCATAAATATGCACTGGTCTTGTGTAAATGAGTAAGGCCAAGATATGAAAAATACATTGTTCATAACAGTAAAGCCTGTAATGTTAAACAGCATCACATGTCCAAATTACCGAAGGTTGAAAAATCATTAGCAACTCTTAGACGGATAATCTGCTCTGTGTCTTTGTAAGTTCGAAACATATTTTCCAATGGATCATTGTACCGTAGGAGGTTCAAGGTGTTTCATCATGGCCTGTAATAGCTCAACTAGGTCACTAAGGTGCATCATGTGATTATACTGTCACCTGGCAGCAGTTCCTTGCACTCTGGTACTTCAAGTTTGACACCTCCCTTACCTTTTATTGGTTGCAAATCAAAGTTTTGCTTTGGTTTGTGGTTTGGGGTCACATACAATAGCTATGGACATGCCGTGAATCTCACTGATGGTCAATTAACCTAGTACATGTATAACCACACCTGTTTTCCTGTTCAAGCTTAGAATAAGGGACTTAAACCAGTACTCGTGTGCATATACTTTGGCTTATGCCCTTCTTGAATCAGCGGGAGGAGAATGACCTGTCCTATGAAAATATTTCATGATTAAACACCACCAAAGTATGGATCGAGCCGAGGATTGAACTCGCAACCCCTAGATCAGCGATCTGAATCCCTACATATTACGCTCTGGGTCCAGCAATTGTTGGTTGTTTTGATGTTTATGTCCTAGTCAACAGCTATGATCATGTCAATGATGTCGAGGCAGTCAGTTCACTACATTGTAACCACACTTTTTTCCTGGGCAAGCTTGACTTAAATTGGTCAACCAGTACTTCGTGCAAATACTTTCCCTTATAACTGACAACAACCCTTCATGAATCAGCAGAGGAAAGAGAATGACAGTAGAATTTATTTCACAATCAATCTCCACGGAAGTATGGCACCAGGCAGGGGTCGTACTTGCAACCCCTGGACCGCCAGTCAGACTCGCATACTGGGACACACAGCAGTCGTTAAAATGTCTGATAGCATACTGGGACGCACAGCACAGTCGTTAAAATATCTGGTAGCAGATATGTGTCTGACTGCAGATCCAGAGTTCGGGAGTTTGATCCCGGCCCGGTCCCATACTTTCAGGGAGATTGCAGATCATGGAATATTAATTTCTACGACCATTCTCTCCCTTCCACTGATTTAAGAAGGGTTTGTTGTCAGTTTCAAGCTAAAGAGTATGTGCAGGAAGTACTGGTTAACTGCTAAGCCAAGCTTGCTCAGTAAATAAGGTGTGGTTAGGTTAACTGATCATCCCGACATGACCATAGCTGTTGACTGGGACATAAAGAGCCAAACCAAACAAAACCAAATACACTATACGATCCAAAGAACATATTTGAACGAAGGGAGTACCACTTCATTTCTTGTGAATCCACAGGAAGCAGTCATTACAAAAGATAGCATTGCTACTGGTTCCTCTAAGACGGGATGCACATATGTTGATCCTATAGCCCGCCTTTGTTTCCATCTTTCAAGCAGACAAGAAGTCTTTCTCCAATTGTTCCCAATGCTAACCTGTCTCAAACTGCATTAGCAGGACCCAAAGACAAATCTAGCATGTAAGCAAATGATAACAGCATAATAATCTAGCAAATTTTGAGGGATGTTGAAATACCTGCTATTTTTTTTTATAAAAGACAATACTTGTTTCTAAATGAACATCTGTCTGTAAACATTTAATTTTCTCATAGAAATATAACTCATTGTGCTTATGAATATATTAATGTTACTAATCCTTTATATCATAGCATAAGATAACTTACTATTGTTGTTTAAGGGAAATATACATGCATACCCCACCCACTGAATCTAGCTTGATTAGAATTTTTTTTTTTATCCATTTATTAACTAACTAGTCACACTTTTTTTACACTCACTTTTTCTAGAAACTGGATTTTATTGTGTCCTTCAAAATAAGCATGTGTAGATTGGTCAGCAGGTGAAGGTTCAATTGTTGTTTTGGTTTAATCTGTTGTTGTACAGCCATATTAGAAATTCAAATTTTTCCAACTAAGGGATAAACTCCAACTACTTGAAATCAACTCCCCAGTGGTGTACCACTCCAAATCAAACTCCCCGCTGGTTCAGGAACCTTTAAAAACCATTTCTACTGAAAGGAAGTTGCCACTGTTGGGGAGTTTGACTCCAAATAGATTACACCCTTTAGAAATCTGTATTTTAGAAATCTGTATTTTAGCTGCAATGCTAAATATATGTTTACCAGGTAGGTAGGTAGGTAGGTAGGTAGGTAGGTAGGTAGGTAGGTAGGTGGGTGGGTGGGTGGGTGGGTGGGTGGGTGGGTGGGTGGGTGGGTGGGTGGGTAGGTAGGTAGGTAGGTAGGTAGGTAGGTAGGTAGGTAGGTGGGTGGGTGGGTGGGTGGGTGGGTGGGTGGGCGGGAGGTGGGTAAGAGGGAGGGAGGTGGATAGGTGGGTGGGTAAGAGGGAGGGAGGTGGATAGATGGGTGGGTGAGAGGGAGGGAGGTGGGTGGGTGAGAGGAGGGCGGTGGGAGGGAGGGAGGTTAGGTTAGGGTAGGGTAGGATAGGTAGCATTGAGGGAGGGATTCTTGGTGGGACTGGGTAGTATGGCTGTTGGGGTCATGGGTGGGTGGATAGATACAGGTAGGTTTAAGTAAGCATTGGTAGGTAAGTTTGTGGTAGAGGTGAGGAGGGGGTAGGGTTGGGGGCATTTTAGGTGGGTTGTGGGTGGAGGTCTATATGGTCAGTTGGGGATTTTCTTAAGTATTGACAGCCTGAGTTGACAGCCATTTTCTTTTATTTCATTACAGTTTGTTAACTAATTTGGCTGTTTCCCTGTGCTGATGCATTGCATAGGTTGGTCCTTGCTTGTTGGTAATTTAGTCCAATAGAAGAATTTGCCAAGTTGGATATTAATTTGGCTGCCCAGGCTGATCAGTCTTGGCTTGGGGAACAAGTCAATCTATGGGTCTCATCACGAGAAACCATCTCTTCCAGGTTTCTTACCTAGTAAGACACAAACCAGTCTGCTTAGCTACAGAGACTAGCTAGATTACTGAAACAAAGCAATCTCAGGTGAAGCAGGACAGTTAAAAAAGTTAATTACGCAGCTTTAAATATCTGTAGAAAAGCTGCGTCTTTATGTTTTTGGACTGTTTGGACTTAAATATAAGTAATACGCAGCTTTTCTGCAGCTCTCAGGAGCTGCAGATTTTACCTTAATGATTCATTTGTTTAATAAAACAGAATATTCACCTTTTCTACAGCTTTCAGAATTAAATACGCAGCTTTCTCAGACAAACCAACTTAAATACGCAGCTTCTGCGCAGCCCACACAAAAAAGTACAGCTTTTACGCAGCTTATACGCAGGTCTGAAAAAAAAACGCAGCATTTCTACAGCTTTAACGCAGGTCTGAAAAAAACGCAGCTTTTACGCAGCTTTTTCAAAAAAGCTGCGGAAAAGCCGGCTTTTACGCAGCTTTTACGCAGAGCTGCGTTTAATTTTGGCAAGGGCTACACTCGTCAAAATGCCATATTGTTTGAAATCACATGTCGCGGCTCAATTTATGAGCCGATGCGTACGATACTCTGGGTACATTCATATCTCAAAGAAAACAAAAATTCAGACAAGTACCACAAATCTAGTTTTTCATGCATGCAGTGCGCCGTTTCATGCTCGAGTTCATTGAAATTGTTTTTTGTTTTCATGCAAACCCATGAAAAGGAGACACATCTAGGCAATTATGTTTTGTGTGTTAAGTACGCTTTCGTGCGTCAAAGCCGCCGCGTGCTACCCGAGTCTTAAAACAACAACAACATGTGGTCTGATAGTCGGCATCTTTGATCTCAAACATGTCCGTGAACCATTACCCTGTCCCTTTGTCTGCGGCTGATACTATTAGCAGTGCCGAACACAGGATAGGGCCTGGGAGGCACCCCCCCCCCCCCAAGAGGCTGTGACAAACTAAAGTAGCAGAAAGTTTTGGCCCAGATCTGGCCCGACAAAATAATGTTTTGTTCTAGAAACAGGGAAACAATTTATTTCTTGGTACATGTATGTGCGTCTGTGCGTACATTATACCGGTAATGAACTCGTAGGACCTTCCATGTGCAGTTTCGTGAGGACAAACAGACACGCCGCGATCGGCTAAACAGTTTGTTAAAATGTTCCATTTTGAGGAATTTGATGTTTTTGATTGATAGGAATAGCCATTATTACATGTACTTAGAAAACCGCCGACAAGTAGTTTAAAGACAACGTACGTAGATGTCTAGAATTTTTATTTGGCTAGAGTCTTCATCCACTTTAAACTTTGTTAGTGAGCGAGAACCTGACGAGATTGTGCAAACACACATGCTCTCCTGAGCCTTCGCCAATCACATCTGTCATAAGTACCAGCAGGGTCTTTACCAGCTCATATGGTGATTTCATGCTCGGGTCCGAGCTGTGCTCAAGAAAATAGCACACTCATAGAATGATAGAAGTGCCCTCCGTTTCGCACGCGGCTTGGGCATATTGCCGAACTTGGAAATCCTTTAAAATGCTTAAAAGGGAGGGGAGGGTAGGGTAGGGGGTGTCAGTCGGATCACCTGAGAATCACACATAATTTAATGTACAGTGAATAAAAATGAGATGATGACCACGTGCGAGTTCTTGCAGGCAAATATACGGTGGCTTTATTTTCCGCATTGGATGTCTCCGTGAGAAAAAAAAACATGCGACTTGCGCGATTTTCTCTGCATTTTGCACGAAACCGAATGACCCCTTGTGTTGCAAATCACTATACTTCAACTTATTTCATTCTCTCTCTCCTAAGTGATTGTCTCTATCTCTCTCTCTCTCTCTCTCTATCTCTTCGGGGCTGGTATTTTAGAGAAAAAAAAACGAGTACGTGTCACCTAGCACACTATTGCTTCTGCGTGTGTCAACATGCATAATTCACGTATAATTAGCTGAATCCCCGGGCTGAATGGCGGCCTGGTGGTCAATGTTTGGTCAGTAATAAATAATGATCTCAGCCATTTGGGTGAATAGGGTAACCGGTTAGTCAAAGCAGTTTCGGAATCGTTGCAGGAACTTGTCAGTGCATCAAGTTCGTCAATGCTGGTGACCTTGAATAATGTATAACGTCGCGCGCTTGCATGCGAAATAGAACGTCACGTGCCAGATTACCCATCTAAGTAGAATGGAACCTTCCAAATGTCGCTACCGCTCACGTGCTGTACGGTAAAAGTATATCGAACACAGATGGGACAAACAGATAAACGGACATCGATTTTCCACCGAAAACAACGTGTGTTCGTAATTTTAGAAATTCACTTTTCTGAAAAAGGGCAGTGTTCGATTTTTTAGGATGTTTTAAAAATTATTTTCGGCGATAATTTTAGGTGTTCGTAATTTTAGAGTGTTCGAAATTTTAGAACATTTACCGTAAATGAAAAATCCTAAAATTGAACAACACTATTATATAGAGCAAATTAGCTGCAATTTTACAAAGGAATTGTAGGAAAATGGCCATAAAATGGTCATTTTCCTACAACTCCTAAAGTAAAATTCCATGGTGAAAAATTTGGAAGCCACCATAGCTCCAGATAAGGATTGGAAGCAATTGAGTATTTACCCACCTCTTTTTGGCTTAATTGGGTATTTCAAATTTTAAATTGGGTATTTCAAGTTTTTGTATTGGGTATCCATCTGAAAGCAAATAAGCAATGAAACCGGGCCTGCGCTAGTTTCTCCTGATTTTTTTTTGTTTACTTTCGGTTTCACTTTCAGAAACCCACTGCCAATACTGCTTTAGTACACCTGAGACCGCTATTTTCGACTTATTTCGAAAATCCAACGTATTTATCGAGTCATCTATGATTCTTCAAACCTTCAACCCAGTATTAAAGTTGAGTTACTACTGTACGAAACGATATTATATGATTGCTTTTTTGCACATGTTTCGCCATTGTTATCGTAAAGTGAGATGAATGTCGTTATTGTGTAAATATTGGGTACCGCTAAACAGCGTTAAGAATGTTCCTGGACTGGTTTACAATTTAATATACTAGATTTCGCACCATGCCGTGTATAAATGTGTACCCGACAATTGCCAGTGTTGTATACAAAAACGGTAATCACAAAGCGTCATGCGCTATGAAAAAGTTCGGAATTGAGTATCAAGAATTTCTATTGCGTTTTTGTACGCACAGAAAATAATTTAATTTCCTTTTGGGGTCCAAGCAATTGCGTAAATACGCAATACACAGCCTTATCTGGGGCTATGAAGCCACATGTCCATGTTATATCCAAATCCTTTTTGTAACAAGGTGTGTTATACAGGGATCACACAGGCTTGAAAAGTACTTGAATATACAGAACTGTCTTGAAAAGTCCTTGAAAATTAACTTTGCCATGAAAAGTACTTGAAAAACACTCCAAGGCCTTGAAAAGTCCTTGAATTTTGCCATATGCAGGAGGATTCAACACTGTTTTTGGAGACCTAAATCGGTATAAAATTTTGGTGCCTTTATTTGTTAAAGGCACCACAATTTTATACTAATTTTCTAAAACTAATATCTTGAGTAATGGACTCTAGCATTTTGGAAATAGAATTGTAACCTGTAAATCAGTATGTTTCATAAGTTTTCAGTCCTTGAAAACAGAAGGAAAGTCTTTTAGAAGTCCTTGAAAGGTCCTTGAATTTTACACAAACTTGCCTGTATGAACCTTGTTATATAAAGAGACTGCACTGAATTCATTGTTGTTTTCTTTATTCCAGAAATATATGCCACGGTAGTGACGGTGTTGAAACAGCACAAAAGGAAATTAAGCTGTGGTTCAAGCCAGATGAGATGATGCAGTATTCAAGCTGTGCTTTCGACTGGATCTACGAGTAATGTTGACATTTGCTAGGCCTCCAGATAAGAGCTCATAATTGAAAATTATTTTTCTTGTTTCTCAACCAAAACGTATGTTGTAAGTACTCAAAAGAACCGTCTCATCAAGGTGGTTCTTTTGAGTACCCAAATCATATATTTAAACTTATGAATTTAAGAAAATAATTGCTTATCTGGACCTATGAGTAATGTTGACAATTCGTGGGGGCAATTCTGAAGACAGTCTATTTATTATGCACAGTAGAACTGTGATATTGATACGCATTTTATTGTAGCTCCAATTAAGAACAAACACAGATCTCCAGACTAAATGTTTCGAAGATACTCAAACAAATTGTACAAATTTGAGTCTCAGTATTTATTATTTTGGTAAATTTTTTTTATTACAACTTAAAATATGTAATTATCTCAAAATCTGCTTTTTGCACAAAAATAGATTTTGGCCATATGACGGAAATGATTTACAGATAGCAGGGGTAAATTCTGATTGGTCTTTCTAATGTCTCAGAAAGCATGTTTTGGTTACTCAAAAGTGGTCTTGCCGAGAGCTCTTTTATGTACTTGAAACATGTTAACATTAAGACAAGGCTTTAGATAAGAGTGTAATTAAAAATCAGCAATAGATTTGGGAAGATAAAAAGTATCTTTTTTGGAGCAAAGGCTTAAATGAAATATATGTGTGGTTCCTGTTGCCTACCTACCCTAATTTTTTTACCCCTACCCTAAACATTAAAATGGTCTTTGGAGAAAAAATACCTAAAATGGGCACTTTTTTCAGATTTTGCCACTATTTTCTTTGTTAAATGTTATAACAAAATTTAATAATTTCCCTACCTACCTACCCTAAATTTTGTTGGTATGCAACAGGAGCCACACATATATTTCATTTAGGCCTAAAGGTAGAGTGATGTGATCTTAGTGACCTACCATGTGTAGTAACCATTGGGACCTAGGGAACTTATGGGCAATTGTTTTTGGCCTTTGCAAGGTTTCACTTTCACCCTGGCCCTGAGGTTATAAAACTTTTTTCATGCTCAGCTCAACAGCACAAAATTTCAACTGCTCATAAAAACTAAAATCATTCTGACAAATAAAGAAGTTGCTTTAAGTCTCTCAGATGTTGTATTTATCATGCTGATAAATGTTAAAATGCCAACAATTGTTGACATTTTAACATTTAAGAGCAGGATTAATTTCGTGCTAAGCTGAGTTGAGCATGGAAAAAGTTTTATAACCTCGGGGCCTGGTTGCTAAGATAACACCATTCTACTTGACTAACAATTATACATGCATACTAAGTGCTTTTGTTTTTATAGTATGAAAGTGATTTTGTATTGGATTTAGAAATCTACACGCTAATCATGATAAGGAGAGATATTGTATTAAATTAAGAAGTTTTCACGAGGATTTTATTTTCGCTTGCAGCGTTAAAAGACACATTTGCGTCGTAAAAAATTGTGACTGGAGCATGAGTTACGTAAATCAGTAAATAGTTGACTGATTTCGCAATTTTACGAAGGTTGCGAAGTTTCACGAAAAGTCCTCACGAAAATTTCGTAATTTACTACTATTTCACTCAGAAAGGTTAAGAGTTACAGTTTTGGCTGTCGTGAGTGTAACTGGTAAAACTTATCAGGGTGTTCTTAATAAATGCCTTCTGTGTGAATCTGTCTCTAATATGCAACTCCCTTGAGGTTATGTTATCTGAGAAGCCTGCTGTGATAAACAACAAAGCATGTACAGTAAAACCTGTCTTAAGTGGCCACTCAAAAGGAAGACCAAAAAATGGGTTTCAAGACCGCTCATCGCTTGATGCAGGTCAAAAGTATTGCAGAATGCTCCAAGAGAGCATTCTGCATTACTTTGGACCTTCATTAAGCTACCATATGTCTTAAAGACCTTTATTTTGTCTGTTTTAGAGTGGCATCTTCAGACAGGTCTTACTGTACAGACCACCAAAGATTGGCCACACCGGATAGGCTTCAAACAATAACTGTCATAAGAATGCCTGCGGCTTCTCTGAGTACAACATGGATACTGTTGTTATTCCCCTTCTCAGGTCCCTTCTGTAGAAGCAGTATTTGTTACAATAAAGGTAGAGCTGTCAAAACTGGGGTTGACTTTTCTTTAACCCATTTATGCTGAATGCATTTCCCCATCCTTATCAATTGGACCAGTCCATTTCAGTTTTAAGGGTTTTCGGGTAGTATTTTTAGCTCACCTGAGCCGAAGGCTCCGAGGTGAGCTATTAGTATACCAATGACTCCAGCGTCCTCCGTCCGTCCGTCAACATTTTCAAACATCTTCTCCTCTGAAACCACTGGGCCAATTGAACTCAAATTTCATATGGAGACTTCTTAGGATGGGGGAACGAAAGTTTGTTCAAATGGTCCTGGTCGCTTGACCAAGATGGTCGCCATGCCCATATATGGTAAAAACCCTTTAAAAATCTTCTCCTCCAGAACCAGAAGGCCGATGACCTTGGGACTTGGTATGTAGCCTTGGGGATGTGGGGCCTACCAAGTTTGTTCAAATGATGATCCTGGGTTGACCTGGACCTACTTAACGTCAAGGTCAAATTTGCTTCCTAATGCATTTTAATGGGGAAAATTTTGAAAAGTTGAATTTTTGTAAACTATTGAGGCCAAAGTCATTATTCTCACTTGATATGTTTTATCTAGTGTGACAATGGCAATAAATAAGTTCCAAAGGTCAAGGTTGACCTTTCAGGCAAGGCCGCTCATATTGGAGTCCCATCAATATATTAAAACATAGTTTTCTCAAAAACCATTTGGCCAATTGAACTCAAATATCAGATGAAGACTCCTTACAATAAGTTAGCCAAGATTTAAGCAGGTTGTTATGGACACATGACCAAGATGGCCGACATGCCCATATATGGTAAAAACCCTTTAAAAATCTTCTCCAGAACCAAAAGGCTGATGACCTGTGGACTTGATATGTAACATTTGGGATGTGGGGCCAATCAAGTTTGTTCAAATGATGATCCTAGGTTGACCTTGACCTACTTAAAATGAAGGTACAATTCACTTCCTAATGCATTTCAATAGGATTTTTTTTTGGAAAAGTTGATTTTTTTAATACTGTTGAAGCCAAAGTCATTGTTCTCACTTGATATGTTAAGAGGCAATTCCAAAGGTCAAGGTTGCCCTTTCAGCCAAGGTCACTCATATTGGAGGCCCATCAATTTATTAAAACACAGTTTTCTCAGAAACCACTTGGCCAATTGAAATCACATTCCATATGAAGACTCCTTAAGTTGAGTGGAGTAAATTTGAACCAAATGTTAATGGTCACATCGCCAAGATGGCGGACATGCCCATATAAGGTAAAAACCCTTTAAATATCTTCTACTCTGGAACCAAATGGCCTTGGTTTTTGGTATATAGCATTGGGGATGTGGGCCCTACCAGGTTTGCACAAATGATGAATCTAGGTTGACCTTGATCGTTTTTATTGCAATTCCAAATTTGATTCCTAATGCATTTATATTGGAAAAATCTTGAAATGTTCATTTTTCTATATATAACTGTTGATCATAATACTTATTTCTTGTCCTCTGGAGGATAGGGCTTTAACTACAAGCAACACAACATTGAATAATTCCCATGAAACAGAAAATGTAACAAAAGCCGTCGATCACAACCTATTGATAATAAAACATGTACCGAATTTAGAGAACTTTTATCTTACGATAGGGGACATTCTTCAATTACCTTTAATATTGACGCATGCTCAGGCAAAAAGTAATTATACATTAAAAACGTTCTGACCCTCTAAATTTGCCAATGACTCCCAAATTTTCAAACAAGGGGTCATTAATGACCCCCAAAAATTCTGGTCTTGCAGAAACACTGTTGCTTGAACTCAAATTTCAAACTCAGAATTATCCCCGAGACCTGCCTGTAGAACCATGGTAAACAACATGTGAAGTGCTCTATAGTGAGCGAATAGTATACCAATGATTCCGTCGTCCGCTAACATTTTCAAACATCTCCATTGAAACCACTGGGCCAATTGAACTCTAATTTCATATGGAGACTTCTTAGGATGGGGGAACGAAAGTTTGTTCAAATGGTCTGGTCACAGTTTTTCATAAATTGGGCACTTTTTGGATAGAGTGCAACTGTCTTTTAATGTGTTTCAGAATAAGACCTTCAGATTGTTGCCTGGACAGATTTTTGTGTCTGGCGTCACTGGTGCAAAGTCTAGCCTTCTCTGGTGTCACCAGTGGTGATGACTATAATTGACACCAGTCCCTTAAAGCTGCATAGTCTGTAACTTTTGATTTTCTAATTTTAAAAATAATGTTTTTATTTTTCAAGAACTCAGTAAAAATACTCAAAATAATTCATTTTTCCATGCAGTTTTCAGCTGTACTGAACATTTTTATTGTGAAAACATAGCTTAATTCTACTTTTACAAATGATTTAAAAAGAAAATAAAAATTTTTGAAAAATGTTCATAGTTACAGAGTATGCAGCTTTAATGGAACCTTTAGAAACCTTCAATTTGGTTGAAATCCTTAAAACTCTTTCATTTGGCTCAAAAAAAACCTTTAATACCTATAAAGACCTTTAAGGTTGTAAAATTTTAACAGTGGTAATTACACCGAAGTCAAATACAGACATATGCCTATCAGTCTTTTAAAAAGAGCATACATTAAATTGGAGCATTTTTCTATAAAAAAATTCTCTTTTACTCAAGGTAAAATTGCCGTGCAAACCGACCAGAGACAGCTTCTGCTTTCTTGGTTTTCAAAATTTTCCGGGAAAGGGCCCCCCCCCCCCCCCCCCCAACAGGCTGATGTTTTAAATTTTCAATCCAACATTGCTCAGTCAACACAACGACTGTTTAAAAGTGAGGTATTCAAATCTGGGAGTGAAAACACAATGTGTGGGGCAGAGAGACGAGTTCTAAATCTAATACCATAATTTGTGATTAGTTGGCTAAGGATTTGCTGTTCCCCTACCATACTATCATCTATCAGTCATAGCCGGGTTTTTAAGACCAGGATCCAGTAAAAATGCTAGAAAATTTAATGCTAATTTGCTCTTTATTTTTTGTTAGATTATCTGTGAAATAACTTTTTTGTGCCTAAATTGCCCATTATGATAAACTTGAATTTCACAAGTCTGCTAGGGGGCCTGTTGGCAGAAGAAGAAAATTTAGTGGTATAGTGCGTACAGGAATATAGTGAACATCGCTTTTTTGTGTTTATTTTTATATGTGCAGACTAATCGCAGAATTAACATCAGAATTTTGTACATATATACACCGCCTAATTGGGAGATATTTTTTTCGTTACAAAAGGTATTACCATATGGGCTGTGATATGATGGATTTTGTCCTCATTTGAGTATCTGCATTTTTTAATTTACCCTAAACGCACCTTTGTACGGATCACTGCCTTTAGTTGACTATCGATGAATAATTATACAGTTTTGTAAGACAAAGTAACGTGTCAGGAGAAGGGTTTCTTACCATATCAAAATAGTTCCACTAAATGCAAATTATGGCCATAGTTTGGGCTCATTGAACTTTGGCATATAAGAAAATATTGAGGCCTTCCCAGTGGGTACCCATCAAATGAATCGCTGTGTTCCGTTGTTCCTCAATTCAAAATCTTTGATTTTCTGTGTTCCCTGCTCCTTGAAAGCTTTATCCCTCTGATCATCAGATGTTAAACAATTTTCCAACTTGTTTTATTAATTAATTGAGCCTTCTATCCGTTTATTCCAAATACTGATTTGTTGACACCAGGCAATTTTTAACAGTTGAGGTCAGAAAGAGAAACTAGTTATGGGGTGGGAATGTACTTGGAAATAGGTTGAAAATATATATCAGCGGATGTCATATTTTGTGTTTGGGGTTAATATATTTTTTTTTTGAGAGTGGAGGGGGGGGGGGGGGGGGGCTGAAAACTAAACTTTTATGTGAAATGCATCATAGGCTATAAATTATGCACCAATCATTTGTAATCACTGCTTCACCCAAAACCCTGAGCAGGGCGGGGATAGACTGGTAAATGTGCTGTGATTTTATGTTTTCATTGTCTCCATAATGCGGAGGAAATGTAGGTGTTTGATAGACATAGGCAACCATGGCAGTGCAGTATAATAACAGACTGCGGGGGAGAACTGTCATGATTTTGCCAGCTAGCTGTCCGCACAGTGTGGTGGTTACTATGGGGAACTGCAGACATTCCCCTGGACTGGGGACAGTGGTCACAAATGACTAGTGCATGAAGGCGAAATAAATCATGCCCACCAGTCATTTGTAACAACGCCCCAGCCGGGCAAATGAGCTGTTAGTACAGGGACCTGTAACCAGAAAATCAAAGTCCCTGCCGTCTTCCGCTCTGTTGGCTGTAGTATGCAAAATTTGATTTTCGTGAAATATGATATAAATCAGACAGAATTGCTATTTGCGCAGTCTCTTCAAAGCATTTGCAGTGTGTATGTAGACATACCAAGAGTTATCCTGCTATTTTTATAGTGACTGTTTTCTTTATCATACAACCAGATATGTGAAAGTAAACATGGTAATCAGTGAACTGTATAAACCACGTGCTACCCATATGAAATACATTGGGGGAAAATGAGGAGTTTTCTAAATTGAAAACGACTAAGTTATTTTATTTTACAAGAAATTCCAGGCTTATTTTCCAATTTTAAATGTTCAAACATACAATTGTATATTAGGTGGTGATGTATTATATGCATGTGCAAAATTTCAGTCCGAAATGATATTGAAGACATTTTAAAAAAGAAAAACGATGTCCACTGAATTTCTGACGGCACAGTTGTGCGAAATGGGTACAGTTACTGTGGTAATCAGGCAGGGAAAGGTAAATGAATAACTCCTAGTTTTTGCCTCAAACTTCCTAGATTTTCCTAGTTTTTTTTGTTAAAAAAATTTCCTAAGTTTTTTCAAAGATGCTGCTGGAAAGCCTGCCAACTGTTTAGAAGGTGATGCAATTACAAGAAACGTGATGGACGGCCGACGGACCGACTTGAAATTAATATACCCTATTTTTCTTATGAAAAAGCGGGTATAACTATTTTAAGCTTAAATGGTCAACTGTCATTAGATAATTTATCATAACATGAAAGTAAATCGAAGAAGCTATTAGAATCTGCTTAATTCAGGATTTTGGGGCCAACTTACTATGGAAAGTCGGCCTCAAAATCCTGAATTCAGGTATAATCCTAAAAACCTTCACCCATGAGCACAGATCTTTTTATGCCCCCAAAGGAACTTTGGGAGGCATATAATAATCGCACTGTCCGTCAGTTGTCCCGCTTCGTGTCCGGTGCATATCTCCTATATTCTTTGAGTTAGGAATTCCAAATTTGGTGTGTGGATACATCTTGGGATGGCGGAGTGTCGCGTGCCATTTTCAGGTCACTGTGACCTTGACCTCTGACCTAGTTTTAAGAATAATTGTGTCCGAAGCATATCTCATATTATTTGAGGTAGGAATCTCAAATTTGGTGTGTGTTTGCATCTTGAGATGACGAAGTGTTGCGTACCAAAATAGGAAACTGTGACCTTGAACTTGACCTCTGACCTAGTTTCTAGAAACTGCATTTAGTCTGGTGCATATCTCCAATATTCTTTGAGCTAGGAATTCCAAATTTAGTGTGTGGATACATTTTGGGATGGCGGAGTGTCGTGTGCAATTTTCGGGTCACTGTGACCTTGACCTCTGACCTAGTTTTAAGAATTATTGTGTCGAGAGCCTATCTCTTACATTCTTTAAGGTAGGAATTCCTAATTTGGGGTGTATGGCGGAGTGTCACATACCATTTTCGGGTCACCTTGACCTCTGACCTAGTTTTTTAGAATAATCGTGTCCATAGAATATCTCTTATATTATTTGAGGTAGGAATCTCAAATTTGGTGTGTGGATGCATCTTGCGATGACGAAGTGTCCTGTACCATAATTGGGTCACTGTAACCTTAAACTTGACCTCTGTCCTAGTTTCTAGAAACTGTATTAAGTCTGGTGCATATCTCCTATATTCTTTGAGATAGGAATCCCAAATTTGGTGTGTAAATGCATCTTGGGATGACGGAGTGCCACATATCATTTTCGGGTCACTGTGACCTTGACCTCTGACCTAGTTTTTAGAAAAATCATGTATGGAGCATATCTCCTATATTATTTGAGGTAGGAATCTCAAATTTGGTGTGCGGATGCATCTTGCAATGACGAAGTGTCACATTACCATAATTAGGTCACTGTGACCTTGAACTGACCTAGTTTCTAGAAACTGCATTGAGCCTGGTAATATCTACTATATTCTTTGAGATAGGAATTCTAAATTTGGTGTGTAAATGCATCTTGGGATGAAGGAGTGTCTCGTACCGTTTTCGGGTCACCCTAACTTGACCTAGTTTTATGAATTATTGTGTCCAGAGCATATCTCTTATATTCTTTGAGGTAGGAATTCCAAATTTGGTGTGTGGATGCGTCTTGGGATAGCGGAGTGTCATGTACCATTATTGTGTCACTGTGACCTTGACCTCTGACCTAGTCTTTAGAAAAATCGTGTCCGTAGCATATCTCTTATATTATTTGAGGTAGGAATCTCAAATTTGGTGTGTGAATGCATCTTGCAATGACAAAGTGTCTTGTACCATAATTGGGTCACTGTGAACTTGAACTATGACCTAGTTTCTAGGATAATTGTGTCTGGGGCATATCTCCTATATTATTTGATGTTGGAATCCCAATTTTCGGGTGTTGATTCCTCTTGGTTTGGCGGAGTGGTGCAAACCATTTTGGGTCATTTTGAACTTGACATTGACTTCTGGCCGCATTTCTAGGTTTTTGTGTCTGGAGCATATCTTCTATATCACAGCTAACTTTCCTCAAATGTGTCTTATGCTAGACCAATTCCTTTGGGGGCATACGTCACTTGTTTGTGACATTTCTTGTCTTTTTCATGTCCTGGTTATGGGCCTCGTCTGATAAAAACAAGATTTTGTTGCATGCAAACATTATTGGCGCAGGGTAGCCTGCTCATTTGTGCAGTCTGGTAAGCATCTTTGTTATTCACTTTTAAGTATGATATCTAATTTCACATCTTTGTTATTCACTTTTAAGTACGATATCTAAACATGCTTCATGCAAATTTCAACATTCTAGCTTGTGTACTGTAAATTCGGAAGTTTTCACAAGAATTTTATTTTCCCCAATAGCGTTAAGACATATTTGAGACGTTCAAATTTCACTACTAAGGCGTGATTCGCAAAAATAAAACACTCACAAAAATTTCCAAAATTACAGTATGTAGCTGAACAGGTTGGCTCCAGTCTTAAGCAGTCAAACAACTCGAAGGCAGGTTTTTTTTGTGACAGTGCCCATATGGCATGACTCCAATAACAAGAGAAACAAGAATAAAAATTTAATTGCACTTTTATTGTGACAGTCCTAAAAATCTAGTACTTCACTAAAAACATCAACCATTCAAAACTAACAAATATGACACATTTCAATACATATAAAAACAACATGATCCATATCTTCCTAATGTTAACGGTGAAACCATCATTATGAGACCAATGTTACATCCAAAGAAAATGTTTGTATATTTGAAGAAGTTCAGGGAAATTCTGTCCTCAAACAGCTTAACAAGCCATTTAAACAATAGAGAAGGATGATATAAACAAACTGAAAATTACAAAAATGTTCATATATCCACATATACCAGAACACATACAATTAAGTCCAAATGTGACCCTGAGAGTCAAAGGTCAACTCATTCATGCCTTAAAATGGTAGTTTACTGAGGATAATGTGAAATAGATTGGATCATGGCTTTTATCATGGAATCATAAGCCACATCTCCAGAAAATTGGCTTAGATCAATTTTTAGGCATTAAAGTGTGAATATTTTCTTACCCATCAATTTTAACATTAGTTTTGGATTCTCATTAGATGGTTCTTTTGAGTACCCACAACATATGCTTTGGTTGAGAAATAAAAAAAAATCATTACACAATCTTAGACAATGGCCTGAGCCAGGGGTTCATACAGGCAAGTTTGAGTAAAATTCAAGGACTTCCAAAAGCCTCTTCTACAGTTTTCAATGACTAAAATTTTATGAAAAATACTGATCTAAGTATTAAAATTCTACTTCAGAAACGCTATACTTAGATAATGGAGACATGAGTACCAGAAAATTAGCATAAAATTGTTGTACCTATATATGGTGCAGCATATGCTGCACCAAATAAAGGTACAACAATTTTATACTGATTTAGGTCTCTATCATAAGTGCTAAGTCCTACAGAAAATAGGAGAATTCGAGGACTTTTCATGGCTTTTGCGTGATTTTCCAGTACTTTTCAAGGCAGATTTAGTTTTCAAGGACTTTTCAAGAAAGCGCTCTAAATTCAAGTACTTTTCAAGCCTGTGCGAACCCTGTGACCCTTTGCCATTCGCTTTAATTACAAACACCAGTTTTCTGAAGATATGGCTCATTTCAAGAAGTATATTCTTTCAGCTCATTTCAGATATTCACTACTGAAGCCAGTCTACTTATTCACATCTTAGCAGTTCAAGCTGAAAGCTGTCTTGGTTACAACATTTAGGGTATTCGTTAGAACACCCCTCGAAACTCATTCATTAACAATAAAATCAGTCAGTTATACTTTCTCATTCTATACAAAAACATATTTGGGCAACAACTTACAGCTCAGGCCAAATAAAAAAAATACCCATGTTTAGGGTAACCGGACCCTACCTAAATTAACTGGTGAAACCTAGGATTTTTTAAGGTTTTCTGAAAAAAAATATAATTTTATGCATTTTTTATATTTTTTCCGAAAATAACAACAACCCTACCTAAAACTTTCATACTGTTATCCAAAACACACTTATTTTTTAATTTGGCCTCATGTTAATGCTGTCGACCCTACCTGCTGACAGATGCAGTTGGGGGTTTCAACTTTATATAGTTTTGCAATGGTTGAGACAGGACTCGGAGTTAAAACGAGAGTAGGACTTTGCACAAAACCAGATATTTTTTGTTAGCCAACTGAGCTGTCCAAAATCATACATAATCCATTTCGGCCAGAACATGAGATTTAGGTACATAACCCTTTATGCCCTAATGGATTATTCCATTTGGTTTCACGCAATAAGCTTGGGATGGTCCATTGTTTATACAGAGGGATTTCCACACAAAAAATAACGTTTTCATTCACATTTTTATGCAAAATTTCATGCATCTGTAACATTGGTATTTTTGTTTAGATTTTCATGAAATTTTCACCAAATTATAGAACTAATAAATTGGGAATGATATACACCATTTTGGGTAGTTTTTGCGCATTTATGAATTAGGAAAGGGCGGATAGGCCTGGGAAAATCCCTGTGTAATATGATCCTTTTCTATGTACTCCAAACATAGAATTATTAAGGAACTGCACTGTACTGTCAAGCAATTTTATACAAATGTGATAAGCACAGGAGCTTGACGTTATTTTTATGCCCCCAAAGGAACTTTGGGAGGCATATAGTAATCGCACTGTCCGTCCGTCAGTCTGTCCGTGTGTCCGTCCCGCTTTCGTGTCTGGTCCATATCTCCTATATTCTTTGAGGTAGGAATTTCAAATGTGGTGTGTGGATGCATCTTGGGATGGCAGAGTGTCCCGTACCATTTTCGGGTCACTGTGACCTTGACCTCTGACCTAGTTTTGAGAATAATCGTGTCCGGAGCATATCTCTTATATTATTTGAGGTAGGAATCTCAAATTTGGTGTGTGGATGCATCTTGGGATGAAGAAGTGTCGCATATGATAATTGGGTCACTATGACCTTGACCTCTGACCTAGTTTCTAGAAACTGCTTTGAGTCTGGTGCATATCGCCTATATTCTTTGAGGTAGGAATTCCAAATTTGGTGTGTGGATACATCTTGGGATGGCGGAGTGTCGCCTGCCATTTTCGGGTCACTGTGACCTTGACCTTGACCTAGTTTTTAGAATAATCAAGTCCAGAGCATATCTCTTATATTTTTTGAGGTAGGAATTTCAAATTCGGTGTGTGGATGCATCTTGGGATGACAAAGTGTCGCGTACCATAATTGGGTCACTGTGACCTTGAACTTGACCTCTGACCTAGTTTTTAGAATAATCGTGTCCATAGCATATCTCTTATATTATTTGAAGTAGGAATCTCAAATTTGGTTTGTGGATGCATCTTGGACTGACAAAGTGTCGCATACCATAATTGGGTCACTGTGATCTTGAACTTGACCTCTGACCTAGTTTCTCAACAGCATTGAGTCTGGTGCATATCTCCTATATTCTTTGAGATAGGAATTCCAACTTTGGTGTGTAAATACATCTTGGGATGACGGGTGTCACATACCATTTTAGGTCACTGTGACCTTGACCTCTGACCTAGTTTTAAGAATTATTGTGTCCGGAGCATATCTCTTGTATTCTTTGAGTGAGGACTTCCAAATTTGGTGTGTGGATACATCTTGGGATAGCGGAGTGTCATGTACCATTTTTGGGTCACTGTGACCTTTACCTCTGACCTAATTTTAGAATAATCATGTCCAGAGCATATCTCTTGTATTATTTGAGGTAGGAATCTCAAATTTGGTGTGTGGATGCATCTTGGGATGACGAAGTGTCGTTTACCATAATTAAGTCACTTTGACCTTGAACTTGACCTCTGTCCTAGTTTCTAAAAACTGGTGCATATCCTATATTCTTTGAACAAGGAATTCCGAATTTGGTATGTAAATCCATCTTGGGATGACTGAGTGTCACAAACCATTTTTCGGTCACTGTGACTTTGACCTCTGACCTAGTTTTCAAGAATTATCGTGTCCAGAGCATATCTTCTATATTATTTGATGTAGGAATCCCAATTTTGGGGTGGTGATTCCTCTTGGGATGGCGGAGTGGTGCATACCATTTTGAGTCACTTTGACCTTGACATTGACTTCTGGCCTCATTTCTAGGTTTTTGGTGCTATATTACAGCTATCTTTCCTCAAATGTGTCTTATGCTAGACCAATTCCTTTGGGGGCATTCGTCACGTGTTTGTGACATTTCTTGTTGTCTATGCTATATACCCTGGGAAGGGCGGTCACTCCACTGCTGTTCAAATTGTTTTAGGTGAATTTTACCGTTATTATTCAGCTTACAAGTATGTGTGTATATGCTTTGAATACACAATAGAATGTTCTATCTTCTGCCATATATCAGATCTGATCAACATTCACGGTTTCATCGTAAACTTGTTTTTTAAATGAAGTGTGATTGTATTGCTATGACGGATACAAACCGGATACATAGCCATCTTTCCTGCTTTGTTTGCATATAGCAAATGTATAATGCCATTTGATTGGTTGATATATGATGACAGAATGTTCTCATCATCTGGACCAATCAAATGTCAATACACATTCGCTCCGGTATATGTACATAAGACAACAAAGATGGCTATGCATCCGGGTTGTATCTGTCACTGCAATCAACAAAACAAAATGACAATAAAACCCAATAAAACTGTGAATGTGGCAAACTTCTGATAGAGCATGCAATTGTCTATTCAAAGGGTATGCGCAAGACTTTGTAACCTGAATAACAACAGCATAATTCATCCAGAAACAATTTGTCCAGCAGCGGAGTGACCATCCTTCCCTTTTGTAAAAAAATATAACGTCATGCTCCTGTGGCAATAGGTACCAGTATCTCATGGGCTGGCATATTTTAAAATTCGGAGGGCTAAACTCTTTGAATTGCCCCACTGTATGGGGCTCTACATCACACCAGGTAGCCGGCAATCGAAAACGCCAATACTATCGGCAAACATAGATCAAAAATCAATAGAAACAGAGCTTTCGATTGTCATTTGTCACCCTAATGGCGACAAATGAAAATCGAAACACTATTTCTATCGATTTTTGATCCGTGTTTGTCCATTGTGAAGAGCGTTTTCAATTACCGCCTACCCGGTGTGTACATATTTATGGATTACAAAATGAAAATGATAACATCTTTGTTCAACAAAGCATTGACTACAACTTACTGCACTAAGCAAAGATAGAGATCAATAAAGAAATAAAACCTATAAATTAACATTAAGAATTTTTAAACATCATTTCATCAAATTTTTGAGATATACTTCATGTGATGAAATATATTAACACTGCATGCTGGGTAATTTTTCATACTTTTATCGTCATCTGCGGACTGTTTTAAAAATCAACTTTTTCAAAAAAATTCTTTCATGAACACTTATCACAGTGTCAGACAGTTTGGATCCAGATCAGGACCCTGGTCTGGGTCTAAACTGTTTGCAAAGGTTGTCAGCAGACCATAAAAGTCACCGCTGGCAAAAGAAGAGTACCTGTTAAGAATACTGTACTTCTTTTTTCCTCAAGGAATAACATATTTAGTCTCCCTGCAGGGCTCACCCTGGCTCAGAATTTGTTATAGCCAACACTAGCAATAATGGAAAATGTTGGAGCCAAATGAAATGAACTTTAGCCAAGGTTTTAGCCAGAAAGTAGTATCAACAAGTTGTTTTGTATTTAACTCTTTGTCCACTAGTGGTGACTTTTGTTGTCTGCTGAAAACCTTTGCAAACAGTTTGGACCCAGATCAGGCCCGACAATGTCGGGCCTGATCGATCAGGATCCAAACTGTTTGACACCCTGATGGTATTGAAAAATTCCAGAATCCAAAGAGTAAAATATGGCACAATAATAACAGTGTGAAGGAATAATAAAAGCAATATTGGAAAATCCAAAAGCTGATCAAAATACACTTTATTTTTGAACCACCTAGACTACTTTTAGCCAATGACTTATATTTGTAGCCACTCTACATTTTTAGCAGCAAATGGCTACAATGGCTAATGGCAGGGTGAGCCCTGCCCTGGAAATGTTTGGAGGTGCTCCACCAGAGAACAAGAATTGCTCCACATAACATAGGTCCAGATAAGGAAATTTTATTTGCGTAAAATTTTAATTATTTTCTTACCCATTAATTTAAACATAAGTTATGGGTGCTCAAAAGAACCGTCTCATTGAGACGGTTCTTTTGAGTACCCACAACATATGTTTTGGATGAAAAATAAAGAAAATAATTTTCCAATACGCACTCTTATCTCGAGGCCTGACATAAGAACGACAAACATGCTTTCTTGTAGAAATACAGAAAGTCTTTATAACTTTTTCCTTGATAGAAGTGACTTTTGTCATCTGCTGATAACCTTTGCAAACAGTTTGCACTCAGATTACTCGCATAACATCATCTTGATCTGAATCCAAACTGTTTGGCACTCTGATAGCGTTCCGGATTTTTTTTTACAAAAATGATTTTGAAAAGGTCAGCAGACAACAACAAAAGCACGGAAAATTACCCAGCATGCAGAGTTAAGTGCCTTATCTAGGGCTGTGTTTGGTACCTGACTTAAGGATCTCACAGCCTGTTCAATTAAGCTATGTATACACATGTATACAGATAACATAACTACACATTCAAATATGTCTGATAGTACTAAACTTCTATATTCAAACATATATATAACACACTATTGGCATAAAAGATAAACATAAATTTAACAAAAATTTTCTAAAACAGTTAATCCAGCAAACATATTTTAGTCTAGAATATGCTTGAAGTGTTTGGAATATTCTAAAAGGGATCAATATTATACAGGGTTCCCACAAGCTCAGGAAATCTTGGAAAATCACCAAAAAATGTTCCATGCATGGAAAAATCATGGAATTTGAAAAAACCTGAATAATCATGGAAAAATCATGGAATTTTGTGAAATAATTTGACGAAACCACCAGTAGCCAGAAAACTAGCTGTCAGACACACAAAACTTGTGTGTCTGACAGCTAGTTTTTCTGGCTACTGGTGGTTTCAAGTTTTAATTACTTCAAAATGCATGCATGGTCTACAAACATGCTTATTTAGATACATTACTGTTGCTGCATTCAGCATTTATGCTCAGCATGGTAAAGATGCCGCTAAAAGGGGAGGTTTGGGGCCATGCATTAAATAGCCATGGAAATTATATTGTTGATCTTAGAAAATCATGGAAAAATCATGTAATTGTGTTTTTGAATATCTGTGGGAACCCCGATTATAGAGCAGGAATGACCATGGGCAACGGTGATGGAGTCAAATGTTAATGAAACAGATCTCAATCCAACACCAGCTTGGGATATTTATACATGTATACATTGAAAATGGTAATGTTATTTAAGAAATTAATTCAATTTTTGAAATGAATACTTTGGGTCTCTTGCAAAGTAAGTGAAGCCCGAAGCCAGTTAACACACAGAAAAGCTATGACTATTGAGGGTGTTTATGCTGACACTGACAGTATCCGCATCAAACCAATACCCTTTCAGTACAAGGGAAATAACCCTGCTTAAGAAACTTGCCACAGAAGGAAGAGTTTAAGAGTGATGCTTTTGAACACATATATGACTATTATCTTAGGAGAGAGTCAAAGACTGATCAGCGGGGGCCATACCAGTTTTACAAAGTATTTTCGCAGTCAAGTGTCTTGATATTTTGTCCGGCCTGATCTGGGTCAATTTTTTGTTTTGTTTGATTTGATTCTTTACATCCAATCAACAATCTTTCAGTTAAACAAGGATGGGTCTTCCTGGGTTGAACCAGTACTGCGCTAGGATAAATGTGTCTTGCTCAAGGACCACAGCGCAGTGACGCCAGTGAGGCTCGAACCTGCGTTCCCTCGGTCTCGAGTCAAGCACTCTACCACTGAGCCACTGCGCTCCCAATCTGGGTCAAAGCTGTTTGCAAAGTTTATCAGCAGACGACACCAGCAGATAGCTGAATCTGCGTAACCTCCAGCTTCTCAACATCGCCCAACCCACCACAAAATAAAATCCAATTTAATCTATAGGTACAAAATAATGACTTGATCTTTTTTTTTCTGTGTAACACTGGTGTATTGTCATTCAATATTGGACTGGAATTCTGACAAGCAGACAATGGGCTTCCATGCTAGAAAACCTGTCTTAGAGGTGTACGACCAAGTAAGTCTCAAACCAGTCTGCTCAGCTATAAAGACTAGCTAGGATATTGAAATTTTGCATGGAGCAAGGTTAACTAATACATGGGTGAAAGTTCTAAATTTCAAAAATCCTGAACTTTTTTAACTCGGTTGCCTACAAAAATTAATAATCCTAATGCACTTGGTTTTGTAACGTGACGTCTGATTGGATAACGTCAAAAAATTGCGACAGTATATCCTGCAATATACTGTCGGAAATAGTTCAACGTCATTGATTACGTCACATTCGTTGAATGGCGTGTGGCTTTATACGGCTACCAACGCTCTAATTTGAGACGAGACTGTAGAAGCGCATTCGAATGGGGATAACCATATTAAAAAATTTAATTTGGGGAGGTATATCGCCGGATATACGATCGAAAATCACGTTTTACGGCTCTGCTTGCGCGTCGCCATACAACTAAATTTCCCACCGTATATCCGACGATATACCTCCCGAAATGAAAATTTTGAATACAGTTATCCCCTAATTTTATGTTTAGATAATCTGAAAATAAATCAGAGAAGATATTATAATCTCCCTAATTCAGCATTTTGAGGCTGACTTTCTATGGAAAGTCAGCCTCAAAATCCTGAATTCAGGATTAATCCTGAAAACTTTCACCCATGCTAATATACTTTCCAGAAAAAGAAAACCAAAAGCGCTGATCAGACCGCAATGTTGCTCATGCTGGTCTGCGTCTTTGTTATTTGCATACAACAAAGTCAGAATTTCTCACATCACAGTCCACAATTATTTATATCCTTGTACCTCCCACATTCCATATTCAAAGAAACTCATTGCATACTGGGAAAATATTTCATGATTTTCTTCATCTGATTTTTTTAAATGAACTTTTTCAAAAAAAAATATCTTTCTGGAATTGCATCTGTGTCAAACCATTTGAATCCAGATCAGGCCATATGTTTGCTACAAACTGTTTGTAAAGCTTATAAACAGACAACAAAAGATGCCACTTCCTAAATTATATGGAACAAGATGTAGAGGTTTTAAATACAAAACTATTACAAACTTTTGTGAAAAAGTCCAAATTCCACAACACAAGAAAACTGTCTTCAGGGTTTGCGAACAACAAAGGCGCAGACCAGCCTGCACATCCGGCTGGTATGCGGTTCAGTACCTTTGTTATTCACTTTTTGGAAAATTTCAATTTGCTAGCAGCAAGTTTCTGTAGTTGTACAGACTGGTTTGAGTCTCTCTTTGTTGGAAACCCCGAACACAGGTTTTGTCGCATGAAGGCTCATTTCTCTTAAACCTGTTTGCCAAATATAATAGTCCATTCTTATGGTTTTCTCAATTTGGAGTAGTTACAAGGGGTTTGCTGGTATTCACCTGCAGTGTATGGGTTTTTATGATGGCTAATTACAGTCCAGACCCTGGTGAGATGAGGTTTTCCGCAGGCACCTCATCTAGGTCTTCACTTTTTGGTCATGTTCCATTTATGGAATACTAGGCATAAATGATTTAAGTTTGAGTGAATTGAGCTTAGTCTGAAGTTATGATATGCTACTTTACTTAACATGGAGGGAAATCCAAAAATTTTCCCAGAATGGCACTTACTAGTCTTTAAATGTGAAAGATATATTTTATATGAATATTTTGGAACTATTTTAATAGCCGTTTTAGCAACTACTGACAAGGAAATCCCATATTTAACAAGAATCAGGGCGCTTTGATAATCATTCAATATAGTACAGTAAAACCTGTCTTAAGCGGTCACTCAAAAATACATAAACAAAGATCTTAATAATTTGTATGTTTGTTTGGTGCTTAACAACGCATCAACCCTTGTGGGTCATTAGCGTCAGACAGTATTAAACTAAACATGATTTGGATGGAAAAGGTAAAAATTTGTAATAAATAAAATGGACGATAATAATGAACTTTTAAATGGCAAAGATCTTAATGACAAATGGTAACTTAATGAAGGTCGAAAGTATTGCAGAATGCTCCCCTTGGAGATTCTGCAATACTTTTGACCTGCATTTAGCATCAATCGGTCTTAAAACCCAATTATGGTCTTCTTTTTGAGTGGCTGCTTAAGACAGGTTTTACTGTACTATTTAATAAAATGAAACCACATGCAATATTATACATATTAACGTATGGCTCCCTAAAGAGACCTTTTTTTGCCACAGCTTGGTTTAGGCCTTCATATAAGAGGGTAATCAGACTGGTTTGAACCAGTCTGAAATGGGTTAATACAGGCCCCGAGGTTATAAAACTTTTTCATGCTCTACTCAGCTGAGCTTAAAATTGCAACAGCTCATAAAAAACTTAAATGCTGAAAAACACTGGTTTTTCTTGCATTTTAACTCTCAGATATTGTATTTTTCCTGCTAATAAATGTTAAAATGCCAACAATTGTTGGCATTTTAACATTTATGAGCAGGATAAATTTCGTGCTCAGTTGAGTGGAGTATGAAAAAAGTTTTATAACCTCGGGGCCTGTTTGCTCAAACCTGTCCCATTTATTTGGATATTTATGCACGGTCACCTACCATAATAATGAGGTCAATACTTTGTGAATGAACGGGCCCATGGGATTGGGTTACTTATCTCACAGACAACGAGGGATGCCTCTGCGGAGACTGCATCAGATTTTGCTCAGTCTCACCAGAGGCTTCACTGCTTACACAAGCTAAGTATGGATGAAGATGAATGTTCAGATCAAGCCTTGCTGAATAGCTGCTCATGAATTTTATGGAATGACTACATAAGCCGGTGCCTAGCAAAAGGTACAAGTTGGCATGTGCACCCATCTAAGACTCAGATCAGCCCGAGCATCCAATCGGAACTGCCTCAGCCAATTCCGTGGAATCAGACCTCGGATGTGCATCAAGGATCTACTTTGATGTGACGCTGACGTTACATGACATGATGCTTACGTCACAGAAACCACGCCAACACAATAACAAGTGTGATTGCAGCAAAACAAACGGTTATAAATGTAGTTTATGTTTTTACAATAAAACATCGCTATAGCAATATTTTATTGAACAAAACATAAACTTGATTTATTCTGCCGATTAATTTTTTCGGATGATCAGAAACATAGATTTTAAAAGGGCTGAACCCACATGTTACAGAACTAATTTTCCTTACGCCAGTTCCGGCCAACAAAATGGAGCTTTTTCGTACATAGTACTACGTGTAATGCGCCTTACGTACACCCCAGGCTTGATTCAATTATCTAATTGTGCCGGACTTACCCGATTGCATGAACATCCGCACAGTCTGATCAGAGTCTCCGATTGGTGTCATCCGCACAGTCTTATCAGAGTCTTCAATGGGTGCTCTATGGGTAGCCAACAATCCACTTTTCTTCAGGCAGAATACTAAGACTCTGATCAGACTGTGCGGATGCACTGACTTATTTGAATCTTCACTGTACACACATGTCAACTAGTACCGGCTCGCTTATGCAACAAGTTCCACTTTCTCATGGGATGGCCCAAATACAATGATTGATATATGATGTCTAATTAATATCATAATAAAGAGCAATGTAAAAGCTTATAGCTAAATGACATTACACTGGTATGTATCTATGATGATCAATGACTGATGGCTATGATATATCTTTAAAAACATAATCTCAAAAGAAATTGACGTTTTTGATATGCTGCTTGTTTACATATAAGCCTACTAAAGCTTTACCGTAAATAAAAAAAAATTGTAAGCAAATTGCCTCCATTGAGACCAATTTCCCATTATAAACACATTGTACTGTATCAAACCCTTTCTATAGTCTTTAGGGGGCATGATGGTATGGTAAATGCATGGGTGAAAGTTCAAAATTTCCAAAATCCTGAACTTTTGAAAATCAAATCTTAAAACTTGCGGTATGCCTATAGATAACAACAATTACAAGTTTGAATGGTCAATTGTCTTATAGTCTTAAGATAAATTGAAAATAAATCAAAGAAGCAATAAGAATCTGCCTAATTCAGGTTTTTGAGGCTGACTTCCTGTGGAAAGTCAGCCTCAAAATCCTGAATTCAGGAATAATCTTGAAAGCTTTCACCCATGAATATGGGCCAGCGCACACGATTTTGGTACTTATTACATCAGCGAGCAGTAAAGGCTCAGAGAAGACTACACATATGTGCAGTCCTTAGCAGAGCCTTCACTTCTCGCATGCACTAAGTATGGAAGAAGGAATGTTCAGACCACAAATTAGCCCTCTTGTCCCACTTGTCTGTATGGGCGTCGGGCGGATCCAGGATTTCTGGAAAGGGGGTTCAGATGAATAAGGGGAGGGGGATTCACTTTGCTGATTTTATCTCATTTTTCGTCAATATCCCATGAAAATGAAATAATTTGGTCTCACGTAGAAATTATTTCGCGATCAATCTTCACGAAGTATGGGACTGGGCCGGGATCGAACTCGCGACACCTGGATCTGCAGACAGATATGCATCTGTACCCAAACACGTTAACGACTGCGCTATGCGGCCCGGTTAGATTATAAAGAGAGTTTGATATTGGCCCATGTGATAATACCTACAACAAAACTATACCTTATTTACCCTAAATATTGAGACATCAGAGTAATCTATGGAAAGTCAGCCTCAAAATCCTGAATTCAGAAATAATCCTGAAAACATTCACCCATGGATTAGCTAGAATATTGGAATATTTCTATTGCATGCTTAGTTATTCTTCTTTCAAGAGATTGAGCCCATTTGTTGTTCGCATGCGACAAAATCAGGTTTTCTCAAATGCAAAACAATGTACACCCTGATCATACTGCTTCTAATGAAGCAGTTTAATCTCGATGTACACTATTCCCTCATCTAGGGTAAAAATCTAACAATAACAAAATGTAAGTTATACAGAATACTGCCTTGTAAGTTTTAAGGGAATAATTTTATGATCTATAGTAAATGTTCTTAAATTTTGAACACTCTTTTCCGTATGCAAATAAAAAATATTGATTATGAGGGCTGGAAGTCATGAAATGCTTGTCTGAATAGCAATCAAGGAATACTCTGGTCAGACTGCTTCTCAAGAAGCATTCTGATTTGAGTATGCACTGTTTTTGTTTGATTTGATTCTTTACATCCAATCAAAAATCTTTCAGTGATGTAGGGACAGGTCTTCCTGGGTTGAACCAGTACTAAGCTAGGATTAACGTGTCTTGCTCAAGGACACAACGCAGTGACGCCGCGAGGCTCGAACCCGCGGGGTCTGCCCTGTTTGTCTAGACCTTTTTAGCAGGATGCTAGTGTTCTAAATTTTAGAATATTTACCGTACAAACATTTCAAAGTTGCTGTACAATCAGTGTTAGTAAAAATACAATTAACATACACTGACAAGGCCCAAAATCAGCCTCCACATTTAAATCATTTGTGCATAATCATAGCTTTAGATAAACAATGTTTTTGAGCAGAAAATTGTAAATGTATTCATACCCATTGGTTTTAGCATATGTTTTGTGTGCTCAAAAGAACCGTCTCATTGAGACAGTTCTTTTTAGTACCCACAACATATGTTTTGGTAAAGAAATAAGAAAATTAATTTTTGGTATGCACTCTTAACTAAAGGCCTGATATTGGTATTAATTAGTTAGGCAGCCCTGTACAGCCCCCTAGACACGAGTGTGCAATCAAAGCTTAACATTATTTTCTTATTTCTCAACCAAAACATGTTGTGGGTAATCAAAAGATCCATTATCTATGAGACGTTCTTTTGAGCACCCAAACATACATATGTTATAACTGATAGGTAAGAAAATATCCATAATTTTATGCTCAAATATTTTGTTTATTTTGACCTATGATTATATAAAACTTGCACTCAATCACGAAGACCTGTGAAGGCTCAAACCAGTCTGTCTCATCAGAGCCTTCCTTCATGGCTAGTACATAGTAGTGTAGGTAAAGATCAAATTAAACATACTAGAGGACCTGAAGGTCCTGAGGCGCTCACCTGACATCTTTAATTATGTTAAAATAGGTCAAAGTCAACTACAGCTTATAATAAAACATATTTTGTTTTACCATATATGGGGGTTGCAGCCATTTTGGTCAAGTGACTAAAAACAATCTAATGAATACTCCATCAAACAGCCCGGTGATATCTGAGAAACCAATGTTTATATAGGTATGTGGCAGTCCAAATGAGTGGCATTGGATAAAAGATCACAGGTTAGCTTGACATTTGGTACTTATATAAAGCCATTGTCTCATCGGGTTAAACATTTCTCGAAAGTATTATGATTGTGGCTTAAACAGTCATAGAAAATGAACATTTCATGATTATTCCCGTATAAATACATTAGGAATCAAATTTGACCTTGCCATAAAGTAGGTCAAGCTAGATTCATCATTTGTGCAAACCTGGTGGAGACCACATCCCCAATGCTACATACCAAGTCCCAAGGCCATTGGCCTTTTGTTCTAGAGAATAAGATATTTAAAGGGTTTTTAACAGATATGGGTGCGGTGGCCTTGACCTTGAAACTTATTTATAGCCATTGTCTCATTAGGTTTCACATATCAAGTGAGAATAATGACTTTGGCTTCAACAATATTCAAAAAATCAACTTTTCCAAAAATTTCAAATTTAAATGCAATCGGAAGCAAATTTGACCTTGATGTTAAGTAGGTCAAGGTCAACCTAGGATCATCATTTGAACAAACTTGGTAGGCCCAACATCCAAAATGTTACATACTAAGTCCCAAGGTCATCAGCCTTCTGGTTCTGGAGAAGAAGATTTTTAAAGGGTTTTTACCATATATGGGCATGTTGGCCATCTTGGTCTAGTGACCTAAACAATTTGTTTGAATCTTGGCTAACTTTTTTTAAGGAGTTTTCATATGAAATTTGAGTTCAATTGGCCCAATGGTTTCTGAGAAAACTATGTTTAAATATATTGATGGGACTCCAATATGAGCGGCTTGGCTGAAAGGTCAAAGGTCAACCTTGACCTTTGGAACTTGTTTTTAGCCATTGTCACATTAGATTAAATATACCAAGTGAGAATAATGACATTGGCTTCAGTAGTTTTAAAAAATCAACTTTTCAAAAATTTCCACATTTAAATGCATTAGGAAGCAAATTTGACCTTGACGTTAAGTAGGTCAAGGTCAACCTAGGATCATCATTTGAACAAACTTGGTAGGCCCCACATCCCCAATGCTACATGCCAAGTCCCAAGGTCATCGGTCTTCTGGTTCTGGAGAAGAAGATTTTTAAAGGGTTTTTACCATATATGGGCATGGCGGCCATCTTGGTCATGTGACCGGAACCATTTGAACAAACTTTCGTTCCCCCATCCTAAGGAGTCTCCATATGAAATTTGAGTTCAATTGGCCAAGTGGTTTCAGAGAAGATGTTTGAAAATGTTGACTGATGGACGGACGGGCGACGGACGGACGACGGACGCCGGAGTCACTGGTATACTAATAGCTCACCTCGGAGCCTTCGGCTCAGGTGAGCTAAAAACTGCCAACATTTTCTTATCTATAAAGTTTGTCAATTTTTTTTGGTGCTCAAAAAGAACCTTCTCATCGAGACGGTTCTTTTGAGTACCAAAAATATATACAAGAATTTTTTTTATCAGTTATCCATCTTATCTGGAGGTCTGATTGTTGTTGCCAAAGCCAATAAATAAGAGACACAGACAACTATTTGGCAGCCATTACCAGCCCTTCAGATAAAGAATGTGTAACTGAAAATTATTTTTCATATTTCTCAACCAAAACATAGGTTGTTAGTAGTCTAAAGAACCTTCTTGACAAGATGGTTCTTTTGAGCACCCAAAACAAATGTTTAAATTGATTGGTAAGAAAGTAATAACAATTTTACGCTCAAATTTTTTGCACAATGACACATATATGGATGCTGATCTTGGTGGGGAAAAGCTGAAACCTGCACTGATAATAACCAAACATAACAGGCCTATTACGATAAATGTCGACATAAATTGACTGTTGTATATAAAACACATGCATATAATACAATCAAATTATACGTTCATTGAAAGACAGTCCAGAACAAAGGTCAGATAATTGCAGCGTCTATTTAAAACTAATAAAAACAACAAAAAAAGAAAATTTCAAAAATAGTATACCTCAAAATAAATCAGCTCAAACATAGGTAAAATAAAAATTTCAAATGAAAATAAAATTGGAAAAGACAGATAGCATCAGCATAGCTGAAGCAGATCCAGGGGTTCTATTTTACACTAATTAACATTCATGGCAAAATAAATATACGGAGCAGCTCCTTTGTTACACTGTGTTTGCGGTCCAAATATACATGTAAGAATGGACCGCGTTAGTAAATCCTGGCCCAGAGGTTAATTAACTTTTTCATGCTCATTTCAACTGAGCACGAAATTTCAACTGCTCATAACAACTAAAATACCGACAAATAGAGAAGTTTCTTGCTTTAAGTCTCTCAGATGTTGTATTTATCATGCTAATAAATGTTAAAATGCCAACAGTCATTGGCATTTTAACATTTATGAGCAGGATAAATATCATGCTCAGCTGAGTTGAGCATGAAAAAAGTTTAATAACATCGGGGCCTGTTATTATAGATGGACAATTTTATTATATGGAAATGACCATGGTCATTTCCATATAATTTCTTTGTAAAATTCCATAGTAAAAAAATTTGGGCGCCACACATCAACATGACCTTGTAAAATCCAAATCCGTGTTATAATGAGGTGATTTATAAAGGAACTGAACTGTATTGTGTGCCGCAGGCTGCGTCTCTCACACTATTTCGCAAACTGTTTTCTATAGTGGAAGTAAGGAGAGGCTTCAAGTAAGTAATTTCAAGACCAACCTAAATTTGACCAAAAGTTTTAATCAAGCTCTATAAAAGAAGCCTTTTTTTCAATTGATATGTTTTTCATATTTCTCCAGAAGATTAATTTATAGGTTAACCTGTATCATGTCAAGTCAATCTTGTGGACCCTGCTAAAGCAGGATAGTGAGGAATCTGGATTAATGTCCATTTCTAACCAGCCTTGATACATGGGTGAAAGTTCAAAATTTCCAAAATCCTGAACTTTAGAAATTCAAAATTTTAAAACTTGCAGTATGCCTACAAAACCTTATAATTTCAAGTTTAAATGATCAAATGTGTTCAGCTAATCAGAAAATTAATCAGAGAATCTATTATAAGCTCGCTAATTCCCCATTTTGAGGCTGACTTTCCATGGAAAGCCTGAAAATCCTGAATTCAGGAATAATCCTGAAAATTTTCACCCATGTTGATAGGGAAAAAAGAGAGACTCCAATCAACCATGTTTATCTTGGCCCCATTCTCCACACTTGTTTAACCTCTTAAGGTTTGACTTAACATTTTGTTTTAATAACCTTATTCAACTTAATAAGCACACATGTTTTTTTAAAACATTTTTGGGAAAATAGTGCAGGGCTTTAGTTAAGAGTGCGTACAAAAAATAATTCTCTTATTTCTCAACTAAAACAAATGTTGTGGGTACTCAAAAGAACCCCCTAAACAAGATTGTTCTTTTGAGCACCTAAAACATATGTTAAAACTGATGAAATATTAACAATTTTATGCTCATATTTTGGGGGTTTTTTTAAACCCATGATAGTGTGGATCTTGATCAGCTGGCTTCTGATGTAGCCAGTGGATCAAGAGCTACACTGTTTTTTGTCTACACAATGAATCTATACATGGGTGAAAGTTCAAAATTTCCAAAATCCTGAACTTTCGAAATTTCAAATACAATCTTAAACTTGTCCACTAAATATCCACAATTTCAAGAAGAAATGGTCACTTGTCCTTAGACAGACTGAAAACAAATCAGTGACGCTTACTTAATCTCCTGAATTCAGTATTTTTGTCTCAAAATCCTGAATTCAGGAATAATACTGAAAACTTTCACTCATGTCTGTATTGATAGTGAAATTGCACCAATGAAATGGTTGGAAATCAAAAGTTGACTTTCTACTCAAAAAGACCATGATGTGCAGTTATAACCCTTAGCCCACCAGTCACCACTTGTAGTTATCTGCTCTTCTTGTCTGCCTATGTTCTTAGGCAGCCTATATTGCAAACAGTATGGACCCTGATCAGACTACTCCCTAAAGAGCAGTCTGATCAGGGTTCATATTGTTTGCTTCCGTGAAAAATTTGTGTCTAAAGTACACTGAAAATATGCAGCAAACATAAAAAGCAGACAACATTTCAGGACAAAAAATAGTGGTGGGATAAGGGTGTGTGGGCTTACTAGGTTGAATATGGTAGTTTGCTGTTACTCTCCTAACACCCCTCTGGATCTGCCAGTGCTTGTTCACACCTTTATGCTAGTTCACACTTTTGGGAATGGCCTTCACTTAGTTACGTTATCCATAACCATGTTGTCATAACCTTGTTGGATCGAAACAGAAGCATAATGCTCCACCATGCTTTCTGTGATTGGTGTCCTCATGTGACTGGTCATGTGATTGCCCATGTGACCATTGTTATGCAACCAACCATTGAGCTTGGTACCATTGAGCTTGCATCTAGGCATGGACGGCTCTGTTAAAAGAACAGAGAACACTGATTAGACTTTTTCTAATGTGCCCAGTAACCTTATTGCACTCAGGATGGCCTATTCAATGACATTTTAGCCATTCTGAGTGCTATATTAGGATTTTTGTTATTGTAACAATGTTGCACTCAAAATGGCCTTTACTCTGTTGATTGGTGGCAATTCTGCTAGCAATGAGGTTACTTTTGAAGCACCATACAATATTAGCAGCGGAAGAATGAAACAAATGTCCAAAACTGTGGCAAGTATGATTTGAGCCGCGACATGAGATTTCCAACAATGTGGCATCTTGACATGAATAGACTCAGAACAGCCTGTACAGCCTACTTTTAAGCTTAGAAACTCCAAATGTTGTTCAGACAGTAGCTTAACACTCATAGAATATTCAAGCGACTAGCAAGGGCTCTGATCAGACTGCAGGTATGCGCAAGCTGGTCTGAGCCTTTGCTGGTCGCACATACCATATTGTTGAAATTTCTCAAGTCACGGCTCATTTTGAGTCGCTACCACATGAGCTTATTTAACCCTTAATGTACTAATAAATTCTTCCTTCTGTTTTGATACAAGAAACTTTAATTGGTCCATTGTATATATCGAGGGGTCACAGGTTGTAATTACATTTTTGTCCTAGCAAACAGTGTAGACCCTGATGATATGTCACATCATGCGACAATTAATCAGGGTCTTCAATGTATGCGATTTCGCATTACAGTAATTAATTGACAACATGGCTTGGCAAATAATGCATAATAGGCAAAATGAAGACAAATTACAGATAATGAAGTCCTTCATCAGCTGGCATGAAGAGCTGCTTAATTACCAAACTGTAGGTTGAGACTTGTAAGAGGACATCCTAGCATGCTAAGAGTACTAAGTCAACTTCGCACGCATATGGAGTAAGTACCATTGGCTCGCAAAGATGGTAAGATGAAAATGTTCAATATAAAATACTTTCACTGTAGTTTAAATTTATATACAATAGACATTTTGATATAAAGATGTTCTGTATAAATATCCAAGTATTCGATAACAATTCTTAGGTTTAGCAGGCCTATTAATATTGGTCGGTCCGGTACGGGCCAACAAAAATATTTTATTTTTGGCCAAACTGTTTTCTAGAAACTAACAACGCGATAAACAACATGTGACAGGCCTCTAGATATCAGTGTCTTAATATTTTTCTTACTTCTCAACCAAACATGTTGTGGGTACTCAAAAGAACTGTCTCAACGAGACAGTTCTTTTGAGCACCCCAAAAAAATGAGATAAAAAATTAATGGATAAGAAAATATTCAATTTTATGCTGAAAATTTTTTGTTTATCTTTAAAAAATTACATTTCTTACTTCTCAACCAATATATGTTGTGGGTACTCAAAAGAACCGTCTCAATGAGAAGGCTCATTTGAGCACCCATAACACATGTTAAAATTGATAGATGAGAAAGTATTCATGATTTTATTTATATGGACCTTGGACCTATGCCATGACTTCAACGCAATCAGATAAAATGTGACTTTAATCTTTGGCTTTCTTGAAAGGGTGAAAATGAAGATACTGGTGGGCTAAAACATTCGCTGTCTTCACTCGTTGAGCTCGTGTGCATTGGTTTAAACACTAGTGGAATGTCTTTATCAACAATTTTTGTGCTATTTTCACAGTCTGTAATTTCTAGCGTGTTTGGTCCATTATTTTCGTTTATGCCTCTAGCATGGTGAAATCCATTGTGCAATGGCTGCTGCTGGTCTAATGCCTTGCTTGAAATTACACCGCCGAAGTCTGGAAGAGAAATGTTTGGGCCAGCACATGAGAAAATGGTTTTATTTACAGTTCTTATGATATAGTTGTTAACCATTTGCATGCTGGGTAATTTATCCTTTGCATGCTGGGTAATTTATCCTTTGCATGCTGGGTAATTTTTCAGGGTTCATACAGGCAAGATTGTGTAAAATTCAAGGACTTTTCAAGGACTTCTAAAAGACTTTCCTACTGTTTTCAAGGACTAAAAGATAATGCAAAATACTGATATAATGTTAAAATTCGACTTCAGAAATGCTAGACTAAGAAAATGGAGAAATTAGTACTAGAAAATGAGTATGAAATTGTTGTGCCTTTTCTCTATCAACAGTGTTAAGTTCTACAGAAAATAGAAGAATTCATAGATCTTTTCACGGCCTTTGAGTATTTTTCAAGTACTTTTCAAGGCAAATTTAATTTTAAAGGACTTTTCAAGACATTCCTGACTATATTCAAGGACTTTTCAAGCCTGTGTGAGCCCTGATATTGCTGTCTGCTAACTTTTCAAAAAATTATTTCAGGAATATTATCAGAGTGTCAAACGGTTTCAATCCAGGTCAGGACCGACATTCTGTCCTTCCTGATCTGGGTCTAAACTGTTTGCAAGGGATATCAGCAGAAGACAAAAATCACCGCTAGCAAGTTATTATTAAGAGTCTATAAGCTTCATCCTCATTGAAATATTCCAATCAGTTCTTTGCATACTGGTTAGTTTTGCATGCTAATTTGCAGTCTGTAGATTTTAAAACAAATCATTACCTTTCAGAGTGTAAGAGTGGTATTATATTGGTAAACAGTTTAAATCTAGATTATAATGATGACTTCCTTGAAGAGAAGGAGTGTTATATAACTTTGCAGTTATCATGGATGCTTTAGAGTTTCATCAACTGGTTTTTTTGCCATTAAACAAAGGGTATGAAAATTTTTGCCATCTCTCTAGCTATTACAGGCTTCATACAGGCAAGTGTGAGTAAAATTCAAGGACTTTTCAAGGACTTCTAAAAGCTTCTCCAACAGTTTTCAAGGACTTTAATTAATGAAAAATACTTATCCAAGTGTTAAAATTCTACTTAAGAAATGCTAGACTGAGATTATGGAGACAGTACTGGAAAATTAGTGTAAAATTGCTGTGCCTATATTTGGTGCACCAAATAAAGGCACAGCAATTTTATACTGATTAAGGTCTCTTTCAACAGTGCTAAGTCCTACAGAAAATAGTATAATTCAAGGACTTTTCAAGGCTTTTGAGTGATTTTCCAGTACTTTTAAAGGCAGATTTTATTTTCAAGGACTTTTCAAGAAAGCCCTCTAAATTCAAATGTTTCAAGCCTGTGCGAACCCTGTATTAACACACCATTGAGACCATATTAATGCTCTGGGATACTGACAAATAAGACCATGCTTCTAGAAAACATCTATAAAACATGCCTAACATAAACACGCTGCTACTAGCATCTATCTTTCCAACCATCAAAAAATCAGGAGACATTAATTCTGAAATTGTTATGGTTCACAGGCTTTCTTGTACATGCTGCCTGGATGCCTATATTTAAGGATTGAAGTTCAGATTTTTAGCTTGCACTGGATGATGCAAAACATTAGGCCTTTTAATATCTGTGAGGCCCACATTCCCCTCCCCCCATTTTTTAAAGATCCCCCCCCCCCCTTATTTTAAGGAGGGGGGATATTTTTATATAGAAAAAGAAGAGAAAATATTAAAAATTAAGTAAAATGCTCGCTATCATTAGAAATCCCTCCTGGTTTTTAAATCCTAGAATAACACTGTTATAAATTGTAAGAGTTTCTTCAACGAAAATAAGTGAAATGTTTTGCACTAAAGTAGCCGGCTCCTCAACGCCAATTAGCAGGTGAAATTGTTGGCCACTGGCGCTTGGGGAAAACACTGATATATTTGAAGTTGTTCTACAGACATGAAGTCAGTTCGGGTGTACACTCAATAGAATGACCACTTTCAAAGCAGAACAGTTCTACTGCTCTTAAAAAGTAATAGGTATTGTGGCAAGAACCAATTTTGCTTCACAGTCTGATCAGTGCATTTGTTATTATCTCTCTAGATATTACAATAGCTATACTTACTACATGCAAACATTCAATATTCTAGCTAGTTTATGTAGCTAAACAGGCTGGATTGAGCTTAACCTGGTCGCAAACCCAGAAGTCAGGTTTTAAAAATGATCTTGAGTAACTCTTTTATATATAATACCAATGGCCATGCATATATTATACATGGCTACCTACCACCTTTGTCCCAACCTAGCATTGTAATTAATTGATTGTAATTGATTGAATTGTTCTGTATGAACAGTAAAGAGTTTAATTCAGGGGATGTCATGCAACCCTTCCTTTATTGTACAGTAAAACCTCGTTATTTTTTGTTTGTTTGTCTTGTTGCTTTACGTCCCAAGTCAACAGCTATGGTCATTGTGGGACGGTCAGTTCACCTAATCACACTTTTTCCTGGGCAGGCTTGAACAAGCGGTTAACCAGTAATTTGTGCACATACTTTCGCTTGTAACTGACAACAACCCTTCTTGAATGAATCAGCAGAAGGGAGGAGAATGACCGTCGAAATTATTTCATGATCAATCTCCACGAAAGTATGGGACCGGGCCGCGATCGAACCTGGGACCCCTGGATCTGCAGTCAGACACGCATCTGTAGCCAGACACGTTACCGAAAAAACCTCGTTATAACGCCACCATCAGGAAAAGGGAATTTTGGCGGTATAACGAGTTTGGCGAAACAAGGTCTGGATTTCTGCCAGTTACACGTCAACATAGTAAGATGCTCATGCGATATTGGTAAGGAAAAAGGGGATCTACATTATCCTTTCGGGTAATTCCGTCGATGTAAGTGGATACTGCTACACCAGCGGATGTTACCAGTAACTTTTTGCAAATTGTTCATTGAATATCATTCTCACGAGACATAGCGATACCTAGATCTCTCGCATTTTGAGCTTTGAATTATGGGTAGCGTTTGAAATAGTCTGTTCAATTCTCGTGACAGAATTTATAGTTTACAGGTTAGTGCATGCTAGAGTGCTTCATATTTGCGACAATGCCTTGAATATAAGAATAATTAAAAGTTAGACATTTTTACACAACAAACAACAAAACAAACTGATTGGAAATAAATTTTATTATTCAGACCAAACAAAGGTAAACGCATCTCACCTTTACTTACCTTGATTAAAACTTTTCATCAATGTGCATTTTTCACTGCAATTATCTGCACCACTGCGGTGTCGTTGATTTCTCACATGATAAGTCCATGACACCTTTGATCAGCTAATTGGTACCGACACAAGGTCGCTTTGCGGTAATTACGAGGGAATTTATGCATATATAAGCATGTTTGTTTTTTTAAATGAATGGCGGATGGCGTTGAGCAAGTTTGGAGCTTTAACGAGGGAATTTTACATAGGGGAAATCCGGACATGGAGAAATTATGGCGGTTAACGAGTTTGGCGGTTTATTAGGGGGGGGGGGCTATATAACGAGGTTTTACTGTACATAAATATCATGCAAACTCAAATGTATACCAGTGCTCCAGATAATTTTAACTACCATCAGCACTGGTACTGGTCCAAATGAAACTTGATCCGTACCAGCTATTTTCAATCCGTACATGTATTAATTTTGGCTAAGCCAGGGTTTTACAGGACGCAATATCCTGCGTCTTATACGCATAAATCATTAGGTAGGACCCGTCAATTCACCTTACCTGCGTCCTCTGGGACGCAGATGTGTTTGTTGTGCCTTTCATTAAAAAGTTATTTCATAACGATTCCAGTTTTCCCATAGTTACAGGTTATCTATAAATAAATAGGACAGGTGCTCTTGTTTTAGACTGCTGCACTGACCTCGTAGGTAAACGAGAAGTGAAAACATCCGTGCAAACATCGGCCGTGAAAAAAAGTCGTAAAATATCATGCTTTCTCTCAGGTCCGCTCTGCTAAAAAGCATGGAAAACGTATACTGATTTGTCCATCACTGACTTTGTGTATTGATTTTTTCATAGTGTGAATAATCTCACTGACAACTCAGCTGACCGCTCAAGCGTGAAGGGCAATTATCTTGACACTTTTCTTTCTTTTGTATATGACGAATTATGTAACATTTTCACTTGGAAAGGCTCAGGTCGGCAATAGATCAAAGATACCAGAGACTTCAGATAAGTGGAGACTTGTAGACAGATAGATAAAATACAATGACAGCAAGATCATGTGTATTTCAAATTTACCAACCAAATTTCTCAGGATGGAAAGCAAGTAGCAGTCTGATCAGTGACTGTTTTTTCTTGTGTTTTTTTTTATCTCAATTAGAGAAAAGTCTGATCAGAGACTGTTTTTTTCTGTCTTCTGGATGCAGCAATCTATCACTTCTCCCTGTTTTCTCAAACTTCTCCCTATTTGTACTGGAGAAGAAGCACTCCCCCTAAATTTAAGGGCTATATAGCTTGGTCCCTGCATATTATAGGGACAAGTTCAGCTTTTGTAAAAAAAAGCGTATAGGATTGTGTTTCACTGATGGTAATATGTGGCCCTCAAAAAATTCAAATGGCCCCCCAAAATATCGGAAGGGGGCCAAACATACATGTTGCCCTCAAAATAACTGACCTGGGGACAACACCGAGCCTTCATGGAAGGATGTACTACCTTCCAAAATTCGAAGCTTATCTAAAAAGATGGGACCCCCAATTTCAATGATGGGACCCCCATCATATTCAAAGTTGAGTCCCAAGGACCCCCAAACATTCAACTTGGTGTAAAACCCTGCTTAGCCAATTTTTTTTGAAAGCTTATACTTGTTGTTGCTGTCTTCATGTACAGTTTGATCACTCATCAATCATAACAGCTATTCGCTATATAAATGCACGTAGACAAGAATATTTGAACAGGGAGCCATCTATAAACACGCTGGGCTTCTAAATTCGAGAAATTCCTACTTTCAGTTGCTACTTTGACTGGTTCACACAAAATTACAAGGAACAATGATAGTTAACTCCCCGAGAGTGGTCTCTGCGCACATATTATTATGAAAACAGGTGTTCATGAAGGAAGACATGGTAAGGGGAAGCAACTGAACATTGGTGAGTTTCTATTGAGGCAAAAATAAAACATCGATAAGCAGTCCAGCAAGTTGAATCTGGATTTCTGAACGCATAAATTTTGATAGATTCACAAATCAGTTCAAATATCAAGCATCTTCTGATTGGAAATGGATGAAAACTACGGGTTACCGGTAAAAACGTACCGTACAGGCAAAATAAAACCCTTATTTGGTACGTAATAATTTTCAACTCTATCTGTATTTGGGAAAAACGGACCCGTAATTTACGTCTGTACGGACGCTATCTGGAGCGCTGGTATACTCTCGATGAAATGGTCAAGCAGAAATGACAATATCTAAATATATATATATATACAACTCTTATCACCGCAGTATCATTTTAGCTAAATAATCAGGCAGTTGTTATCTTCTGTTTTTTTTATTTTTTTGTAATGAAAGGATGACACAAAATTTGAATTTTAAAATTAAAGGTAAACTTCCAGTTTCAATCCCAATGCTAATTGTTTTTGTGTTATGAGGAGGTTTGTAACACACCCATTTTTTAATTTCTTTTTTTTTTCCTCATTAGATAAAATCAACCTAAAACTAGAAAATGATTATCATGATTATAGGGTAGCATGATACTCCTAAATATTTAATATTTGACCCTATGATGGAAACATCAAAACTTTTCTCAAGCTGAGACTAATATCAGGGCACCTTCATTGCAATTGGTTATCTCAACCATTTTTACAGCAGTAGTTTGTGATTAAAGAGATAAGCAGCCATGTTATAAAGTTACAAATAAAAACTTAAAAGACAAAAGACAAACAGTGCTTTTAGTGTTCAAGCAACAAATGATTTAATAACCCTTTGTATACTGGAAACCGGGCCCGAGGTTATAAAACTGTTCATGCTCAACTCAGCAGAGTATGAAATTTATCCTGTATATAAATGTTACAATGCCAACAATTGTTGGCATTTTAACATTTATTAGCAGGATAAATACAGCATCCGAGAGTTTTAAAGCATAAAAAGTCTTTATTCTTCACCATTTTACCTTTTTATGAGCAACTGAAATATCGAGCTCAGCTGAATTGAGCATGAAAAAGGTTTTATAACCTCAGGGCCAAGCTTTAAGAGTAATTAATATCTAACAAACCCTGGTTATACTTTAACAGGGTATGCACTGTTTGCTAAAAAATAACTTCAGGGATAGACTAAACAACATAAGTTCAAAATTTCAACCTGTGACCCCTTACCATCGTAACAGTATACAAAGGGTTTAACAAAACAGCAAAATGAAAGCATACTGGTTAAAGTTCGCAAAGCCAGCTCTACACTAACCTGCAAGAAATGTTGACAAGAGTTATTGCCCCTTTGTCCCGACTTAAACATTTGATCCTGTGCCGCCGCCCATATTTCTTTTCAAAGGGGCAGTGGAGAGTGCAAGGATGGCAAAGTAGGAGCTGAGCACATTGTTATTAAGAGCAGTTTCTGCGGCCTCGCTGGACAGGACTCCTATGAGAAATGGAACAAAACAACGAGTTCCGCTTGCTCACTTTGGTGCCTCGCTCGATCATAGCTTTACATAGGACATTTTACGCACGATTACTCTTTCTCTTATTTCAACATGAAAATATCTTATGGCACGGCTCTAGATAAGTGTGTGTAATTAAAGATTAATTTTCTTTTTTAATCAAGCAAAACGCATGTTGTGATTATTCAAAAGAACGGTCTCAATGAGACAGTTCTTTTGAGCACCCATAACTAATGTTAAAACTGATATAATCATGTTCCTTGCAGCCTCGTGATCACCTGCTGGAAAAGGGCCAACCTCTTGGCTCTCTTGAGCACGAGGTTTCCTTGTGTTTTTTGTCACTTTCCCATATGATGTCTCGGGTAAGGTGTGGTACTTGATTGTTTTGATTCCTGATCTTTGCCTTCATCTTTATTTTTATAAGAAAATAATTACTTTCAAACTTTAAAATTTTGTTTTGATCTATGTGATGTGGTGCACATGGATGTGACTTGTTGAAATACTTTCAATGGATACATGTACCGTACCAATTTTATGTGCCAAGATATAAGATTTTGGTACTTTCACATTGACAATCAGCAAAGGCCCACACAAATATTCTCAGATTATGTGGGTAGTCTCTGCAGTACTATCACCAAAGGTCCAGATCAACAAAGTTTTTGGGTGTATGTCAATTTCAGAAATTCTAACCCTTTCAAATATTTTCTTTTGTTTGATTTGATTCTTAATGTCCCATCAACAATCTTTCAGTTAAACAGGGACGGGTCTTCCTGGGTAGAACCAGTACTAAGCTAGGATAAATGTGTCTTGCTCAAGGACCACAACGCAGTGACGCCGATGAGGCTCGAACCCGCCTTTTTCAAATATGACAATACATGTATTTTAATTTTTTCTGTAAATTTTTTTTTTTGGTGCTTTTAACATTATTATTTAAGTCAATTAAGTTAATTAACTAAATATCCTGAAATTTCAACCATAAGTTACAGCAAACAGAGAATCTATTTGAGGTAATCAAGAATTTGATCATGTCTCATATTCTGGCTTATTTATTGTGAATCAACGATTTTGTAGATAGCATGATAAAATGTTTTAAATTTTAGAACAATCACCAACTAAATTATATGACTACCCCACAGGAACTTGTCACAAACTTTTTTTATAGAAAAAGTAGGCGTGTATCTGTAAACATAGACTATAAAAGTAAATATATGCCTACTATTTTCTATTCAAAGGGTTAGTGACTAGTTCCTGTGGACTACCCCCTTCACCATTGAAATAAAAATTATAGCTTTCAGAGAAAACAGTTGTCACCCACCACACACTCAAAATTAAACTATTCAGCTTTGCTGTGACCTTGAAAATAAGGGCAAGGTCACCAAAACCTAAGCATTACCGTTAATAGAATACATTATCTGTCATCAGTCAATTTTCAAAAAGTCAGAAACTAAGTTATTCTGCATGCCCAATCATATAGCAAAGAAGTTAGTTTTACAATAGAAAATACTGATATATGTGTGTGTCAATAAATGCTGATATGCAAGACAATGAATACTTCTAATGTTTCTGTCAGTAGAAACAAGGCACATACTTATGGGAAAATGCCAATGTAACACTAATCACCAATATCAATATATTTCACAGGTTTAGATAAACAAAAAATTCAAGCGTTAAATTGTAAATATTTTCTTACCAATAATTTAAATAATATGTTTTGGGTGCTCATTGAGACTGTTCTTTTGAGTATCCACAACATATGCTTGGTTGAGAAATAAGAAATTAATGTTGTTACGTAGGCCTGACATTTACAAGGCTGCTTGCAAGTTTGGTTCAAATCCATAGAGATGTACCACAGTTACCATGCATATTCAGACAGAGGCCTTTAAGCAAATAGCCATACGCCCAGTTAAGGATTTTTGCTAGCGAAAATGGTAATTATTTTCTTACCCATCAATTTTAACATGTGTTTCGGGTGCCTGTACATAAGCATGACAGTGATTTAAGTTTAACCTGTATTAGCCCCCTGATTATGGTTTACATTCGGCTAAAACACGGTATTGGTGTGGATTTAATTTTTTCAAGTTATATCTATGCTACAGGAGAACTGTGTCAAAAAGGAACATTTTATAAGAGTTATGCAGAAAGGCATTGTCAGGTCTTGTTTGCCCAAAAATTTCAAGCTGCTATCATTGCCCGTTTTAGAGATATATGGTCTATAATGTGCTCCCAAAATGGCCATTTATAAGCGTTATGCAGTCTCATTTTGAAAATCAAATCATTTAAAGTCCAATTAATTCATGTTTCTTATTTAAATATTGGTACAAAACTGTTTGCATCTTATAAAGACACTTATCTTCTACATTTTTGCATTTTGAATTAAAGAAATTGGTCAAAAATTGTGGATTTTCTCCTCAAATTCCTAAAGATAGTGATTTTGATAAAAACTGCAAGAACGACACTAATACACTGTACTATGTCCATGATTACACAAGACGATCTGTTTATTTAAGTAAAATTCATTTCCAATATATCATTAAAGACTATAGTTTCCAAGAAGTACAGTTTGCATTCCAGGCTAGTCCAATGCTTCACAACATAGAAAATTTCTGTCAGGAACAAAAAAGTAAATTTTTGTAGTGTCTGTAACCGTGACAATTCATGAAGCGAAATCTTGAAGATTTTCAATCTCAGAATAACTTTCTTTCAACATAAATATCAGATAGACAAAGTTTCATTGTCATGACAATTGGAATCTATGAGAAATTAGCATCAGAAAAAGTTACAGACACTACATGGAACATTGGACCAGATTTAAGTGCATTTTGACAAAGAATATTTTTTGGATAGTTGACCTTTTGTACTACTGTAACTACTACTAGTAACTACTTTGATGTCTTTCAGCATTGAGATATACTTCTGGTTAATGTGAAGAGATGCAATCTGATAGAGGGCAATTTATGAAAAATTCAGCCAATGGTTGTCGTAAAGATATGCTTATATTTTACATCATTAAGTGTTTATCTTCTTTGTTTGGCCTCTCATAATGCTAACCAGTTTCTCACATTGTTGTTTCAGAGAAAAAGAACTGCAGATATTTATATTTTTGCTCTTATCCTGCATGTTATATCTTAAGTGTAGTGTCCGTAACCTATTAACAGGTAGAAGTAAAAGTATAAAAAAAATTATATGAAGGAATATTTTCAAAAACAAAGACTAGTTTTAGGTAAGATGTGTAAAAAACAATGTAGAAAATGACAATATATTATTGTATCAAGTGCTTAAATTTTTCCTAGTGAGACACTCATCAGCACCAATACTGTGTTTTAGCTGATTGTTTATTCAGACCTTTCAGTCCAAATAGTTAGGGTAGGGCAGATACAGTAACAATCAGGACATCTGTCTTAAATATCTGCATCTGGTGAAATAGGGTGATCTTAATTTGCGCTATTTGTGAGTACATGTCAGTCCTTTAGTTAAAAGTGTGTATCAAATAATTATTTTTTCTTATTTCTCAGCAAAATCATATGTAGTGGGTACTCAAAAGAATCGTCTCAATGAGACGGTTCTTTTTAGCACCCAAATCATAATTGAGCCGCGTCATGAGATTTCCAAAAATGTGGTATGTGCGACTAGCAAAGGCCCAGACCAGCCTGCGCATATGCGCAGTCTGATCAGAGCCTTTGCTAGGCGCTTGAATATTCTACCAATATTAAGCTACTAATCGAACATCATTTGGAGATTCTAAGCTTAAAAGGAGGCTGCATAGGCTCGTATGAGTCTACACTTGTCAAAATGCCACATAGTTGGATATCACATGTCGTGCCTCATATGTTAAAATTGATGGGTAAGAAAATTCTACAATGGAACACTGAAAAATTTGGTCTATCTAAACCTATGGCATGGGTAATAATCAGTAAAGAAGCATAAAGATATCTCTTATCAGTTTGTTTAGAGAAGAGAGGTTTTCTTACAATATGATACATGACTTCACAATATTTTATCAAGAACTCAAGATAAGTTGGAATTATAAGAATCTATCATGAGTGTGAGGTGGGATAGAAAAATCTGTGACGAGGATCACCAGTTTTTTTTTTCATCACGAGGCTTGCTGAGTGATGACTAACAGTGATCCCAAGGGACAGATTTTTCTCTCCTACCCCTACACAAATAATAGATTCTTTTCTTTCATTAAATTTTGTAATAAGCTTCCAGAAGTTCTTTATTACTCTGAGATGCAATATTTCATGATGTCACATTGGCATAACAATGACATCATTCATAATTTTGACGACTATGTGAGCGAGTTCTTCTACAACCAATTTACAGGCAACACATGTGTCACCTGGATAAAAGAACATTGGTAAGATAAAAAAAAAATATGTCCCAGGCTGAAATCTTAGATACAGTAAAACCTGCCTTAAGCGGCCACTCAAAATAAAGACCAAAATTTGTTTTCAAGACTGATTATTGCTTAATGAAGGTCGAAAGTATTGCCATTCTGCAATACTTTCGACCTTCATTAAGCTACCAAGTTAACAAGAATCAGGGCGCTTTGATAATCATTCAATATAGTACAGTAAAACCTGTCTTAAGCGGTCACTCAAAAATACATTAAAGATCTTAATAATTTGTATGTTTGTTTGGTGCTTAACAACGCATCAACCCTTGTGGGTCATTAGCGTCAGACAGTATTAAACTAAACATGATTTGGATGGAAAAGGTAAAAATTTGTAATAAACAAAATGGATGATAATAATGAACTTTTAAATGGCAAAGATCTTAATTACAAATGGAGACTTAATGAAGGTCGAAAGTATTGCAGAATGCTCCACTTGATTGTGGTACTTGATTGTATCGATTCCTGATCTTTGCACCATTACTTACTTTCATTAAGCTACCATTTTCCATTAAGACATTTGCTTTGTCTATTTTTAAGTGGTCGCTTAAGACAGGTTTAACTGTATTCTTATCCATTGTTCAAGATAATTACACATCACTTTTCTTATTTCTCAACCAAAACATATGTTGTAGGTACTCAAAAGAACCATCTCAGTCTGACGGTTCTTTTTAGCACCCAAAACTTACGTTAAAACTGATGGGCAAGAAAATATTTACAATTTTATGCTATTTCTTTTTATCTAAACCTGTGTTATAATACCCTCAATATTTTTGGCTTGTCTGAACCTATGTTGTATGCCTCAATTACCTTCACATCTTGCCCTTTTGAAGCACTCCTGCTCCACTTCTTCAAGGCCCCTTTTCTTTCCAGCTATATGTAGGCCATTCCAGGTCCCAGCATTAAATGCCACATCCCCATTTGTAGCCCCCTCCATAGCACCATTTGAATTGAGATACTGGTTCCCCCCTTGAGCCTCATCCTCCATTTCCATATCACAGTCTTCCGATTGGTTGTTGTTGTTATGGTTCAGTCCATTTGTCATGCTGGGGGTAGCGGACAACCCAGCGGCTTCCGTTGAGATGTAGTGCGGGTTAGAGTGGTATCTGTTTACTGAGATCAAAGTGTTTCCTCCCGAGGGCGACTGGAATACATGTGGTGGTGAGCTTCTTTCTGAGACGATAGGGTTGGACATTGGGTTGGCCAGGCCAGCGCTAGGATGGGTAACTGGAGTTCTCATTTCTTCATAAACCCTCGTTGCTTGAACCTGAATTTGCATAGCCCTTTCTAGATAGTTTGCACATTCTGTAAACCCTGATGAGGCAGCCACTTGTGCTGCTGTGTTACCAGAGTTGTTTCTGACGCTGAAAAGAAGATAACAGTAAATTTTAAAAAATTTCTAACTCTTATATGGGCTGCGTCTCAAGAAAACCCGTCTTCGGGGTTTTCGACCAAGTCATACCCAAACCAGCCTGCTCAGCAACAGAGACTAGCTAGAAAATTGAAATTTCCCTTGAAGCAAGTTTAAATATTATATGATACTTTGCAATAAGCGAATACTAAAGGCACTGATCAGACTGCGGGGATGCGCAGGCTGATCTGCGCCTTTGTTGTTCGCAAACCCCCTAAGACAGGTTTTCTCACGTTGTGGCCAACATGTTTCTGTACTTAAAAGATCTGTTGGTTATCAGGACCAGAATTCACAAAATGTGTGTGGAAATGATTTTTATTTAAGCTTATAGCTTATATTTAAGCTTATAGCTTACTGTCAGATTCTGTAACCATCGACGTAAAAACTATGTATAATATAATGAATTAAAACACACAAAAAATCAAATATTTGGTTCATTCAACCCATCACACTTCACTGATAAGTACATTTTAAAATTTGGAATGCAAAAATATTTGCTGTGACACAATTCAGTTAAGGTCACAAAATGGTTCTTTTTTTCCCCTTAAAATTGGAGAAAAAAATCCACATGTAATTTGTCATTGGGAACATGACCCAATATCAACTGTCAAAACAGGCCCCAAAAAAATGCACTCTTATCTGAAGGTCTGTTACCATGCTGAACACAGACATACATGTTTCATGTTTTGAAAACAATATACATGTAGATTCAAATCAGTGACAGTTCAGATAAAATCTGATTGAAGGTAGCCAACTGACAAATTCTTTCAAAGTATTAGTTATATGACCCTGGTGACCTTGAAAATCATGGGATGGTGACCAAATCTTACCAAAGTATCTGTGTAAGTGTGGTCAAATTACATCCAACAATTGACAAGGTAGAATACATACAAAGAGTTATGACAATGCTGAAGGATCCATACCAAAAACATTGTGTCCGCCCTCCCCTTTGGAACCGATACCAAAAACCATTCTCCCGTCCACCTCTTCATGTGGTTGGGGGACAATGTCACATAACTATTAGACAATCCTTAAAATGATGAAGCTTATAAGAATACATGCATAGGTGAAAGTTCAAAATTTCCAAAATCCTGAACATTAGAAATTAAAAGTTTAAAACTTGCAGGATGCCTACAAAAACAAATAATTCAAGTTTAAATGATGAATTGTGTAGAGAATCTAAATATTAATCAGAAGTTATTATCTCCCTAATTCAGGATTAATCCTGAAAACTTTCACCCATGCACATGTGTGCCTGAATTCCCTATGAAGTTGGTCCAGCCCCCAATATGTATCTCTGTACTTACTCAAGCTTGGCTCCTTGAGACACAAGTAGACTAATACATTCCATGCTGCCTGTCCTTGCTGCCTTGTGACACGGAGTTTCTGACAAATAATCCTGACAAGAAGAAAAACAATGATAGTATGTTACGATACAGAATGGCTGGAATAACAGAATCAGCTATGGTTGCGTATACGCACAAATACGCAGTGGTTTAGGTATGCACCTGGGCACCTATTCGAACCATGATACGGTACTCTTTCTTTTGATAGTCCCAATAAAAGGTCGGTTTGTCTGAGATGGAATTCATTGTATCTATATTTATCAACGCTTGCACGTTTTCCTTATTCTTCTTGAATATCTCGGAAATCTTGTGCGTTTTTCAATATATAAAGGATGGAATTTCCCATTCTTGTTAGGGGACATTTTAAACATACCGATGAAAGGTTCGATATAGAGATGCTATTCATTATTATAAAAGGTACGTGAAGTTATATATATCGTTACTGTATTGATATTGTACATGATAGGGCGATGGCGATCCGTGTAATTGCATTGAATCGCGATGTCTCTAGCATGTCACATTTGTATTGAAATAATAAGTCACTCGTTTTCTATTTTTGTCGTCTGTTGAATCGGCCAGCATTCCGTGTATGTGTTCTTTCGGGTGTTATCAATAACGTCCCGTTTTTTTTGGTGAAAATAGCGATTGTTACGCACTTGCGTATGAAGTTACGCACATGCGTATTGCCTAAAAATCTGCTGGGACCATTCTTGCGGCTATAGTAAAAGCTGTCCGAATGGACTCGTCGGGTTATTTCGGACAAATGTAGTCACAGGCCATGTCGGGCCCGCACCTAAAACTATAATGGCATGCTGAAAGATTTACCAGGGACCGATAGGTGAAAAACAATTTTAGCAGCTAGATTTTAAATTGTTGTGATTTGTACGGCGTTGTTGGAAAGACGATTTAACTGCTAGTGATAATCGACTTTCTGTAGCGACCTGTCTGTGTCACCTCGAGTTATATCTGACGCATATAAGAATAAGGGTTAGGTGCATACACTACAACACACTTACATAAATAAGGTGATAGCTGACATGTATGTTTAGAGATTAGGTAGGTGTAATGTTACACCAAAGTAAATGTAAGATATTTTTGTTACACCAAAGTAAATGTAAGATATTTTCGTTACACCAAAGTAAATGTAAAGCATTTTTGTGTTACACCAAAATAAATGTAAGAAAGCATTGTACGGTTTTACACACATAAAACAGCAGAATGTAATCTCTCAATATTGATGTATATGTTTTGCCGAGAGGTCATAATTAGTTGTTTACAACTGATACGTTATACATGTACGAAATTAGTGCGTGGGCAGGGTGATGTCCGACGTAAACGTCCAAACGTTACGTCGGCACCACACTGTTCAACCTTTTTCCTGGAATTTTAAGAGAATTGGTATCAGTATGTGTAAACCTCGAAACTATCTAGATAACGTGACCTTGAAGGGAAAAAGGGCCACAGGATCTTGATGTTTCGGCTGCGATAGCGTCTCAACCAGGGTGACGTTACGACAGTGTATAGAAGAGTTTGTTACGTATGGGTTTGTTCGTTTGGCATAAGAGGTATTGTTTAGCGCTGACATAGGCCAGTCACTAAAAAATACTTCTCTATTATATAAGTTTAAGTGTGGGTATTTAGAAGAGCCGATCCATCCTAACCGCATGAGAGCCGTTAGCCATACACCCACGGGTGTGGGCTAATCGCGCGCTTATAGGGTTAGGCTGTAATTTAAAAGAGTAAGACCACTGAAATTATTTCTATTTTTGTAAACTTCGAACGAACAACCCCATTATCGACGCAAAAGAGTGATTCTGAGATTCTAAATATAGATTGTTTTTTGCAGAATCATCTCTTGTGTCCCCTCCTACGTTGGAGGCTGAAAGTTGGTGAGCCATTGATAAGTACCTGAGGGCACATAATAGTTGTCCCCCTTAGGCCACGACCAGCGTGGATCAAAGCCCCAATCGTTACAACGTAGTGCAACAAAAATGGGAAGCCAACCGGCTCGAATGGTTATATGAAAAATCTGACGTCCCTACGTGGGATATGATCAGGAGGACATAAATTAATACTGACGTCTTGAGTAACGATCAGTAGTACGCGTAACAGATAACACGAATACGTTAATCCAGTGACGACCAAAGTACAGGTTCGATCACCTCAGCGCCGATGGTCTGAAATAGACACACGTGCAGCTTAGAAGACATAGTGTTCGCGAGACGCGTATAATCTCGAGATTTCTCGTCAATACGAGAACTTAAATATTAAAGGATCCAATTGTTTTTTTTTCTTAAGTTATATGTTAATCATATTCTTTACGTCTCTTATTTCTGACTAGTTGACGTACATCTAGAACAGGACAGTCCAAGATTGGTTCTAATTGAAACGATCTTGGAGTGGCAACTTGCTCTAGTATAGGATGGTCAATTAGCCAGAAATAACAGCGTAGGTGGTGTCATTGTATATTAATGTGTTGTTGATGTTTTCTTAGTACATAAAGTACTGAAAAGTTTTTGCTAGTTGTGTGCATTATTTTTCCCTGGTAGCATCGTCATCGCAAAAAGGAATTTTCCAATAAGATTTCCCCTCTTCCTTCCTGACCGGCATTATGTCGTAACATAGTACATGGATACAGTAAAACAGGACTTTAGTTGAGAGTGCATAACAGAAAAATAATTTTCTTATTTCTCAACCAAAACATATGTTGTGGGTACTCAAAAGAACCATCTCAATAAGACAGTTCTTTTGAGCACCCAAAACAAATGCTAAAATATATGGGTAAGAAAATATGTACAATTTTACGCTGAAAATTTTTGTTTATCTAAACCTGTGAGTAAAAGCTCCAAAAAAAACAAACTCTGATTGTTCGAAATACTAGTCAAATAGAGGATCTTACATGAGTGGTCATGTTTTATTTAATTTATTAAACGAGTTGGATTAAGAGATAAAATGCCAGGCTTGACAAGCATTTTATCTCTTTTTTGCAACAAGTTTAATAAATTCAATAAGACAAGAGCACGAATGTTATATTCTATCTATCATATGACATTAAGAATACTTTTAAATCTCATTTCTGCCGTAAAAACATTAGAATAACGTTTCCCGAAAATCTGTAAACCACTAGTGGTTTGTCAATTTTATTGCATGGCGTTACTTCACTCCCATACACGATGTCATATGATAATTCTAATAATATTTAGGACACAATCAATTCAGAGAATAAGGCCTATGTATGACCTACTTTAACAGTCTATAAAAACATATATGTTTTGTGTGCATAAAAGAAACGTCTCCCATTTGGGGGAGACCTTTCTTTTACAAACTCAAAACATGTTTGATAGGGAATAACAGAAAAAATTGGAGGTTTAATACTTTTACAGTGTTCAATCTAGAGGGGGCCAATGGCCCCCTTTTTTATCAAATGACCCCTTGGTAAACCTAGCATGAGCCATCTTTTACATTATGTGAATGGGGAAATATTGGGCCGTGTTTTATTATCATCTGAATCAAATGAAAATGATCCCCTGAAAAATTTCCTAGATTGAACACTGCTTTTATGTCTACCTCCCAATAATGCAAACGACTGAAAATTCAAAATAAAAACAGTTAGTTCTGAGGACTTCTAATTTACGGGATTTGACTGTTTACTTGAATGATCTTGCAAAACATTTTCATTTTTATCAAGGTTACCTTAGTAGTGGAGAGCACCTAAGGCCAAAAAATATATGTGTGTTTCAGGTTACATGAAATTTTAAAATAGGGACGGTAGGTAGGATTTTTATTTTATTTTGTAAACATGGGGAAACAATATGGCGAAACTGGGAATTCCCTTGGAAATCCCCTAAAAATGCTTAAAAATTTCGGCACGGTCGGGTTACCTTAAACACACATTTTTTTTATTTTAGGCCTGAGCTTAATTGGTAGTGATGACTTCATGACCAATATGTTCCAGATCAATCCCTCCAACAGCCTAGCATTGTCAGTACAGTGATCATGACACTAAACAGGGTTGGATTTTATCTTGAAGACTTCATTGCCGACGTACTTTTCCACAAAGGAAATCTTCCCAACACAACTGAAACATTGTTGACTGGGACATAAAGCATCAACAAGAAAAACAGAAATGGGGGTGAGAGAGCTGGTTGCTTTCCTGGTGCCTTGTGACTGTTAGTGTTCTGTGACTCTTCCTCATGTTGCCGTGGTTTGGGCTTCAGTATGTAATTGTGATTTCTGAACCTTACTACCAAGAACTTTTTAATTGCCCTTGTACAATTAAATGTGTTGTGTGATTGAAAATTAATTTTCTTTTTAAATTTTATTCCTCAACCAAAACATATGTTGTGGGTATTCAAAAGAACCCAATCATTCATTGAGCCTGTTCTCTTGAGCAGCAAAAACCTATGTTTAAACTGATGAATAATAAAATGATCACAATTTTACGCATAAAACTTTGCTTATCTGAGCCTATGGTGTATGGATTTATATGTAAAGTAATAAAACGTTAAAAGCAATCTTGTTAGTGTCAAAAATCAGTCACTGTCACACTGTTAGAAAAAAGTAATTCTGACAAAGAGTTTAAGACACACACTGTTTGTTAGAATGTTGAAGAATTTCTTTGTGATCCTACCAGGGTGAGGATTTTAACATGACCGAAATCCTAAAATAATATCTTTGAAATTAAGCATATCAATGATTTCCTAGTTTCTGTATGAAAACATCTTTGGGCTTGTCCATGGGAAACTGGTACCAATTCTACGAACACATCATGTCATTCTATTAATTCTTTGCCTACTCAGTAATTTTGCCTGCTTTTTCTGTTGTCTGCTGATTTTTTTCAAACTCAACTGAAAAATTATTTCAGGAATTCCATCAGAGTGTCAAACAGTGTGGATTCAGATCATGCCTGATGTTTTGTCGGGTCTGATTTGGGTCTAAACTGTTTGTAAAGGTTATCAGCCAGCAGACACCAATAGTAGGCAACGAGTTTATGAGCATGCCTAGCTATTCAGAGGGATTAGGTGTCTAGTACTAAAGTCTTAACCAGGCCAAATAAAAAAATAAGTGTGTTTTCGGTTAACCAGTCTGAAAATCTTACGTAGGGTACTAGACACAATTTTTTTCAAATAATTTTCGGGTAAAAAATATAATTTTATACAATTTGAAATGCATAAAATTATATTTTTTTTCTGGAAAACAAGAAAAAATTCTAGATTTTGCCAGTAAATTTAGGTAGAGTCGGGTTACCCTAAACACAGGATTTTTCTTGTCTGGCCCAATCACCATTCAGTGTTCTGCCAAGGCTGTGTTACACATAAAATCTTCAAATGTTTTTTGGTTTGTTGCTTTACGTCAAAGTCAACAGCTATGATCATGTCGGGTTAGTCAGTTCAACTACCCATACTTTTCCTTGGCCAGCTTGAACAAGCGGTTAACCAGTACTTCGTGCACATACTTTTGCTTGTGACTTGAGAACACCCCTTCTTGAATGAATCAGCGGTTAAGAACGAGAATGTGTTCAGTGGGACATTGCTCCAAGAAATTGTAACTGTTTCTTAATGTTATCAAAACTTGTCTCTTGTTTTATGGTAATGTCCCACAATATTTTGAGGGCATTGGACATTTGTCCCCTCCCATCCTCAAAAGGCTCCTATATAATGAGATTTTCAATAATGTGGTATATGAGACCAGCAAAGCCTCAGATCAGCCTGCGCAGTCTGATCAGAGCCTCTGCTAGTCGCTTGAGTATTCTATGATTGTTAAGCTAATGACTGAACGCCATTTAGAGTTTCTAAGCTTAAAAGAAGGCTGGAGAGGCTCGTAAGAGTCAACACTTGTCAAAATGTCAAATTGTTAGAAATCTCATGCCGCGGTTTAAATGTCTTGGCAGAACACTGTGTGCGCTTGCATGGCAGTCTGGTGTTTGTGTGATGTGCAGGTTCATCTAAGCCTTTGCTGCTTGTCCTTGCCAGAAGAATCTCATTGCATAAAAGAGAGGATTTAACAATTGTGTTGTTTGATTTGATCCTTTAAGTCCCAGTCAACATTTTTCAGTCATGCTGGGATGGGTCTTCAACTTCGTAGGTTGAACCAGTACTAATTAAGCAGGGATTAAGCAGGGATTAATTAATGTGTCTTGCTCAAGGACATAATGCAGTGTGGGGGTGAGGCTTGAACCAGGAACCCTTCAATCTGGAGTCAAGCACTCTACCACAGAGCTCCCAACAATTGTGTTTGAGCATGGCACTTATCACATGCATAAATATGGTGCATTCGAAAAAAACTTGCATTAACAATTTTACGCTGATTTTTTTGTCTATGTAAACCTGTGATGTTATTTCATTCTTGACATGTATTCATTAATGATTATGTGGATGGAGTTCTGATCAGCTGGTTTTACCAAAATCCAGCTGATCTGGATAAACACAATTTTCGAGGTTAATATAGAAATTTTAAAAGGTAACACCCACAGGGCACTTATAAGGTCATATCTGTGTCGTCTGCTGCTAACTTTTGCAAACTGGTTGACACCCTGATCCTTATCCTGACAGAAAAAAATTAATTTTGAAAAAAATCAGCGGACAATAAAAAGCGGGGAAAATTTCCCAGGGGCAAAGAGTTAACCTTCACCTAGGATACATTGTGTGTGCTAGCAGTGATCGGGTGCTGTCAAGACGGCATGTCAGAATATGCTGGCCCAAGCCCTTGCTGGCCCCTTATACATGCATATGTGTGATAAGTACCCATTTCCTAGTGCTGGCCATGGCCTCCTAGAAATAGTGTGTATTTAAAAATCAGTTTGCTTTTTTGCAATCAAAACATATGTAGTGGGTACTCAAAAGAATTAACTCAATGAAACAAGTCCTTTGAGGACCAAAACCCACATTTTAATTATAGAATACAACACCCTAGATAAGCAGCGTATTTGCGTAAATACGCAATTAAAATCCTCAAAAAAAAGCAATCAAAATGAAATGTGTGTGTACCGAAAAGTAATTCAAACGATCGGTATGCAATTACATGCAATGTCATTGCGTACCATTTGGTCCATTTTGTTTCCATTCCGGTAATAAACAAATGCCAGTTGGGTATTGATTTTTTTTTGCTAGCGAGCGCGCAATATCACTCCGGTTTATGGATAAAATATCGGTGCCCTGTCCAGTATTTCGCGGAAAAACACTATGACGAAAGTGAAACTTTGCAAAGTGTACACAATCGAATGTCAATAAGGGGATGAGATTTGCTTCAGGTACAATAAAATCCGCTACTTTGATACTTTAGAAAGGCAGACGATGGGAGTAAATAAATATGCAAGCACATTCCCGATGGTTTCACACGAAAAAGTAAGAAAACGTGTAATCACAGAAAAAAAAATGTGGCGTAAGAAAATGAAAATACGCAATTGTTTTTGCAAGTACGCAATTGAGGATAACCAGGTTGTGTAAATACCCAATTGACCCAGAAGCTTATCTAGGGCGCTGAGAATAAGACTGGAGACTAATTCAGTTTAGCTTGTCTGAACCTATTTGACCAGGGATTATTTTCGGGCACATATAGATATTGAGAGGTATGCTCATTTTTCTGCTAAAAACCTCATTAAAATTGGCTTAATGGGAGAAAAATATCATAGCAAAATGTAAATTAGCTTTAGATTTTGCTGAATGTCTAGATGGAAATTCAGAATTTCGTGTCAGTTTTGAATGAATGAGAATCTCTCATGATATCTGAGCCTAAAATTATCCCTGTATGACTGATATCAGGCCTGTGCATATCGAAAAAATAATTTTCTTATTTCTTAACAAAAACATATGTTGTGGGTACTCAAAAGAACCGTCTCAATGAGATGGTTATTTTGAGCACCCAAAACTTATGTTAGAACTGATGGGTAAGAAAATATTCACAGTTATACGGTTAAAAAAATTGTTTATCTAAGCCTAGTATGTGATATGTATTCACACAGAAATTAAGAAAATTAACAATTAGGATTCCCCTCATTTCCTTCACTGTATCATTTTCTATTTTACCTGCACATTAAAATTGCAATTTGATTGAAGTTGCCACTGTAGACAATGGGGGTGGCCTGCGTAAGCAGAGAGGTGCACTGGGGTCTGACTGAACCGCGACGCAGGAACATCGCATCCTACCCCTCCCATGCTTACCAGTCTCCTCAAACAAGCCAGCTAGAAATTTGAAAAACAAACGTTCACTGTTAGTACAATAAGTTTATGTTCTTAAAGACTTGATGTCAAAGTATGTTCAAATATCAGCATCTGTCGTGATATTATCACAGCTCCTAATAAAATGTAGGCTAAATTTTGTTTTAAAAAAACCTATTCCCTACCCTCAAATCTTCCAAAAAATGGGACAATGAAACTTATAAACATCAATCTCAGATGCCAGTGTTTGCAAACAATGAGCTGAATGTTCAGAAAAGTTCGAAACACTAACATGTAAGTCATGATAAGGCCAAATAAAAAAATACCTGTCTTTAGCCTGCAGGGATACAGACTAACCTTTTTTCGCCAGGAGCAAGCTGGGCCCCTAAAACAAAATTATTGGGTGTGCAGCCCAAAACTAAGGAGCCCAATCTAATTTCAACACTATTGCCAAGCATTTGGTTTACTCATAATTGAATTGAGAGACACTCAAAATATGTGTTCCTCTAATTATTCAACATATTAAACGTTTTGAATCAGCTGAATGAAGATTTGTAAACTTCCAACAGCTAGTGTCACATTTGACAAGACTTCATACTTTTGCATACTACTTTTTTTCAGGGGCAAGCTGGGCCCCTAAACTTTTAGTTTTAGGAGCCCAGTCCAAAAATTAGGGGCACTGGGCTACTGGGCCCCTGTTAGTCTTTTTCTCTGGTTTAGGTTAACCCAACCCTACCTAAATTTACTGGTGAAACCTAGAATATTTTTCAGGTTTTCAGAAAAAGGCGAAATGCCTTTCAAAATGCATATAATATTATATTTTTTCCAGAAAAAAATGTATATACAATGTACATGTGCCTACCCTACCTAAAAGTTTCAGACCCGTTATCATATCATCATCATCAGATTTTCTATTAATGTGTAGGTGCTTCATCCACATCGGTGGGCCCCTTTCCAGGTAACTGGCTAGCTGCACGCATAGCAGATCTCAAACTTGATCTCCAGGTGCTCCTTTCTTGAGGGTCAACTGTCGTGAGTTACCCTAAACAAACTTATTTTTTTATTTGGCCTAAGAAAAAACTTTGAACTTTCACCCATGTAAATGCTTGCTTAAGTTGCAATCCATCAGACCCGTCTAATAAAGCTTTGGCTAACACACTTCTGCTTGAGCACTATTTTGACCATATCATGGACTGTTGTGACCAAAATTGATGCAAACATTTGAACTTACTTTCACGTCAAGTCTACACCCCCTTAATGAAAATTAGAAACCTTGTTTGTCAGATTCCATGGATATTATTTTAAATATTTGCCCATTTTCTACTAACTTCAATTTGTTTTGAGTTGATGTGTTACATCTCAAGAAACATTTTTTTTAATTTAGTCATGTATGGACATTCTTCTGGGTCCCTAATACTAGAACACAAGTTAACAAATGCATTACATGCTTTCTTTAGCAATATTTCAGTCGTCAGGCATAGGTCCAGATAAGCCCAAAAAATGCAATGATTTTCTTAACCAGCAATCTAAACATCTGTTTTGGGTGCTCAAAAGAACCGTCTCATTGAGACGGTTCTTTTGAGTACCCACAACACATGTTTTGGTTGAGAAATAAGAAAAATAATTTTCAGTTACGCACATTTATCTGGAGGCCTGTGTCAGGATAATTTCTGTCTTTCTTGATGGAACCCACTCACTAAGCAGTGGATTAAGTGTCTTGCCAAAAGACACAAGTCACACAACACAGTGCATCAAACCAGCGACCCTTTGATCTAAAGTCTAACACTCTTACTCTACCACTGAGTCACTGCACTCATAGTCATTGATGCCTTCTTTTGACTGGCATGGAATGTGTCGATGGAATGATCATGGTGATAGGACAGTTACAAGGTTTCTAAGACGACCTGCAAGGGAAGTGATCAATATCTGTTACAAAATATACTGTTGGTCAAAATAAAGTGGACATGTTGATTTTGTTGTTACTATATGTATCCAAAGTGCGCTCAGAGCAGCCAGGCGCAATATGTTAAACAGATGATAGTCTTCTCAGGCCTTTAGATAAGAGTGTGCACCATTTCTCAACCAAATCATATGTTGTGGGTACTCAGAAGAACGGTCTCAATGAGACGGTTCTTTTGAGCACCCAAAACATATGCTAAAACTGAGGGTAAGAAAATGTTTACAATTTTACGCTCAAAAACTTTTGCTAATCTAAGCCTATGTTTTTTGTAAATCTTAAATTTTACTATTCACTTTATTTAGACCAAGCAGTGTGTATCCCTGGCTAAATCGATGCAGAGCACCAACCTTGAAAGAAGTTTTGTGCCATAATCAGGACACAGTATTTAAAGCTGTCAATGCTGACAGCCTGTGCAAATGGGGGGGGGGGGTTTAATGCTCATAACCAGGCTTATTTTTTTCTTCAATTTGAAAATACTAAATGCTCTGCATAGATTCACACGACAACTCATCAAGCACACACACAACTCCTCCGCCATTTTACCTGTCTGCTTAGAGTTGCACCACAGTGTAGTAACCACTTCAGGCAGTGGCTCTGTCCGCCGTATGCAGCTATGTGGGCCGGAGTCTGATTTATTCGTTCAGTTGGGCCATCGCAACTTGCCCCACTGTCAAGCAATCTCATAAGACAAGGCAGCTGTGAAACAATTGTAGTGTGATTATTAAATCAGAACTCCGGAAAGCCCCTTTAAGACAATTCAATACAAAAGATCTCAGATTTCAATCAACTTTTTAAAATCACATTGGTTTACTGGAGAGCTACATTTAGCATATTTACCTAGATATACCCTCTGTATACTGGAAACTCCTAAATGAGTTCTTTTGCAAAAATTCACAAAGTCTACAGCTTGCTACAATAAAACCAGACTTGATGGTTGAAGTACATCTTAATTTGGAAATTCTTTACTGTGAACCCTTGATATGTACAATGAACTATCCCAAGCTCATTGTATCAAATCAGTGGATTAATCAAATTAGTATACAAAAGGTAAATATTTGGCCTAAAATTAAAACCAGTCCATTGACAAACCGACACAATGTGTAGTGATGGGACTGCAAGCAGTGTAAACCCTAATCAGCAGAACAGGCTCACCTGGGTTAACAGTGTTTGATCGACCATCATGCCAAATACTTTAGGGTAAAAATGGTAAGCAGCTTTACAGTATGTGGAAAAATTGGAATTAGTTTTATTTATGACTGCAATAAGTTTTAAACAATTATAACACAGATGTAAAATTCTGCCAAACAAACTCAACTGTATACTATTGTAAGTTATTTACTAACTTTAAAGTTTAGATTCATATTCCTATATAGAGAAAAAAAGATAAACATGTTGTTTGTGATCTTACAACCTCCACATGTTATTTATGTACATATCATGGTCCTACTTATTTGGCGACATTTAAGAACTGAATTTCATCTTTCAGAGGATGATGAATGCTATATGGCAATGAAATGAGTTCAAAGTGAGTAAAGCCAGTGTGCCACATTAACTTTGAACTGAATTAACCCATCGCATTCAGCATTTCATGAACGCATTGTCATAGATCTCATATTTTAATACACTTTTGTTTTGTTGGATTTGATTCTTTATGTCCCATTAACAATCTTTCAGCTATAAAGGGACGGGTCTACCTGGGTTGAACCAGTACTAAGCTAGGATTAATGTTCTTGCTCAAGGACACAACGCAGTGAGGCTCAAACCCACGGCCCCTCAGTCTCGAGTCAAGCACTCTACCACTGAGCCACTGCGCTCCCTAAATAATACACTTTTGTAACAATGCCAGGGCTCTACGTTAACGTTTAACCTACTAGCCCTGCCGGACAAGGACCTTGTGAAATGTACTTGTCCTGACCTAAAATGCACTAGCCCTGACCTAAAATGGGCTAGTTTTCAAATTATATAAAATTTAACATTAGAGGAGCTGACGCATGTGCAAGTGTCAAAAAAAGCTGTAAACTTGTGTATTATGCATGTGCAACTCTGTTAATAAATCTGTTTCTTCATCAGTAAGGTGAGCTCCATAGGATTCATTGAGTAACATTCTGTGCTACATTTGAATGTTTTTTCCTTGAAATAGCCCAATGGGCTACCAGGGCCCAGAATTTACTTGTCCTGACCATGATTCTACTAGTACAGGTACTATAGGAACATGCTTACTGTAGAGCCCTGAATGCTCCTATATTTTTGGTCTGAAAATGTCTTCCATATTCTAACATCTATTGTATATATTCAAGTTCACTTCAGAATAGATTCCACCGTGGAGGCAAACGCTATGAGCCCTGATCAGACTGCTCCCAAGCTCTGGGTCCATATTGTTAATGTTTGCAATATAGGCTACCTAAGTTAATAAGAACATAAGCTGATGAGAAGAACAGATGACAAAAGGTGTGAATGCCGGGCTTAGTGTTAATAGATACCTTTAATAGAATGTATTCAAACTCGAGGATAATTAACAACTTCACATGATCTTAATCATATAACGGGTTTGTTGCATTGTTAAATGGAACAGCAAACAAGAAAGGACAGCCAGTGAAGCGCTTTCAATCAGAGCTAAATTACCACTTGAAACATAGTACATATGCAAGTAAGATTGGTCAGCTGTCACTTATATTTCTGTTCTTCATGCGGTTTTAAACAGTCTCATGAAAGTCATGCTTTGAAAAATGTATATATTAATTTTGCATTTCTTATGTTATAGCTTGAACCACAGGGGCTTGTATCATGTCTGAGAGAAAAATCAAACTGTCCTATACTATTAAAAAAGACATCTTTCTTTTCTCTCAAAAAACATGGTACAAGCCAGTGAAGCCACTGTGACTGCAAATTTTCTGCCAAAGCACTGAACATATTTATGCTCTAAAAATATTGACTGGTCTTTAAATATATGTCATTTACTGTGATTTCAAATCGATAGTATGTCGTACGAATATAATCGCTCATTGTGATCTGGTGAATATACGAGGGTGCATTTGCACCTGCATGCTAATGGTCTGTTGTAACTTGCATATTGAATTTGAAAATGCAGTGAATGCAAATAAAGGAAGTGATTTGTCGGACAGCAAATATACAAATTTCGAATTTTCAAATATTGCGATGACAATAACCTTTCCAAAGTACGACGCCCAGTGACAAGGTGTCCAGCCATAGAAGTCGTCTTCTTCAAAGAAATCTACATAGCCGGCTGACAACAAAGAAACAAGGCAATCAATGTCGCCATCACGGCACGCGCGATGAATTGGGTAATTAGTCCTGAATATCTCCTCATTTCTCTCCGACCAAGTGCCTAAACCATGCGACTGATCCATCTGGAAATTTTAGATATGTGGACAAAAATATTTCATCTCAACTCCTGATTAAAATTGGTGGAAGATTTACACAAATTTCATGTTTAAATTAAAATGTTTACTATCACCCGCCAAACATTAAACAACACATGTATATAGTCTACATACGGGCACCTGCTCTGACGTCAATTAGTGAGAATTATACAATGTTGGATTTTTTCTTGGACGAAACTTAAAACCGCGCAATTTCGCTGATAACAAAGCGGCCAAATTGAACGCGCTTTTCTTATTATGTCATGGGTGCTCGCAGGAGCAGTCTCCTTGGAGACAGTTCTTTTGGGCACCCAGGACAAATGTTAAAATGGATGGATTTGTGTAGTTTCTCCAATATCATACACATAGTTTGATCAGTGTGATATTTAAAATCTAAGTGATTGCACTGAAATTGATGGATGGGGTAGTTTTGTCCAGTTTGCCAAATTGAAGGCGGTTTTCTTTTTCACGAATGGAAAATGCCATGGATGCTCACAGGAGCCGTCTCCTAGGAGACGGTTCTTTCGGGCACCCTAGACAACTGTTAAAATAGATGGATTTGAGGGTATTACGCACACTGATCGGTGTGATATTTTGATATTTAAAACCTAAGTGCAATAAATATGTTATTCACATGCCATTTTGATGTTTGTAATTTTTTTCATGTTCCATTTTAGCTCTTATGCCCGCAGTGGGACTGGAGTAAATAAAAAATAGTAAGTGAGTATGATCAGGAACTACCACAATCACAAACCGCAGACAACCCGTGGCACCCCGAGGAAGAGCCGCTCAACCATCACGAGACACCAGGAAGACAAATTAAGCAAAGCAACCAGCTTTCTCTTCCCCATCAAGATGATTGCAATACTAGAATGGACATAAAGTAACGTACAACAGAACATAGAACAATTACAGACTCCCACAATGGGAGTAACAATAAACAAAAAGTCAACAACAACAGAACCACTGCCTTAGAACGGACAGCAGCCTTAGCCACTGGAGGCTTAAATGCATTTTACTGGTACCAAATCTTCGCCCTAGATTCCGCCGTTGTTGAAGTACAAGAAATGTTCAGCTCGCATGGAAGCCATCTAACTAATCAATGTATCATCATGGAGAAACACTCTAATCAAATTAACACACCATGATGAAACAAAGAAAAGGGCTCATGACTCACAGATAGTCAGAGCTTAAGAAAACCTCAAGCTTGTTTTTGAAAACTTGTTGTGACTAAGTATTTTTATACTGGACTGTGTATATAGCGATATACATGTATCACCGGATAGATCAAGACATCCTTTCTCGGAAAAGTTCACATAAAGACACACCGATTTTTGTGTTATTTTGGACATTCTTGTTGAGAGAGTTAATAAATAGTGTAGACCCACAGGGAAACACGTCATCTCATCAGGGTCTTCGTCAGCAGCAGCGGAAATAATTGTGGATATATACCGGTACACGTTCCACTTGAATAAAAGTCTTCAAGGCTTCGTTCAGCGTAAATTAGATAAATTTGAAATAAAATTAATTATTTTTTGTCATCATATTATTGATGCCTTCAACACTACATCCAGATATTTGGATGATATTTTAAACATAAATAGTATTTATTTTGACAATATGGTAAGTAAAATATACCCTGCAGAACTTCAACTTAATTAAAGCAAACACCTCTGATAATGAAGCCTCGTCTTTGGACTTGCATTTGTTCATTTCTAATGTTGTTGTTTCTACCAAAATTTATGATAAACGTGACGATTTTGATTTCGAAATTGTCAAATTGTCACGTTAACACTCGCAACAAACTGTTAACTCAGACACTTCTCGAACAAAGGTATTGGCATTATAAACTTCGCCTTTTTTTCTAAATTTTACCACCGATCTATGATTTAATATATATAAATTAAATATTGGACTTCAATCTCTCTTGCGAAAGGGGCCTTCAGAATCAGAATTTAATGGCGACTTAGTGTATAAATTAATGAAAATTGTTGCCGTCAATAATTTTTCAGCGCAGTCTATTAGAATAGTTACTCGTTATAGGAAGATTGGTTAAACATTAATGTATTGCAACAAATTGAACGTTTGGTGATCAACCCAATCACCGTTGGCAACTTTCCGTTCCTCTTAAATTGCACGCCGGCGGGTCGGGCCTTAGACTCCATGGCCGTTCCGACTTAAAGACTTATCTATAGATGAGAGTGTTAGGGCCTGATGTTGTGTCTGTAGTTGGGCCCACCAGGGTTTATCTGTTGGATTTATTTTACTCCAGTATTAAGTTGTATATACTGTTGAGTCCTTATCTTTGTTTTAACTCTTGTTTATATCTCGATTTGTATAAATTACTAGATAACACATCGATAAGTTAGGGATCTTTCATGCGAACCAAACATATATTTGTCTTGATCCATATCAGAAGTAAGGGCGAGGTTGGTACCATTAAATTAGTTTAAGCCCTTCAGTAAAAATGTTTTTATTGACCGTTCCAAGGCGATGCCCCTTTTGTTGATCCTTTTTGTTATTTATGGTTCGTGTCTGTCCTGCTGTCATGTCTGTTCATTGCAGCCTTGTGGTCACCTGCTGGGAAAGTGCTAACCTATTGGCTTTCCTGTATGTGGTGTTTTCTTGTGTTTTGTCACGTTCCTATGTGGTGTCCTGGGTCAGTTTTGGTACTTGATTGTATCGATTCTTGATCTTGGCCTTCTAATCTTCCTTACTTCCATTAGAAATAGACAAGGAAGGAATACATATCAAAATTTGCTAACAACAGGGGCACTCTATACATTTGTATATCGAATCAGTGACCTACATTTCGTCACTGATCGATTAGCCTTGCTAACAATGAGACTTGGATAACTCAGGGACTGTCTATATCTCTATCTAAATAGAGTGTCCCTGGATAACTCAACAACTGATCTGATAAAATATATGAGCACCCAACTTTATACTCAGACCCAATATTTATACCGGGTCCGAGCTTTATATCATAAATTGGATGTAAGGGTTTTATTGAAACATTAAGGGATAACCATTAAAATTAGACTGTTCGTTGCAAACAGAAAAGGCTATGGCACATCGCCAAATTTGCAGTCTCAACTGAGACTCCACTGCAAAGTATTAGCTCAAATACACACACAACTCGGACCCAGTATAAAATAGAATATTGTTTTTCTGGGGCAAAAAAGCAAAACACTAAATCTATATACAATCAGAACAAAAACGAAGTAGTTTCACTACACTCACAATATGCTGACGGAATAAAGGGCACACTGGTGTACCATATTAGACACTCCCTTTCCTGATGAAAACTATAATGAGAAGGTCATATTGTTTTTTTTCCTTTATCCATGTGTGCTTTCGACCTGGGAGGCATAATGACCATTCTTCTATGAAGAGACACCTACACCCTTTTGAAAATGTGTACTGAGTCCGAGGGAGATAGATAGATAGATAGATAGATAGATAGATAGATAGATAGATAGATAGATGGATGGATGGATGGATGGATGGATGGATGGATGGATGGACGGACGGACGGACGGACGGACGGACGGACGGACAGACAGACAGACAGACAGACAGACAGACAGACAGACAGACAGATAGATAGATATACTCAGCTAGTAATAGCTGCCCTGAGATGTGACCTATATCTCTGAGTAATATGCTTTGTTTTGCTACTACTATTTCGGCTATAATATCGGTGCATTGGGGCCCCCTGCCTCATGCATATGGAGCGCGCACAAAGCGCCCAGTTTTATGCACCCACTAAGGCTTCAATAAAGGGATTCTGGCTGTGTCCCGCCATTATCCTACGCCTATTTGTGTTAAGTAAAGGTGTGGGGCATTATTAGTTTGAATTTTAGAAATGTTCCAAAGCAGGTCTCAATCTTTTATTCCACCTGGAAGGGCAAGGGGTTTTTTTTATCGTTTGTTTAAGTTTGCTGCTCCCCCTAGTGGTGAGCTGTACGTTGATGTTTTAAGGTAACTTCACCCAGGTTTCACCAGTTTTTGTATACATAATGCTCGCAGGAGCTGGGTGTTACTAAGACACAGACATCGATCTACGAAGTAAGCTTCCCGCTAGAGGAAACTATGGGAATAAAGTTTCAAATTCGGCCAGTGACAAAAGTAGGGTTTGAAATTTTTTCTTCTTAGCTCTGTATAGAGGAGGCACACAAGTAGAAAGTGATATTCTCTCTCTATTTGTGACCTATTACAACATAAAATCGTTCGTCACGTGGTACATTTTCATATCTTCCACGTTCAATGTGGAGCTCGTGTTTAGATAACTTAAATCGTGTTAAAGCTATTTTGTATTTTTTTTTAAATACATTTTATTTTATTTGTTTTTGATTTTTGGCTTGCTTTGTTTTGCACATGTTCATACGCCTTTATTGGCCATTGTAAACACAATGACACCCTCCCCATATAAACGACATCGATAATTGGATTATCATAGCCCGTCATCGATTATCAATATTTGTAATCGATTTATAATTGATCGATTATCAGTAGTCTTTGAAGTGTCAGTATCAGTCACAGCTTATCCAGGTACAAAAGTTTTTAATAGTTGTCGCGTGCCCGTATTAAATAGAATCTAGTACTCTTTTTTTAATTTAATTTAATTGGATCTAATTATGTGAAATTATCAGTTGTAAAATGGGTACTTAAAATAAGTTTGTAGCAAGATTTTCCTTCGGTAAGGGTTGGATGATGGATTGGTTTATATTACAAAATAAACATTTCGTTCAAGTAAAATTTATACAAAGAAAGGGAAAAAAGTAAACAAACAAATCCATTCTTTAGCCTAGCGTTTTCCATGTAGTAAACGTCTTAAAGACGTTTTCTATTTTAGCGCTTTAAAGCCAGGGCTGTTCAGTGAATCATAATTGTTTTAAATCATTGATAGTAGTACCCATTGGTCTACTATCTAGGTTTCGGAATTTTGCAAAATAATGTATCTTCGCACTGGACATTATTTCGGACCATGCAGTAGCCCCATGCTTAAGACAAAATAGTACATTGTACCCATGGCCGGGTGGGGGGTACTCTATTTTTTTCTTCAAACGTTTCTGCAAAATGTTTTCACTTTAAGCTTTCACTGCTGAACAGGGGAGGATTTCGGCAAAAAATTGCAGAATTGTTAAAAATTTTCAGACCTAAATTCCAAATGACATAGACTTCAAATTTATTATTTTGAATAAAATTTTTGTTGAAGTATATTGTTGAGAACAACCTTGTGTCGCAGTGCGATGATGCCTACTATTTGGTGATGCACTTGATTGGAAGAAGAAGAAGGTGTTACTTTCCCTGGTATATTTTGTAAAAGCAAGTCATTAAAGAGAAGTTATTGAAAAAATTGCAGAAGGTGCGCAATGTTCGGGGACTAGTTTCGTTTTTCTAAAACAGGGGGGTTGTGCACTTCAAATCAAAGTTGCTAGAGGTCGGGAAAATATTTATCATTTAGAACTCTTTGTAAATAATGATTACATTATTTGGCTATGCACACTTTTTCAATTTTGTTTCGTTCTTCTTGTATCCAACAGATGTTAAAAGGCTTAAGTTCGCAATGTTAGGGGCCATCACCGTACCCAAAAAAATATCCTTCCATAAGAAAAGACCATAAAATACATAGAAATGATACCTAAAACTATTCCAACTTTGTGATATGACCCTCCAAAAATATCCACAAAATCTTTATACCCCCCAAAATATTCATTTTTCTGACCCCCCCCCCCCCCAAAAATGTTGAAATTCAAAATTTTGAACCCCCAAAAATGGCCAGAGCCTTCGTTACATAACAAAAACAGTTGTTTAGATAAGGAAAATTTCCATCCAGTGAGCATATTACCCATTTTATCAAAACTTTATGAAGAGTCATTAAATGTCCAAATAACTGAATATTTTAACCATCATTTTAATATTTTCCTTTCTGAAATTCAGCTTTTCGGGCACAGTATGGATGTCAGAGCACACTTTTGATGGTAATTGAAGATTGGAAGCAGGCTTTAGATGAAAATAAATATGTTGCAGCAATTTGAATAAGAGGATAAAACATTCTTTTCCGTATACTAACGTTTGCCAAGCCTGAGTGAGATAATGTGTTGCAGTCCGAACCGGGAAGCGGTGAGGGCTGCAACATATTATCACTCAAGGGCTTGGCAAGCGTTAATATACGGAAAAGAATGTTGTATCGTCATTGTTATACTGTATACCTTTTTTTCAAGCACAAGCAGTTAAAATAATTTTATTCAATTGTATGCCGTAACATCATGAAGCGTACAACGAAACCAAACTGGATAGGCGGCAATCGAAAATTTCAATACTATCCACAAACGTAGACCAAAAATAGTTAGAAACAGATTTTTTGTTTGTCATTAGTCAACCGACTGGCGAAAAATGGCAATTGAAAGCACTGGTTGATGCAATTTCTGATCCGCTTTCGTCCAATGTTAAGAGCGTTTTCAATTGCCGCCTATCTGGTGTGGAAGCAAAATTATTTTTCAACAGAAACATGAAAAATGTAAATTATTCCTGGTAGCCCTTGTTTCGGATTGTTTTGGCTATGTATTCAGTATATTCAACACTTCGGATAGGCAGCAATCGAAAACGTTAATACTATCGACGAACGTAGATCTAAGATCGTTAAAACCCGAATTTTCAATTGCCCTTTGTCATCTGACTGGCGAAAAATGGCAATCAAAAACACTGTTTCTAGCAATTTTTGATCCACGTTCATCGATTGTTCAGAGCGTTTTCGATTGCTGCCTGTCTGTTTTGCTAAAGGAGCGCATTTTATGGTAACTGAAATAATTTGGTCATTTCTCCATAAAACATTAGCGGGGATATCTTAACTTGCAGAGGATTTCCTTGAGCGGGCTTAAACGGCATTGAAGCCCTCTGCTGCCATGTATTAATGGGAATGAAGCCCGCTGTCAGTGATTTGTCGCATTGCGACATGTTAAATTTAGATGAAAAGTACAACTGTCAGCGATTGAAACACGTCAAGTTTATATAGTAAACACGTATAAGGTATATAACAATGTACCTTTAAAAAGCATTTGACTGTTTACCCCATGACCTGCTTCTACTTAAACTTAAAACTTATGGTCTTTCAGAAAATGCCCTAAAATTACTTGCAATCTATTTAACCAATAGAAAACAGTGTGTCAAACTTGAAAATTTTAAAAATGAGTATCTGTCTGACTCAGGGATCTATACCAGTCCTATTCCACATGTTCATCAATGTAATTTTTCATTTCATAAAAAACTGCAAGTTATATAATTATGCTGATGATAACACAGTATCACGTGCTGATAAAAATCTGAAAAGGCTCATTGTTGATCTTATATATATGGACGTATATTGAATTTAGAATCCGTGGACTTATTCTGAATACATGTATATAAATAAACAGACATTCTTGCATAGATATCTATTGGTATAGCTGTTTATACCCATTGTCAAATGGACTAAAAATCCATGATTGTTCAAATATGGAGATTCACATGCTGAACATGGGTTTGAACTTGAAAATGCTTAAAATGAGACCTGCATTATTTGCATGACGTTACATACAGAAAGTTTTGCGGACCAGACTGATAATTTCGCTGATGCTATTGTTCGCGAAAACTTTGTGTACGGCTATGACGTTCTGACGACGTTATGACATTGGAAAAGTAACAGCCGACACCATTTTGTTTAGAAAAATCCAGTGTAAGAAAATGGACAATTTAATGTTTTAGCAGGGTTTTCAGTGTGAATTGGGTTGGGATTATGTAAAATATGCAAGAATAATGATCACACATGCTTATTTAATTGGGTTAACACTTGCAGGGTCCCTCGGGTGATGTTTGAACACTTATCCTATCGGTCTGGTGTTCAAACAGCGTCCTCGGGACCCGGCAAATGTTAATGCATGAAAAAAAACATTTGTGATCCCTATAATAAATTACAGTTTACCATATTCAACCAAATAAGTACTCTCTTCACTTACCAGTTTTATGTTAAAGATTTGCGACTGGAGCATGATTTAAACAGACGAGCCGCTACATGAGATTTCCAACAATGTGGTATGTGCGACCAGCAAAGCCTCAAATCAGCCTGTGCATACACGCAGCCTTTGCTAGTCGTACGAATATTCTATGAGTGTTAAGCTATTGACTGAACATCATTTAGAGTTTCTAAGCTTAAAAGGAGGCTGCACAGGGCTCGTCTGAGTCTACACTCGTCAAAATTCCACATTGTTGGAAATCACATGTCACGGCTCAAATGTACATGTACTTACATCAGTAAACGGCAGAGTGATTACGCCATTTCGCAAGGGTTTTCATAGGGTTAGATATAACACAATTTTTTAGCGTAAAATTGTAAATATTTTCTTACCCATCAGTTTTTATTTATGTTTTGGGTGCTCAATAGAACCGTCTCATTGAGACGGTTCTTTTGAGTACCCACAACATATGTTTTGGTTGAGAAATAAGAAAATTATTTTTTTGGTACACACTCTTAACCAAAGTCCTGGTTCTACTTAAGAAAATTTCTGAATTTCTTTCAGAAGCTGATCCATAATGAACGTTAAGATATGTACATCAGTTGCTGCTGCGGTCATTGCTGTTCTCTTGTATTATGAGCTTCTGTTTGTGGTGTTTACCATCCTGGCTCACGTCACAGTAGTCACTCTTGGTATATACCTCGGTGTGTCATGGACTTTGGTTAGAGGAAAACAGTACACCCCGCCTCCTATTTCACAAGAGTTGCTGCACCCAAGAGCTAACCTGGTTCTTCAAAATATGATGGTAAGTATTATGCACCCAATCTGAATCACTACTTTGTTTTTGTAAAATACTTCTTTTTCAACACTCAAATAAATTCGAATTAAATTGACTTTTTTACACATTTCAACTATTATTAATGGTATTCATAGAAGAATGAAACCCACAAACAATTAGCTCAGATACATTCAAACATCATTTGAAATGAACAATTCATAAAAAGAGTTTGTGTTCCTGTTTTACTTTATTATGTGACAGTAGCTTTTGAGAACATTGATGGGACCTCACATACCCCCTGCAATATTTTGCCTTTATAACTGAATGAATTTAATGTACTGTTGAGTCAACCAACATGAGCTAACTGGTACATTTCAAAAACAGTGAAATACATGTTTGATCAGTTATAAATAAGATCCAAAGGTCAATGTTGACCTTTCAGCCAAGGCCACTCATATTGGAGTCCCATCAATATAAACTCGACAAAATAAGTTAAGCCCCATGTTACTTTTTCCCATAGCCATAATGTTAAATTCCTTAAGTTTAGTTGTTTATTTCAAAAATATCGATGGTAGTTGAAAATTCTAATTCCATACAAGTTAGACGACAATGTCTTGGGTGTAATTACACAAAGTTTGAATTGACAATACCGATTTTTTGGGGGTATGTGCTAAATTTTCCAAGAGTATCCAATTTTTGGCCAATTTTACTATAGGAATGATAGGGAACGAAACGGGACAGTTACTGGAATGTGTGGAGCTCTATGGAAAACTTATCAATAAATCTGAAACCTAGCATATGTTGAGAGGAAACATTGCTGCTACTTCGCTGAAAATGTTATGGAAAAATCTTCATTCAGTAAAATGCTATGATAAATCAAACATGAAAATTTCTGGTGGGGCTTAATATATTTTGACCAGTTTATTAAGACATAGTTTTCTCAGAAACCATAAGGCCAATTGAACTCAAATTTCATATGAAGACTCCTTATGATAAGATAGCCAAAATTTATACTATTTTTTCTGATCACATGACCAAGGTGACCGACATGCACATATATTGTAAAAACCCTTTAAAAATCTTCTTCTCCAGAACCAGAAGGCTGATAATCTTGGGCCTTGGTATGTAACATTCGGGATGTGGGACCTACCAAGTTTGTTCAAATGATGAAATCTTTTGAAAAGTTGATATTTTGAATACTGTTGAAGCCAAAGTAACATATCAGTTAAGAGTGCGTAACAAAAATATTCTTATTTCTGTCTCAATGAGATGGTTCTTTTGAGCACCCACAACATATTTTGAAATTGATGAGTAAGTTTTTTTTTAAATTTTACGCTAAAAAATTAGCTTATCTAAGTAAGTAAGAAGGCAAAGATCAGGAATTGATTCAATCAATCGATACAATCGATACACCTGACCCAGGACACCACATGGGAAAGTGACAAAAAACACAAAAAACATCACACACAAGAAAGCCCAGAGGCCAGCCCTTTCCCAACAGGTGACCACAAGGCTGCAATGAACAGACAAGAAAGCATGAAACATAACAAAAAGAATCCACAAATGAAGCACCGCCTTAGAACAGTGAGTAAAAAACATTTTTACTGGAGGGCTTAAACTAGTTTTTTGGTACCAACCTCACCCTTATTTTGATGTGGATCAAGACAAATAGATGTTTGGTTTGCATGAAAGATCCCTAACTTATCGATATATTGTCTCCCATTAAATACAGATCAAGTTATAAAACGGAGATTAAACAAAGATAGCAGTATATGCAAATGAATACCGGAGTAAAAGCAATCCAACAGTTAAACCTGTGTTACATGTACATACACAAAGTATGGAAGTAGGGCAATGTTCACAGCAAAAGGTAGTAATCTTATGGATAGCAGAGTCAGCATTGCAACATTAAAAGGATGATTTAACTCATGTGCAATTAGTACTATTTTCTCATGGACAGGTCCATATTGTTCCATAGATCCAGAGAAGGAAACTTTAAAAGCGTAAAATTGTAATTATTTTCTGATCCATCAATTTAAACATGTGTTTTGGGTGCTCAAAAGAACCGTCTCATTGGGACGGTTCTTTTGAGTACCCACAACACATGTTCTTGATGAGAAATAAAGAAATTAGTTTTCCAATACACACTTTTATCTGGAAGCCTGTTGTTCTATAAGCCATGATTTTACTTAGCCCAAAATCTAATTCCAATGTTTTTAATGCAATGTGTTAAAGGAGGCTAGACTTTGTGCATTTTTGATAAGCATGGTTGAAAGTTCAAAATTTCCAAAATCCTGAACTTTTGAAAATCAAATCTTAAAACTTGCAGTATGCCTAAAAATAGCTACAATTTCAAGTTTAAATGGTCAATTGTCTTTAGATAAACTGAATTTAAATCAAAGAGGCCATAAGAATCTGCCTAATTAAGGATTTTGAGGCTGACTTTCTGTGGAAAGTCAGCCTCAAAATTCTGAATTCAGGAATAATCCTGAAAGCTTTCACCCATGGATAAGTAACAAAATCTCATGTGCTGACCATTTTGTTCAATTTTTATAGGAGGCAAGATCAGGAAAGAAGCCAGGCCCTAAGAAGGTGGTGATATCTCGCAACATGGATCTTATACTTCAGGAGGTGATAGATCTACTGTTACGAGACTTTGTGAGAAGTTGGTATAAGGGTTTATCCATGGACCAGGAGCCCCTGCTTTCATTTCTGCAGTAAGTAGTGGATTTGTTTGTTTGTTTGATTTGATTCTTTACGTCCCATCAACAATCTTTCAGTTATGTAGGAACAGGTCTTCCTGGGTTGAATCAGTACTAAGCTAGGATTAATGTGTCTTGCTCAAGGACACAATGCAGTGACGCAGGTGAGGCTCTCAGTAAGTAGTGGAAGATATTAGTAGTAGTACCCATTCTTAACCCTTTACTCCATAGGCTATTTTTAGATCATGAAATCATTTTCTATTTTTAGACAACATTGAAAAAAATTCAAGAAAAATTTAAGTAAAGTTTTGAATACTTTTGAAAATATTATCGAAAATGGAGCATTTGTAATGGCAAAAAGGTCTCAATTGCTTCGATAAAAAGTGATTTTTTCTCTGATACTGCTAAAGTATTACATGTAATCAGCTTGCTTTTTCACTGTGATTCAGTTTTGAAATGTTGGCCTTAAGGTGAGAAAGCCTATCTGTGGGGTGTGAACAACAAAGGCGCAGACCAGCCTGTGCATCACCACAGACTGATCAGCACCTTTGTTATTCGCTTTTTGAAAAATATCATATCTAAACTTGCTACAAGCGAAATTTCATTTTTCTAGCTAGTTGGCATTTTAACATTTTTTAGCATGATAAATACAACATCTGAGAGACTTAAAGTAAGAAACTTCTGTATTTGTCGGTATTTTAGTTTATATTAGCAGCTGAAATTTGGTGCTCAGTTGAGTTGAGGATGAAAATAGTTTTATAACCTCGGGGCCTGGCTAACTTTAGCAAACAGTGAATAAATACCCAGATGAAATGCAGCATAATGTCAGGGTCTGCACTGTTTGCTAAGATTTAAAGAACCTTCAGGGAAAGAAATACATCATAATTGAGAAATATCTACCGGTGACCCCTTAAAATACACAATGTATCAATATGTAGGGGGAAATCTTTCAGAATACAAAAGGATGCAGTAAAACCTGTCTTAAACAGCCACTCTCAAAAAGCCCGCAAATTGGGTTTCAAGATTAATTATCGCTTAATGCAGGTCAAAAGTATTGCCGAATGCTCCAAAGGGATTAGTCTGCAATACCTTTGACCTTCATTAAGCTACCATTTGTCATTAAGACCTTTATTTTGTCTTTTTTTGAGTGGCCGTCTTACACAGATTTTACTGTAAATTGGATTACACATGTACACAAATAATTGAAGAAGCAAGGCTTGCCCTGGCTCAGAATTTGTTGTAGCCAACACTTTATCCAAATGGGAAAAGTTGGAGCCAAATGAAATTAACTTTAGCCAAGGATTTAGCCAGAAAGTAGTATCAACAAGTTGTTTTGTATTTAACTCTTTGCCCGCTAGGGGCGACTTTTCTTGTCTGCTGATAACCTTTGCAAACCGTTTTGACCCAGATCAGGCCCGACAAAATGTCCAGCATCCAAAGCATCACAATAATAAAGTGTGAAGGAACAATAAAAGCAATATTTGAAACTCCAAAAGCAGATCAAAATACACTTTTTCGCAAATATGTAATTTTGGAACCACCTAGACTGTACTTTTAGCCAATGACTAAGTCACTTTGTAGCCGCTCTACATTTTTAGTAGCAAATGGCTACAATGGAAAATTAGGCCTCTGTTATTATTGTCTTTCCAGGTCAGATTTATGGGAAGTCATTGAGAATACAAGTAACAGATTATCAAAAATAGACTGGGTCCGATTTACTACACAGGATGTTGTTTACAGATTACAAGAACATTTTCAGAATATACGACTGGCTTCAAAGAAGTAGGAAATTTTCTTTTAACCCTATATATCACCATTGAAATTTTCCTTCAAGTTTCATATAAGAATCTTCTGATGGTCTCTTGTATATATTCACTGGTCACAATTTCCTGATTGGAATACATTACCACCCATGAATATTGTTTTAGCCATAGCAAATTCGATCCCGGCCCAGTCCCATTCTGATCATGAAATAATTTCTATTAGTGGTCATTCTCCTCCTGTAGTCTGCTGATACAAGAAGGGTTGTTGTCAATTACAAGCAAAAGTATGTGCACAAAGTACTGGTTAATCGCTTACTCAAGCTTGCATAGGAAAAAGTATGGTCAGGTGAACTGACTGGCTCGCCATGACCATAGCTGTTGACTGGGATGTAAAACCTCAAACCAAACCTAACAAAGCTTCTGATTCTGACAATATATGGCAATAGAATAATAAAACAAAGATTCTTTCTGAGTATCCAAGACACAAGCACCATGAATATGCAAAAAAAGAATTACAAAAACTACTACCTTCCTATCCATCCCTAAAACCCGCAAACCAATGGCCTAATAGGCTCTGATCAGGCCTCCAGATTAGAGTATGTAATGAAAAATAGTTTTCTTAGCTCTCAACCAAAACATATATTGTAGATGCTCAAAAGGACCGTCTCAATGAGACCATTCTTTTGAGCACCCAAAATTAATGCATGAACTGATGCATAAGAAAATATTATCAATTTTACACCCCCCCCCAAGTTTTGTTTATCTGGACCAATGCTGATCATACTGAGGCTGAAATTAAAATTTTTGCTTGTTTGTCCTTTACCTAACTACCCACTTTTTACCCCCCCTACTCAAAAAATTACATAAAAATATTTTATTGTTTGCAGCCGAAAAAGGTCATTAGTTTACCAGGATTTTGGTTTTTGTCAAAGACTGGGACTTGATACCACAGTGAGGCAGCACGTTTAAATTGAGTATGGAGCTCCCTGTCACAATCAAACACAGTTAAGATATGACTGAAGGATTGTTGACAATGACATTAAACCCAACAACCCACACGAAAGTGCTTCAACTACTACATTTAGCTTATAGAATCAGGGGCATAGAAAGCAAGGTTAAAAGTGATTTAAAATATTCATTTGATTAAAAGCAAATATAGTTCATGCAAAATAAAATGCTATGCAAGTAGGCTAAAATCTTTAAATAAAGAAAAATAAGTTAATTGTCTGCTTTCTACAGGAAGCAAAATATAATATAATAATTTCCCTACCTACCTATCCAAGACTAAAATGATGGATAGGTAAAGGACAAACAAACAATTTTTTAATTTATGCCTGAAAAACTATCAGAACTGATCCTTGAAATACTGAACTACAGATGCAAACTCTAGCACTTTCTCAAACACTGTACTAGAATGACTCTCACTGAGGTTACAATTTGATTCTAGGGAAGGTCCGTCACAAAAGTTTACACTTCATTCTTGGCTGAAATCAGAGGAGGATGAGTTGGAATTTCTAAGAAAAGTCAGTGAAGCCCTTCTGCTTGTGATTCTACCAAAAAGCCATGCCAAATCTGGACCAATCAGACGATTGTTGAGAGAAGTGGCAGCTAATTCTGGTGAGTGAGTGTGTCAACTAACAGGCCTCCAGATAAGAGTGCATTCTGGATTTTTTTTCTTATTTCTCAACCAAAACATATGTTGTTGGTACTCAAAAGAACCGTCCCAATGAGACGGTTCTTTTGAGCACCCAAAACATATGTTTAAATTGCCGGGTAAGGAAATAAATGCAATTTTAGGTGCACAAACTATCCTTATCTGGACCTATGCACTACAGATATTGTACTCAGGCAAGTAGATATGATCAAACAGCTTAAACCCGGATCAGCATACTCTTGAAAGAGAAGATTGGTCAGGGTTTACATTGTTATTTTAACACTTCAATTTACTTACACACCTCATCAAAGGTCTCAAAATTTAGTAAATGCAATAATCTAAAATTACAAAGGGTATGTCAAGCGCAGATCCAGAGGAGGTGGGACATATTGTCTGGATATATAGGTCAGGACCCCCGCCCCCTCTGAAAAATCACAAAAAATAGGGTTTCTTAGCAATACTGGTCTGGATCCCCTAACAAATCACAAAGCTACCAAGCCAGCATTCAATGTTGGGCCATCATAAGTACGCCAGCAAAATGTCATTTAAATGGCGTTTTGCTGGGGGGCCAATGATGGCACTCTTATATTAGTATTTGGATCCTCCCTCCCCTTATCAACTAAAAAAACTGTCAAAGATAGACCCCCACTGACAAAACTTTCTGGATCCATGCATGTATGTTTAATGATAATTATTTTTAAAAATTCAATACCTTTAACCTAAATATTTTGACAGATAAGCCTAATCAAACAGCTTAATCCTCAGATCAGCCAGCTCCTGAGGGAGCAGTCTGATCAGGGTTTACATTGTTGGCTATTGAAACACTTCATTTTATAAACCTTATCAGGTAGACTTCTGGACAAATTGATTTTTTCAGAGAAATATGGTAAGAACTTCAGCTGATAACATTCTAAAATTATGACCAGGCCCCAAGGTTATAAAACTTTTTTCATGCTCAACTCAACTGAGCACGAACTTTCAACTGCTCTTAAAGACTAAAATACTGACAAATATAGAATTATCTTGCTTTAAGTCTCTCAGATGTTGTATTTATCATGCTAATAAATGTTAAAATGCCATCAATTTTAACATTTATGAGCAGGATAAATTTCTTTGGGTTGAGCATGAAAAAAGTTTTATAACCTTGGGGCCAGAACAAATTTCATGTTTATGTGAGTTGAGCATTAAAATAGTTTGTAACCTAGGGGCTTCGTTGGTATAATCAAAAGTTAAAAGTGTCCAAATGTTGAGTCTATATATATCGTGGTTGGAGCAGAAGGCATAGGTTTAGATAAACAAAATTTTGAGGGTAAAATTGTAAATATTTCCTTACCTCCAGTTTTAACAAATGTTTTGGGTGCTCAAAAGAACTGTCTCATTTAGACGGCTCTTTTGAGTACCCACAACATGTTTTGGTTGAGAAATAAGAAAATTGGTTCTTTGGTATGCAGTCTTAACTAAAGGCCTGCAGATAGTGTGACTGGTGCCACATTATCACACCAATACTTTGGTTGTACAATTGTTATGGGTATAAGATGATCATGGAAACATCTTGTACCATTACCTGGAAGGGGTCCACTGATGTAGATGATGCCCCTGCATCAAAAATCCAATTATGATGATTTTTAGACTATAACTGAGTCGACTTTACTCAGAACAGTTTCTATAATGTAGTATAACGACGTCATTTGCTCCGTCAATGCTAAAAAATGTTGCATTAATTGCATCAATATGCAATTAAATACTACGCTCTTGAACATGTTGAAGCCAGAATTTTTTATTAGGTGATTTACAAACCCTCCTACTTTAATTTTCCGGAGAGTAGAAAAAAAATTCTAAAATTATTTTTTTAATCTATTCACCGACTATAAATATTATTTGTTTCGTTAAAAAAAATTTTTTTTTTGAGGTTCTGTCTGTGTATTTTTGGGACCGACACTGTTAAAAGTGATCATCCTATACAGATATTTAGGAAAATTATGAAATATGTAAAGATTTAATACAGACTATTGGTTTACTTTACTAGTTTTACTGTTTGTTCTGGAAATATTAAAAAAAGCTCTGAAAATGACCAGTCAACTGGTCATTTTTCACAGCTTTTTTTCTCCATCCCCTTGACTCTAGCTCTGAAAAAAAAGCCTGTGAATCAACTTATAAAAATATTCTGGCCTTACTATATGATGTACTTTCAGTTTTGAAACCGACCATAGATCTCATGTGTGATCCTGACTATATCAATATGAAGCTCATCTCGTATATAGAGTATAGAGAAAAATTATCCGAGGACACAAGAAGAACATACACTTACGCTGCTACTTACGAGGATTTCGTGAAAATGATAGAAAAATGTGAGGATATAGAACACCTCAAACAGCTCAGGTTTGTTTACTGATGATGCTGTTGTTTGTTTGTGTTGATGCTTTACATCCCAGTCAACATCCGGATGAAATCCTGTCTTCCTGGGTTGAACCAGACCTAAGCAGTGCCTTGCTTGACACAACACAGTGCTTCTGGTGAATCTCGAACTAGCAGTCCCTTGATCTCAATTCTAATGCTTTACCTCTGAGCCACTAGGCTCCTCTACTCATGACGCTCCCTCTATTATCACTTTGTAATTGATGAAAGCCTGCATTGTCTTGCGCAGGCTTGTTATTCAAAGAATCGACCTGTCTGCTAAGTCACATAACGACTGAAAAGTCGGGTTTGTGTCAATACCTGGTATGCATTACCCAAAACACTACGTTAAAAAGTAACAAGCACTGAATGGCTTTAAATAATCTGTTTATGGAGAACTTAAGTTACCTTTGGTAGCTAAACAATAACAATGATTGGTATTACAGTATATCGCGAAAAAATTATAAGATTTTATACACTAAAACATTTTTGGGCCAAAAAAGTGGTTTAATTGACGTGTGATGACGCAGATTGATAACAAGTTTGCATCAACCAATCATGTGGATCACATGATTTGGTAACGCATTCCGTAAACAAGTATGTCGCATGCACCCACAATGCTCAAAGCAGATAGGTCAGTATTTGAAAATTCTCCCTATAGTAAGACAATGTGAAAGCCTGTAAATGGGTACTTCTGCAAACAGTGAAGACTGATAAATTCTGTGGCATTTTCATCAGGGTTTTCACTGATCGCTTGATAATAATGATCTTCAGGGACAGAGATACTGTGTAACATCAAAGTGTTAAGAAATAGTTTATTGGTTAAAGGGGGTATTGTCTTGAACATTAGTTAGTTTTCCTCAAAATTGAAGATTGATGTCATAAAAGTTGCTGTCTGATACAGTTGCTTAGGGCTTGCATAGGTCAAGATGAACAAAGAACAACATTTTTTAGCATAAGATTGTCATTATTTTCTTACCCATATGTTTTAATTATCACATGTTTTTGGATGCTCAAAAGAACCATTTCAATAGAACAATATTTTTGAGCATAAGATTGTCAACATTTTCTTACCCATATGTTTTAATTTGACACACGTTTTGGATGTCTCATTGAGATGGCTATTTGAGTACCCATAACATGTGTTTTAGTTGAGAGATAAAAATAATTTTTATTACACACTCTTAAATAACTTGAAGCCTGGTCTCGAGGTTATAAAACTTTTTTCATTCTCAACTCAACTGAGCACAAAATTTCATTGCTCATAAAATCTGAAATGCTGAAAATTACAGACTTTTCTTGCTTTCAAACTCTCAGGTGTTGTATTTATCATGCTAATAATTGTTAAAATGCCAACAATTGTTGGCATTTTAACAATTATTAGCATGATATATTGTATGCTCAGTTGAGTTGAGTATAAAAACTGTTTTACAACCTCAGGGCCTGGTTTAGTCCCTAAGCTGAAGGAAAGAGGAGACAGCAGTTTAGATATGTTGGTTATAGTGTCATATTCTCGTATTTGCATGATTTCTCATAAACCAGTTGGCAATATCTTACTAGGTTGTATTTTCAACTGCTCACAAAAACTAAAAATCTGTAAATAAAAAAAAGACTTTTCTTGCTTTCAAACTCTCAGGTTTTTTTATCTATCATGCTAATAAAATTAATGCTTAAATGCCAACAATTTTGGGACTAGTGTTTCATAAACATGTCTTTTTCAGGTTCAATATAATGACAGAAATTATGCAGGCCACTACAATCAATAATTTGAAAAAATCCAGAGCGATGGGTAAGTAATTAAACCAGCATACATATGGCATTTTGGTTCTTGTCATATTAGTGAGCAGTCGAGGCTCAGACTAGACTGTTGCATCTCACAAGAGCATTAGTTGGTTACATAGATAAAGTATGGAAGTCAATGACACTTGTAAGGCTTCTAGCGCCACTAGATTGTTGTCCATGGAATGATGCATGTTTAACCCTTTACCTCATAGAGACACATTTTAAGTCTTTTGCAAACAGAGCAGACCCAGATCAGGCAGCTCTTGTAAGAGCTGCCTGATCAGTATCTACTCTGTTTGCATATGGAAATATGATTAGATATGATCCTTTACTAGTGGACCTGACATGTATTTTCTTTGTTCTATTTGTTCTATGTACAAATGTGAATGTTTATTTATATAATTATTCATAGTGGGTACAGCCTAAATAGCATGAATATTCATGAGGGAAAGGGTTAAAGAATAAGTTTATGCAACATGTGACATCAGAAAGGGGTAACAAAGATAAAGCATAGTTGAAAATATTCACACACTAACTCAAGGCCGCCTATGTAAAACATGGACACACACACACCCCATCCCCCTGGTGAGCTTAAGATAGCTGTAATCATCCTAATAAGTGCCACGTATACCTTAAAACACATATACATGGAAAATTGGATGAAAGTTTTCAGGATTATTCCTGAATTTAGGATTTTGAGGCTGCATGGTTCCCACAGTCTTCAAAAGTACTTGAAAATTAAGGGCTGTCTTAAAAAGTCCTTGAAAAACAAATTTGTCATGAAAAGTAGTTGAAAATGGCCCATAGACTTTGAAAAGTACTTGAATTTTCGCATTTTCCTTTTCTCAAAACATTTTGAAGCTCCCTAGAAAGAAAGAAAAATCTGAGTAGGAAATCCACAAGTCTTGAGGGGTACATGTAGTGCCAGAGCACTGAATTTGCCAAATTCTGAAGTTCAAAAACACATGGTGCAAATTTTTTGTACTTAGCCTCTTTGTGTTATCTCTCTTGCATAAGACTGTAACGGAAAAAATACTATCTAAAATATACAAGTTTGCTTACATGAATAAATCAATACCTTTCACCAGAAACGATATGGCGGCTTGATAACTCTGATTTCTATAAGCGTGTTTTGACATTACAAATTGTTTTTGTTTATCGTAACAGGGAATAATATCTATAGTAGGGAATGGCCCGAACATTGTCAATTGGTTACGGAAGTGTCAAGTAAATATAAGCCCCATTGTTATCTGTGCAAAAAAGATATGGACATTACGAAATAGGGTAAAGTGTTCTAAAAGTAAATTTATCAAGGAAATTTGTGTAAGTATTATTATTAAATAAGGTCTTGAAAGGTATGAATTTTTCCTCGAAATGTCCTTGAATTTTACTGAGCTTTGCCTGTATGAACCCTGTAGCCACTTTCCTTAGAAAGTAAGCCTCAAAATACTGAATTTAAGGCAGATTATAATTGCTTTTCTGATATTTACGTTTAATCTAAAGACAATTGACCATTTAAACTTGAAATATTAATATTTTGAAGGCATACTGCAAGTTTAAAATTTAAATTTTTAAAGTTCAGGATTTTGGGAATTTTGACCTTTCACCCATGCATTTAAATAATTGTTTTATTGATATAACCACATACAATAAAATCAGATTTAGTAACGTAACGTAATGATGTCCATTACAACATTTCCGTAAAAGATAGCAAAATCTTGATGTTTTCGCGACAAAAATGTGATTTATAGGTAGTTTTAAATTTGTTTGATAAATAGTTTCTAAAATTTGCGCTTCTGTATTATTGAATTTATTAAACTTGTTGCAAAAAGCAATAAAATGCTCAGCAAGCCTCGCATTTTATCCATTTTCCGCAACTGGTTTAATAAATTCAATAAAACATGAGCATTCATGTCAGATCCTCTATGTTTCACATTTTTCAGATAAACAAGGTTCTCCAAAAGCTAACAAGAGTAAAGCCAAAGGTGAATTATTAAAAGCAAGGAATTTGAAAAGATATATCAACCAGGTTGGTAAACCCATTATAAAAAGAGGGTTATATACCAGAGAAGCAGCTTCCTGTTTCTGAGAGTTTTTTTTCTTTTAGGAAAGTGATGGACAATACATAGAGGATCATACAAATGTACATGAGTGCTAATGTAAAGGGTTTTAAGAAAGTTTGTTCCACAGTTCATCTTAGAATTTCAAATCATTCAGGGTTCGCACAGGCTTGAAAAGTACTTTAATTTAGAGGGCTTTCTTGAAAAGTCCTTGAAAATTAAATCTGCCTGGAAAAGTACTGGAAAATCACTCAAAAGCCTTGAAAAGTCCTTGAATTCTACTATTTCTGTAGGACTTAGCACTGTTGATAGCAAACTAAACAATATAAAATTGTTATGCCTTTATTTGGTGCAGCATTATGCTGCACCAAATATAGGCACAACAATTTTATACTAATTTTCCAGTACTAATGTCTCCATTATCTCAGTCTAGCATATCTGAAGTAGAACGTTAACACTTAGATTGGTATTATTCATTAGCTGTAAGTCCTTGAAAACTGTTGGAGAGTTTTTTTAGAAGTCCTTGAAAAGTCCTTGAATTTTACTCCTACTTGCCTGTATGAAGCCTATCATTGAAAATAAAATGAATCTATCGTTGACTGATATTTTATAGCCTTTGACATCGTGTCTCTGGCATACAATGAAGTCACAAATTTATATCTTCAATGAGTTCTGTTGTACAAACATTCTGGAAAAATCAGATATTTTCCAAAATTGTGACATTTATGATTTTGAATGGATGTTTTCAGCCATGCAGTTTAGGAAATGTCCCAAAGTTTTATATAAGATGAAAGTCCAGTCCATGGAGGATTTTTAAACCAATTAAGAAAGGTTCTGATCACTAAGGTCATTGCATGGCAATGATTTTTTGTTGTACAATCCTATTTTGCTCCTCAAGCCCAAAATTTTCAATGGGGTACTGGTTTTGCAGATCTCTTTTATCGTGGCAAACTATTTGATTAAATATTCTATTGGTTAGTTCTTTTCAAGTTAGTGATGGTCAGATGATTGATTATAATCGAAAGTCAGTTGTATAAATTTCACAGAAATGTTCCTTATGATGCCCTCTACTGATATTGCACAAATGGTTCTGCTCTGCCAAACAAAAGGGCCATCAGAGCTCTAAATAAGAAATATCTTTAAACAACATCTCCTCAGGGGACTGAACCACTGGTCCAAATTCAAAATAATTTCGCATAAATGTTCCTCATAATGCCCCCTACCAAAATTGCACAAATGGTTTAGCTTGATAAGAAATATCTTTTAAATGACATCTCTTCCTAATCACTTGTCCAAATTCAAAATAATTTCACAGAAATGTTCCTCATGATGCCCTCTATCAAAATTGCTAAGACTATTCAGCTCAGCTGAACAAAATGGCCACCAGAGCTAAAAATAAAAATAGCTTTAAATGATACCTCTTTAGCCGCAAACCAAATCATCATCTCATGTGCCAAGAGTAAGGTGAGCGATTCAGGCCCTCTTGTTTTTGAAGGTTACAATTTCATAGTAAATATATATTTATATCTACACCTACCCATGCAGCCATAGTGACTAGCTAGAATTTTGAACAGGTATAGCTGTTGTACTTAACTCTCCTTGCTAACGGTGACTTTTGTTGTCTGTTGATAACCTATGCAAATAGTTTGGCCCTGATCTTGGTCCAAACTGTTGGACACCCTGACAGTGTTCCTGTAAGAATTGTTTGAAAAAGTTAGCAGATGAAAAATGAAGCCATGTGCAAAGAGTAAACAGAATGTGAATAACAATAGTGCTGATCAGCCTGGATGGGTGGTAGGTGCACAGGCTGAGCAGCATCTTTGTTGTTTGCATTCAACCTAAGTTTGCTTATTTCATATCCTGAATTTCCTTACTTTAATGAAAGATGTATGGACACTGATAAAATGAGACTTTTCACTGAAGCACCATTCAAACCTTTCCTTCATGAATATTAATGCTAGGCTCCACCCACTATGAATATTTATATAAATAAACTTTCTTGTTTGTACATAGAACAAACTTTTCAGGTCCACTGTGTAGGATCATATCTAATCATATTACCATAAGCAAACAGAGTAGACTCTGATCAGGCAGCTCTTACAAGAGCTGCCTGGTATCAGTGGTATGGGTCTGCTCTGTTTGCAAAACCGTTAAAAGGTGTCTTTATGAGGTAAAAGGGTTCTAGTAGATGTTTAGTTATTGAGAAAGATGTATTTCTTGTGTTCTAGCTAACAGTTGCTAAGTCTCGCTGTGAGAAGAGAATTCATCGTCTAGGTGGTCCTGACTACAAGTACTATACCGAAGATAAATCAGATGAGGGCAAAAATACCTCCGTTTTACCAGACTTGAAGGTAATTGGGCTTCAGTACTATTCTGAAGATAAATCAGATGAGGGCAAAAATACCTCCGTTTTACCAGACTTGAAGGTAATTGGGCTTGAGTACTATACTGAGAATAAAGCAGATGAGGGCAAAAATACCTCCGTTTTACCAGACTTGAAGGTAATTGCCTGGGCTTCGCTTTAATAATTTAAGCCTTGTTCGCTAATATCTTGTATTTAGATTTCCAGGAAATGCAGCTTAAAGGTACAACTTAAAAGGTAATCTTTTAACTCTTATCCTGCCACTGTTATTTTGTCCTCAAAATATTGACTGCTTTTTTATCTGCTGCATACAGTAAAACCTGTCTGAAACAGGCACTCAAAATAGACAAAACAAAGGTCTTAACAAATAATGGTAGCTTAATGAAGGTAGAAAGTATTGCAGAATACTCCCATTGGAGCATTATGCAATACTTTTGACCTGCATTAAGCAATAACTGGTCTTGAAAACTAAGTTTTTGTCTTTTTGAGAGTGGCGGTTTTACACATGCTTTACTGTATATTCAAGTGCACTTCAGACTAGATAAAATGCTCAACAAAGCCTCACATTTTGTCTCTTTTTCTCAACTTGTTTAATAAATCGAATAATACATGAGTACTCATGTAAGATCCTCCTTTTTCAATAAAATGGCAAACAATGCATATCTTGATTTGTTTTATCTTGAGTTGTGTTCATTCACATTCTAGCCAAGCTCTGAGGTTATAAAACTTTTTTTCATGCTCAACTCAGTTAAGCATGAAAATCTCACTGCTCAGAAAAAGTAAAATGCTGAAAAATTATGAAATTTCTTGCTTTCAAACTCTCAGATGTTGCCATTGTCCTACCTAAAAATGTTCTACTTATAAATGTTAAAATGCCAACAATTATGAGCAGGACAAATTTCGTGCTCAATTTAGTCAAGCAAAGAAGAGATTTTATAATACTGAGGTCTGATCTGAACAAAGTAAAAGCAGTTTTTAATAATAACTCAATGTATTTACCGTAAGTAGGACTCCATACAAAAAATAATTGAATATTCAGACTCTGTAACTTCTAGCCATAACTACAAAGTTGGAAAGAAGGCAAAGATCAGGAATCTATACAACCAAGTACCACACCTAATCCAGGACACCACATGGGAAAGTGACTAAAACACAAGAGAACATCACATACAAGAGAGCCAAGAGGTTAGCCCTTTTCCCAACAGGTGACCACAAGGCTGCAATGAACAGATAAGACAGCATGACAGAGACCAACATAAATAATAAAAATGATCCACAAAAGAAATACCGCCTTGGAACAGTCAGTAAAATTTTTTTACTGGAGGGTTTAAACCGGTTTCACGGCTCCAACTTCACCCTAAGTTCAGGTGTGGATCAAGACACATAGATGTTTGTTTTGCATGAAAGACCCCTAACTTATTCATGCATCATCTATTAGCACATATAAATCAAGATACAATAAAAAGGAGATAAAGCAAAGAAATTTGTTTACCTTGTTAGGTGTGTAAAATAAGAGATCATTTGAGATGATGACAAATGGTGTGTATTTATAGAATGCCAACCAGTGTACACCCTGATCAGACTTATCTAAATTAACATTGAAAGTAATGTCATGTCATTACTTTCAGTATTCATTTATGTATCGTACTTTTGCTTTTATAGGCGCTGACTTTTGATAGAATCATGGAGTCCCAAATTGCAAGAGAGTACTTTGAGAATTTCCTGAAAAGAGATGATAATGAGTCATTAATGGGGTATGTATGAATTGGCCAACTACTGAAAATCATAGGGCTAGTTAAGCAAAGATTTTCAGCGTAAAATTACGATTATTTTCTTATCCATCAGTTTAAACATGTGTTTTGGGTGCTCAAAAGAACCCACAACATATATTTTGGTTGGAACATAAGAAAATAATTTTCAGTTACACACTCTTATCTGGGGGCCTGAAAATATTTTGATCGTGTAGCATTGTGAAATATGCTTTTATCCATAAATTGATATTTCCAATGACTTCTTAAAGACTAAACAAACTTAATAAAATTAGTATTGGTAATGGAATATGGTCAATTTCTGATTAAAGGAATTAGATAATCAAATGATCTGAGTCCTTTAAAACTCTTAGAGGGGGGATCTAACATGGGTGCTCATGTATAATTGATTGGGGAATAGAGATAAAATGTGAGGCCTGCCAAGCATTTTATCGCTTTTTCGCAACATGTTTAATAGATTCTATAATACAGGAAATTGTATTAGGCCAATAAAAATTTCCTGTGTTTAGGGTAACCAGACGCTACTTAAATTTACTGATGAAACCTAGAATTTTTTTCAGGCTTTCTGGAAAAAAATATAATTTTATGCATTTTAAAAGGAGAAATGCCTTTCAAAATGCATAAAAAAAAAAATTCTAGAAAAAAAATGTATGCCTGCCCTACCAAATCTCTCCGCGTCCTCTGTGGGATAGCCACTAAAGCGTTTTAATGATATCTTTCCAAACATGACACTGTCACTCTGTGGCTGAGGTGGCTGTTCATGAATTTTGAACCCACACGCAATGTCAGGATTAACACAATTTTCTTCCTGAATGTCTAAATCCAAAAGCGAATTGTTCAAGAAAGAGTCATCCATAATTTCATAAAGTGATGTTTAGATTCTCCGCCATGTAATAATTAGTACTTTTTATCTTGGGGAAATAGCTATAAATACTAATTATAAGTCAAACAAAGAACTAGACTCTATTTCTTCTTTTAATATAAAATAGATTTTCCGTTGAATGAACAGAGTTAATAATTTAATACATAACAATTTAAGATGGTAAAAGTCCAAAATAATAATGCAATAGATGTAACTTTCTTTCAACTGAATAAACTGAACAACTGACTCTTCCTCTCGCAGACAAGCCCTTTTTGATGCCAGTTCCTTTCCATATAAGGCTACTATGTTTCCTGTCAGATAGCTCTGACAGGAGTCTAGAGCCCTGAGATCTGGGTGTGTATAGTAGCAATGCCAAATATGGCTCTGGGATTTCCTGTGAAACTCCCTTGTCTGACAGAGAGAGAGAAGTCATAGGTCAGATTATTGGATAAGACAACAGGAAACATGAATGGGGAGTGCTGTGGCTCCAGAGAAGAGGGCCAGGCAAATGATATACCAGCTACATTGTAGTAGTGGTATATTACAAGTGTGAACACAAACAGCCAATGGAGCAAACAAGAGGCTTGCTTTGCATCTGCGACTCGGGTGTGGCTCGCTGTCAATTACAACACCAGTATCACTTCTGGTGAATGAGTTCACTGTTTGAAGGGTGTTGCACAGGGAAGTGAGCTTGGCAGCTATCAATCAATGTAATTCATGAGGCTATGAACAGTTTCAAAAATGTAAAGGTTTATTAAAGGATTGCTTGGAAAATGTAAATTTATCTGCTTGTTTTTTCTTACAGGTTCTGGAATGCAGTGGAGAAACTCAAAGAGACAGATAAGGTAGGGTTAGACATCTTGATTAAAGTCTAGTTCCAAATAAGAAAATGTTTGAAGAAAAATTGCCATCATTTTCTCATCAATCAGTTTAAACATGTGTTTTGAGGGAGTGCAGTGGCTCAGTGGTAGAGTGCTTGACTCGAGACCAAAGGGCCGCGGGTTCGAGCCTTACCGGCGTCACTGCGTTGTGATCCTTAGTACTGGTTCAACCCAGGAAGAACCGTCCCTGAAAGATTGTTGATGGGAAGTAAAGAATGAAATCAAACAAAACAAAAACATGTGTTTTGGGTGCTCAAAAGATGTCTCAACATATATTTTGGTTGAAAATTAAATTTCACGCTTATCTGGAGGCATGTAAAGGGGGCAATTACCCCTGCGCATTTTTAAAAAAAAGTGTCCTGTGAAAAAATCATACAGTTTACATTCCCTTGGCTCAAAGAACTCCATTTGATCATTAGCCTATCATGATGTTAAGAGCAATCTAATAAGCACTTATTAAAAGTGAACAATCTCTGCAGTAAAACAGCGTTGCACTTTTCTAGGTAATTATAAACAAATTCTGTACCCAGGCCCCCAGATTAAGAGTGCATAACAGAAAATTATTTTTCATATTTCTCAACCAAAACATATGTTGTGGGTACTCAAAAGAACCGTCTCAATGAGACAGTTCTTTTCAGCACCCAAAACATATGTTTAAACTGATGGCTAAGAAAATAATCGAAATTTTAGGCTAAAATTTTTTGCTTAACTGGCCCTATGGTACCACAAAATCCTTATTTTTCAACATGATAAAATGATTGAGAATGCATTTTCAGTTAATTAATAGCTTCAATTTTGGGTTTTGACCACTTAATTTAAAAAAAATAAGTTTAAAAAGTATTAAGAAACACACCAGTAAAGGCTTGGAATTTCAGGTATCAGCATAACACTATTGTCTAGGCTGACTGAGAAAAACTCAATAAACCAATAAGAAAATCAAAACACCTGCTCTCAGTGGTAGGGCTTCAACTTTTACATGTGTAAATGGTAACGTTTCATGTTTTTGCAATAAACGTTTACAAAATTGGCATACCCTTTAGAGGAACTTTACCACATGACCAGCGTCGCACTTTATTGATAGCATTTCCTAATGAAAATATTGTTTGTTTGTTTTCCCAGATCGGCTGTATTTGATAAAGTATCTACTGCAATTAGAATTACGGCGGACATGTTCAACGGGCATGTCTCATTGCCATAAAAATGTCCTGAATATTTTCTCACTCAGTCACTGCTAGGCATTTTGATCAGTTATGTAAAGGCATGTCTTAATATTTGGTGGGGACTCATGTGGAAGCCCATGGCTTAAAACTGGTTGTTTTTTTACTTCTTGTTGGCGTGTGTATTGATGCATATGTGACGATTAGCAGTTATTTCTATTGCATGTCAACTTATTGATTACACACTTGATAATGAAGAAAATGTAGGTAATGTACGGGTCTGCACATGTTGCAATCGCTTTCCAATTACTTGAAATGAGTTCTATCACAACACCCAACCAAACAATTTAGAATGTTAGTACAAGGTACATTTTTCAAAGAGTTTTTTTAGGAAAAATATCGTGATTTTACCGATCTGCATACAATCTGCATAATGAAACAAATCAATCATCCAGTTTTGTGTAAAATCATTTCAGGTACCGAAATTTGTGTAAACGTTTACCATATTTCGTAAATGTGGCAGCCCTACTCAGTGGTTATTAGAGCATAAACGGGCACCACACTTTACCCTCAAAACCTGTAGAAAAGAGGGGTAAAGTGTGGTTGGAATACTATAGAGGATGTACATTAAAATGGCCACTCAAAAATATACAAAACAAAGATCTTAATGACAAATGATAGCTTAATGAAGATCGAAAGTATTGCAGAATGCTCCGCTTGGAGCATTCTGCAATACTTTTGACTTGCATTAAGCGATAATTGGTCTTGAAAACATATTTTTGGTCTTTTTAAGAGTGGCCATTTAAGACAGGTTTTACTGTACACACTTCGCACTGGTTTCATATTTTTTTTACATTTCCAACTGTTGTACATCTTTAAACAGGCATGCTGAACCTTTGCTTCTTGCCATTGTGATAGGTACTAAAATATGTGTTGGCTCATGAAGGTAACCGTATCTTGTTTTATATTCTAGAAGGAGCATCACAACCTGGCAGCAGAGATCTACCAGAGATATATATCTAGCAGTACAAGTGTGGTGAAAATAGATAAAGCTGTTGCTAGAAGAATGGAAGCTTTCATGCTCGGAAACTCGGTAAGTACATTCTGTATGAAAATACAATATTCATCATAATTAGGGCATGGGGCATGTATTTTTTTCAAAATACCCTCTTACGAAAGCAATAGCCAGCTTATCAGGATCCACACTATTTTCCATTGACATGATGAATCCATATTAATAATATTTAAATTTTCAAAGCAAGCCTTTAATGAATCTTTAGATTTTTGCACCTGTTCACAGCCTCATGAAAGACATAAATTTGATTGACCGCTACCAAGTTCACTTGCCCCTTGCAATAGTCTTCGAACATCCATTTCATTTGCCAGAAGTGACACTGGTGTTGTGATTGACAGCTAGCCACACCTGAGTCGCACATGCAAAACAAACTTTTTTTTGTTCCATTGGCTGTTTGTGTTCACATCAATGGCTGTTCCACTTTTCTGTTTTACACTGCAACAAAACCGTTAATATAATAAAATTACATAGTAAATACAAAACTGTTTTTTTCCCTAAATTATAAATAATTTCTATATTTTAGATATTTATAATAAAATGTAAATATAAGCAATAAATTCAATTTTTGGTATGATCATGGAATCAAAAAGCCAAAGCCATGAAGCCAACGGGGTTCACGTTAACTTTGCAAGAGATCTGAAGAATTCATGATTCTATGATGGTTCCAAAAATTGAATTCATTTCTTAAATGAAATTGTACCACTGGACAAGCTGGAAATCAGGAGTTAATACAACATACTTAACTCAAAAAGAGTTTGGTGTGCCCATGTGTGCTTATTAGTTTGAATACAGTATTTTCATTAGGTTAGAAAAAATTCTAAAATTATTAATTTATAGGCAATTAACTAGGGACCACAGTTTTCTTCTTGTTTCATGTTCGTTGCTTTTATGACTATGTTACTGGGATCAATGCACTAACCTGCTTTCATTTTTTTTTACTGCACAACTATGGAATATCAGGCTCCGAGGTTATAAAACTTTTTACATGCTCAACTCAGCTGAGCGTGAAATTTATCCTGTCCATAAATGTTAAAATGCCAACAAGTGTTGGCATTTTAAACATTTATTAGCAGGATCAATACAGCATCTGAGAGTTTTAAAGCATGAAAAGTCTTTATTTTTTACCATTTGAAATTTCGTACCCAGCTGAGTTGAGCACGAAAAAAGTTTTATAACCTCAGAGCCAGTAAACTGTAGATGCTGTCAATACACTCAATAATGTTCATAATGATTTGTAAACCAAAAGTTAATTTTGGATTCCAGTACTACCTGTCTTTTTCTTGTTTTCATTATTGAACCCTTACTTTTCTTCACAAGCAGATAGGAATGTGTTTGAATTCTGATTTTAAAGTAAGATACTGAAAACTAATTGGAAAAAGGAGAAAGGCCAGAAACGTCGTAACACAACAGTGCCAGAACAGACAATGTTATAGTGGCATTAAAATATATTCACATCTGCTGGTCAACATTACCCCAGGGTTCGCACAGGCTTGAAAAGTACTTGAATTATTAGAGAGCTTTCTTGAAAAGTCCTTGAAAATTAAATCTGCCTTGATAAATACTGGAAAATCACTCAAAAGCCTTGAAAAGTCCTTGAATTCTACTATTTTCTGTAGGACTGAGCACTGTTGATAGAGGCCTAAATTAGTATGAAATTGTTGTGCCTTTATTTGGTGCAGCATATGCTGCACCAAAAATAGGCACAACAATTTTATGCTAAGTTTCCAGAACTAATGTCTCCATTATCACAGTCTAGCATTTCTTAAGTAGAATTTTAACACTTAGATCAGTATTTTTCATTAACTTTCCTTGAAACTGTTGGAGAGACTTTTAGAAGTCCTTGAAACGTTCTTGAAGTTACATATACTTGCTTGTTTGAACCCTGTACCCACATTTACAGCATTTTAAGGAGCATTCAAACATGTCGAATTTCAACAGCACAAAACATGGTTTGATATAGAGATTTATTGTTGTAAATTTGCAGGGTCCTGATGCCTTCTTTGAAGCCCAGCAGCATGTTGGTACTGTTCTACAGAAGCAGCATTACCCATCATTCCTTGTAAGTGACATATGTCACAAATATATACTCACACTGGAAGAGGATATGCCTGATAGTGGTGATAGCATGAATAAAGGTGAGTGACATATGTCACATGTATATACTCACATTGGAAGATGACATGCCTGATAGTGGTGATAGTATGAATAAAGGTGAGTGACATATGTCACAAGTATATACTCACACTGGAAGAGGATATGCCTGATAGTGGTGATAGCATGAATAAAGGTGAGTGACATATGTCACATGTATATACTCACATTGGAAGATGACATGCCTGATAGTGGTGATAGTATGAATAAAGGTGAGTGACATATGTCACAAGTATATACTCACACTGGAAGAGGATATGCCTAATAGTGGTGATAGCATGAATAAAAGTGAGTGACATATGTCATAAGTATATACTCACACTGGAAGAGGATATGCCTGATAGTGGTGATAGCATGAATAAAGGTGAGTGACATATGTCATAAGTATATACTCACACTGGAAGAGGATATGCCTGATAGTGGTGATAGTATGAATAAAGGTGAGTGACATATGTCATAAGTATATACTCACACTGGAAGAGGATATGCCTGATAGTGGTGATAGTATGAATAAAGGTGAGTGACATATGTCATAAGTATATACTCACACTGGAAGAGGATATGCCTGATAGTGGTGATAGAATGAATAAAGGTGAGTGACATATGTCACAAGTAAAGTATATACTCACACTGGAAGAGGATATGCCTGATAGTGGTGGTAGCGGATTAAAGGTGAGTGACATATGTCACAAGTAAAGTATATACTCACGCTGGAAGAGGATATACCTGATAGTGATGATAGCGTGAATAAAGGTGAGTGACATATGTCACAAGTAAAGACTCACACTGGAAGAGGATATGCCTGATAGTGGTGATAGCATGAATAAAGGTTAGTGACATATGTCACAAGTAAAGTATATACTCACGCTGGAAGAGGATATACTATGAATAAAGGTTAGTGACATATGTCACAAGTATATACTCACACGGGAAGAGGATATGCCTGATACTGGTGATAGCATGAATAAAGGTGAGTGACATATGTCACAAGTATATACTCACACTGGAAGAGGATATGCCTGATACTGGTGATAGCATGAATAAAAGTGAGTGACATTTGTCACAAGAATATACTCTCACTGGAAGAGGATATGCTTGATAGTAGGGATAGTATGAATAAAAGTGAGTGACATATGTTTCAAGAGAATACTAGCTCAGGGAAGATGGCTTCTATTAAGCAGTTTACCAGTACAGACCCCCAGATAAGAGTGTGTAACAAAAAATTATTTTTCTTATATCTCAACTATGTTGTGGGTACTCAAAAGAACCGTCTCAATGAGCACTGAGAACACATGGCTAAACTGATAGATTAGAAAACAATCACAATTGTATGCTAATATTTTTTGCTTAACTGAGCCTATGCCAGTATTTACAGTATTTCCATGAGTAACTGACAAAATGTTCTACTTGTACTTGTAGTAGCAATAGGGAGAGAATTTTTGTTTCAAAAGTATGTGGCTAGTCTGGAATTTGAACTCTGACCCTTCTAAAGCAGTTTATATTCATCAGAATACCAGTCTGGCTTAACAGAGCACAGTGGCTCAGTTGGTTGAGCTTATGAATGGAGATGGAAGCATTGCTAGTTCGAGTCTCATCGCTTGACAGAGTCACTGTGTTGTGCCCTTGAGCAAGACACTTTATCCGCTGCTTAGTACGGGTTCAATCCAGGAAGACCCATGCAGACATGATTGAAAAATAGTGACCGGGAAGTAAAGAATCAAAACAAACAGACAAAACCAGTCTGACTTATTATTGACTGTGCTATGGCTGGCATATGTCAATTTTATGTGGCTAACATCATTCACCCTTCCATGAGTGCTTATCTTACATGAGTACTAATGTTTTATTGAATTTATCAAATGAGTTCGGGCAAGCCTCGCTTTTTCGCAACAAATTAATGAATTCAATAATACAGGAGCACAAATGTTAGATTCTATTTATCACATGGCATTAAACTTACTTAAAGGTCACATTTTTATCATGAAAACGTCAAGATTTTGCCATCTTTAAGCAACTAAAAAATGGACATCATTACATAATGTTACTAAATCTGCAAACCACTAGTGGTTTATCAATTTTATCGCATGGCGTTATATCACTCCCAAATGCGAAGTCATATTTAATTTATAAACTGTAGTATCAAGCCTTTCATTCAAGTCAACCTTCACCTAACAAGAGGTATAGAGATTACCTTAACTGTTAAAGTGCCAACAAAAAATGAATCTCAAAAATGTCTTCTGCTGAAGTTGTCTGCTGCAAATATTTACTAACAGTATTTAAGCTGATTTATTTAAGTACAGAGGCAAACAGTGTGGACCCAGATCAGACTGTTTGATCTAGGTTTACGCTGAACAAGAGACTTCTAAAAGGTTTAGGCAGACAACAAAAGCAGACAACATTTATTGTGTGATTGGCACTTTGTTTCTGTTCTAGATGAACTGTTCTTTGAGCCTAAGGAGGGTTGGTCTGATGATGATGAGTCAGTCGGCGAGATGTTTGCCACACAGTCATACCATGCCCAGCAGAAACTGCAGCAGTTGGATACTAAGATAACAAACAAGTCACAGGCCCTGCAGGCTCTGAAGACTTCCAGGAAGGCTGATCCTAAGGTACAGTACAGAACTTTTCTAACAATACCGTGTTACCACAGATTTCTGTTTTACACTCAGGCTTTTTCTGTGTTCTGTCTCTCTTCCTCGTGGTGTCTTTGATCGTGGCATTTCCTGGCCCCCAAAGTTATGAAACTTTTTTCGTGCTAAACTCAACTGAACATGAAATTTCAACTGCTCATAAAAACTAAAATGCTGAAAAACACCGACTTTTCTTGCTTTCAAACTCTGTGATGTTGCATTAAGCATGCTAATATATGTTAAAATGCCAATAATTGTTGGAATTTTAACATTTATGAGCAGGATAAACTTTGTCCTTAGTTGAGAATGAAAAAAGTTTTATAACCTTGGGGCAAGATCATACTAAATTTATAACCTACTCATTGTCAGGAAAAACACCCAAAAGATAGATTTGCTGGTGTCTTCTGCTGCATTGCATATAAACAGTTTGGACCCTCCATATAAGCAGTTTGGACTGCTGCATTTGGAGTAATCTGATCTTGTTCTACATTTTTACTGCAATTTTGGCTTTCAAATTACAAAAAATCAGGCCAAATAAAAAAAAAATGTGTGTTTCGGGTAAGGGGTCTGAAAATTTTAGGTTTGGTATAGGCACACATATTTTTTTATTTTATTTATTTATTTGTTTATTTATTTATTCATTTATTTATTTATTTATTTATTTATTTATTTATTTTTTGAAAAAAGATAATTTTATGCATTTTGAAAGGCCTTTCAAAAAATAAAATTTTATCCATTTTGAAAGGCTTTTCAAAATGGATAAAATTTTATTTTTTCCAGAAAACCTGAAAAAAATCTAGGTTTCACCAGTAAATTTAAGTAGGGTTGGGTTACCCTAAACACAGGTATTTTTTTATTTGGTCTCATGGACTAATTTGTTTATATATGCAGATACAAAAAGTAGAAGAGGAATTGGAGAGAGAGGTTGACAGTATGAAGGTGGAGAGACGTAATCTAGAGAACCACATCTTGAGGACCCAGAACTGGTGTGAGAATCAGGGGAAATGGAAAGCTCATGTCTATGAGGCTGAGGTAGGCCTTGGCTAGATAGTAGTGAGATAGTCCTTAAGAAGATTGCACTGCAAAACAAACACCAAAAATACTGTGCCCCATAGCGCAGTCGATAGCGAGTCTGACTGCAGATCCAGGGGTTGTAAGTTCAATCCCGGGGGGGGGGGGGGGGGGGGGGTTCCATACTTTCATGGAGATTGATCATGAATTTCTACGATCATTCTTCACCTTCTGCTGATTCGAGAAGGGTTGCTGTCAGTCTTCAGTACGAAGTACTGGTTAACGGCTGAGTCAAGCTTGCCCAGGAAAAAGTGTGGTTAGGTGAACTGACTGTCCCGACATCATAGCTGTTGAAAAAAATCACCAAAAATGGTGTGTGTGGCTATCAAATACTTGGATCAGCCTATGCATCCACCTGGTCTGGCAAGGATATTTTCTTAGCATGTGGGTTCTGCCCTATTAATATCCATTTTTCTGATTACATGAAAAGTTTAATCAGCAGAATAAATCATATATATAGCAATATTTTATTAAAAAAAAACATTAACTTCATTAATTAATAACCTTTTGTTATGCTGCAATCACACTTGTTATTGTGTTGGCATGGTTTCTGTGGCGTCACTGTCACGTTATGTAATGTCAGCGTGACTATATCAAAGTAGATAATCGATGTATGTCCAAGGTCCGATTCCACGGAATTGGCCGGGGTAATTCCTATTGGCTCTTATACGCGCCCAATTGGTACATTATGGGCTGTGTACACACTATTGCCTTCTGATTTGAAGAAAAATGACTTATCATATGACCTTGCATCTGGGAGTGATATAATGCCATGTTTTAAAATCGATAAACCACAAGGTTACAGATTTTTGTAACACGATGTAATGATGTCTGTAATTAAGTCACTTATATATGGCAAAATCTTAGCGTTTTGTGATTTAAAAGTAGTTTTAGGGTCATTTGATAAATAGAATCTAACATTTTTGCGAAAAAGCTATAAAATTCTCGGCAAGCCTCACATTTTATCACTTTTCTCAAACGAGCACTCATGTAAGATCCTCTATATACAGGAGGATGTAGAAAGTTTAGAAATAATATGCACACTGTGTCTTTATGCCGTTTAATATTGCAGGCCTCCAGATAAGATTGTGTGATTAATTTATGTTTAAATTTCTCAACCAAAACAGGTTTTGGGTATCAAAAGGACATATCTTTAAACTGATGCATAATCACAAAATAGACAAAAATGATTCGCTGATCTGGGTATTACAGGACTTAAGTTAAAAGTGCGTAACAGATAAATAATTTTCTTATTTCTCAACCAAAACATATGTTGTGGGTACTCAAAAGAACCGTCTCAATGAGACGGTTCTTTTGAGCACCCAAAACATATGCTAAAAAATATCGGTAAGAAAATATTAACAATTTTATGCTAAATTTATTTGTTAATCGAAACTTGTGGTATTATATTTCAGACATCACTAGAGGGAGACAAGAAGATTCCAATATTTGTTCTAGTGATCCACCTGTCCGGTAGTGGAGGCTCCCAGAATCTACAGAGTAGTACAGAGGGCTGGGTGGTCACTAGAAAACTACAAGACTTCCAGGCTGTACATGAAAAATTAATTCAGGTATACAGTAAAACCTGTCTTTGTTTGTTGTTTTTGATTTAACCCTTTATGTCCCATCAACAATCTTTCAGTTATATAGGGAAGGGTCTTCCTGGGTTGAACCAGTACTAAGCTGGGATTTATGTGTCTTGCTCAAAGACACAACGCAGTGACATCAGTGAGGCTCGAACCCACAGCCCTTTGGTCTCGAGTGTAAATCTGTCTTAAGCTGTCACTCAAAAGAAGACTAAAAAATATGTTCTCAAGACTGATAGTCGCTTAATGCAGGTCAAACGTATTGCAGAATTGCACAGTAGAGCATTCTGCAATACTTTGAACCTGTACTAAGCTACCTACACCTGTCTCTAAGACCTTCGCTTTATCTATTTTTGAGTGGCTGCTTAAGACAGGTTTCACTGTACATTTATATCATCGTAAAAAGTTATCAGGATTATTACTGTATTCAGGATTTTGAGGCTGACTTTCGATAGAGATAAGTAACAGAAAATGTTAAAAAACTGATGAGACCAGTTTATCAGGCTATACCCCATGTTCCATAAAAAGTTAGTCTTAAAATATTGAATTATTGAATAAGGAAGCTTATTATATCTTCTCTGATTCATTTAAGTTAATTGAAGATTTAAACTTGTATTTGTTAATATTTTGAAGGCATACTGCAAATTTTAAGATTAGAATTTCTGAGGTTCAGGATGTCAGAAACTTTGAGCTTTCACTCATGTGCTATATATATTATAGGAACTAAATCTGTTAAAAAGTAGCATTTGCTGTATTAAAAGAAGTATTTTTTATCTGCAATAGATAGTCAAATAAACACATGATATGGTTAGCATGATCAGGCAGAGGCCAGGAAGCCTAGGCTTGATGATCATGTGGGCCTCGACACGAGAAACCCTGACTTTGTTGCTTGAGTACAACAAAGGTGCAGACCAGTCTGCACAGCCGTGCAGTCTGATCAGCACCTTTATCATTCACTACCTGATAAGTAAAGTAACTAGGTCAGATATCTCTTAATTCTCCATTATTTTTTGGTGGGTTACAACATGATAGTCTCTGGCTACGCCCCTGATGATCATTAATTAGAATATTGATGATACAAAAATATAGAAATATGTAAGAATATGAACTAATAAGACAGTAGATTCTTAATGACAGATGACTTTATCATATCATAATCTGATATTTTTATTAACATGCAGGTGCAGGGGCATCATCCACATAAGTGGGCCCCCTTCCAGGTAACTGGCTAGCTGCACGCATACCAGATCTCACACCTGATCTCCGGGTTCTCCTTTCTTGAGGGTCAACTGTTGTGATCTACCACTCAGGGCAGTCTTTCTCCGTCAGTTTCTTCCATGTTAGCATGGGCCTCCCTGTCCCCCACCTACCCTCAATCTGTATATCACATGCTGTTCTGACTGCACCAATAGAATGCTCCACGTGCCCAAACCAGCGAAGCCTTCTCTCTCTCAAAATGAGGTTGAGGTCCTCAAGCTCAAGCTTTGCCAGTAGCTTGCTTGACCTTACCGTGGCCACATCCTCTGGCTGGATTCTGCAGATCTGTCTGATCATGGCCCTGTCATTGCGCTGCAGGCTCATCTTGGTTAGTGGCCAAGTTTCACTGGCATGGAGCATGGCGCTCCGCAAGCAAGAGCTGTATACATGGCCACGGGTCTTGTAAGAGACGTGGCGGGATGTGAGACTTGGCATTAAGAATCTGTCTCGTTAGTTCATGCTGAGGAAGAGAGAGTTGCTTTATTTTTATTATGTTTATGCTGTAGTGTGGATGTCTATGATTTATATCTCTTCCTCGAGATATAGTATGTTGGTCGGTGATCTGCGACTGTAGCATTTCCTGGTCATACTCCTTTCTTTTATCTGTCAGAATAACTAGATTACAAATGGTACCAAACTGTTCGTTTACAATGAAGTTTTTTTTTTCTATTTCTAGATAGGACCATGGTTGAAGAAGAAAGAACTTCCAACAGTTAAAATGTTTACCTCGGTTGATGCCAGATACTTGAAAGATGCCAAGGCAGCCTTAAATGATTATCTTGGGGTAGGTTTAGGTTCTGGTAACTTACCGCTTGCTGAGGCTTTCAGTATAAATATATGTTTTTCCCTGGAATGACAAAAACTCATTTGAATGGACACAAACTGAATAACAGGTGACGCAAGTTTGAGCCAATCTCCTTCAATTAAAGCTAAAATGCTATTATGATTTTTTTGATGGGGTATGGCCCTTTACTCCAAACTGCTATATGCTAGAACAAACTTACTCAGACAGGTTAAGCATGTGCAAACTAAATAGTCCCAGATCAGCCTGCTCCTAATGGAGCAGTCTGATCAGGGACTATTTGTTTGCTTTATTCAGTTTTGTATTTTATTTATAACTAAAATGGATTAGCCTAGTTTATCAAATGGAAGAAATAGAGGATCTTACATGAATGCTCATGATTTATTGAATTTTTTTTGTTAAATGCGTTGATGATAGGAGATATAATTGAGGCATACTGAGCATTTTATGTCTTTTTTGAAACAAGTTTAATAAATTCAATAATACAGGAGCATGAATGTTAGATTCTATATATCACATGACAGTAAAATCAATTAAAAATTGCATATTTGGCATGAAAATATCAAGATTTTGTCATCTTTTACGCAACAACATTATAATGGACATCATTACTTACCGTTAATCTGTATACAACTATAGGTTTACCCATTTTATTGCATGGTGTTTTATCACTACCAAACGTGACTTCATGTGATAATGTATTTTATACAATCAACTATAATAAAGAGTTAAAAACCAAGTGTAGTAAGAGTTAATTTTAATCACAACATGACTATCCTGTACATCATTATTGTATTTTACATTTGGTTTATTTTTGCACTAGTGGAGCGCAGTCTCTCGCTTGGTAGAGCATTAGACTGTGGTTTGAAGGGTTGCTTGTTTGAGTCTCAGTATCGGCGGAGTCTTGAGCTAGACACTTTATTTGTTGCTTAGTACTGGTTCAACACAGGAAGATCCCTCCTGACATGACTGCAAATTGTTGACTGGGATGTAAAGAATCAAAACAAACAAGTTTTTTTACTATGCTTAAATGGCTGGAAAACATGCTCAGTCAACCTTAGAATGGCCAAAATGGTCAACACATAATGACCATTCTGAGTGCAATAGGGTTTCAAGAACACTGAATATGTTCTATTTGTGCTCTTATTAGAAAAGTTTGGTAATTTAGGTGATACTATTTCTGCAGGCAATTATGAAGGATGAACGTATGGCTCAGAGTGAGGCTCTATATGGATTCCTGACACCAACACCGGAATATTTCCAACAACCAGTTCAAGAAAAAAGAAGTAGCCAGTTTATCAAGACAATTCTTAAAAGGTACAGGGCAAGTCAGATGAAGATAATTAAAATCCAAAATGTGATTGATTGTTAGTTTTTGTGACATGTCTTTGTTATCATTTCACAGTGTTATATTGATTTTTAAATATTTTGATTATTTCTAGCCAATACAATAATAATAAAATCTACTTTTTTCTTAGTCTTATACAGAAAATGAACTAACTGGTTAACATACCTGTTGAAATATGCATCAACAAATAACGTTAGTCTATCCATTATTATGCATTTGTGAAATCATAAGTTTAATACAGTAAAACCTGTCTTAAGCGGACACTCAAAAAGAAGACCATAAATTGGTTTTCAAGACCGAGTATCGCTTAATGCAGGTAAAAAGTCTTGCAGAATGCTCCAAGAGAGCATTCTGCAATTCTTTCAACCTTCATTAAGCTACCAATCATCTTTAAGACCTTTGTTTTGACTATTTTTGAATGGCCACTTAAGACAAGTTTTACTGTAAGTACCGAAATCTAATCAGCCAGCTTGAATGATAGATACATATTAGTAATTTTAGGTAGATAGACTGACTGAGTGTGTTATTATGAGTTTTTCCTTTTTTATACCAGTTTACCAAGTATAAGCCAAGATACAAGAGAAACAGAAGAGGATTTACTCTTTGGTGGAGAAGACAGGTATAAGTACTATACTGCCATAGGTTTAGATGAGCAAAAAATCAGCGTAAAATTGTAAATATTTTCTTACCCATCAGTTTTAACATATGTTTTGGGTGCTCAAAAGAACCCTCTCATTGAGACGGTTCTTTTGAGTACCCACAACATATGTTTTGGTCGAGAAATAAGAAAATTAACTTTTCATTATACGCTCTTAACTTAAGTCCTGACTGCTCAAAATATTTAAAGGAACACACCAGGTGTTTCCATTTATCACAATGCAAATGCACTCATAGTCCGATTCTTTGAGAGCTTGTTTGTTTGATTTGATTCTCAACGTCCCAGTCAACAATCGTTCCGTTGTGTCGGGGCAAGTCTTCCTGGGTTGATCCAGTACTAAGCAGGGATTAATGTGTCTTGCTCAAGGACTGATTCTTTGAGAGACTTAGTTATAAAACCAAAAACATGTTCATCTTGTGATAAGCTTGGTGACCTATCAAGGATGATGCTTGTTGATATTAGTAAGTAACGCCTATCCATACATCTCCTTGGAACTGCTTTATGTTAAAGTGAAATTTTGTTTAGAAAATATCTTTTTCAAAATTAAATTTTAAGATGAATATTTTTATCAAACACTAAAAAGATATATTTCATACCCTATTAATATCCTAGTGTAAGCAATAATCACGCATATATCGCTTGTCGGCATATTTGATATATTCAGTCACATCAAACAAAAAATACTGGTTTATTCTCGCCTTAATTCATGTAAATCCTCGCCACATAACTAATGATAAGTTTGCAAAAGCTCTTTTCCTGTGCTCCAACCGGCCTTGAAAATCCCAGACAAAAATGGCAACTCGCTGTCTACGTCATCAATAATCACGCACTTCTCAAAAACCCAATTTTATGGGAAGCCAGACATGCAATACTTTTAAAAGTATGATCAAAATAAACAAGAGTATCTTATGAATTTTACAGGAAATGAATAGTTATAAATACTGCAGAACTAATAATTGATTTGACTCAGCACAACTCAAGGGTGGGACTGTTGTTGTTTATTCATTGTTTGTTTTTGGTCCCATTGGCTGTAGGGTCTTATGTTGAGTTCTTGGTTTAATGTGTGGTTCTAGGTATCCTTTCTGGTTTAGCAATCATCTTGCTGAATGCTAGCTGTAATGTTGATATGATTTGATCCCAAATAATTAAATATTCAAATAACGGGGATTCAACTGAGCCAAAGTATAATGTAAAAATACACATTTTCTCTCATTTTTACACAAGAACTAAGGCAGGCATGGCGGTCTATATTTTTTTTACCGCCAAAACTAATCATGTGATAGTCATGTGAATTCGAAGTAGGGATGATAGCAAACGCAGCAGACAAAGTGTCAACAAACTTGGATGAATGAAAAAATGTTTATTTTCCACCTGATTTCTCCAAACTTTTGGATATAAGAAAAATATGACTAAATAACACTGTGTGAATAAATTGCGCAATAATTTTATCGGCAGAATCGCCATTTTCAATATGATGAAGGCGAGCGAAAATACAGTGCTAAGAGTCCCCAAAAACTTCAGTGTGACGTCAGAAGTTTATGTGTAGACAGCGTGAGAGACAGAAAAACAACACTGCGTGATTATTGTGTAGCGTGAAAAAGCATACTCGGAGGATATAGCAGAAAACATTAGGTTATGTCATTACCAAATTCCTAAAATTCTACAGATTTTCAGAAAAAATTGTTGTTTTCAAGATTGTAAAAATTACAAAAATAGAGCCATGGAATTGAGCAGCGATTGTTTTATCCGAAAACACTTTGTGTCCCAATACTTTGGCTATCTTAACAAACATAGCAAAAGAAACTGGGGTTCTGCTTCATTGTCAAGTGAAGTGTATGGTTTGTCTATAAGACATTATCACCAATGGAAAATTATCAGGTGTTCATTTAAATAACTTTTTCAGTGCTTAATGGTTGCTACAGTATCTAGCCTAGATATCTGAATACCATCACTCATCATCATATTCTAAAATTTAAACAAGTCTATTTACCTCACCTGATCCAAGGAGCCATTGTGGTGTAGTAGATAAACCAATTGCCTTGTAACCCAGGGGTCGCTGGGTAGATACCTCGCTTCACCAGTCTATCAGATGAGACAAAGCTGTGGCGTAGTCTTCAAATGACCTTAGCTATTGGTAGGACAATTAACACACACACTCACCTGAGCCATTTGTCAACATTTCAAACATCTTCTCTGAAGCCACTGGAACAATTGAGCTTATATTTCATATGGTGGCCTCATAGGAAAGAAAACAAAAGTTTGAACAAATGGTTGCCACCATGCCCATATATGGTAAAACCACTTCAAAATCTTTTTCTCCAGATCCAAAAGGCAGATGACAGTTAGTCTTGGTATGTAGTATTGGGGATGTAAACCCTACCAAGATTGTTCATATGATGATCCAAGGTTGATCTTGACCTTCTTAACATCAAGGTTAAGTTTGATTCCTAATGCATTAAAAATTAGGACAGTTTTAAAAAGTTGATTTTTTGAAAGCTGTGTAAGCCAAAGTCATTATGCTTACTAGATATATGTTTTACTTAATGTGACAATTACATAAACAAATTAACTAATTGCATTTTATACTCAGACAGCATTTTTATTATTGATTCTTTTGATGAAAATAGTTGATTTTGAAAAAACTTTGGAATGGAATGAAATTGGGGATTTTATTGGACTTGCAAAATTTACAGAAAGCTTGTTTAATGGCCACCTCCTTTGGTTTATTAGAATTCAGATGTTTGATTTTTAAATTTCTATAACTTTTTTGTTTTACATCAGATTTTGATCAATCTGGCATCCAAATGTGCACTCTGATAAACTCTTATTTTATGTAGATTGTAAATGAATATTGACTTCCCCTTAATTGCATCATATAAGGTGGAAGAATCCAATATCATGACAAAAGTTTAACCCATATGAGCCTAGCATCGTTTTTGTAGGACATAGGCAAACTGTGCAGACCCAGATCAGATGCCACAGAATGTGGCATCTGATATGGGTCAGCACTGTTTGCTCACAGCATGTTCTATTTAAATTTAGATAATAATGAAAAATACCACTCAACAACATTCGTAATAGAAATGAGTTTGTCCTAATGATAAGGGTACTGTAAATCCGTAAATTTTTGTGAGAATTTTATTTTCCCAATGGCTTTAAAAGATATATTTGCAACATTTAAAATTTGCGACTAGGGCATGATTTACCAATATCAGTAAACGACAGATTGATTTCTCCATTTTGCGAGGATTTTATTATCACGAAACTTTACATTAGCGAGTTTCGGGAAAATAAAACCCTCGCGAAATTTTATGGATTTACAGTTGTCAAGTATATTGAGCTTAAATCGATAACATTTATGTATTACTATTCCAGTACTAAAGAAGACAGAAGTAAAGATTCTATAGCAGAGCCACTCTATGGGCTGATTAATGAGATCTATGACTTACATGGCATGTTTAAATGGCTGAGAAAAAGCTTTATTGCATTTGTTGAAGTAACATTTGGAAGATCTATAAATAGGTAGGTGAACCCCAGACTTGAAGTTACATTTGGAAGATGTGAACCCCAGACTTGAAGTTACATTTGGAAGATCTATAAATAGGTAAGTGAACCCCAGACTTGAAGTTACATTTGGAAGATCTATAAATAGGTAAGTGAACCCCAGACTTGAAGTTACATTTGGAAGATCTATAAATAGGTAAGTGAACCCCAGACTTGAAGTTACATTTGGAAGATCTATAAATAGGTAGGTGTACCCCAGACTTGAAGTTACATTTGGAATATGTGAACCCCAGACTTAAAGTTACATTTGGAAGATCTATAAATAGGTAAGTGAACCCCAGACTTGAAGTTACATTTGGAAGATCTATAAATAGGTAGGTGTACCCCAGACTTGAAGTTACATTTGGAATATGTGAACCCCAGACTTAAAGTTACATTTGGAAGATCTATAAATAGGTAAGTGAACCCCAGACTTGAAGTTACATTTGGAAGATCTATAAATAGGTAAGTGAACCCCAGACTTGAAGTTACATTTGGAAGATCTATAAATAGGTAAGTGAACCCCAGACTTGAAGTTACATTTGGAAGATCTATAAATAGGTAAGTGAACCCCAGACTTGAAGTTACATTTGGAAGATCTATAAATAGGTAGGTGAACCTCAGACTTTCATATAAAGGGTGTTAAGAAAGTTTGTTCCGCTCTTCATCATAGAATTTTGAATTATTTAAAAAGGAAATTATGCTGAAAAATTGCACATTCAATGGACCTGTTATTCCTTGTGATGCTCTATAGTATTTGGCATCGTGTCTGACATTGAATGTCTTCACACAATTACATTTAATTTGGGTACTGTCTTTCAGTTGGTCTAGAAAAATCTGTTATTTTCCAAGAAATATGACATTTATTATTTTGGATGGTTCTTTAATCCTTGCAGTTTACTAACCATACAATATGCTTATATAAGATGACTAACAACCCCATTTAGGGTTTCTTAACCAATTAGGAAACATTCTTATCACTATGGTCAGGACATGACACAGGGTCTTTATCATATACCCCCTTTTTGCTCTTCGAGCCTAAAAGATTCCGAGTGGTACTTGATTTTCAAGATAATTTATTCGGTGACAAAATATTTGATTAAAAACGTCCAGTTGTTTATTTCTTGTCAAGTGTGTCAACTTTAAAATATTCCAGTGACATGTATGTCATTAGACAAATATAACTAAAATAATAGGAACAATATTTTTGTGGAACAAACTTTCTTAACACCCTTTAGTTCTCCTTAGGAAAAGTAAGAAAGAGGGCAAAGATCAGGAATCGATACAATCAAGCACCACACCTGACCCAAGTCATATCTTACATAAAAGCTGAATTCTACATAAGCACATTATGCATATAACTTTTGTTTGTCATTTTACTATTATTCTTTTGTTAATTTTTCCTTTTAAGACATGATTCAGTTATAATAAGTCTATTCCAATAGATCCAAAGCACAGCATAAAGGGACTGCACTGTTTTTGTGTAAAAATATTAACGAAAAAGCAGGAAACTTAAGGTTTGAGGCCTTCATCTGGCCCCGAAGTTATAAAAAAAAATTCATGCTCAACTCAGCTGAGCACGAAATTTCAACTGCTCATAAAAACTGAAATACTGAAAATTAAAAAAAGTTTATTGCTCTAAATCTCTCAGATGTTGTATTTATCATGCTAATAAATGTTAAAATGCCAACAATTGTTGGCAATTTAACATTTATGAGTAGGATAAATTTCATGCTCAGCTGAGTTGAGCATGAAAAAAGTTTTATAACCTCACTGTCTGGCTTTGGAAGCTCAATACTCATGTATCTCATTCTACTAACTCCAGGCAGCTAAGAGAGACTGTGTACTGGATCTGCTCTGAATCAATGGTGATATACTATATAAGGAACTTCAAAGATTCCATGTGGCCCAACGGTGTATTAGCAGAGTCACTACCTCAGAGATCAGATGAAGAGAAGCTACGGACCAGAATAAAAGCTAAAGAAAAATTCTTACAGAATCAGCCAGGTAATAGGGAACAGTTTATTTATTACATATTGTTATGTTCCCCCCCCCCTTCAGGGCCGGGAAACATGTTGTTTTTCCCCTTGTGTCTGTCGGTCTGTCTCTCTGTTCGTCACAAAATCGTGTCCACTCTATAACTTGATAACCATTAAAGGTATATTGATGAAACTTTATACATTTGTAAAGCACATTGAGGGACAAGTCATGCACAAGAACCATAACTCTTGCTTGTATCTTTTTTCAAATTATTTCCCTTGGAACATTAGTAAATGCATTTTTGTGTTCATATTGTAAGTTGAAAACTGTTCAAGCTATTTGGATGAAGCTTCATACAGTTGTAAAGCACAATGAGATGATGTGTCATGTGCAATAACCATAACTCTGCTTTGCATATTTTTGAAGTTATTGCTAAGAACCCCAATATTTTTCTGATTTTTCAAGGAGGGGGGGGGGGGGGTCCGGAATCCCCAGTCCCCCTCACTGGATCCGCGCATGCAGCATAAAGGTACAGCTGCACTGTATTTGTGTAAAACTTATTTTTAAAAAGGAGGATGCTATTTTGTGTCCCCTCTATAAGTTGAAAACCATTACAGCTATTTGAATGAAATTTCATACAGTTGTAAAGCACAATAAGACAATGTGTCATACACAAGAATAATAACTCTGTTTTGTTTATTTTGGAGTTATTTCCTGTTGATCATTTGCAATGCTATTTCGTGTCTGCGCTTTAAGTTGAAAAACGTTTAAGCAGTTTGATTGAAACTTCATAATTGTGCAGCACAATAAAACAATGTGATATAAAGCACAATAAGACAATGTCATACACAAGAACCATAACGCTGCTTTGTTAATTTTTGGAGTTATTTCACTTTGATTTGTAATTGTATTCACTGACATTTTGATCCTAATGGCCTCTAAAAGGGGTTGACTTCTGTTTTTTTTGTTGAAAAACAATCTAGTTTAGCTTGAACTATTTACCCATTTCATTCTTGATACCAGTAAACAGGTCCTTTAGTAAATAGTAAAGTACAAGAAGTTCCAGATGAAATCCTGCATATGGTGGTACTTCGTCAGGGTATGCACTGTTTGTTAAGATAAAAATGATCTTCAGGGACAGAAATAGATAATTTTTATAGAAACTTTGACCGAAAATCCCTTGAAAAACCAAATTGACAATTCCATACTTATCAATGTGTAAGATATTCTATCAGAATGAACAGTGTTAACAGAATCAATAAAATGTTTGACCAAAATCTTTACCATTATATTTAGGGGATAACTGTATTCAAAATTTTCATTTGGGGAGGTACAGTCAAAACTCTTTATAGCATCACTCATTATAACAGAATATTCAATATCTAAAATAAATTTGTTAGCTGGGAACAGATCTGTTTCCATTGAAATTCCCTCTTTATTACAGAATATTCACTTAACGACACCGACAGTAACTTCTGGGAACAGATATACAATTTCTGTTGAAAATAAATTCATTCTAAAAGAATTTTTACCATATGTCAGACAATTTTGTGATAACGACAAGGTCTTTTTTATTCACAGGTTTATGTCTTACTTGATAAGAGGAAAGTGTTGTGTATTTTGATGCAATATGAAATTGAACTGATGTATACATTTAGAAAATAGCATTTTAATTCATTTGTATAATTTTTTCTTTTGCCACATGATTATGATGTGGAAATCTGGTACTGGTCAGAATTTCTTTATAACAGCAAATTCACTTTAACGTCAAAGATAATTGGAACAAACAGTGTCGCTATAAAGAGGGTTGACTGTATATCATCAGATATATGTTCTGAAATTTAGTTTTACGTGACGTGTGAGCGGAGCCATAAAACGTCATTTCCAACCGTATATCCGACGATATAGCTCCCCCAAATGAAAATTTTGAATATGGTTATCCCCCTTCTAATGCATTTTTGTATCACACTGGAGTGTTACAAGCCGCAAAATGGGGCATGTCATCCAATGATATGTGATGCAATTAATGACGCCAAAATATTTCCGACAGTACATGTATATCGCAGGATATACTGGCACAATTTTTTGACGTTATCCTATCAGGCGTCCTGTTACAAAATCAAGTTCATTAGAAAACATGTTTATATGCTTTAAGCAGCATCAAATAATTTGAAATTATTTGGAATCCAGTAAGGATACCATTTTATTTGTAAATTTTATGTTCTGCATTAGCCTACTGAGTGTACTGAACTCTGCACCAATGATGTTAATTTCAGATGCTGTTAAAACATTGGTGGGTGACGAGAATGCCAGAAGAGGAACAATCAAAATGTTTGAAGTACTGCAAGATGTTAGATTGAATAAACATTTATTTTATGTGAGTATCAGTGTCTGGGTCAGCTCATGAGATTGTGACTATTATCACATACAGTAAAACCTGTGTAAAGCGGCCACTAAAAAATAGACAAAACAAAGGTCTTAATGACAACTGGTAGCTTAATAAAGGTCGAAAGTATTGCAGAATGTTCCCTTTGGAGCATTCTGCAATACTTTTGACCTGCATTAAGCGATAATTGGTCTTGAAAACCATTTTGAGAGTGGCTGTTTTACACTGGTTTTACTGTATGTGTATAAAGTCACTCTTAAAACCTTATCTCGGATATTTAATATCTGCTCTCTCTTCTGCTGATGTTCATAGGCAGCCTATATTGCAGTCAATATGGACCCAGTTCATATTGTCTGCTTCCGTAATAATATCTAGTATGAAATGCACTTGAATATATGCAGGAGATGTATAAAGCAGAGAACATTTTCAGGACAAAAACAGCAGGCTAAGAGTTAAACATAGTCACAGCTATCTAGTGAGGACAGGGGCCTAATTAGGGGTCTGAGCCTTCATCTACTTCTATATTTCAGGTATACGGTCAGAGAGAGTCTGGTGAGACTGCTGATGCACAGGCTTGTCTGGTCCATCACTGATCACATGTTTGATAAGAATCAAAATCACACAAGCTCACACTATCATCATTGCGAGTTCACTTTAGGATATTTTTGTGAAACAATATTGGTCGTAATTGTGGAGCAATAAAGACTTATATAGACATAGGTGAAAGTTTTCAGGATTATTCCTGAATTCAGGATTTTGATGCTCACTGAAAGTCAGCCTCAAACTGCTGAATAAGGGAGATCATAGTAGCTTCTCTGATTTATTTTCAGTCTGTCTAAGGATAATTGACCATTTAAACTAGAAATTGAGTAGGCAAAAAGCATGTTTTAAGATTGGAGTTTCGAAAGTTCTGGAGTTTGGAAAATCTGAACTTTCACCCATGTATAGAGAATCTAACAGGAGAAGATATGTATTGTTGAATTATTACTACTATCAGAGTGTCATACAGTTTGGAACCAGATCAGGCCCGACATTGTGTCAGTCCTGATCTGGGTCCAAACTGTTTGCAAAGGTAATCAGCTGACAACAAAAGTCGACGAGCAAGGAAAGAGTTAATTGGTCAACCAACCTCTTATTCACAAATTTATTTCCTGGCCCGATTTATAAAACTTTTTTCATGCTCAACTCAGCTGAGTATGAAATTTCAGCTGCTAACAAAACTAAAATACTGAAAAAATATAAGCTTTCTCGCTTTCAACTTCTCAGATGTTGTATTTATAATGCTAATAAATGTTAAAATGCCAACAATTTATGAGCATGAGTAATTTCATACTCAGTTGAGATGAGCATAAACAAGTTTCATAACCTCGAGGCCTGTTCTGTTAGAAGAGTATGTTTACTTTGTATACATATAGATACCTTCAAATAATTTCCTGTATTTTCTAGGTTCTTTTACAAGTGCTGCTAGTCGATATTATTCCTGAACTTGGACCTGCCTTCAGTTGTGGGGATTTACAAGAGGACCCTAATAAAACATTGTTGTTTACAAGCTCAGAGGTCCAACCATCATGAAATAGTGAACGTTACTATAGATATTATTCCTGAACTTGGACCTGCCTTCAGTTGTGGGGATTTACAAGAGGACCCTAATAAAACATTGTTGTTTACAAGCTCAGAGGTCCAACCATCATGAAATAGTGAACGTTACTATAGATATTATTCCTGAACTTGGACCTGCCTTCAGTAGTGGGGATTTACAAGAGGACCCTAATAAAACATTGTTGTTTACAAGCTCAGAGGTCCAACCATCATGAAATAGTGAACGTTAGGCCAGATTATTTTTCATTAGTTGATTTACAAACCATCCTACTGTAATTTTCCGAAAAGTAGAAAAAAAATCTAAAATTATTTTTTTTATTTTATCCGCAGACCCTAAATATAATTTGTTTGGGTGAAAAAAAATAATATATTTTTTGGGTTCTGTCCGTGTATTTTTGAGAGTGACACTGTTAAAACACTATGCAGATGGTTAGGAAAATGATGAAATATTTAAAGATTTAATAGACTTTTGGTTTAATTTACTAGTTCCCCCCCCCCCCCCCCCCCCCGACCCTAAATCTGAAAAAAAATCCTATAAATCAACTAATAAAAAAATTCTGGCTTTACTATTGACTAACGGAGCCTTAAGGCCTAGAAGGCACTTTGTCATTTCCAAGTGACAATTCTTTTTGGGCCACAAATAATCAAATTAGCAATCTTGCAAAAATACCTAAGCTATGGTTTGAAAACACATAAAACCTGTCTTAGGCAGCCATTTAAAAAGAAGACCAACATTTGGTTTTCAAGACCGATTATCGCTTAGGGCAATTCCAGAATTTTTTTGAATTTTTTTTTTACCCCTCCGCCTATGGAATTGACATTTCATTCAAATTTTAAAGGTACATTCTATAAGCAAACAGCGCAAAACCTGATCATATGCGGCGTTCTGCGGCATCTGGTCGGGTTCTGCACTGTTTGCAAATGTCCCATAAAAAGGATGCTAGGCATATATGGGATAAGGAGAGCCATTGTTGCTTAATGTATAGTCATTGACTTATTAGCATTCCACATTGAGCGCTCTCAGGCCAAAACCTACAAAAATACGGATGCAGTGAATACTCAGTTCAGCCTATTCTGATCAGAGTCTTAACAGTACACTCTATGACTAAGAAAAGGCCAATGGTATCTTCAGTGGGAGGCATAGAGCAGTTGGTAATGGGTCTGGCTACAGATACATACCTGACTGCAGATTCAGGGGTCGGGAGTTTGATCCGTGCCCGGTCCAACACTTCCGTGGAGATATAGGGCCATTCTCCTCCCTTCCGCTGAATCTTTCAAGAAGAGTTATTGTCAGTTACAAGCGAAAATATGTGCACGAAGTACTGGTTAACTGCTTGGTCAAGCTTGCCCAGGAAAAAGTGTGGTTAGGTGAACTGACCGTCCAGCCATGACCATAGCTGTTGACTTGGAACGTAAAGCAACAAAGCAAACAAACAAATAGTGGAACAGTGAAGTCTCTGGTCAGTCTGGCCAAGTCTAATCTGAATCTTCTCTGGATGCAAATTGGGCATAGCCACTTTGTTATTTTTATCATGAAGCATAAAGAAGATATATTTAACATTCCTTTTTAACAGAAAGTCTTGAACCCTTCACTCCATTATAACGCCTTTTGATGCCTTTGTAATATCATGTACATGTATTCAAAACTATTATGGAAAATGGAGCATTTGCTCCAAAAGAGCAAATGCTCCATTTTCCATAATATTTTCAAAAGTATGCAAATGTTTGATGATTGGAGGAGAGCGAATGCAAATATCACTAAAAGTGGGTCAGCAGCAAAAAAAAACAAAGCTTTGTGACTTTTCAGGGGGCTCAGGACCCCCTGTCCCCCCATCTTCTGGATCCGCTTATGGGTTTTCAGTCAATCTAGTGGTGCAAGTTCATATATTTGGACTTATTGTTTTGATGAAAACAAAAAGAGCACACTGTCTTGAACTTGATTCGAGTTGCTGCTAGGAGCAGTTTGATCAGGGTCTACACTGGTTGGCATTTCATCTCAATGTTTTATTGATTAAATGAACTTTCTTACAATTTTTGAATAAATATAGCAAGGAGTTAACATTTCTGAAAATAGGGGGTGGTGTATCACAGGTTTAGATAAACAAAAATTTTCAGCTAAAAATTGTTAATATTTTGGGTGCTCAAAAGAACAGTCTCATAGAGACAGTTCTTTTGAGTACCCACAACATATGTTTTGGTTGAGAAATAAGAAATCAGTTTTTCGTTACACACTCTTAACTAAAGTCCTGTGTATACAGGACACCCATAGACTTAAGCAAACATGTAAAATGGCATTCTGATAGGTTTGACAGTCCAAGGAAAGACTTGGGTAACTATATATTACAAATTGATTATTCTTTTGAAGAAAATCGTATATGAAAACCATCTCCTAAATAATGTACATGTTGTGCTTGACTTTTAAAGCTGTGTATACTTGTTCAACCCACTTTTTGACATGACTGAAAAATTGTTGACTGGGAGATAAAGCAGCAACACACAAAAAACACATTAATGGTGGTCATTAATTTTGCTCAACCAAAACCTATATTCCAAAGACCCATTCCAATGAGACGGTTCTTTAGAGCTCCCAAAGCATGTTTAAACTGTTGGATATAGAGGATCTTACATGATTTCTCATCTTTTATTGAATTAATTAAACCAGTTGAGGAAAAGCGATAAAATGTGAGGCTTGCCTTAGATTTTATCACTTTTTTTGCAACGAGTTTAATAAATTCATTAATGCAAGAGCCTGAATTTATCACATGACATATAAATTGCTTAAAAATTGATTTTGCTGAGTAAAAAACGTCAAAATTTTGCCATATTTTAAGCAACTTTTCAATGGACGTCATTACTTTACGTTACTAAATCTGTAAACCACTTGTGGTTTATTGATTTTATTGCATGGAATTACATCACTCCCAGAAGTGACGTCATGTGATAAAAGAAAATAATCATAATTTTATGATAAAATTGTTAACTTTACCTATGTAATTTACGTAATTCTTTTATGTGCAATATGGTGCATTGTGCAATAGAGAGTGCTTTGTTGAAATAAAGCATACTATTTTTATTTGTCGTTGTTTCTTGACTTTGTTTACTGCAGCCTTCACAATCTGACTCTAATGTGTAATCTGTAAGTGCGTACAGAATGTACCCCATATTAATGCCTTTTGACACCTTTGAAATATATACCTAGAACCAAAAGTAAGGGAACACTCTTATTTCATTGATTCTAAGTCAATATCGCGTGTGACCTCCAGGTGCAGGAACACATGCAAGATACCTTTTGGAGATGATACGTGGAGGTCAAGCTGATATTGACTTGGATACTTTATTTTTTATATGTAAAATAAAAACTACCTCAAAATGAAAGAGTTCCCTTATCTTTGGTTCTACGTATATCATGTATTTGAAAATATTATGAAAAATGGAGCATTTATTTTCCATAATATTTTCAAAAGTATTCAAAACTTGACATAAATTTTTCTTGAATTTTTTCAATGTTGTCTAAAAATAGAAAATGATGTCATGATCTAAAAATAGCCTATGGAGTAAAGGATTACCTTCTGTAATGGAAGCCTGTTAAAGGTAACTTTGGCAATCAGTGACATCCTCGTTAACCCAGGGGTAACCCATTCTTTTACACTGCATTCATCATGATGAAAGGAGTGAAATGGAATGCTTTACCTCTGGGTGAAACGAGGATGGATCAGTGAAGGCCCAGATGAAATGCTTCAAAATGCTATATTTCATCTTGGTCTACACTGATTACAATGCAAAGATTTAACATTCTTCAGGGATAAAATTACATTAGCTGGACATTTTAGCCTGTCACCCTTTGGTGATCAAATGAAATCAAACGAAAGAATCCGTCAGTCCCTTATCCGGTTTAACATTTTTCTCTCCAGAAAATGTTGTTTGTCTGCTGCATATATATTCAAGCTCACTCCAGACTAACTCTAACATGTAAGTAAGCACTTTGAACCCTGATCAGCCTGCTCCTAAGGGAGGAGTCTGATCTGGGCTTATATTGTTGAAGCAGTAAAGTTTACCAAAATACATGAAGTGAGAGCTGAAGACAGTATGTGTAAGATATAACTGGTATCTGCTATTTTTCCATGCGCAGATCCAGAGGGGGGGGGGTCAGGGAGTCTGGACCCCCCTTGGAAATCACAAAGCTATAGGGTTCCTTAGAAATACTGGTGATGTATTGCTAGCAAAGATTTTAAGCCTGACATTTTTGTGACCCCCACACATCCCCCCTTAGAAGCAACCGCGTTCATAAAATATAAGAAGGAAGTGCTCGGGTAGGCTGGCATACTTTAAACATGTACTTTGCTAAACAGGAAAGAACCACTCATAGTGCTGAGCATGTCACCAGGATCAGCAATGTTTGCTAAAAAAACAATATTAAGGAAGAGTAGTTTGAAATTATAACGTCTGACTAGTGTCAAAACTAGACTCATTATTAACAAAGGACCATCCGAATTTTGTTGAATCAAACATGTGGGAATGTGGCATTGGCCTTAACCTCTAAAGCGCCAATCATAGCGAAATTGGTCGGTAACGTCGTGTGCTGAAATGTTTTACAAGCCACTTTGATAAACAGTGTAGGCTGTAGGAGCAGTCTGATCTGGTTCCGCACTGTTTATGCCTCTGCTAACATTTGTCAATAATTCAAGCAAATATATCAGCAGACAACTTAAGCAGTCGACATTTTCAAATGCAGTTTTTTTGCTGGCACGTTAGAGGGCAAAAGCAGATTTTTTTTGCAAAATTTTTATTACTAAAATCATATGTACCGATATCCAGGAAAAGGTCTAAGATAGCATGTGCACCCATCGAAGACTCAGATCAGCCTGAGCATCCATGTAGTCTGATCAGAGCCATCAATGGACAATATATATGTGTAGTCAAGGGGCCAACTAATACTGATAGTCTGTGTGGATGCGCAGACAAATTACAGTGGCGGATCCAGAGGGGCTCGCTCGAACCCCCCCCCCCCCGTTTTTAAATATCCAATGAAAAAGTAATAATTTGGTCTCATTGAGACCGGTCTCATTGAGACCAAATTGTATCATTTTCATAGGAAAGTTAAGAAAAATGAGATAAAATCAGCAAAGCGAACCCCACACACTTTAAAACATACGAAACTCCTTTCCAGAATTTCTTGATCCGCCCCTGGATTAGAATCTTCGCTGGACAAACATGCCAACTTATACCTTATGCTGGATACTGTCTCCTACCAAGCCAGCACACAATGTCAGGCCGATGGTGGCCCGCTTTTGATGTTTACTGGGTATCTAGTTACATCACAAACTATTGTATGTTTACACTCTACCCGATAAGACCGATGGGTGCTGTTGTTGAACCTCTGAAGCAGTCGTCGTCATACCAATGTTGTATCTGCCCATTTTCATCACACTTGGTGCAATACTTTATCGGTCTGCCGCCCGTACCACTCAGGATTGTATTCGCAGGGTAAAATTTACCACTATTAAAGTAGCATCCAATAGGCGTCGTCGGCACGCTCGTTGGAGGTGGGGGAGTCGTAGTCGGTACTGCTGTTGGCGTGTCCGCAACTGCTGTTGGCGGGGCCGCAGTGGGAAAACAATGGAAGTTTTCGGCAGTTCTAATACGTCCGCTGTCATCGCAGATTGTAATATAACAGAAGTTACTAGCTCTGTCTTCACCCTTGTAAATCTCTGTATTCAGCGGATAATGCTTGCCATTGTAGTTGCAACCAAATGTTGTCGGCGTCACCTTGGTCAGCACCATAGCTGGCGTGGCTGTAGTGGGAAAACAATTGAAGTCGTCGGCGTGTTGAATATGTCCACTGTAATCGCAGTATGTACTATAACACCAATTGTTAGTTCTGTCTTCACCCTTGGAAATCTGTGTATTCCGCATATAATACTTGCCATTGTAGTAGCAACCGACTGGTGTCGTCGGGATCATGGTCGGGATCGTTGTTGGTTGGGCAGGCCAGTCTCTTGCAGTTACTGAGCAGCCAGCTTTATATACCAGTCGAGCCATTTTGTCGCAATATGCTACGTTGCAACCATGAACGAAGATTTCGGTATCGGAAATGTAGAACTGGTTGTCATAGACACATACAGGTGTGGCTAGAATGGTCTCTAAGCAACCGACAAGGACACAAAGAAGTGGCAATCTAGTCATTTTTGTGTTTGTCCGACAAAAACCTTGGAAAAAGAAGAGTAGAAAATTGCATGTTGTAGATGAACTGACAGTATATAGAGAATACTAGGTGAGTGTCTTTTGATATCAAGTTTACCAGGCAAGGCTTTGAGAATGCTTGTTGACATCGCGAGGCTTGCCGAGCGATTCAACATGCGTTCTCAAAGCCGAGCCTGGTAAACTTGATATCAAAATACGCGAACCTGGTATTCTATTTATCAGTTTATTCCTTGTTTCACTCTTCAAACTAGCGATAATGACGTAATTTTTGATTTTTGTGTTGATTCAGTGTCATTAGCGACGTCATTCAAAAGTGCAACGTCATCATGACCTGATAAAGGTAACATGCCGTGAGATAGGAAATGTTTATTAGGTTATGTTGAAACAATTCAGTTAATATTAGGGGTGACTGATAATTACCCTTATTATTCGACCACATTTACTTGACATCAAAATAAATCTATCTCTTCGCCTGTTTCGGAAAATGCATATAAAAGTGCCATCTGGCAAGGCCGTTTGTTGCATCTAGCTGCTAACATCAATTTCAGCATACAGGCAAAAAGGGTGGACCCTGATCAGAACAGTCTGATCTGGCTCCATACTGTTTGCTGCAGAGTTTTTAAAAGCACCAACAGACGACACCAGGCAGACGACATTTAACCATTAAAGCGTCAGTCACATCAAAAGTTGTCTGCTTTTCTCGTCTGCTGAAATGTTTAAGACCCCTCTATGACATTTACAGTGTGGACCCAGAGTAGCAGTCTGTTCTGTGTCCACGCTGTTTGCTTCTCTTATTAATTCGTCAGTAATATTAGGCAATTATTTGCAGCAGACGAATTCAGCAGACAACATTTTCAGATGCATTTTTTTCTTGGCGCTTTAAGGGTAAATGAAGACACACAAAACACGTTTGATAGGGAAAAAACCTGATAAAGTATTTATAGTTTTAAGTCTACCTCCCTTTAATTCGAAATTTCCGGCGATACTTCGAATTTAAATCTCTAGTCCCTAACACTTCGAATTTACGAGATTCGACTGTATTTGTTAAGCTAGTACCAGAAGGCATATGCCACCTAAGGTCGCATAAATTATGCTTAAAATCAACTATTGGAGTGAGTTAACCAAATATCATTAGAGACATTAGGGGAGAAGTTTCAATGATCTTGGGTTTGTGCTGCCTACTTTGGTAAATTAACCTTTGTATTCGGGAAACCGTTAAACGAGTACTTTTGCAAACAGTGAAGACCCAGATGAAATACAGCATAATGCTGTATTTCATCTGGGTCTACACTGCTGCATTTCACCAGGGTCTGCACTGTATGTAATGCAGACAAAATAATACATTATGCTTTGAAAACTTTATATATATGACCTGACATCCCTAGATTATTATTTAAAAATGTGCAATGGACTATCACAACTTTATTGTATCCAACCAGAAGGATGAATCCATTAGTATACAAAGGGGTAAGAACCAATATATACACATTATCATAATAGTAACTTGGTCTGGCGTATTGTATCACGTCGAGTGGATGAGGTCATACCATCGGATCACCCGAGACGCGTAGCGTCGAGGGTGATCCAATGGTATGGCCTCATCCACGAGACGTGATACTGTACGCCAGATCAGGTTACTATTATGATAATATGTTTATTATATGCCTTTTTCTGACATTTTTTCTGATTTTAAACCTGTTTTGGTCTTGAATCCCGAAAAATTGCGGGAACGTTTGCCATAACGTTACGTTTCTTGACGTCACGTCAACATGTTTTCAGTCTCTGGTTCCATGCTTGCAAATTACTTTACGTAACGTCGCCGCAAAAGCAGGTAACCGACGTTAGCCTCGTTTTAAAGGATAGTGATATGGATTCAGAAAACCTCAGTTCGTTGATCCGGCTTTCTGTATCAGATGGCCAGAAAACAGACAGTTCTAAAGTCGTATGATTTATAGGTATATAATAAACACCTTTGAACTGATATGTACACTGTTTCCCGATTATATTCATATTCTATACACCATTATCTTACGATAGGGGGCATGCATGTCGCATACTGACTTATCTGTATTGAGCATTTTGGTTATGTGCGACGTACTTGTTATCCAAATGCGTCACCAAATCATGTGATTCGCCTGATAAGTTGATTTAAACTTGTTATCAATCTGCGTCATACTGCGTCATCACGTGTCACTGAAACCGCTTTTTTGACCTGGCCATGTGCGAAATGCTTTACTGTAGTTTATCTTATCATTCTGTCTTTAAAAAGTGTAATACCAATCATTGTTGTTGTTTAGCTATCAAAGGTTACTTGATGTCACTTCAAAGGGATTTTATAGCAATTCAGTGATTGCTTCCTTTTGAGCGTAGTGTTTTGATTAATGCATATCGCATAATAACACAAAACCTATTTTTTCAGTCGTGATGTGCCTTAGGTCGAGGGCCTGCGCGGACAATGCACGCAATACTTAACTTCTCAACATGTGTTGTTTATAGTCTTTACATTTGATGTTTATATTCTACAGGTGCAGTTTTATTTTCTAAATGTATGATGTTATATATCACTTACTTGTAGTCTTACTTGTAGTCATCGGGAAACTTATTAAGCCCCAAAGGCTTGTTTTCCCCCTCTGCTCTCTGTTTTGCTTGTCGTCGCTTCCGGTTATTGTGTTACATTATAAAATTAGTAAATTTCTGATAAGTCATATCTTGAGTTTTTCCATAACTTGTCTAGTTTAGTTTTGAATTCCATCACGGTTTTTGAATTTACTATTTCTGATGGTAAATTGTTCCACACCGGGATAATTCTCATTGCAAATGAATTCAATCTGTAGATTTATTAACTCGGGGTTTATTCAGTTTTAAATTGTGTCCTCAAATTGGCTGTTGTCCGTGAATGTAAAAAGCTTGCTCATGTCAATGTCATCTATTATGTGAGTTATTTTAAACACTTGAATGATATCATATCTTTTTCTCCTATAGTCCAAAGTTGATAAATTGAATTCCATTAGACGCTCTCTGTAGGACATTCCACGTAGCCCAGGTGCCAGACGGGTAGCCCTTCTCGGGGCATTTTCCAGGATCTGCTTGCACTTATTAGTAGTTGGATAATATATCAGGTTTCCATAGTCGAGGCGAGATCTCACCAATGATTTATATAATGTTAAAATGTGCTTTTATCAATATGTGTAAAAAATTTTCTAATTAAACCACTTATTCTATTCACCTTATTCACAACCTTGTCAATGTGCTCATCAAATTTGAGATTTTTCTTGAACAATATGCCTAGATCACATTCAGAGTCTTCTAACGATAATGTATGAGAGTTATTTTACCAAATGAGATCACTTTACACTTCTTAATATTAAATCCTAAAAGCCAGTCTATACTCAATTTACACAGTCTTTCAATGTCTTCTTGAAGTTCCATCATGTCTTCTTCAGACTCAATGTTACGATAAAGTTTGCAGTCATCTGCGAATAGTTTACATACACTTCCTACCACTCAAGGTAAACCATTTGTATAAATTATGAACAATAATAGACCAAGTATAGATCCTTGGGGGATTCCTGATAAAACATCACTCCATTTAGAAGACTTTCCATTGATGACAACTCTCTGCTTTCTATCATTTAAAAAGTTTTTCAACCATTTCAACAAGTTACCAGTTATTCCGTACCTTTCTAATTTCTCGATTAGACGTTTATGAGGAACGCTATCGAAAGCCTTTATGAAGTCAAGATATACAGTATCTACTTGCAAGTTATTGTTTAATGCTTCGGCCCAGTCTTCCATAACCGTTAATAGCTGTAATACAGTGCTTCTATTCCTTCGAAATCCATATTGACTATCTGACAACAATTTATTACTTGACAAGTGATCCATTATAGCTTCTCTGATATTACTCTCCAACAATTTACATATTACTGAGGTCCAGGACACTGGCCTGTAATTTCCTGGATCTTGTTTGTTACCCTTTTTGAAAATACACGTTATATTTGCTTTTCTCCAGTCTTCTGGCACCTCTCCTGATGCTAAAGTTTTACGAAAAATATCAGTCAATGGGAGATAAATCTCGTCTGCACACTCCTTAAGAAAGTACAGATGACACTCATCTGGGCCACATGATTTTGAACTATTTAGAGTTTTTAACTGCTTATTTCGCCCACTAGGTTTATATTCTGCATATGCTGTGTTTATTTCCTGCCCACGTGATGCTTATATTCTGCACATGCGATGTTTATATTCAGCTCATTTGGTGTTCAAATTTTAACATGTGTAGGATAGTGTTTATATTTTAAATTCCATAGCATAGTTAAAACAAGATCAGCATGCAGGTCCAAAATTCAACCAAGACACTGGCCAGCTTCGACAAAAGCGTAAATAGATCAGAATTTTACCTCTATAATCAATGAGTAGATACGGGATCGTCGTTTTTCATGTCACAGCAAATATCTGATCAGATCGGGCGGGTGCTGTAATCTGTAAGCCATGTATTTTAATGTTTTACATACTTAAGCGTTTAGAATGTATGGACTTCACTTGTATGTTTAGAGCAATATGCATGTTAAACTAAATTTGTGTTTAGATTTCATTCAATTCTAAATAAATCATTAATGTTGTTGAACCTAAACGCTTTCCTCCATAGTACTTTTGTCACAAAAAAAGTTTACATTCAACAACATTTATTTAGAATTGACCTGAATGAAATCTAAACACAAATTTAGCTGTTTTACTGAGTTGCAGGAAGTATGGAACTAGATATGCATCGCTGTGCAGAACACTAACTTCTATGGTATAAGACTGTGTAAAGGCATGGTAAAGACTTCTTCAGTCTCTCGCGTAGCCCTGGTCATGAAAACTATGAGCCTGCTCTAATTTTCATGCGCCGATCCAGAGAGGGGGAACAGGGGGTCCGGACCCCCCCCCCCTTAAAAATCACAAAATATAGGGTTTCTTAGCAATATTGGTCCAAATCCCCTGAAAAATCACAAAGCTACCAAGCCTGCAATCAATGTTGGGCTATCAACGGCACGCCAGCAAAACGCCATTCGGATGGCCCTCTTTTAGTGCTACTTGGATCCTCTCTCCCCTCATCCAAACAAAACGTTGTCAAAGTTGGACCCCTCTGGCAAAGCTTTCTGGATCCGCGCATAATTTTGACTTACCTACATTATTCTGGCGACCTGCCCATGACCAACGCCCCTATAGTCTTTATGATTGAGCAGGTTGTTTTGAGTCTCACGTGGTTTTAAACCCCGTTTACATCTTAAGAAAGTTGTAGAATGCACAATCGGAATATAATAGGCATCGACCTTCCCCAACCTGGGAATTGATTAGTATACATGTAATTGGTGAATATATATGTAATGATTAGCGTTGCTGCTATGCAGTTATCGAACCCACAAGGAACGTGTCTTTTTTGTCGTCTGTTGAAATGCTGGACCCAAATGTCGTTTGGCAGCCAACCACGAATGGTACCAATAGACAAAATATGAATGCTTTCTAATAAATGGTTGGTAAATCATCAGCATACATGTATGCCAGAAATGATAGAATATTACTTTTTGAAGGTGCCCTAGATTTTGGCCTCTAGTCCCACATTGGTTCATGAGCCCTAAGGTCCTAAGTTATAGAGAGAGGGTCAGCCATGTTCAAATACAAATGATTCTATAAAAAACAATTAAAGAAATCTTAACCCTATGTATTCGGATGGATTGTTCCACAAATATTGACACATTATGAGATTTTCCATTGTCTACTTAAATGGGGTTTTCTAAAGTATAGTATAGTTATGTCCCTGAAGGTTGTTGAAATCTTAATAAACAGTGCAGACCAAAATACAATGCAGCTTTGCTGCATTTCATCTTGATCCTGACTGTTTGCCAAATTGGGAAGTATTGAGGGACTTCCAATACATGAAGGGTTAATATGTCCTATATTGTTGACCCGGATCCTAAAACTCTGGGGAAATACCTAAGGGTCCGAAGCTATCGAGAGGAATACATCTACAAATGGAACGAATATGACTGCTTTCAAATAAATATCTCGTAAGATATATAATGATATTAATAGCTAAGTATAATATTTTAGCCATTGCAAAAAAAATGGATTCCGATAAATTATTGGTAATTTTGTTTGGCATTATCTCTTTCAATTAGACTTAGTCTAAGTGTGAAATTTTGTTAATATATTTAGCTTGTCAAATAAGAACATAATCATTGATGCAATGATTACATCTCATTAACCCTTTGTCAGTTTAAAATCAAACTAGATTGATGATAAATAGTAACCTAAATTAAATATCAAATGAGCAAGCACATTTGATTTTGGTTCTTAACCCAGTGTCGAGCAAAGAAGGCACAGCTGAGCTCCACTGCATCAGCATTGGGGATTTAATGGTGCATGTGGAATAAGTACCAAAATTATATGTGGTGGTTCAAGTTTTCAATTGAGCATGTATAAATTATATTAAAGGCGTTTAACAATTGTTTTTTTACATCTAAAGGCAACACAATTCATACTTGAGCTACTGTCAAAGAACAGATCTGAGATAAGATATTCAATATTTTGTATACTATATCACATAACATACATGGTAATAGAGACACTGCTTAATCATGCTCTGAGATTTAGTCTAACTTTACAAGTAAAAGACGTATGATTTCTTTTGGAGATATTTAAACAAAAGGAAGCATGACAAATACGACATGCATATACACTTTCATTAAGTTCATGCACCCTCTCTAGACATTGCATCTAAGTCTACCATTGATTACAATGACTGTACTGCACTGAGTGTTCGTTAGAACAATTGATTTTTTTGCGTGTCTCTATAAATCAATACAGGTGGTCTTGAACATGTTTTTTGCACTTTTATATAATTTCCTATTTATGTAATGCGTTTGTTTACTGTCTGAAGAAGGAAGACATTACCCCAAAAAGCTGTGTCGATTTTGATTTTATGTCATCTATTCATTTTTATGTTTTATATACATATAACGCTTTGTTTTCAAGGATTCTAGCTACAAGACTCCTGTATTAATTTGGCCATACCACATTCTGTATAGTGGAAATTAGCATCAATTATATAAGCATTGATCGCTGAAACTGAGTAAGATCTAATGACTGCACGTTTTTTTTAATACCTTCCATTTGATATTTAATGAATATGTTAATCACACCAACTTAGTACTTTTGATCATTTGCTAAATTAATAATACTTTATAAGGATAGGTTTTATACAGAAGAAAACATTTCCCTGATAATGGGTAAAACAGTTATAATGATGGGTTTTTCATAATGATATTGATCTCATGTGAAATGATCAAAATCTCATGTTAAAAGATCATAAAGGAAACATGTTATTTACTGCATATGGGACTATTTTAAACCTATAATACTTAGGTCAGGTGTGGAACTTGATTTTATCGATTCCTGATCTTTGCACTCTTACTTACTTTTATCAGTCAGAAATATGTCAGGCCAAATTAGACATTGTGACACTCAAGCAGTAAATGTAAAGTAACATAGATATACAAGGAGCTAGCATGTATTAAGTAACTGACTATGTTTTGTATAATGTGTACAACAGTAAACTGGGTACACAAAACTATTTTCAAATGACTATTTAGATTCCATTAAATAAAACTTACTTGTGTTATTTTTCTTTTAATAAATGTTTCAAAATTCTAGATTCACAATATTTAACTTTTCAGGGCCCAATAATATACTGTCTTATAAAATTTTGGACAAACATAGGACCTTATGCTATTTTTTACGGTTATACGTTACTTTGATAAATTTGACAGAAAATGGAATTTATTCTTCTACTGTTACTAAAGAGCTATTGAGTTCTTTGCTTTTAACTTTGGACAAATAAAAAGGATATTTTTTAAATAAAATCTTCAAATATTTGTTATTTCGCAAATGTAAATGTGTATAGATATAGTTACTTGATAAAAAACTGATAATTATTTTAGGACAAACCGTTATCTTGTTATAAATTTAAAACAAAAAACATTGAAATTCAATAAAATACCATATGGCATTAAAGAAGAAGGTATTTAGCAATATATACAGTAAATCTTAAAGTTTGTAATATACGTTACATAGTGTCACACAAGCGCAGTGGCTCAATGGTAGAGTGCTTGACTCGAGACGGAAGGGCCGCGGGTTCGAGCCTCACCGGCGTCACTGCGTTGTGGTCCTTGAGCAAGACACATTTATCCTAGCTTAGTACTGGTTCAACCCAGGAAGACTTGTCCCGCATAACTGAAAGACTGTTGAGTGGACGTAAAGAATCAAATCAAACAAACAAACAAACAAACAAGCAGCAAAATGGTACTGCACACCAGAAAAGCAATAAAGTATAGCTTTTTACTATAGTTTATCCATTGAATGCTCCTTTATGTATTTTAAAAGTTAACCGATAGTATTACATGCTAACTTTCAAAGTGAAATAGTTCTAACCATATTCAATATTTTATCCTGGGTAATCATATTCAGCAGCTTACAATTTTTAAAGTGGTTTTGATAGAAACAAGGTGTTTGCAGTTTTTTAACAGTCAGACTATTGTCTTTTCGGAACATGATAATCGTTGGTGTAATCGAGAAAATGTTGAACCTGATGCCTTGAAGGAATGGAAAATTAACATTTTTTTTAAATTATTGATACTTGTATATGATTTTACTTTCGTAATACTTGTATTTGGTTTTACTCTCGTAATACTAATATCACCCCAACCTAAATCTTCTTTTCGTCACCTTAATCGAGGTATCCAGGATGCCCATTAACTTCATATTTCCTAGAGTGAGAAGGTTATTGTTGATGGGCATCGTTGTCATATAGCCCTTACTTTTGGTGTAAAATCTGAAGAAAACCAAGACAAGGTTCCTGCGTTATACTGGTTACATAAACTCCATAAAAGCCCCTTAAAAGCAAGGATTATTGCAAATTCTAGTTCTTGTATGACAACAGAACTTTCTAAATTGTTATACTCTTGTCTTACCGCTATCAAAAAGCATATAATTAAGTACTATGAAGTATTCGAAAAATTTAAGCTAGGGACTTCAATGCGACCAGTTTGTTTACGTATGATTTTTCCACTCTTTACACTACTTTACCTCATAATTTGATTAAAGATAATATTATTGATCTAATTTAAAGAAACCTTCAAAGAGAAGGCTCTCCTTACCTTGCAATGTAACGACAGAAACGCATTTTTCACTTCAGCACAGCCGAATAAATATCATGCATGGTCTTGTCAAAATGTATGTGATGTGCTAACCTTTTTGTTGGACGTCATTTTAGTTGATTTAGCACTAAGAGGCTTTTAACACTTCATCCAGATATTTGGATGATATTTTAAACATAAATATTACTTATTTTGACAATATGGTAAGTCGGATATACCATTAAGAGCTCCAACTTAAAAAAGCAAATACCTCTGATACCTTAGCTGTGTTTTGGACTTGCATTTGTCCATTTCTAATGATATTGTTCTACGAAGATTTAGGATAAACGTGACGATTTTGATTTTGAAATTGTTAATTTCCCATTTTAGATGGTGATGATCCTCGCTCTACTTCCTATGGAGTTTAATATTTCTCAACTCATCCGATTTGCCTGAGCATCTAGCCATGTTGCTGACTTCAACACTCACAATAAACTGTTAACGGAAAAACTTCCTAAAACAACTCTATCAAACTTCACAAAACATTTTCTTAATTGTATTACGGATAATATGACTTGATATTTAAATTCCATGTCAGACTTAAATCTCTCTTGCGCCAGGGTCTTTCGGAACTAGAGTTTTATGGCGACTTAGTGTATAACCTAAAGAAAATTGTTGGCACTAATAATTTTTCAGCACAGTTTATTAACATAATTTCTTAATTTTGAAGTCAAACCTTTTCTGGCTGGAAAATTGTGCGAAGTCAATTTTCAAGCATTAGCTCCTTGACTATTTTAAGAAGTAGCAGACAACATGAATAAAGTAACTGCTTAAATGTTAAGCTGATTGTGGTAGTTTCTGTTTCGTTGCTTGAATCGCGTTAAATGTACATGTTTAAAATATGAAAGTTGTGCAAAATTACACGTGTTTCGTATTCCGTACATGCAGCTAGTTTTGTTTACCTACTTTTATATCCTGTTTCAACGCAAATAATGGCACCAAAACTGTTTTCTGCGGAGTTGAGATAAGGACAAAACACTGATAAAGCGCCAGACGGTCAGACACAGAGGTGACCCCTATGTGGCTCGTATAAGGCTTATCATAATGGTAATCATTTTTTTTGTCTTTGGGAGAGCTAGGCATATCTTGCTCAAGGCAATATTATCAAGCTCTCATGGCTTGTCTGCCACTTCTCTCTTGAATGGTATTTATTACATGACGTCACGTCTGGAAGTGATATAACGCCATGCAATAAAATCGATGGACCACTAAAGGGATCAAACATGTTTTTCTATGCATTAACATCTGATGGGCCCGAGGGTGGTGTTGAAGCCCGAACCCGAAAGGCGAGAGTAGATGTTAGTGTGCCAGAAAACCATGTTTGATCGTTTCCAAAGAGTGAATAATGAAGACGCTGAACAGCCTGCGTGTATCTGGTCTGCACCTTTGTTGGTCGGATGCAGCAAAGTGAGGTTTTCTAGCGTCGTGGCAGTTTGATGTATTCTTTGCTTCCACAGTATAACCTTATAAAGATCATACAGCTGGTGAGTACGAATGTGAACGTTTCCCTACCTTTCACTATTGTGTATATTTTATTTTCTTGTGATTTGTCAGTGCCTGTAGATAAGCATGACAGTGATTAAAAATAAGCCCGCCCCCTGGTCAAAGGTCAAATATTTAAATTTCGCAACAACTCAATTAGTTTTCAATATTTTTACTGAAATTTCGCAGGCAGACAGAGGTACAATAGATATCAAACATATCAAACGGGATTTAAGTTCGAAGGCTTGCGTCCGATCCACTGGGAGGACTAAGAGGTGGGGCAGTGGCCAAAATTGAACTTTTTCAGAATTGGTTATGTTGCATATCAAATTAAAGGAAATGACGCATACATCAACAAGGTAGCAACTATTTTGCCTATAGATCCCCTCCCTCAACCTCCAAAAGGTCAAAATGTAACTTTTTAAGAACATAACCATGTTGCATATCGAATAAAAGGGAACGACATATGCAACAATATTCAAGCACATATTCTGTCCTTACATACACCCTCGACCCCTAGGATGGGGTCAAAGGTCAAAATATTTTTTTCTGTAAGTAGTCATGTTGCATATCAAATTAATGGGAAAGGAGCATAGAGCACCATGCAAGCACACAGTCTATCCCAACACACACCCTTGACCACTGGGGTGGGGTCGAACTGTCAAAATATTGTTTTTACTGAAAGTATTCATGTTGCATATGCAATTAAAGGGAATGGAGCATAGAACACCATGCAACCACATATTTCTACTCCCACCCCTCGTTTTACGTCTTTATAATGTGTGGTTGCATTTGTCCTTGCACACACCCTCAACAATAAGATAGGGTCAAAAGGTCAATTTTTTTCTGCTTCTGAAAGTAGTCATGTGTATTGCATATCAAATAAAAGGGAATTGGAGCAAAGAGCACCATCCAAGCACATATTCTGTACTTACACACACCCTCTTCCCCTGGGGTGGGGTCAAAGGTCAAAACTTTTTCCTTAAAGTACTCATGTTGCATATCAAAACATTTCTTTCTGCTTCTGAAAGTAGTCATGTTAATTGCATATCAAATTAACGGGAATTGAACAGAGAGCACCATGCAAGCACATGTGATGTCCTTGCACACACCCTCAACCACCAGATGGGGTCAAAAGGTCAACTTCTTTTCACTGAAAATAGTCATGTTGCTTATCAAATTAAAGGGAATGGAATATAGAGCACCATGCAACACATATACTGTCCTTACACACACCATCGGCTCCTGTGGTGGGGTCAAAAGGTCAGAACTTTTTTGCCTGAATGTGGTCATGTTGCATATCAAATTAAAGGGAAGAAACATAGACCAACATAGAAGCACACGCTTTGCCCTTACACACACCCCTGACCTCTGGGTTTGTTTGAAAGGTCAGATATTGAAATTGTACAGATAAACTTGATATGCTTTTAATTATGATTTGTATGATACCAAAGGCGAACTTAGGGGATGGATAAACGGGAATTATGTTTGGTGATTTATACATTTCTATAAAATAACCCTTCCATAGGGGACATAATTCAACAAATTTGCTTTGCTTGTCTTCGGTTTTGAAGGCGACACAACCGATTCTCGGAATTTTTGATACTTGATACATTTAACCTAATGAGACAATGACTACAGGTAACCACCAAGGTCATGGTTGACCTTTGACCTTTCAGGCAAGGTAGCTCTTAATGGATTGCAAACATATTTTTTGCAGAAATCAGAGGGCCAATTTATCGAATTTCTTTCGATGTGACGACCTTAATTTAACTATATTGTCCATGTCACATGACCAAAATGTCTTCCACGCCATGTTAGGTAAAACTATTAAAAAATCTTTGCCTCCGAAACTTTTGTGCCAATCATCTTTGGTCTTGTTATAAAAAGAAAAGAAACGGACACTGTACATAGTGTCTTATAACTGGAGCCATTTCAAAGGTAGGTTCTTCAAACTTGCAGGATACTTAAATTGGACTGTCACTTATCAGTAGGTTGAATTATATAATTTTGCATATTTTCTGTCGGCTTGCAAGGGTAACTATGAAAGAAAAAGTCACAAACACAATATTTAATGCGACTTCTAATATCCTTTGATTTCCAGACTCCCTATGCCCTCACACATTTGAAACGATATTTTATCATTTTACAATTGTTCCTGTGATATCCTAAAAAAAGTTTAAATACTGTTATTAATGTTTAATTCTTCGCCAAAAGCAGTAAAAAGAAGATAGATAAATAATGGTCAATCAGGAATACTGACAAAAGTGTTGCCTTAAAACACAAACTTTGTCAGTATGCCATGTTGATTATTCTTTTGCTATCTTCTTTTCAATGCTTTTGGCGAAGAACTTCTAGCGATAAGGCGTATATTTTCTCTAGTTGACATGATAACAAACACCAAATTTTCAAATTGCCCTAATGTTTTTAAAATTGGTGTAGTTCAACAGTAAAATATGCATAGTAAGCAACAAAATACGTTTCAAAGCGATTCACCATTTACAATACCGTGAAAACGTGCACTTTCTACTCCCACCCCTCATTTTACGTCTTTATACTGGTTGCCGTTCAGGCCAAACTTTGAGTAAATGCATTGCTAGTTTAAAAAAAGTAAAATTGCTAAAATGTTAAGGATAGGAATGCTCTTCTTTCCTAAACCTTACCGTATTCCTTCTGCGCATGCGTACGAAATACACCTACAATTGTGACGTTTGTCATTGGAAAGATGAAAATGGTGACTTTCGGTTTATTTTTAGATGTTTCCCCCCCCCTAGACCCAAGATGCCCTTTGGACAACGACATGTCGCTATAAACATTTACAACATATGTAAAGGGCATTTTGGGTCTAGGGGGGAAAGCATCTAAAAACAAACTTAAAGACACCAATTTCATCTGTCTAATGACAAACGACACAATTTTAGGTGTATTTCGTACGCATGCGCAGAAGGAATACGGTAAAGTTTTGGAAATGAAGAGCACTCCTATCCTTAACATTTTAGCACTTTTACTTTTTTAAAACTAGCAATGCATTTACTCAAAGTTTGGCCTAAACGGCAACCAGTATAAAGACGTAAAATGAGGGGTGGGAGTAGAAAGTGCACGTTTTCACGGTATTGTAAATAGAGATCACTTTGAAACGTATTTTGTTGCTTTACTGTTGAACTACACCAATTTCAAAAACATCAGGGCAATTTGAAAGTTTCGTGTTTGTAATCATGTCAACTAGGGAAATATACGCCTTATCGCTAGAAGTTCTTTGAAGAATCATACAGTGTGACTCGCAAACTTTATAAGGATATCAGAGGAACAATGGAAAAAATAATGAAATATCGCTCCTAATGTGTATGGGTATAGGGAGTCTGTAAATCAAAGGATACGAGAAGTGCTCATTACATGTTGTGTCTGAGACTTTTTGTTTCATGAGTACCCTTGCATACCGACAGAAACATGAGGTTATAGTGCCTGAAAAATGAATTCCACCGACTAATAAGTGACATCGTGCTTATCTTTGAACAAATATTATGTACCGTTTGCGGTTCTTTTTATACATATTGTGTACTGATTGATATAATTACAAAACGCTTTCAATTTTTGGAATGTTCACGGAATCATGAATACTTCGGGTCTCTTGCAAAGTAGCTGAAACCCGGCTTCATGATAAATTTGTAAGAGACCCGAAGTATTCATGATTCCGTGAACATTTCAAAAATTGAAAGCATTTTGTTATAACATCATATTCCATGAACAGACCAAAAATGAATTCATTGTTTATGTTTACATTTTATTATAATAACGCAGCCAGCGTGAACACGGACAGCCAATGGAGCAAGCAAGAGGCTTGTTTTGTACATGCGACTTGGGTGTGGCTCACTGTCAATCACAACACCAGTGTCACTTCTAGCGAATGAGTTCGATGCTCGAAGCGTATTGCTGGGGCAAGTGAGCATGACAGCTGTAGATCAAATTTGTGTCATTCATGAGGCTATGAACGGTTGCAAAAATCCAAAGGCTTGCTTCGAAAATGTATATATTTGCATATGGACAAAACCTCATAAACGCTCATACTGACGTAACCAGCAAACCCGGAGGTATAAATTTTGGTCTGAGTCTTCATCTTTATCCATACTTTGAGTATGTGAGCACTTTTTGGGTTAAGAGCAGAAAGTGTTTTCGTGGGCGGATCCAGATGGGCGGGACAGGTGTCCGGAGCCCCCCCCCCCCCTTAAAAATCACAAAATATAGGCTTTCTTAGCAATACTGGTATGGGGCTCAGTGGTAGAGTGCTTGACTCGAGACCGAGAGGCCGCGGGTTTGAGCCTCACTGGCGTCACTGCATTGTGGTCCTTGGGCAAGACACATTTATCCTATCTTAGTACTGGTTCAACCCAGGAAGACCCATCCCTGTTTAACTGAAATATTTTGATGGGACGTAAAGAATCAAATCAAACAAACAAAATACTGGTTTTGATCCCCTGAAAAATCACAAAATTACAAGCCAGCATTCAAGTCAAATTTGGACCCCCTCTGACACAACGTTCTGGATCCGCGCATGTTTTTTAACAATTATTTTATTATCGCAATGCACTCACAGCATATCTGGTTACAACACTAACTATTGTACATTTACACACTATCCAACAATATCGGTGGGAATTGTTGTTGAACTTCTGAAGCAGTCGTAGTCATACCAATGTTGTATCTGCCCATTTTTATCACACTTGGTACAATACTTTGTTGCTCTGTCGTCCGCGCCACCCAAGTTCGTATTAGCAGGGTAAAATTTACCATTATAGTAGCAACCAGGAGGCGTCGTCGGCGTGGTTGTTGCAGTGGTGGTGGTAAAACAGTTAAAGTTATCCATATATTGAACCTGTCCATTGGCATCGCAGAACGTAGAGTAACACTGGTTACTGATTCTGTCTTCGTGTTTGGAGATCTGTGTGTTCGGAGGATAAAATTTCCCTCTATAGAGACAACCAGGGGGAATAGTTGTCGGCACTGTTGTCGGCGTGGCCGTAGTGGGAAAACAATTGAAGTCGTCGGCGTGTTGAATATGTCCACTGTAATCGCAGTATGTACTATAACACCAATTGTTAGTTCTGTCTTCACCCTTGGAAATCTGTGTATTCCGCATATAATACTTGCCATTGTAATAGCAACCAACTGGTGTCGTCGGGATCATGGTCGGGATCGTTGTTGGTTGGGCAGGCCAGTCTCTTGCAGTTACTGAGCAGCCAGCTTTATATACCAGTCGAGCCATTTTGTCGCAATATGCTACGTTGCAACCATGAACGAAAATTTCGGTGTCAGAAATATAGAACTGGTTGTCATAGACACAGACGGGTGTGGCTAGTATGGTCTCTAAGCAACCGACAAGGACGCAAAGAAGTGGCAATCTAGTCATTTTCGTGGTTGGCCTACAAAAACGTTAGAAAAAGAAGCCTAGAATATCCCTTCGCCTGCTACAAAACAAAGCATATAAAAGTGTCATATTACAAGGTAGTCTGTTGCATCTAGTTGCTAACATCAAAGACAAATTTTAGCGTACAGGTAAATAGGATGGACCCTGATCAGAACAGTGTGATCTGGGTTCACACTGTTTGCTACAGAGATATTTTAAAGCACCACCAGATAACACACAGCAGACGACATTTAATGAAGAGTTTAACTAGGTGTGTGAATTTTACTGAGGTAATTGCAAAGCAAATCCATGAACAGACTGCTCCTTCAGGATCATGCTATTCTGGGTTTATGGTATTACGACTTTCGGAACATTTATTACCTAAAACATTATGTATAAAGCACTGGATTGCTAAATATTCTACACCCTTGCTGTGGACGTCAGCTTTAACAAATTGAATATTTTTAAAAGCAGTTACAAAGAAATACATCAGAAGAACTACATTGTACAATGAAACCCTCGGACTCCGAATTTTTTAATACTCGCTAATTCGACATAAATTTCGGACACAATGAATTCAGAGAACAGGGACAATTTATGAACTATATTTTAAATACTATCTATAAAAACACATGTTTTGTGTGCGGTAAAGAAACTTCAAAGTAAATTTTCTAGTCCCTAAGTTTTTGAATTTACGAGATTCGACTGTATGTGAGTTTGTGCGTAAGTAAGTGTGTACCAACATTTTCAAGAATTAACTTAAGAAATGAATTCAATTTTTGGAATGTTCATGGAATCATGAATACTTCGGGTCTCGTGCAAAGTTAGTGAAGCCCGAAGGGCTTCACGTTAACTTTGCAAGAGACCCGAAGTATTCATGATTCTATGAACATTCCGAAAATTGAATTTATTACTTATATTTACATTTTATATTATCAGTCAACTGTCAATTTTCAATTTTCACCTAACTTGGCTGGTTTTCCAGATATTTTGAATTAAATCAGACATAACGTAGGGTTTGGAATGGCCAAAACGCCAAATTTCCGCACTTAACGTTATGGCGATACGTGTTCAACGTCACGCAAACGTCAGTAAACAAGCAACGTTATTGGATGGACTTGACGTTAGCCCGCTCAAATGGCGCGTATGTGGGTGTGGCTGAAATCGATTTGTTCATGAAGGTATGAACCACATCTCAAATGCAAAGATTCATTTAAAGATTCGCAGTGGAAATGTAAATATAGACAACATGAATAAAGAAACTGCTTGAAATGTTAAACTGATTGTGGTAGTTTTATTGTGAAACGTATGTGTTAAAAGTTATGCTACCTGTACGGTGCAAAATTACACATTTTTCATATTTTGTACATGCAGCTAGTTTTGTTTACCTGCTTTAATATCCTATTTCAACATAAGGAATGACATAAAAATGTTTTCTTCGGAGTTGAGATAAGGACAAAATACTGATAAAGCGCCAGAGGGTCATTGCCAACTATTTAGTCAAAGTGGTGACCCTTACAGAGGTGACCCTTGTGTGGCTCGTATAAGGCTCGTCAAAATTGCCATCTTTCAAAAAAAAGAGGCATATATAATGGACTATGTTCGCAACATAGGAGCGCAGTGGCTCAGTGGTAGAGTGCTTGACTCGAGACCGACGGGCCGCGGGTTCGAGCCTCACCGGCGTCACTGCGTTGTGGTCCTTGAGCAAGACACATTTATCCTAGCTTAGTACTGGTTCAACCCAGGAAAATCCGTCCCTGTTTAACTGAAAGATTGTTGATGGGACGTAAAGAATCAAATCAAACAAACAAATGTTCGCAACATGTATGGTAGCACCGGCTAAGTGGTGTAGCATAAGGCAGCCCTTTCTGTGAAAATTACCTATATACATTGTCTCATGGTGCCACAACATAAAAATGACACACCCACCTTATCACCTTAGGTGGGTGTGTCATTCAATAAATCCATCGGCTTTCCAATGGTTTCTGTGCTTTCAGTAAGTAGACAAAACTCACTTTAGTTAAAGTGCTGAGAGATGGCAAGCTTTTTTGGAAAGCTTATACTCGTTGTTGTGATATTTTCTGTCTTTGAGATAGTGTACAGATCTTGCTGAGGCAAGATGATGAAGCATGTCGAACATCTCACTTTTTGACAAAAGGCTTGTCTGCAACTCTCGCTTACAAGGGTTTGTTATATGGCTGGAAAGAATTCTGTCTCCTGATTGGCTCAATTTGTCTTCATAAATCTCTATGTCAAACTGAAAATAAGTCTAAACTGGCATACAAGTTAATATTGCATGAAAACAAGCTCAAACTAGTTTCCAGAAGTTAATATTTTTGACACTTATCTAATATCACCCCCTGGAGAGCTAAAATAGCATGAGGAGTGCAAAACTTGCATGTCGTCGCCTTAGTGCTATAGTGTTCTAAGTGACATTTTGGTCAAAAATGAGTTATGCATACCGTTGGAAAGGGGATCAAATGTTCTATCTACTGGTGAAGGTTTCATTTGACTATCTCCTCCCATTAAGCTTAAAATCGCTGTGCTTTTCTGTTCTATCTACAAAAAGACACTTTCGTTCAGTGCTATAGTGTTCTAAGTGATTTTTATCCAATGTCCATAATGATTATGTCACGTGACTGGGTGAGTCCAGTGTCATACTGTTCTATCTACAGAAAATCACTTCCCTTAGAGAAATTGGCAAACTTTGCAGTTACCTCCCTTATATAAACTTAAATTTCCTCAATTGAAGTGGTTTGTCGATGTAATGTTGAACTAATGGCTATATCTGCTACTTTTAGTTCCAAATAATCCGCTCAGTCAAACCTATTATACAAATTGATCCATGGACAGAAAAATAAGCTGTAGAAACAGATTACCTCCCTTACACATATTTGAACTGCTTTAATTGAAGTAATTTGTCGGTGTAATTTCAAATCAATGGTTACATTTACTACTTTTAGGTCCAAATAATCAGTTCAGTCTAAAATAATATGCTAATTGACCCCATTGACAGAAAAAATAACTTTAGAAACATACTACCTCCCTTGCATAAATTGTAATGGCGTAGACTGTGCGGTTTGTTACTGTTATGCCAAACAAATGACTATATCTGCTACTTTTAGGTACAAATAATCATTTCTGTTCAGAATAGTATACGAATTGTCTCCATAAGCACAAAAATAAGCTGTAAGAAAATATAGAACTCTATAGCACTGAACGCAGAAGGCGATCCTAAGGGCATAATGTTCTATCTGCAAACTGTAAAATGCTCGTAAATTCCATATTACTGTGAACATTTCTTCAAACCAAGGTCATTTATACTGTATGCATAAACATATACATTTAGTATGATTTAATGGTCTGTTATAAATCAGGCATCAAAAATTAGGATGCTAAAATTTTCAAACTCATTTTTTCTCAAAACTTGTGCAATGGTAGATAGAACACTACAGCACCGAAGCGACGATGTGCTGCATGAAATTGACATGCTTTGCTGTTTCACCTCTCAAAAGGTAAATTAAAGACTTTCATGAATTCTAAAAACAGTTTTCTTTTGTTTTGTTTTTGTCATTTATCTTTGTTTGAATAAACAAAATGTAAAAAAGGATTAAATTTTACATTCCACATTCAGAGAATTAATATATACTTCAAAATGCAAAATACTACATTAAAATATTTGAATAAAAGTGGATAAAACTTGTGAGAAAGTCCTTAACATGACTTCAACAACAAAGGTGAAAGTAAAAAAAAATCATTGTTAGTTTAAAAGTCGTATAACAAAACCGTTATTGACTACAATTTCGGTAGACATGAGGATGTATCTACCAAAAAAAAGTGATGATTCACCGAGGCTGCATCATTTTAAGGGTCGTTAAAGCCTCATGTCTACCGAAATAGAAGTCAATAATTGAATATTATCAACCTGAAAAAGTGATATTCACCGAGGCCACAGGTTGAGGTGAATATCAATTTTGAGGGTTGATTAATTCTTGTATCCACCTTATCGAAGTTAGTTACAGTAACTGTGACTTTTGTTAAATGCCAAACCGATCATTTTGCTGGACTGTTATGCTAGCATGTGTTCCTTATTGAGAAACGCAATGTTTAGATAGAACAGAACAGAATAGACGTAAACTATACAGTTTCTAGTCAATCAAATACAATAGTAATTTACATATCAAGGTCACAAATACTTTTAAAATACTTAAATCAAGTTGTAGTGCTTATCTAACGATCTTGTCTTAACCTATATATGCCAATAAAACTGCGGTTCTGATCGGCATTCATGGGTTAAGGTGTATGTTATGACTTGTTCAAATGTTAGAATTTTTGATAATTTCAAATCAAATCAGTTCCATCAAGCATTTCAGTAACTGGAGGCTGAGCCCGATTCCATTACCCAGTCAGCTCCCACCAACACAAAAAAGTGCATGTGGCGTCCCTTTTGTGCAGATATGGTGCTGACTCAGTTCTGTATGGTAGCTCAGCTGGACCCTACAGATTGGTATATCAAAAAGCAAAAACTATTATATAAAGCTGACAATTATATAGGACGAAAAACATGTCATTATATGTTATATGTTATGAACTTATAACATTGCAAAAAATACAAAAAATAAAATTCGAATTGCATCGTTTTAAAGTGTATCTTTTTACTTTGCACAAGATCAGAGTTAGACATTCTGCTGCTGCATGTACTCGATAGCTTTCCTTTTTGATTGACTGACCAATGCTCTTTGCGTCCAGTGAAGACTTAAATCAACCAGGAAGTCTTTCTTAGTTGTCTCCATGCAAAAGCCCAGCACCCCTTGAGACAAACATGGATACAAAATTAGACAGTTATACTCACTGAATAGCTACCTCTCTGCAGACGGGAAACACCTAAACGTGTGTTTGGACAAACAGTGAAGACACAGATGAAATGCAGCATATAGCAACATTTCATTAGGGTCTGCACCGTTTGCTTAGACAAAAGTGTTCTTCAGAGAAAGACATATAATATTTGTTTTAGAAATTATAACCCGTGACGCCTCCATATATACAATGTATCATTTTGATTTTATTGTATGTATATATAGCTTTATGGAAATATCCATTGGTCTGAAAAGGGTTAAATAACGGTTTATCGTCTGTTCATTGGAATCACCATCTGAACCGGCACAAAAAAAAATCATATTTTGTAAAGACGAAATGGTAGTATTAATTTTATTCTTCATAGACTCAAATTAATACAAATAACATTAAATAGTTTTATTTAATCAATAAGAACGAAACATTCCAATGGATCTCCAAATCACCTAATGAATGGTGTCCATATATGAGCCGTGACATGTGATTTCCAACAATGTGGCATTTTTGACAAGTGTAGACTCAGACGAGCATGTGCAGCCTCTTGTTAAGCTTACAAACACCAAAGTTTGTTCGGTCAGTAGCTTAACAGTCGTAATATATTCAAGCGACCAGCAAAGGCTCTGATCAGTCTGCGCGTATGCGCAGGCTGGTCTGAGCCTTTGCTGGTCGCACATACCACATTGATGGAAATTTCGTGTCATGGCTCATATACTGATGCTCTGGCACCGTGAGAAATTACACTAATTAAGTACAAAATATATAATAAAAAGCAGATTCAGAGAATTTATGTCTCCAACCCCTTGATGTTTGTCTTCTAATGGAATGGGCTAGAATGGCCTTAAACTGTTTTGAGTTTTTTTCTGGAAGCCAATTTGTTAAGTACTTATATCTCAAGAGATGCCTTACACCATAATCATATCATGTATAGTCCCATTTTGATGTTGTGATTTTCGGCTGAGAGTGTGTTAACAAACATGCTTCTTTTGTTTTCTTTGTTTTTCGTCACCTTTTATCTGCATGAGAAACTGTCCCACGGGACCACGCGTCCATTTTCATTGCAATATACACCAAAACAAATGTCCCGTTCAGTGTCATAGTAATACGTTATAATTGTATTCCTAAGATATAGTTGGTTTTCATGTAGACAACCAGCCGGTAGCGTTGTGAGTTCTCCTTCAGTATCGTTCGCAGAAAGTCTAGAAAGTCTATTGGAAAAAAGCTTCGGCCGGATTGACGGCATACATGTGACGTCGATGATCATCTTTGCTAGAAGCAAGCAGAGGAAACTGTTTAGGAAAACCTTCATGTCTTGGGTTAACGTTACTACTGTGGTGCAAGCCAACCTGTAATTAAGGTCAAATATACTCTTTACTTTATAGAAACAATCCTAATAAGTTCTGTAACAGTTACTAGAGAGAACATTGTACCTGCTTTAACAAATTTGTGCTGCCATATTTTCAACTCATATTTGCATATATGTACTAGCTCCTCATGTTGTTATATTTATGTATAACCTGAGTGTATCAAATAAACTTGGAAACTTGGACATGTGGCTAGTTTGCCTTTTCCGTCCGTTTCTACCTTAGTCCTTTACTTCATAGAGAAGTTTATTGATATCGAATTTATAATGGGTGGAGCTAAGCATTAATGTTCATGAAGGAAAGGGTTAAAGCAGGTACAATGTTCTCTCTAGTAAATGTTACAGAACTTATTAGGATAGTTACTATATGACTTTAGGATCATCAAAAATGATAGGGAGAGAAGAAAAAATATCAAAGAAAAACAAATTATCAAAGAGAGCGTCACAATAGGTAGGGTACCGTTATACAGAATACTATAATGTTTGGATCAACATATTGTAAAAAAACAACAATAAAAAATAAAAAAAAACCCTGGCCCCAATAGCTTAATTAATAAGTTCACATTTGTAAGTGAACTTCTTGGGAAGCATGGGGTCATTGGAGCGATGATATTTTGAATTGAATATGCCATGCTGTTGGAGAAAACTATTATTTGGAACTTACAATTTTGGTGCTGATTATAGAACTTGCAAAACAGGAAAATCTAACTAATTTGTCATTTTTAATTCAATTTCATGAGCGGATTTAGATGCTTGTCAGACATCAGAATCCGTACGTGACAGTGAATCTGCCCTGGCAAAGGGGAGATAACTTATGTATTAATGTATTAATGTTTATGGATAGCAGTTCTAGTAGTGGATTTTTTTTGTACGAATTTGCATTATATTTCTCATCTAGAGTCACTTAGTGAATATCGATAGAGCGCGTGGGGCAGTATCGTACCAACGTCTGCGCAAGGTCCTTATAACCTCTAAAGAATAAACATCGAGCTATCATCTTTTATTTGATTGGCTATTGCATTGTTGGGACTTTACCTGTGATATGATTGACAGCTTGCATCAGCTTGGTGACCACGCTGCTTATTAGCTTTAGCAGATTGATATATGTTTTTAGCTTTAAGTCGAAGTATACTATGGATAAAATGTATATACTCAGTGATTAGGACTAGAGTGCATAGCATTTTTTTAAAAGAAGCTAAAGATATGAGCCGCGACATGTGATTCCCAACAATGTGGCATTTTGACAAGTGTAGACTCAGGTGAGCCTGTGCAGCATCCTTTTAAGCTTAGACACTCCAAGTGAGGTTCAGTAGGTAGCTTAAAAGTCATAAAATATTCAAGCGACTAGCAAAGGCTCTGGTCAGGCCGCGCGTATGCGCAGGCTGGTCTGAGCCTTTGCTGGTCGCACATACCAAAATGTTGGAACTCTAATGTCGCGGCTCAATTATATTCATGTAACGGGTTTTTGCTGCGACAGCTTGTTTAAGTACCCACAATAATTCCTTTAGATCAAAATGCTCACACAAAACATTGTAGGATATGAAGGATCTAGACACCGCACACAATGAAAAATAGTAGCTACACCTCCTTTCAAAATGTAAAAGACATCTCACATCGTAGTATGGTACATGTAGATGAGATTGGTTCATACCGAAATTTACCATCTTGTCACAATCATTATAAAGCATGGTGCATGCGGCAGGTGAAAGTTCTCATATAACTACACATCCCACAAATATTTGCCTATGTCCCACAAAAGTATGGATTAAGCGTATGCGGTATGAATCTTTAAAAAATTAAAACAAAAATGACAAATAATACAGTACATGGCAAAGCCAACAATTTGACAAGCAGGCTGAGCATACGTCCAGTCTGATTTGAGTCCTCGCTGAGCGCATGCAGAAAAGCAAAGACTTAGGTCAGACTGACCTCATAAGCTAAGTATTTTTTGTAATGCACGTGTACATTTAATTACTTTGAATTGTGTCTTTACATAAAATAACTACTAACCTTTTGACTGAAATCTTCAATCGCCACACACAGTACCAGCTAGAATATACGCGTTCCAATTGTTGTCCAATAAATATTAGATCTCTTATGTTGACTGTTTAGATAATTTTCTATGACAAACTAATAGATGTAAATATACGGCCATATTAACTGTAAGAATTTAGAAACGCTGCCAAGTTAAAGTAAGAAAGGAGGCAAAGATCAGGAAACGATACAATCAAGTACCACACCTGACCCAGGATACCACATGGGAAAGCAACAAAAATATAATAAAGATTACCAACAAGAGCCAAGAGGTCAGCCCTTTCCCAGTAGCTGACCACAAGGCAGCAATGAACAGACGCAAAAGCATGAGAAACACAAGACACAAAACACGAATGATCCACAAAAGTCTCTTATGACAATAGATATGACTTTTATTTAGTAGTAGTCCGACTTAAGCCTTCACGCCTGCTAAGGCTTCGTTCAGCTGATGTCTGCTTTTAGGCGGTGGTGCTGTTGCTGTTGTTTATTCATTGCTCTGATTGTTTGCGATTTTTTGCGTTATAGCTCCGTCCCAGTATAAATACATAGTTAGGTACATGTTTTGTAATGCAGTACTTTGTGTCTTTTCTAGTCTTGCAATAATCTCGCTAGGGAAGAGAGAGCTGATTACTGTACTTATATTGTCTTCTTGATGTTGTGACGGTTAATGTGCTTTGTCTCTTCCTCGCGGTGCCCTGGGTTGGTATGCAGTGTGTGATTGTTGAATTTCCTGGTCATACATTGTCATGATTAAGAAATAAACATTGTCGTGATTAAGAAAAGTGATTTATTATATACCTATAACTGATACGACTTTAGAACTGTCGGTTTTCTGGCCATCTGATACAGAAAGCCGGATCAACGAACTGAGGTTTTCTGAATCCATATCACTATCCTTTAAAACGAGGCTAACGTCGGTTACCTGCTTTTGCGGCGACGTAGCGTAAAGTAAATTGCAAGCATGGAACCAGAGACGGATAACATGTTGACGTGACGTCAAGAAACGTAACGTCATGGCAAACATTCTCGCATTTTTTCGGGATTAAAGACCAAAACAGGTTTTAAAATCAGAAAGAATGTAGGAGAAAAGGCATATAATAAACATATTATCATAATAGTAACTTGATCTGGGGTACAGTATCACGTCTCGTGGATGAGGCCAAACCATTGGATCACCCTTGACGCTACGCGTCTCGGGTGATCCGATGGTATGACCTCATCCACTCGACGTGATACAGTACGCCAGATCAAGTTGCTATTATGATAATGTGTATGTTTGCGTACAAAACTTAAGACCGGACTGTTTAAGACCAAATATTTAAGATTGCTTAAATATTAAAGGAATTTCGGTAAAGCAAATGTAGCATAATAATATGGATGTCACCATTGAAATACTTATCATGATAACCATCTAATTGGTCAACCAGTGGGACCTATTTTATTGGAATTTCTAACTATTATACTGGTATTTGAAACGAAATCGTATCAACATCTGCATAAATAAATTAGTCATGGACCATACTACGCAACAGAATACTTAACTCTTTCCTTGCTAGTGGCGACTTTTGTCGTCTGCGCATAGCCTTTGCAAACAGTTTGGAATCAGATCAGGACCGACAGATCGTCAGTCCTGATCTGGGTCACAATCGTTTGACACTCTGATAGTGAAACTGAAATAATATTTTCAAAAAGTTAATATTGAAAGAAAATTCAGCAGACAACATTAAACGCTTAAATAATTACCCAGCATGGAAAGAGTTTATGCATTTGTGCTGGATAGAATCTACCATTTTAAATGTTTAATGTGTTTGAATAGTACATTGTTCATGTTACTAGTAAGTTGCTGTTGGAAACAAAAGCACAACAACTGCGACGTACTAAGTACATTTACAAAGTTAAATTATGAACCAGACAATTTGTATTATTTCGAGCAACTGGCGTAATTACGCTTACCTACTGTTTATGACATTTTTATTAGTTCCCCCCCCCCTTGTTTTCGAGTTTTTTAGGTTGTATCAAGTAACATATGAACCCTAATGTGCACTAGTTTCATTTATACTATCACTTAGCTTGCTTATAGTGCAGGTGGAAAGCACGTGATTGCCAATAGTGTTGTTTTCATGCCTTTGGTGCTTTTGCCTTTGGTGCAGTTTAGTAAACCAGAAGCAATACTATATATGCCAATGGTTCATTCTCGCCTATGGTGCTGCAACACGTGGTCTTACCTATCATACAGAAACGAAACGTTTATGCAGTTAGACGGATAGATTGAAGGACCACTGCGCCGATATGTACATTCACCGGGAAATTTTTGTTTCTTTACCCATGGGGACCAAGAAAAGACAAAAACAACAACATCGTTTGAAGTGGCAAGTACCATCACTGTAATTCCAAACTGATAATTTACATTGCAAATAAACAAAATTGCTAATACGGTGTTTTCAAAAGATAAGAGATAGATTATGGTTCTTATCACAGAGGTATAATGCGTTTGTGGTGACTTATCTGAGTTAATGTTGGTTACCTATTTCGATAAGTACCAGATCGACTTATGAAATATGCCTGAACTCTCCGTGTACTCTACTCTACTGTCCTGCCAGTCAAGAGTGACAGTGTCGTCATGTTTTGTTTACAAAGTTATCAGGGGCTTATAATCGATAGATCACTTGTGTATTAATCCTATCCAAAGGATAGGATTAATACACACGTGATCTACCGATTCGCGTAAGCTAAAATGAAGTATTCTGGTTAATGTTTTACTTTACAATTGTAAACAAAATATGACGCCACTGTCACTCTTGGTTGGCACGATATTACTTAGAGTGCAGCAGCGGTGCCCTTTGCATGATGGCAATTATCACATGCTTGATTTTAGTCCCAAATATAACGCTTTTTTTCATTTTTCCCAAATTCCAGGAATACAATCAGAGAGTCAAACAGTTTGGGTCCAGATCAGGCCCGACAAAATGTCGGGCCTGATCTGGATGGAAACTGTTTGCAAAGGATATCAGCAGAAGGTACAAGCAAGCAAAGAGAATTAGTTAAGGCGGTGGCCCAGTTGTAGTTGTTGTCGAGAAACAGTTGAAAGTGTCCCATTCTATAGTTTGACCTGTCTCATCGCAGAAAGCGCCATAGCACCAGTTATTGGTTTCGTCTACGCCCTTGTATATCATAGAGCCCGGCGGGAAGAACTTTCCGTCACGGTAACATCCGGGCGGAGTAGTTACATGCCTTGCCTCCGCCCACATGCATGCTGTTGCAAGGAGAATGAATGTCAGAATGGGTAGATGCTTAGAACCTGGAAAGAGATGTAATTTTTCATTGTGAAAAAATGCATGATACAGTCAACTCTCATCAAGACAATTTAGTAGTTCGAGTAAAAAAGTAAGTAGGGGTGCAAAGATCAGGAATCGATACAATCAAGTACCACACCTAACTCAGGATACCAATGGGAAAGTGACAAACTCACAGTTAGACACCACAAACGAGAGCCAAAAGGTCAGCCCTTGAAAACAGTTATAAACAAGAAGTCTCTGGGGTCCTGGAGCGCTCATCCGAATCCTGGCTCATGGGTGTTTACATTAAACAATAATCATTAACTCTACTAGCAGCAGTAATATTTTGAATATTATTTACGTGAAATTATTTTGAATTTGGGCAGGTGGTTAAGTATGAGATGATGTTGAAACATATTTCTATTTTTAACTCTGGCGTCCATTTCATTAAGCCGAGCAGAGTCATTTAATTTTGTGAGATTTTGGTATTTACGAGCAACATTTGAGATTTACGAGCAACATTTCTGTGAAATCGTTTGAAATTTCAACCAGTGGTCCCGGGAGGAGAGGCATTTTTATTAGCTAGCTTTAGCTCTTGCAGCCATTTAGCTCAACAGAGCGCAACCATTTGTGCAACTTTTAGCTGGTTGCTTTGCTTCGTTTGTCTTCCTGGTGTCTCGTGATGGTTTTGTGGCACTTCCTCGCGGTGCAATGGGTTTGTCTGCGGTTTGTGATTGTGGTATTTCCTGATCATACTCACTTACTATATTTGGTAGAGGGCATTATGGGAACGTTCATGTGCAACTACATGCATTTTAAAGGACGAGTATTAGCTGGAGCGGAACAACTTGTTCAGTTTTGGCTGATGCCATTATAAGGAACATGTCTGTGAATTTAATTAGAATTTGTTTCAGAAGGAGATATCGTTTAGAAATATTTCTTATATACAGTTCTGGCAGCCCTTTTGTTCGGCTGAATGTGCTGAGTGGAACCACTTTTGTAATTTTGATGGTTGGCATTATGAGAATTATTTCCATGAAATTATTTTGAATTTGAACCAGTGGTTCAGTAGGAGATGTAGTTTTAAGATACTTCTTATCTACAGCTCTGGTGGCCTTTTTGTTCAGCGGAGCAAGTCCGTTTGTGCAACATTTGTAAGGAGCATTATGAGAAACATCTCTGTGAAATTATTTTGAATTGGGACCAGTGGTTCAGGGAAAGATGTTATTTGCTTACTTGAAAGTATCATATCTACACTTGCTAAAAACTTTAGCTAGTCACTGGGCAGGTTGGATTTACCATGAACTGATCTGAAACCCGACAGGCAGTTATAATAGCCACTCAAGAATTCATCTTCCAACGGAGTGCTACTTTAAAGGAGCTCAATGTTAAGTATTTGAATTAGCTAATATACCGAGGGAAAAAAGTTTAGCAATTATTTATAATGGGGTTTTCCAAAGGCGATCTTTGAAACATCAGATCTTTTTAATTGACAGGTTCGCAAAAATGTCAGTTGTTTGAAAATGGCCTAATGGCTACCCGCAAGTGGTCAAAGGAAACAAAATCCGACTTCATAGTGAGGATTTGGTCTGCTGAGCATTTTAATTTCAAACGTTATTCAATTGAAAAGGAGGTAATTTGGAAAATACGATTTTCAACTGAAAACTATAAGAAAAGGGTGAACATAAAATTGAGTTTTAAACCGTTTTTCACTTTCTTGCTTTTGAATGTAAACATTTGACTAAAATTGAAACTTTTAGTCGAAAACTACTCGCAATAATACCAGATAAGCTGTTTTAGCAAGGGGCATAAAATCAGACTTTACATTATGTGAAATGTCAACCTGTTAATGTCATCGTACTCGTGAACGTTTGTCAATATATATTTTTGACACTATGAAATGAAAAGTCCTACTATTTCTTCTAAACTGCGAATCCTCAAAGTGTATTGCTTAACTTTTTTCCCTCAGTATAGTTCTGAAAGAGAAACACATTTGACCTTAATTTAGATGAATAAATATTCTTATATTTAATTGTAACGTTTTGTAAAAATACCATTGTACAACCATTATTTGTTAGAACTTTCTAAAAAATTTTATTTGGAATCACTCACTGACGCTTATCATTTCACGCAGAATATGCCTATGTTAGCGGAGTACGCATTTAATAGGACTTTAACCATATACATATATTGTATGTGGTCTACTATTCAAGCAATAGTAGGATTGAAAACAGTCAGAACACGTTGGGAAGTTAAGTTAGACAGAATTCCCTATTTACCTTAATGTTGGTATTATATCTTGTGATATTCTTCAAATTATGTTGATCAGGTATAGACAGAAAGAGGGAGTACGTCTTTGTGCTCCCCTCTGGTATCAAAAAATCTTCGAATAATTAAACAATTTTGCTTTTGCGGTTGTTGGAACATAGATATTTAACATTCGTCAAATAAATAAAATCAAGACAGAAAGAGTCCAGACATAAAAGGTACATACATAAAAGGAAAATAAAATAAAACACCCCTGTTTGCAGATGATGCATCTTTTACATTGGATGGATCAAACAAATCTTTCGAATAATCGCGGTGCCATGGGTTTTTCTGCAGTTTGTGATTGTGGTATTTCCTGATCATACTCACTATTTTTGATAGGAATATTGGATATATTTACGAACATCTCTGGGCTCAATTTAAATGCAAAAAAGTGCCAAGTTCTTCGCATAGGTTCTCTAACACCAAATGAAACATAGGAAGTTCTCTTGGAATTCAAACAAAGCATGCAAGCTGTCTAGGAATGGTTGTCAAACTTAGAACCAAAATTTATAGAATTCGAAAAATGTTTAATGCAAGGGCGCCACAGAAAATTGACACTGATGGGAAAGAATGTTGTAATAAAATCATATGCACTCCCTAAACTCATATATCGCTTAACATTCTTGCCAAATCCACCCAATGAAACTTTCAAACGTATAAAAAACTGATGATGATTTTATATGGGATTGAAAAATATTAAAATGCTGAAAAATACAAATTTTTCTGGCTTTCAAATTCTTAGATGTTATATTTATCATGTTTATAATTGTTAAAATGCCAATAAATGTTTCCTGATCAGCATATATAGTTAAGCATGATTTTTTTTCAAAACACAGGGCCAAATTTTCATTTTTATCGTCCTCAGTGACATTAGGACACATAATATCCTGTTACTCTTCATAATATGATAGTACATTAAAATTCACTTTATACAACAAGGGTCAAACATGGAAACCTCACCTAATCGGTTGTCGTAGAGTAAACTAAAACAAACATGGAACCAGGGCCCATTGAATTGGCAGTTTTTCAACCCGAGATATATGTTGTTGACCAAGCAAAAAATAAAACCAATGAATAATGTGCACATATAAATATTTCTTATAGTGTTTCCAGGACTTAAGTGACCCCCGTCTTTTGCTAATTATTCTTTAATGGTGATTTTAATTGAAAAATTAATTAGAGAAATGAATTTAGATATATACCGCGTAATTGAATTTATTTTTTCCACATAGATATGAGTTTTTGTATAGGCTGGGATTAGATGGAATTTTGGTGCGTTTTTGCTGCTCTTCTTTGAATTAGTCCCCAAGTGAACCTAGCGATATAAATAACACATGGCTTATACAGGCCAGCGGAGGTAATTTGTCAGTCCCACAGATAAAAGTACGTAACAGAACATTATTTTTCCTATTTCTCAGCCAAAAAAATGTTGTGTGTGCTCAAAACAACCGTCTCGATGATATCATTCTTTTGAGCACCCAAAACACGTGTTTAAACTGATGAAGACAATCGCAACTTCACGCTAAAAATTACTTAACTGGCTCAATCTTCGTGCATTAGGCTATGATTAACTGTTTATACTGACTCATAAACTTCACTGTACATCTAAAGCTAATGCGTTGAAGTGGTCTGTGTTTAAAAAGAAAGATTCAATTAACAGTATTGTCTGAACGGATCCATACTGTTTGATAACCTACTTGTATTCCTGAAAGACATATTTTTGGGAAACAATTATCTCAAAGAAAATTCAGCCATTAGATAATGCCCAACATTTTTAACCTGAACTTGCCTTCGGCTGTTGACAAAGTTTATCAGCGAAACAGCTTTTGCAGGCAAATATTTGATGCTCTTTAAGTTTAATGTATATCCCTAATTCGCTATTTCTCGTCAACTCTCTGTCGTCATAAACTCTTTACTTACTAGTGTCGTCTGCTGATTGCCTTTGCAAACAATTTGGACCCAGATCAGGCCCGACAAAACGTCGGGCATGATCTGGATCCAAACTGCTTGGCACTCTACTGATATTCCCGAAAGATAATCTTAGAAAAAGCAACAAGAAACAAACTGATTTTGAAAAAAATATCAGCAGACGACAAAACCATGACAAATTACCTCGTAGGCAAAAAGAGTTAATGAATTGAAATGGAAGGTGCTACATGTGCATGCGTGTTTCATGTTTAAGCCTTATATTTGCCTGCTTTCAATACGACACGGTCTAGGACCCCAATAAATTTTTACTATTGCATGTGTGCGTGCGTGTCTGCGTCGAAATGATAACGAGTGAGGTTTGCGGAATAGATTTTCGTTGAATCATCCGATATAGATAGTCCTGTAGGCTAGTACATATCATCGTAGCAATGCAAATATACCACGTGTATCTATTCGGGTACACATAGGTATATTCACAGGGAAAAAACTAAGTTATTCTTTCGTACAGGGGACTGGGGCTTCAATTACAAATAAGGGCGTCTCCCAAAAATAAGTATTAGTTACGCGGTGTGCATTTAAATCCGCATGCTAATTGTCGTTCTTCTAAGTTCAATTTAAAGCTGTTTAAAAAAAGAAAAACGGGGGTCACAAATAACCTGGAAACACATTAATTAAAACGTAATAATTTCTTTCAGTTGTTAATAAGGTTTACCTAGTAGCTCCATAGTCCGTATGGTTTCTCCTAAAATGCTAATTGCGCAGAAGAGCTGTGGTCTGTTGAAACAGCCAGGCAAGGAATGATCTTGGAAAAATACAGCAAAACATGACTTCAGGAGTTTACTTTTGACATAGGATAAATAACCCTTATCTGAACGTGAAATGATTTTTAAGCGTATGATCTAAACTTGGTTTTCAATATCAATGGAAGTTAATATCGGTCTGTGTGTTTTCATAAGCGATCTCATTTGCGTCTTTTCATAACATTTCATGAGTCTGTTATTGCTGTCTTAACTAAATAAAAGCATTGAAAGCATTTGTTTCTAATGGAAAGACTTGATGCTCACAGTCTGATTAACTCCAAGCTATTTACACAAGGCTTGCATTTATAATGAATGCTATGACCTGGGTATATGTAGCTTCGACAAAGCTGTTACTTAAAACACACACACACACACACACACACACTTCTTAAAATTCGTAAGCGTTGAGATTTTATTCGTAATTAAAATTAAGGCTAGTTTCATTGTGCACACTAAACTAACACATTTCATGACCAAAATTATCTGTTGCTATTTAAAAAGTACTGTTATTCTACTATCAACAAGTCAGTAATATAGAACTCTACAAATCCTGATGACGTCATAGGAACGTGAGAACTGTACTTACCAAAACACTTCCGAAAACCAAAATGTGGATTTTCTCAAAATTTCGGGAATGATTTTGCTGACTGTCTGTCAGAGGTTGCAGATAATCAACCATGGTAAATCAAACTGGCATAGCTGTGTGGGTCTGGCAATTTCGAATGGGTTTAAATAATGACGAAATTTAGCCCTTTGAGACTAGGCTGCATTTAGCATAATGGCTAAGAATCCCGTTTCCTGGATCTTATCGCCTGTAAATGCTACAACGATTCTTCTCACATCATCAAGCAATATTTTGCAGCAAATAAGGACAGATTAAACAGCCAAATAACAAATTATTGCATGAATTGCATTTCACTAGCAAATTTCATGACCAAATTTTGTACATGTTTGCTTTCAAAATGCTCCTTACCAGATCGTCTGACATGTCAAACTTCGCTGCAACAATTTACAGGGAACATTGGTCTAAAAAGTCTGAAAACGTAGCCTTTTCTATCCGCTGTTTGTACACAGCATCGAAAATAGTAAGTGAGTATGATCAGAAAATACCACAATCACAAACTGCAGACCAACCCACAGCACCGCGAGGAAGAGCCACACAGCAATCATGAGACACAAGGAAGACAAACCAAGCCAAGCAACCAGCCCCCTCTTCCCCACCAAGATGATTGCAAAACCAGAAGGGACACAAAGAAAGGCACAAAAAACACAGAACAACTACAGAATCCCACAATGGGAGCAACAATAAACAACAAGTCAACACAACAGAACCTACGCCCCAGAACGGACAGCAGCCCAAGCCACCAGGATGGGGGGCCCAAATGCACTTTACTGGCATTTTGACCCAGAAAACCCGTTCTTTTGAGTCAATGAATATGTTTCGGAAAACCAAAATTTCGGTTTTCGACTCAAAATAAGTATGGTAGACTAATGTAAGAAACATTGGAAGTACAATATGCTTAACTTTATGTCAATGGTATATGAAAGTAGACATTTGGTCGTTTATGCCATTTAGGTTCTAGTTGAGATAGCTTGATAATTTATCCAGGCAATATGCACACTCTAGTTTCAGTTCTTTTGTGCAGTCTTTGCTCCCAGAGGATACCTTTTTAAGAACATATTTAACCTGTGAAAAAGAAGACAGTCAGTTTTGTATAGAAATTGTCATGATATTCTGATCATTTTGAGAAATGGTTATATAATTATATTTTGAAAACATTACATTTCAAATGAAACAGTTTAACAGCACTTTTCAAGCATTTTTGTCTATTTTATAGGCTGTTGTTTGTTTGCTTTGATTCTTTACACCTCAGTCAATAATTTTTCAGTAATGTCTGGAAGGGTCCTCCTGGGTTGAACCAGTACTAGCAAGGATTTATGTCTTGCTCAAGGACACCAATCATTGACGCTGGTTAGGCTCAAACCCACAAACCCTTGGTCTTGAGCCGAGCACATACCACTAAGCCATAGCGCTCCCTTTATATGCTGATTTGAAAAAAAAATCCAATAAATTTGTCAACGAGGTTTATTGTTATTTGCCCACTTGATATAGTCCCCAAGTATTCTTCTCAAACAAAGTTAAAAGTATTGTCGCCATGAAACTGGTTTAAGCCCTCCAGTTAAATATTTTACTGACCGTTCCAATGTGATACTTCTTTTGTGGATCTTTTATGTTTTTTCTGTCTTGTGTTTGCTATGCCTTTGTGCGAGTCTGTTTATATGTGCCTTGTGGTCATCTGCTTGGAAAGGGCTGACCTCTTGGCTCTCGTTTGTGTGTCTAATTGTGAGTTTGTCACTTTCCCATTGATATCCTGGGTCAGGTGTGGTACTTGATTGTATCGATTCCTGACTTTTGCACCCTTACTTACTTTACATACTTTTGTCTGCAACACAGAAGCATATGACAAGCTCAATGTAAAAAAGTGCATACTGCCTGTCGTTGTTATTCAGTATCACTCCAAACACAAAAAAACTTACAAGTCATATATTTCTATCCTCTAAGGATATTTATTATTTTGTTTATCATTTTGAGACATAAAACGGAAATTATCAGGTATGCTTACAAATTTTATTTGGAAAAAACTAACTAATGTCGTGTCCGTAGACTTTTTGGCTAAATTTCAGAGACCCTTTATGAAACCTTATAACTTTACAACTAGACGACATAGAATAACAACCAAAATCTCTCTGGATTTGCTGTATGCGCAAGTTAATACATTTTGTATCATGTGAATAGAACATTTCCTTTAAAATAGATTTATAGCAACTGATAGGAGTCATTTCTTTGAGTTTGTATAAAATTTTGTAACTTCGCCGGAGAAAAAAACATGAAAAGGAACGTCACAACATTTATTTTGATGCCATGATTTTCCATATGTTGTGCCTTTCAAAACATACGAACATTTCAGTAAGGATATATCTTGAGTGAAACAAATGCTCATATAATGATTGTATAGTGTCTTCTTTTTTTCCCTTACAAAATCTTCTTTCAGCCATAAATGTGCGAGTAAGTAATTTCGTTACTCTATAACACCAACTGGTTTTTGAAAGACACTATAAACTATATAAAATGTGAAAATGCATGCAAAAGGTGGATTGAAAGAACTTTATTTTTGATTTCCGATGAAACGAAAATTTGCTTCTGATTGTGGCTGAGCCGATTTCTTTGTCTCATCATAGTGTGTTAATTTGATAGGAGTGTTCTCCATGATGATACATTGCAATAGTTAGAAGGCTTCCATGCGAGCTGAACATTTCTTGTACTCCAACAACAGCAGAATCTAAGAATCTAGGGTGAATATTTGGTACCAGTAAAATGCATTTAAGCCCCCCCCCAGTGGCTTAGGATGGTGGTGGTTCTCTTGTTTATTGTTCTCCCATTGTGGGAGTCTGTAATTGTTCTACGTTTTGTTGTACGTTACTTAATGTCCATTCTAGTTTTGCATTCATCTTGATGGGGAAGAGAGAGCTGGTTGCTTTGCTTAGTTTGTCTTCCTGGTGTCTCGTAATTGTTGTGTGGCTCTTCATCGCGGTGCCATGGGTTTGTCTGCAGTTTGAGATTGTGGTATTACCTGATCATACTCACTTACTTTTTTAAACCCTCCAGTAAACTATTGTTACTGACCGGTCCAAGGCAGTCTCGGGAGGGGGGGGGGGGGTAACTACCTATACATTACATAGCACGGATGTGCCACCCGAATAGCCCCCTTTTTCAGCGCTGCCAGGTATACGATAAGCCCCCATTTTCTGAGGAAAAGTATATGACTGACCTAGTTTTTCATCATTCTTATATGAATGGACCCATTTTCTGACATCCCTGATTGAAAATACTCATAAGTTTCCTCAGGTGTTCAGCTAAGAAACCAAAATTGTAATATTTATTTGTAAACTTTGTTTACAGACAGCAAAGAGGGTATATAAAATCAAAGAACAGTATATGAATATGTAAACATTTTGTTCAATGAAGAATATGAATAGGTCATTTTTTGGAAGACAAGATATATGATTGGGGTAGGTTTCATTAAACTGGCCCGCACACCCGTATTCAAATTACCCTCAAATTACCCCCTCCCCCGAGAAGGCGGTACTTCTTTTGTGGATCATTTGTTTTATTTAGGTCCTGTGTTTGTCATGCTTTCGCGTCTGTTCATTGCTGCCTTGTGGTCACCTGCTGGGAAAGAGCTGACCTCTTGGCTCTTGTTGGTGATGTTTAAATGCGTTTGATCTTTGCCCTCTTTCTTACTTTGTCATTTTCCCATGTGGTATCCTTGGTAAGGTGTGGTATTTGTATGTATCGATTCCTGATTTTTGCCGCCTTTCTTACTTTGTGGCATTCAATCCAAGCAAAACACTGTCAATGATCTTCTCACGCAAATCAAATCCTGTGGTTCACCCTTCCCTCTTAACGCACGATACAATGATATATGAAACAACAAACAATAAACAATTAGGTGCTATTCTCTCTAATAATTGTCCTTGGACAGAACACATCAATAGCACTTGTGCCAAAGTATGGACAAGGCTCAATCTTCTGCGGACTCTTAAATTAAAGGGTAAGCAGACTATCTCTGGAAAAATGTATAATTCATATGGTCATCCCTTCCTTGAATACAGCGACTCTGTGTGGGGTAATTGTTCCACGGAATCTAAATAAAACAATTAGAAAAAATCCATATAGGTGTTGCTGGAGTAATAACAGGCGACAATATACTCTGAAGCATCGAAACACTTTTGCTGACCTAGAGTGGGAGTCGCTCCGAAATCGCCGCAATAAGCATAAACTTGTTATCTTCCATGAAATTCTTCATGGCATCACCCCAAAGTATCTCTCTGACATTGTACCACCCTTTATACAAGACACAACTATATACATTATAACATTCGAATTGCTGGAAATATGCAGTATTGCATAGTACAAACTAACTTGTTCTCCAATTCCTTCTTCCTCCCACAATACGCGCCTGGAACGACCTACCAAATGACATAAAGACCATTTTTTTTTCAATATCTGTCTCAAAAAGATAGTTAATCCAAAATGGAAGAAAGTGCTAATTTGTTTACTTTTTTACGACTTCCAAAGTAAGAAAGGGTGCAAAGATCAGGAATTAATACAATCAAGTACCACACCTGACCCAGGATACCAATGGGAAAGAAACAATCTCACAGTTAGACACCACAAACGAGAGCAAAGAGGACAGCCCTTTCCCAGCAGGTGACCGAAAGGCACAAATAAACAGACGCGCACAAAGGCATAACAAACACAAGACATAAAAACATAAATTATCTACAAAAGAAGTACCGCCGAACCGGACGTTGATCCTATCGCTTTCATTATTGAACAGGCGGCTAAGAATTCTATCATTTGGCAGAAGTGATACTATGTTATTTTGATTAGATTGTTTCTCAGTGGTGGCAATTTGCGTTTGGTTCTTGCTTTTTATGTCGTACTTATTGTCCTTTCTAGTTAAGCAGTCATCTCGCTGAGGTAGGAAGCGCTGAATCTTACAATTTAACTTAAAATGTCTTTTTGCTGATATGTGGCTGTTAGTATTCCGTGCCTCTTCCCTCAGACCCAGTATACTGGGTCGCAGCTCTTCCTTGCGGTGCCATGGGTTGATCTCCTGTGTGTGGTTGTGCCATTTCCTGATCAGCCATTATCACTTACTTTTAAATGAAGCAATAGTATACACTAAAACGAGGTTGTAAGTGGCCACCTTACATTTTCGCGCCTGTTCAGAGAGTAAAAATCGCACTTGCAAAATGTTAATTACATAAAATATCCAAGGCTTTTTCGAGGCTTTGAAAATAATGTCATTTCAAAATAAGTGGCAGATTTTGCACAGACAAATTCCGAGTAAAGGTACCCTCATTTCAAAAAGTCACACTTATTAGTGTGATATAAAACATCCCTCAAATACGTTATCCATTTATATTTTAATTAGCTTGAAGCTGTTAATAACAGTGGAACAGCGGTGATATAGATGCAAAAGTCTCAAAAGTTTTGTGACAATTGAACTCTCCATTTCTCTTTTATGGTAACATGGATACAGCCACTATCAGCAGCTTCACAAAAGAGTTTTAGCTTTAACCAAGCAATTTGAATACGAATGGTGCATTGCTCTGTATGCTTTATTATCTTTGGCAAGGCATTGAAATTTTCATTATGATGAGGCGTCACTGTTCTACTTAAAGATTTTTTTTTGAAAAAATCCTTGACGTATGACATTTATTTGACGTTTAAAGTTTTATATGAAAACCGGAAGTGGACACAAGCCTTGAAAGAGTTGCCATCAGAAAATGGGCTGATTGAGATGTATTGTGTTTGGTATACTATATTCACATGAAATAAAACACATACAATGATTAAGTATGTGCAGCTGATTATTTTTGAAAACATTGGAAAATGCGGAAATGAGCGTTTTTAAAAAAATCATAAAAATCGTTCATAAGCAAAATTCAAGGGTTTGATATCATAAAATTCGAAAAGCATTTTCTAATTTCTACCACAGACACTCAGAGTTAATTGTTAAATACAACATTGGATTAAAAACTTTTCAGCAACAAGGCATTACAGAACCTATATTTTATGGTGATTTAGTTTATAAATCCAAACGAATTGTTGGAAAACCCAATTTTAGTGATCAGTTCAAAAAGATAGTAAAACGTTATATAAGGGTTGGATATAACTTGGATATCATGCGACAGTCTGCATGCCTAGTTTTAAACCCAATCACGGTTTAAAGCTATGGTTTCCTCTTTAATTACACGACGGTGGGTCAGGCCTCAGACTCTATGACGGCTCTGACGTTAGAGTGTTTCTCCATGATGATGCATTGCATTAGTTAGATGGCCTCCATGCGAGCTAAACATTTCTTGTTCTTCAACAACAGCAGAATCTAGGGCGAAGATTTGGTACCAGTAAAATGCATTTAAGCCCACTCCATTCTAGTATTGCAATCATCTTGATGGGGAAGAGAGAGCTGGTTGCTTTGTTTAATTTGTCTTCCTGGTGCCTCGTGGTGGTTGAGCGGCTCTTCCTTGCCGTGCCATGGGGTTGTCTGCGGTTTGTGATTGTGGTATTTCCTGATCATACTCACTTACTATTTTTGGTTGTGTTTTTTTTAAGTAATACGGGTTTGTAGTTACCTGTATTTTAATTTGATAAACAAAAACTGCACTCTAAATCCTTGTTTTCTTCAAAATGTTGATTTTTGCACTTTTAAACCCAACAATTGTGAAGTGATAGAAAACTCTTCCTAAGCACCGCTTAACTTTAGTCCATTGAAATGCACATATTTGGACAAGGATTCATTTAAATAGCATTAGCGCTTAGTCAGAAAAGGAAATTTAAAAGTGGCCACTTAATTATGGAATAAAATTTCCGCCGATACTCTATGCATACAAGTTTGTTTTTGTATGTTGGTAATCTCATTTTACTTTGTAAATTGTGTCATTATATCATGCAAATTGTCATTTAGTAGTCGTTTCATTCGTATTTTGATTCAGATTATGTCATTTCTCGGTTTTCAAAAGGCAGAACTAGGTTGTAAATAGGCAAAACTAGGTTGTCATGAGTCAGGACTGGATTGTCATAATACAAAGGTGAAATGCTAATTTTTTTGACGCCAGAGGGCGCACCGAATTATCGGAAATTAATAATTTCTCCCAAACAAGTACCACTCGTTGCAAACGGTGTTATGGATGATTTCTTTTACCTAGAAATTACCCCTATGCATTTTTTGTTTGATTTGACTCTTTACGTCCCAGTCAACAATCTTTCAGTAACGTTTGGACGGGTCTTCCTGGGTTGAAGGATAAATGTGTCTTTCTCAAGGACACAACGCTGTGACACCGGTGAGGCTTGAGAAAACTTTGTACCCTCCCGCCAAGCTCGGGCACAAACACATATGTAGATCTATTACTGGGTCATTCATTCATTCCCTCCTCACATCCGGACAAGCTTAGACACAACAATATATGAGCCGCAATACGTGATTTCCAACAATGTGGCATTTTGACATGATTAGACTCAGATGAGCCTGTGTAGTCTCATTTTAAGCTTAGGCAGTTCATGTGAATATTCAAGCAGCTGTCAAAGGCTCTGACCAGACTGCGCAGGCTGGTCTGAGCCTCTGATCGCACATATCACATTGTTGGAAATATCATGTCACAGCTGGGAGCGCAGTGGCTCAATGGAAGCGTGATTGACTCAGACTGGGCCGAGGGGCCACGGGTTAGAGCCTCACCAGAGTCACTGCGTTGTTTTGTTTGTTTGATTTGATTCTTTACGTCCACTCAACAATCTTTCAGTTATGCGGGACAGGTCTTCCTGGGTTGAACCAGTACTAAGCTAGGATAAATGTGTCTTGCTCAAGGGCCACAACGCAGTGGCGCCTGTGAGGCTCGAACCCGCGGCCCTTCGGTCTCGAGTCAAGCACTCTACCACTGAGCCACTGCGCTCCCTGTCAATGCGTTGTGCCCTTGAGCAAGACATATTAATCCTAGATAAGTACTGGTTCAACCCAGGAAGATCGGTCCCTTTATAACTGAAAGATTGTTGATGGGACGTAAAGAATCAAATCAAACAAACAAAATAGTCATAGCTCATTTTATGTATTTACTGGGTCAGGATACCACAATATATATGTATATCCATACTTGTCTTGACGAACTTTACCTCCCTTTATTTTTCAAGCTGACATATAGATGTATATCGTATATCTATTTTTTCATGTTGTAGAGCTGATGCATTTATAAAGTATATTTTCTACATCTAAATTGACTGTTTATCAATATGAAAAAAAAGAAATTTCACTCGAAATGAGAATAAAAGGCGTCATCTCGGACAACTCATATATATTTGAAAAATCATAGTTATAAATAATATAATAGGTTAAATGTTTTTAATTTAGCCGCCGCGGTATAGTGTTTAGTTTTCCTTGTACAAGCCGCCGTGGTGTAGGGGATAAATAAGCCGCCGTGGTGTAGGGGATAAGCCTATGCCTCGTAAACCGGGGGTCGCAGGTTTGATTCCCGGCTTCTCCATAAAACCACTTTTGGTTGAGCCTTCGGGTGTTCCCCATATAAAACCAACACAAATCTTAAACAAACCCGGCGGAACTGGTTTATACCCAGGAAAGCCACAAAAAGGTGTAGGGGATAAACCTATGTCTTGTAAACCAGGGGTCGCAGGTTCGATTCCCAGCTTCTCCCAGTCTGTCGGATGAGACTTTAAGCCGTTGCCCAGTCTTCTGAGACGCTTTAAAACCAGAATCACTGCCAGTTGAGCCTTCGGGAGTTCCTGGACACAGAACCACAAAAAGCATAAACCCACCCGGACAGTACTGGTACAGCCAAGGAACACGGACACAAAAACATTTAGTTTTCCTTGTCTGTCGAATCATACTTTAAGCCAAGGCCGGGTGTTCCAAGAGGCTTTAAACCCAGACAGAATGCCAGTTGAGCCTGGCAGGCGGGTGCTCCTGGGATATAAAATGAAAAACATAAACTAACCCAGACCAATACTGGTTACAGCCAAGGAGTAGCCACAAAACCAGTATCATCCAGAGGGGTGGGCTCGACAGAGACTCCTGACATGGAAAATCATAAGATGTATAGGTTTCCATAGGAATAAGCAAATGGACCCCTACCCCCAGGAAAAAATGAACCGGCCCATATAATTTTTTAGCTTCCTTTAAGATATACAATTTTGACCCCGCCCCACCCCCATCCATTGTAAAATAAGTAAGACATAATTAATAAAAGAAATAACAACACCAAATGAACAGATTTGTGCCTGGTGAGACTGTGTCTTTAGTGGTCGTAAATGCGACAAGTACAAAATGAGGGTGTAAATAGGGTTTATTAATTAGCAAATAATGGCCCTAAAATTAATAGTAAAATTGGGCGTTTCAACGGTTAGCGAATTTGATGGAAAAAAATTATTCCATGTCGTTCTACAGTAACCCGTCTTAATGATCTATCCGCAGTTGTCCGATTGCCCTTCAAGGTCAATCAATTAATATGAAGTATGGAAACTTTATAGACATAGATACATGTGACATTGAGCACACAGCGAAAACTGGTCAGACTTGGTTGATACAGATCCAGGCTGATCTACTGGATGAAAGTTTCTCTGATTCATAGATCACTAAACCCTGAAGCCATCGATTGATGTGTCAGTTCGTGGCTTAGTTCGCCGTTAGTGCTGAAAAAATATAAGTCGAACCACCGCTCAAGCACGTTCAGGTGGCAGTAACATACTTTTAATAATTTGGCAATGCATTTAACCCTTTATATACGAGAAACCCATAAATGGATACTTTTATAAACAGTGAAGACCCAGATGAAATGACACATTATGTGGCATTTCATCAAGGTCTATACTGTTTGTTAAGTAAAAAAGATCTTCAGACAAAAAACAAACACTACTTTTAAAAACTATAACCTGACACCCCAAGGTATGTATAGTGGCCTATCCAAAGTTAATTGCATCAAACCAGAAGGAAAGATCCATTTGTATACGCAGTAAACTGTTGGAGGTAAGAAGTGGCCCGCTAGTCATTTATTAGTGACCATGGAGCAAATATATCTGCTAAAGTTATCTGCTGCATGTAAGCATACAGGCAGATCGTGTGGACCCAGATCAGACTGTCATTTGCAACAAGTAGTCTTAAAAATAAGTTTTTATCGCCCAAATGGCATGTCTTCTAAGATATTTTACAGATTTTGTCAAATTTTCGCTGATTACTGATTTTGGGGCCATTTTTTTAATGTTTAGCGATTTTGGTCCTCAATTTTACTAATTGCTGATTTTTGGGCCTAAATTGTACTGATTAGCGATCTGTGGGCCTAAATTATATTGCTTAGCGATTTTAGAGGTACCCCATTAAGACCCTACAAAACCCCTTGTGCTGGGTTATTATGCTCCAGAAACAGGTCAATTCTCGATAGGTCGAGGCATGGGTGGATCCGTAGGGGAGATATTGGGTAGGGGAGAGGGGTCTGAACCCCCTGGAAGATCAGACAGTTATAGGGCTCCTTAGCGATACTGGTCACCCCTGGCTATCACAAAACTGCCAAGCCAGCATTCTTGATGTTCGGCCATCATTGGTCCACCTAAATGGCGTTTTGCTGGCAATTTAAATTGCGCTCCGCTGGCGGGCCAATGATGACACACTTTTTATGGTATTTGGATCCTCTCTCTCCTCATCAACTATAAAAACAAAGTTGTCAGAGTTGGACCCCTCTGAAAAAAAGCTTGATCTGCGCATGCGAGATTTTTTCTTCAGATAGTCAATAGTTTGAATTAAAGTCATAACAGTTTGAATTAAAGTCATAACTGTTTATAGTATATGACCATCTTCATCTTAGGGATGAACCATCTACAATATTTAGTTTGGCTAGATGCCAAAATTCTGAGCTTTCATCGACGTCCATTCGGTGAGAAGGCTCTATCGAGCAGGCTCACCTCAGCCTTCATTGCTCGCTATTGTGCTAAGTTCGAAATTTCATGATATCAGATCCTGGTGTTGGGATGTAAATAAATGCTAAGAAGGTGTTCCCTTTTTATACATGTAGAAAGGTTTAGCTTCATTGTTTGAAGACAGATCATATGGCATACAAGCCATCTTCTAAATATGTTGTGGGTACCTCCTCCATGCGCGCATCCAGTAAGGGGGTGTCAAACGGCTCCAACTCTGGCAACTTTTTTCAGTTGATGAGGGGAGAGAGAGAATCCAAATACCTTTTTTCAGTGGGCAATCATCAGCCCGCCAGCGAAACGCCATTTAAATGGCGTTATGTCCTTTTGCTGGCAGGTTGATCATTGCTGCTGGAATAGTCTCCTTTTATCATTCATATATGTAATCGTGTCCGCCTTTATTTGGAGATAATCCACAAGCTTTAGCGAGTGAATTATCTTATATACAGGTGGACAAACATCGTATAGTTATTTTATACCATATACACCAGTGTAGACTTTGTACATAATGAGACATTGTGCTATTAAAAGTTGGTATAATGGGCTAATTTCTGATCTTTTCTTAAAATTTTAACTTGTATTTCCACTAGGTTGCGTCCCTTTAAACTTAAGATATTTTCATTTTTGTTATGTTTTCATTAATATTCATTTTTGTTAAGGTTTATTTAAATGAGTTTACATTTACGACATTCTACATGGATGTTTTAGCAAGAAATTTATCTTGCATCCTATAACAAACGTTTTACAAGAGGACAAAAATTGAAATCAACAAGTCTTGAATTTTTTGATATATTTAGCTGAAAATAAGCAAAAAGTAAGAAAGAGGGCAAAGATCAGGAATCGATACAATTTTCGGATAAATCATTCAGTCAAAATGACTCCTGGCACCGTTTTCCGATATTAATCGATGAGTTCCGAAAAAGGGATAAACTATAAATTATAAATTAAAGCGCGCCCTCTGGCGTCAAAATATAGTTTACTTTGTACTATTTTTTAAGTCTTAAGCAACATCCGTTGACCAAAGCTGTTAATATAAGGCAATTCATATGATGCAATGACATAATTTGAGAAATGAAATTGCAATCTTAAAAAACAAAAACTAAATTGGACACAAAGAATTTCGTTGGATAATCCCTTCCATAACATATAACTTCGTATCGATGTACATTCTGAATCTACTCTTACTTGTTTCAAAGAGTCTCTCATAATTATCTCCCTTGAATGAAGCTATATTTTATATGATGTTGAAAAGTATGTCTATTGATAGATAATAGAATGATCAGTAAATAGAGATTTTTTATCATTTTTTTTTGTATATTTCAAGCATTATCAAGCATGTGTTTAGAAATCAATTTTGCTGCTGTAAGTATGCTTTGAATTTTGAAAAAACACCTTCTGCCTGAGTCATTTAAAAGAGTGCCCTGAATTCCTCCGCGGTCTCAATGGAGCCAAACTATTCCAAATAATCAACTTTGTTTGAGAAAAATTGGTGAACTCTTAACATGAGCATTACCCCAGCAATGTAGAACATAGTTTCTAAAATATAAATCTTTACACTGCTGTATTTACTGTGGCTCTCCTTATGAACAAACAATGAAATATTAAAACAGTATTTGTTCAAAAAGTGTATATCTATATTGTATCTATAAATATGACTGTCAGGATGAGCAAGACAAAATGCTCTGTTTTACCTGATAGCATATTAAATAGATAGCTCATGAAATAGGCATAGCCGAAATTACGCAACCTAGTATACGAAGGGAAAGTTGGCATAGCCAAATTTAAACTAATTTTACAATGGTGAAACTGATAAAATATTGACCAAAATGAACTTTGTTCACATGTATTTGTTTGTAAATAAAATTGTATGAAAAAGTAATGTATTGGCTGTAAATTTCCATCAAATCCAGTGATTCGAGCCGGAATCTTACTGGAGTATACATTCAATGGGATTTTATTATATACATGTATATAGTCTCAAAACACAACGTGAAGTCACACTTGCCACACATATGACTTCTGTCCAGATATATGGCCAGTGACGGTAGTACTGGTACTGGAGTTCCGTACGCCCCACTGGTCCCGCATTTTACATTATAATTGTCAAGTGTTTGGTTATCACGAAAACAGTGATGAAGCCGAAAATGCCTAATTTTGTGATTGACCTTCCAAATATGATAACTTTTCAGGCAACCATACCGCACACTCATAATGTTTGGCAGAAAGAGAAAAGCATCTCAAAATAAATGTAAACAAACTCTTTTACCCAGATATTTGTAAATATATGGCCAATTGTGCAAAGAAACAAGCTACGCAAGTGTAATGGAAGCTACTATTTTGCTTTGGGTAGCACTTGCAACACAACAGCAGAGATAGGAAAAAAGTACTCAACCATACAGAAGACGATTACACAAAACACATAGCACACACAGGAAAACCCAAGAAACCAATCTCGGCTTTTAAGCCAGCAACAGTCGAATGATGAAAAAAGATAAGAAAACAACAAAAACAACAACAACAACACCAACAACAACAACAGCAGCAACACACGACGACAACTAAAAAGGCACTGTATTAAATCTCATATGGATCACAGAATCCAGTTGTTGAAGGGTCAAATATTTTGAAAGAAAACTTAGTTTTATACCCCGTATTTAACATCTCAAAACTAAATGTTTTAGAGGACAGTGGCTCAGTGGTATAGTGCACGACTTGAGATCGAGGGGTCGATGATTCAAGCCGAAGGGAACTGTTTCTCGAACCACGGCTGCTGTCTGTATAATTCTGTCAACGATCTTGTTTGCAGCTGTGACTAAATCCTTAGGTCAACCAGCAGATCCTGGATGAATAACCAACCGATCAATTCAAAACAATTGATAAGCCACGGCATGAGAAAATGTGTCATTTTCGTGCAGTCTGATCAACACGTTTATTGACTTTAGAATATATAAATACTAACACAGATCCAAATGAAGGATTTTTTGCGAAGAGCGTAACTTTGTAATTATTTTCTTACGCCTTAATTGAAACATGTGTTTGGGTCCTCAAACAGCACTTACATATGCAATGGTTAACAACAACAACAACAACAACAACAACAACAACAACAACAACAACAACAACAAACAGACCAATTAGACACTCTTAGGTGACGACGATATACCTCCCCAAATGAAAATTTTGAATACAGCTATTCCCTAATTCTAATGCACATGCAAATGTAACGCGACGTCTGATTGGATAACGTCATAGATTTGAGACAGTATATCAAGCGATATTCTGTCGCGAACTCGACGTCATTAAGTAACGTTGCTTTTCATTGACTGACAAGTGGTTTATGCAGCTGGCAAACGATTTATGCAGCTGGCAGCCGCTAGAAGTTGGCGCAACATACTACATTTTCACTGTTTTTTTAAGGAAAAGTGTTACTTGTGCATTAGAATGGGAATAACCACATCCATTTCATTTGGGGAGGTATATCGTCGGATGTATGGTCGGAAAATTAGTTTTATGGCGATACCTCCCCAAGTGAAAAAATGAATACAGTAAATTCATTCCCTAATTTTATTTACACAAAGCTTCACTACAGCTATACGTATCTGGGCATAAATATTTTGCGTAAAAAGAGCCCTATTCTAATTTGAAATGATTTCTTTTTGGCATTCGGCATTCCGACACTCAACTATTGTTTTGTACATGGTATCGTATAAATAACAATAAAACATCGAAAAAGAGAGAACTTGGTGAGGATGGGATAAAGAGTATATGTAATCTAGATTGCAACATCACCAGCTGTGCAGACACGTTTGACCATTTAAGTACCAAAACCACATGACACAGACAGGGTAAGCGTAATATTTAAACCAATTTGGACTGTTTGATCGGGGATTAACGTCTCGGTCAATTAGGGGATAACTGTATTTAAAATTTTCATTTGGTGAGGTATATCGTCGGATATACGGTTGGAAATTTAGTTTTACGACGACGCGCGAGCAGAGCCGTAAAACGTGATTTCCGGCCGTAAATCCGACGATATACCTCCCCAAATGAAAATATTGAATATGGTCTCCCCCATTCTATTGCGCTTCTGCAGTTTTGCCTCAAATCTGAGCGTTGCAAGTTGCAAAATCCGCACATCATCCAACGATATGTGAAATAGTAAGTGAGTATGATCAGGAAATACCACAATCACAAACCGCAGAAAACCCCGTGGCACCGCGAGGAAGAGCCGCTGAACCATCACGAGGCACCAGGAAGACAAATAAAGCAAAGCAACCCGCTCTCTTCCCCATCAAGATGATTGCAATACTAGAATGGACATAAAGTAACATACAACAAAACATAGAACAATTACAGACTCCCACAATGGGAGTAACAATAAACAAAAAGTCAACAACAACAGAACCACCGCCTTAGAACGGACAGCAGCCTAAGCCACCAGGGGGGGGGGGGGGCTTAAATGCATTTTACTGGTACCAAATCTTCGCCCTAGATTCTGCTGTTGTTGAAATACAAGAAATGTTCAGCTCGCATGGAGGCCATCTAACTAATGCAATGTACCATCATGGAGAAACACTCTAAGTAATTAATGACGTCAAACTATTTCCGACAGTATATCGCAGGATATGATGTCACAAATATTTGACGTTATCCAATCAGATGTGGCGTTACTAAATCAAGCGCATTAGAACATGTATTTTCTGGTGCATATTACATCATATACACCAACTGAAAAGTCCATACAATAAAACATTTGTAATGCGGCCACTCTCAAAAAGACAAATAGTCGGTTTTCAAGACTAATTATTGCTTAATGCAGGTCAAAAGTATTGCAGAATGCTCCATGGGGAACATTCTGCAATACTTTCGACCTTCATTAACCTACCATTTGTCATTAAGATCTTTGTTTTGTCTATTTTGAGTGGCGGTTTTACACAGGTTTTACTGTAAGTGTATAATGTTGCATGGTTTTATTATGCATGCGATAAAATATTGTCATATAGGCTGGCGCATCTCATTCTACCACAGTCGTAGATGTTGACTCTGGCGCGGTAGTATCTGTCTCATGTGTCACAATGGATGTCGTGCCCGTGACGGATTCAGTAGATGTTGACTCTGGCGCGGTAGTATCTGTCTCATGTGTCACAATGGATGTCGTGCCCGTGACGGATTCAGTAGATGTTGACTCTGGTGTGGTAGTATCTGTCTCGTGTGTCACAATGGATGTCGTGCCCGTGACCGATTCAGTAGATGTAGACATTGGCGCGGTAGCATCTGTTTCGGGAATCACATAGGATGTCGTGTCCGTGGCGGATTCTGTAGAAGTGGAAGCAAACGCCTGTGGCTCGTTATGCATAGTGCTTGATACACTCGTAAGTTTTGAAACTGACGTGGTAGTATCTGTCTCTTGTGCAACAAAGGATGTCGTGTCAGTGAAAACTTTAAAAGTCGTCGAGGAAACAACCGTTGGAGTCTGGCTCTGATTTTGGGGTTTCTGGGGCTCGTTATGGGTAGAGCTTGATATACCCGAGATTGATTGAGACGGAACCGTACTGACGGTGTATGACGTGGATATGGCATAGGGGTAACAGGGGAAGGCCTCCCAAAGCACAATCAGACCAAGATCACTACAGTGAGCAAACATACAAAGCTTCTTTTGCTTATCCTCTATTTTGAAGAATTCACCACAAGCATACTCTCCGTCTGACGTCACACAGCCGGTAGTGGTAGTTGGAGTACTAGAGGTTGTAAAAGTAGAAAATTGTGGTTTCGCTGGTGTGCCCAGCAAAGCATTCATGAAGTCAATGAACGAATACCCATCAACACTGTTTGGCGATGACGCTAAGACCAAGATGGCGAACATATAGCAATAGAACATTACCATTGCGGATTCTGAAAAATAAATCAAGAACTCTGCTTTCAGAGAGTAGTATGTGATTAAATTATAGAGCTGGTAACCAGCATATGGTACACGTGTTGGCATGTGAGTTCAGCGAAGATTCAAATCAGTCTGCGAGTTCGCAAAGTCTGATCAGCCTTAGTTTTCCGCCAAAGAAATGTTGGACCTTTGGCTAACCACAGAGTGTCCATTGAAGACTCTGATCAGACTACGTTGATACACAGGCTGGTCTGAGTTTCTGATGCGCTCACATACCAACTTGTATCAGATTATGGTATTGCAAAATTAACTTTTAGAGCTACGTTATCAGATTATGGAATGGGAAAATAAGGAGTGCTACTTTATCAGATTATGGTATGGGATAAAATGATGTGGGCTACATTATCAGATTATGGTGTGGGAAAATAAGGTGGGTTACGTTATCAGATTACGGTATTGAAAAAGTAATGTGTGCTACGTTAACAGATTATGGTGTAGGGAAATAAGGTGTGCTACGTTATCAGATTTTATGGTGGCCTACGTTATCAGAGTATGGTATTGGAAAAAAAGGTGGGCTACGTTATCAGATTATGGTATCGGAAAAGTATGTATGTTACAATATCAGATTTTGGTATTGGAAAATAACATGTGCTACATTATCAGATTATGGTATTGGAAAATAAGGTGTGCTACGTTATCAGATTATGGTATTGGAAGATGAAATTGAGTTCTATGTTATCAGATTATGGAATTACGGATTATGGTATGGGGGAAAGGTGGGCTACGTTATCAGATTATTGTCTTGAAAAAGTAAAGCTTGAGCTATGTTATCAGATTATGGTATGGAAAAATTAAAAGGTGTGCTACGTTATCAGATAATGGTATTTGAAAATAAGGTGGGTAATATTAAAAGATTATGGTATGGGAAAATATGGTGGGCTACGCCATTAGAGTATGGTATGAGAAAATAAGGTTGGCTTCGTTATCAGATTATGGTATTTGAAAATAAGGTGGCTACGTTATCAGATTATGGTATGGAACAATAAGGTAGGCTATATTATCAGATTATGGCATGGGAAAATAAGGTGGGCTACATAATCAGATAATGGTATTTAAACCAGGTGTTCTACGTTATCTCAGATAATGGAATGGGAAAATAAGGTGCGCTTCGTTATCAAAATATGGTATGGGAAAATAATGTGGGCTACGTTATCACATTATGGTATCGGAAAAAATATTTGGGACATCAGATTATGTTATTGGAAAAAAAGGTGTGCTACGTTATTAGATTATGGAATGGGAAAATAAGAAGAGGTACTTTTATCAGTTTATGGTTTGAGAAAATATGGTGACCTATGTTATCAGATTACGGTATTGGAAAATAAGGTGGGCTACGTTATCAGATTACGGTATGGAAAAAAAGGCGTGCTATATTATCAGATTATGGTATGGGAAAATAATATGTGCTACGTTATCAGATTACGGTTTTGAAAAAAATATTTGGGTTACGTAATCAGATTATGGAATGTGAAAATAAAGAGTGCTACTTTTATCAGATTATGGTATGGGATAAGAAGATGTGCTACGTAAGCAGATTATGGTACGGGGAAAATTTGGTGGCCTAAGTTATCAGATTATGGTATTAGAAAATAAGGATGGCTGCGTTATCAGATTATGGCATGGGAAAATAAGCTTTGCTACGTTATCAGATTATGGTATGGGAAAATAAGCTTTGCTACGTTATCAGATGATGGTATTGAAAAATGTTCGGGTAACGTTATCAGATTATGTTATTGGAAATAAGGTGTGCTACGTTATCAGATTATGGTATTGGTAAATAAGGTGGGCTACATAATCAGATAGTGGTATGAAAAAGTAGGGTGTGCTACGCTATCCGATTATGGTATTGAAAAAAAAGGTGTGGTACGTTTTCAGATTATGGTTTTGGAAAACATGGAGGACCTCGTTATCAGATTATGGTATGGGAAAAATGATCTGCTATGTTATCAGATTATGGTATGGACAATAAAATGGGCTACATTATCAGATAATTGTATTGGAAAATTAGGTATGCTACATTATCAGATTATGGTATGGGAAAACAAGGTTTGCTTCGTTATCAGATTATGGTATAAAAAATAAGCTAGGCTACAATATCAGATTAAGTTATTGGAAAATATGGTGTGCTAAGTTTTCGGATTATGATATGGGAAAATAAGTTGGGCACGTTATCTGTTTATGGTATGGAAAATAAGGTGGGCTACGTTATCAGATTATGGTATTTGAAAATACGGTGGACCTCGTTATCAGATTATGGTATGGGAAAAAAGGATTGATACGTTATCAGATTTCGGTGTGAGAAAATAAGATGTGCTACGTTATCAAATATTGGTATTGGATAATTAGAATTTAGTGTTCCGTAATCATATTATGGTAATGGAAAATAAGCTATGCTAAGTTTTCAGATATGGTATGTGAAAATAAGGTGGGCTACATTTTCAGATTATGGTTTTGGAAAAATAAAATTTAGTGCAATGTTATCAGATTATGGTATGGAAGACAAGGTGGGCTACATAATCAAATAGTGGTATGAAAAAATAGGGTGGGCTACATTATCAGATTATGGTATTGGAAAATATGGTCAGCTACGCTATCAGATTATGGTATGGAAAATAAGGTGGGCTAAATTATCAGATAATTGTATTGAAACATTAGCTGTGCAGCTACGTTATCAGATTATGGTATGGGAAAATAAGGTGTGTTACGATATCCAATTATGGTATGAAAAAATAAGGTAGGCTACAATATCAGGTTATGGCAATGGAAAATATGGTGGGCTACTTTATTAGCTTATGGTATGGGAAATAAGGTGTGCTAAATGATCAGATATTGGTATTGGAAAATAAAAAGTTAGTGCTAAGTTATCAGGTTATGGTAAAAAGGTGGGCTACGTTATCGGATAATGGTATTGGAAAATTAAAATTTGGTGCTGCGTTATCAGATTATGGTATGGAAAAATTAGAAGGTGTGCTACGTTATCAGATTATGGTATTGGACATTAAGGTGTGCTAAGTTTTCAGATTATGGTATGGGACAATAAGGTGGGCTACGTTATCAGATAATGGTATTGGAAAAGAAATTTAATGCTACGTTATCAAATTATGGTATGGAAAAATTAGAAATTGTGCAACGATATCAGATTATATTATTTGATAATAACGTATCCTACGTTATAAGATTATGGTATGGAAAAAATAAGGTGGGCAACGTTATCAGATTATGGTATGGAAAAAAAGGTGGGCTGCGTTATAAAATGATGCAATGGGAAAATAAGGTGGGTTAGGCTCTTTGTCGCAGACAGGAAGCGCTCTAGCACGCACTGACCTGTCATCTTTTGCGCAGAGCACTCTGGGGTTGAACCGCCATTTTTTATTAAAATATATTATTGATCACTGTTTGAATGACTTAGGGCTTTACATCCGGAAAATGTTGACTAATAGAGAAATGGTAAACTTTCGAAAATTGGACTTTTTGCGATTTTTCTTTACGCCTTAACTATAAATTGTGTCACTACAGGAGAGCGAGGATTGAACGGGACTTACCAGATATCGCTAGATACCCATAATTCAAAGCGTGAAATGCGAGAGCCCTAGATGAGGTATCGTCAGGTCTCGCGAGAATGGGGTTACGTTATTAGATTATAGTATGGAAAATAAGGTATGGTACGTTATCTGATTATAGTATAGGAAAATAAGGTATGCTACGTCATCAGATTATAGTATGAAAAAGTGTGCTACGATATCAAAAAGCAATTGAGAATGACCAGGAAATGCCAAAATCACAGACCACTGACCATCCCTCAGCACCATGAGGACGAGACACATCATACTTTAGCGAGACGATTGCAAAAGTAGAATAGACTGCATTACAAAACAAGGACCAAACACAAAAACACAAACAACCATTGCAACAATAAACAAGAAATCAACTATATAAGAACGGACAGCTGCCTGAGCTATGGGTGTGGGGTAATTATACTGGACAAGTTTGTCTAACAGCTGGAATTTCACAGGTTTCATAATATCGACATTTCACGCGGTTATACCATTAACATATACATAGCATAAGTGTAAGTTATTGTAAGGGTTTTGCGCATGTACGGGAAGATAATCAAGAGCTTTAGCGAGTGGATCATCTCCCGTATATACGCACAACCAGACAATCAGAAAACCACTTTCTTATTGCACCAGCATGCATGTGCTCTTCGTGCAATGTGAGATATTTGATGTAAAACATTGGAATATCACACTAAGGTGCAATAATATAATATAATGTCGAAAATCAAATAAGAAAGTTAACAAATGCGAGAGATAACTTTAAAGAAATGCAGAATAATATGACAAGACCTACCTGTACATGTGTATGTGCAACTTTGTTCGAAAATTAAAACAAAATCTAGATTTCAGATATTAACTGAAGTGATCAATGCATGTTGTTCAATGCATAAAACATACAGTAGACAGGTATATTGTTAAACAAAGGACCACAGATGCAAAAAGGATTTAATTTCAATTATAGGTCTTTCAAAAAGGTCCCTATAGATACATCATCAGTGAGCTAGCGAGGACTTAATCAGATCGTTCATCACGAGGACTGAACAGTGTCTCATCTAGTCCGAGGCTTTGTGGAAGTGACGTCGTCTGTAGTGATGGCGACTCGTCCCTGTAGGGCGCTGGGCAATATTCGATCGGTCCATACCGTCGAGGCATTTTCTATCCATACAAATCTATATCATGTATTCTAGTTAGTATATATATTTCAATACTAACTGAGACGTTTCGGGAGAAAAAGAAACCCTGTCTCCGGAGCCACTCAGTCTAGCACTATCTCGTGAATGTAAGATAGTGCTAATATTATACTACTATTATATTATACCAGTATATATATATATATATATATATATATATATATATATATATATATATATATATATATATATATATATATATATATATATATATATATATATATATATATATATATATATATATATATATATATATATATATATATAACAGTGGCTTTCGCTTTCGCTGCTAAGCACCTCAAAAAACCAACACCTCAGTGCCAAGCATGTTTCAAGGACTCTCGAATATTTATGGATTCAACACAGAGCATCTCCAGAACCTTTTCTTATTGCTGTGAAACTTTTACAGAATGTTGCTAATATATGAACGTTTCATTTGAACCAATAATAATAAAAATAGTCTCGGGACCGTTGGTGGCCATTTTGGAAGCCATATTGAAAATATGAAAAATGCCTATAAACAACTATTTTATACAAAAAAGATAAAACATCCATCTACACCAAGTATCAAACATAAGGATTTATTCTGATATTATATTGTTTCATCAGAAATGATTCAACATGTTGAAGTTGAAGGGCTTAATGCGTCCTGTATCCCTTGAATATGTTTTCGTTGTTTTCTATTGACACTACAAACATTTTTGTAAAGTCAATTCTTGTACAGAAAAATGCGCGATCTGAACATTTCAAAGATGTGCGTCCCATATAACGGTTAAAAATGGATAGCTACAAGTATTGGTTTTTCATAAAAGCTGGCGGGCGTTTAGCCCTATCACTGTATGTATTCTTGCACACTGCCAGAAGGGGGGGGGACTGAGATCTGGGGTACATGTACCCCCTCCCCCTAAGAGGCCGTGAGTGTCCCAAAGAACTTTACGCGCATTATATGATATTGCGAGTATATGGTAATTTGGCGGAGTTTGGGTGGTTTTGGGGTACTTTGGGGTGGTTTGGGGTGTTTCAATCGACCGCACGACGGTTATGCTAACAGTTAATTGTGAAAATTAAATTCGCAAATGAGTTTACCTCGCGCTATAGGTAGCCCTACAAATTTCACGGACAGTTTGCTTCGAGCTGTAGGTCAACCCATGATATTTGGTACCCCACTCGTTGTTCGGCAGCGCATAAAAATTTCCTGAGCACGGCATAAAGGTTCGGTCAAAACCTGAATTTGATGTGTGTTTTGCATGAACGATATATAAGCGGCCGGCCATGGCCGCCCTCAATCAACTGAGCCTTTTAATTTCGACGATTGTCGCGTTTGGCAGTCGACGGTTAATTCGACTACAGTCGCGTTCGGTAGCGAAAGTGTAAATGGCATCCATGCGTGAATTCAGGGGGGGGGGGGGCAGGGGGTCCGGACTCCCCCACCCCCGAAAATAACAAAAATATAGGGTTTCTTTGCAGTACTTGTCCGGATCCACCGACAAATCACAAATATGCCAAGCCAGCATTCAATGTTGGGCCATCATCGGTTCGCCAGTGAAACGCCATTTAAATCGCAAATGAGTTTGCCTCGCGCTTTAGGTAGCCCTACAAATTTCACGGACAGTTTGCCAAAACATAATTGTATGCTGGGCGATTAACCCCTTTTGACATTCCTGATAAGCACTTAGAACTTTGGTTTTGTTATACCAGTTTCTATTAAGCATTAATAACGTATGTTTTGATTTATACATTTCTTTTAAGCACTCAGAAAGTAATTATAGTTTCATAAAGACGTCTTGTTTAAGCACTCGATAAAACTGTTTCTTTAAAGCACTAAGAATATTTATTTTGGTAAAACCTTTCAATTACGCACTCAGAATATCTGTTTTGGTAGAGACGTTCCTTACAAGCACTCAGAACTTTTGTTTTGGCAGAGCCGTTTATATTAAGCATTCAGAGCATATGTTTTGATAGAGCCGATTCTTTTAAGCACTCAGAACATTTGTTTTGTTAGAGGCGTCTCTTACAAGCATTCATATCATATGTTTTGCTAAAGCAGTTTACATTAAGCACTCAGAGCATTTGTTTAGTAGCGCCGTTTCTATAAAGCACTTAGAACACATGCTTTGGTAGAGAAATTTCTATCTAACACTCAGAACATATGTTTTGTAAGCGTCGTTTCTGATATGCACTCAGAACGTTTGTTTTGTTAGACACGTTTCTTTTAAGCTCACTGAACATTTGTTTTGTTTTAGCCATTTCGAGCACTCAGTGGAGCCGATTCTATTAAGCTCTCAGAACATTGGTTTTTGTATATGTTTTGATAGACAACACAGAAAATAATTATGTTTTAATAGAGAGGTCTCGTTCAAGCACTCAGAACATATGCTTTAATAAAATAATTTCTACAAAGCACCCATAGCATTTGTTTTGGTAGAGCCGTTTCGAATCAGCATTCCGAATATTTGTTTTGGTAGAGCCGTTTCTATTAAGCACTCATATTATTGTTGTTGTTTTTTTGTTTTTGTTTTTTTTGGTAGAGACGTTCCTTTTAAGCACTCTGAACATGTGTTTTGGTAGAGCAGTTTCTATTAAGCATTCAGCACATATGTTTTGATATATCCGTTACTTTAAAGCACGCAGAGCATTTGTTTTGGTAGAGCCAATTCTATTTAGCATATGTTTTGACGGAGGGGTTTCTTTTCAGCACTCAGAACATTTGTTTTGGTAAATACGTTTCTTTTTCTTTTAAGCACTCAGAAAATATGCTTTGGTAAATACATTTCTTTTACCATGCTTTTGCAGACATATAAGCACTCGGAACATTTGGTTTGATGAATTGGTTTCTTTTAAGCAGTCCGGACATCTGTTTAGATAGAGACTTTCTTTTAAGCACTCAGAAGATATGCTTTGGAGAGACGTTTCTTATTACTACTCAAAACATGTATTTATCTTTGCCTCCTTACTTACTTTTTATGTACTCAGAACACATATTTTGATAGAGACGTTTCTTTTAAGCACTCAGAGCATTTGTTTTGGTAAATTCATTTCTATTAAGAAAATATGCTTTGGTAGCGCTTGGTGGGTAACTTCATGCAATGACACAAGCTTTCTTCAGGCGGACAGCGAATACTCTAATTAGACTGAGCTGATGCCTGGGCTGATATGAGTCTTCTCGTGACTCACAGACACATTCTTGGTTAGCTCATAGCGTATTGTCCTGCCACTCAAGAGTGACAGTGACGTCTTGCTTTGTTTACAAAGTTATCAGGGACTTAGAATTGATAGATCGCGTGTGTATTAATCCTATCCGCAGGATAGGATTAATACACAAGAGATCTATCGATTCGCATTAGCTCAAGCGGAGTGTACAAGGTTATGTTTTCCCGAACAATTAATAACAAAACACGGCGCCACTGTCACTATTGGCTGACAGGACAGTAGTTCAATTATGTTTTGATAAAAATTCCTTTTGGGATTAAATGTTTTAAATATAAGTTACAAATTTTACTCGTTTAACCCAAACTTCTATTATCTCAAAGTGAACTTCGAGTAAACCTTGAAGAATACCTCCAGATAAGAGTAGTATATGAAGACTTTTTTTCTTATTTTCCCACCAAAACATATGTTGTGTGTACTCAAAAGGACCGTCTCAATGAGACGGTTCTTTGTTCTTTTGAGCACCAAAACACAGGATTAAATTGATGGGTATGAAAATATAAACAGTTTTACGCTCAAAATAATGCTTATATCTAGACATATGCGGGGCCGACTGCAAATTCGGTTTTTGTTGTATAAAACATTAAAAGTTGTTTCTGAGGAAACGTCTTAGAGAATCCAAATATCTCAGCCTGCGCCGTGACGGCATGGTCGTAATTGGAGGCGGAGGCGGCGGCGTCGGAGTTGTAGTTGTTGTCGGAAAGCACTGAAAATTATCCCAGGCTAGAATTTGGCCATCTTCACCGCAGTACATTCCGAAACACCAGTTACTTCCCCTGTCTTGTCCTCTTGATATCTCCCGGCCTGGCGGAAAATACTCGCCATTATAAAAACAGCCGAAAGGCGTTGTTGACGGCGGCGGTGTTGGTGTAGTCGTTGAGGGCGGTTCTGTTGTCGGCGGCGGCGGAGAGGTTGTAGGGAAACACTCCGAATCACTCCAGTAGACAACCTGTCCATTGGCGTTGCAATAAACTCCGAAACACCAGTAAACGCCATTATACTCAGAGATCACATGATTCGCTGGGTAAAGTTCACCAAGATAATAGCAACCCGCTGCCGTACCCCGTGACATATGTCTTCGAATGTTAAATGATTGTAGCGTATTTGAAAGACGCCTGTTGTTCTTTCTCCCTGGTGCTGGCTTTGTGTCGGTAACATGTAGTATAAGACCAAGAAGGAACACAATGATGATAGCTCTTCGTTGCATCTTTAATTCTAAAACACAAGGAATAAAAATAAGCCAGAACAAAATAAAAATAGCTTCTGAAAACACTTGACATGTCTAGGCCCGAGGATATTAAAAAAATCATGTTCAGCTTAACTGAGCATGGCATTTATCAGCTCATAAATGTTAAAATGCCAACAATTGTTTGCATTTTAACATTTATTAACATGATACATTTAAATCCGACATCTAAGAGTTTAAATGCAAGATAATTTTTTTCTTTTATTTTTTCAGCATTAAATTGTCATTTCATGCTCAGTTGAGTTGACATGAAAAAAGTTTTATAACCTTGGGGACCAAGCCACAAATTGATACTAATTCTTAGTTTGTATACCCTCTTTTAGTAAATATACCATACATAGAGAATCTAACATATGTCTTAATGTTTAATTTAATTTATTAAACTAGTTAAGAAAATAGATAAAATGCGAGGCTGGTCGAGCATTTTATCTCTTTTTCTCAACGAATTTAATAAATTTAATAATACAGGAGCACAAGTGTTTGATCCTATTTATCACTGAATATTAAACTTACTTAAAATTGCATTATTAGCGTAAAAACGTCAAATTGTTGTCATTTTTACACAAAGTAAGAAAGGCGGCAAAGATCAGGAATCGATAAATCAAGCACCACACCTGACCCAGGATACAAATTGGAAAGTGACAACGTCACAATTAGACATCACAAACGAGAGCAAAGAGGTCAGCCCTTATTCAATCTGTGAATCACTAGTGGTTTATCGATTTTAATGCATTGCGTTATATCACTCACATACGCGACGTCATTTGATAAATAAAGGCTATTTACTTTTTTGAGATGAATACCAAATATATTTCATCGATTGTGTCGAAAACATCATAATTTTCACGAGTGCGCAGAACGAGTGAAAATTCTGTTGTTTTCAACTCCCGAGATGAAATAAATTTGCTATTTACCGATTTTTTTTCTTTTATTTTATACTTTTTATAGACATCATGCGATGTCTCTCCAACTGAAAAAGGAGTTGCTGAAAATGCAAAAACGAAAATTTTTAACAAACCCAAATAATTTTGGTACCTAAATATTCGTCACGTTCTAACTAAAAAATTCATACCCACACTTGATGTTTTCGATCATAAATAAGAAAGGTATGGGCGTTTGAAGTTCTGAAGTGAAATGCATTAAGTGAATGGAAAAGTCAGAGGTAATCCAAAAATGCTATGTACAGTAAAAATATAGAGTATACTATAGCGCGTGAAAATTAACCCCGTACTGATGAATAAATTTCACGGTTATATTTCGCAATTTTCCGTGTATTTCCGATTGTGCAGATAGATGAACATAGTACAAATACAGTATATGCAATCAATCTGGTGTTGTACTGCAGAGTAGGTAAGTGGTTGTAGCGCAGTGATACAAACTCGGAGGCTGCGAGTTTGAGTCTCACCTGCGGTGCTTGTTTTTTTTTTTTTTTGAAGAATATTTTTCCACCAGTTTCCCGTGCAAAGTGAAATTATCATTCTACCCAAATATTTATTTGAGTTTCACTGAAATCTACATTACTGTTATAGCGTTGCGACATGTCAGACAGTAGACTGCAGTCTTTAGGCTCTCTAGGGTCGAAAGCAATGCAGATCGTTGCAAACGTCGCAAAGTACTTTTTACAGGAATCAAAGAAGGAAACGTCAAGTGAAGGAGAATGAAATGAAGTTTGTTTTTCGCTGTTCTGTAAATTGTTTTCTGTGTATTATCGAATGAAATCAAACTTATGAAAAAAGAAATTATGGAAATAAAAAATAAACATCAATGCAAAACATAGAGCAAAACAAAGTAAATTACATGAAAAAAAAAGATTAAAAAACTTGAACAAAAAAAACCCTATCCCTTTCTGGAGTCGAACTCATGACCACAAGATTTCAAAAACCACACATTACCTCTCGGCTAACCTCTGCTTACTTGCTGCAATGCTCTCAAATACCAATATCAATTCAATTCCCTCTTTGCAAATACGGAAATGTACGAAGCTATCAATAAACTACGCAACTACCGTATAATCCATGCAAATTTTATTCATGAGTACGGGGTTAATTTTCACGAGCTATAGATGAGTGTCTTTTGATATCCAGTTAACCCGACAAGGCTTTGAGAACGCTTGTTGACATCGTGAGGCTTATCGAGCGATTTACATGCGTTCTAAAAGCCGAGCCTGGTAAACTTTATATCAAAAGACACAAACCTGGTATTCTACAGTGAGCCACTTTAGTTACGCACCACTTATAAAATGTAAAATTACTCGAAAAAGAAATGTGATATTTTTATTCTGAGACTATCAACATAAAGACCATCTACACTGAACCGAAGTTATAAGTAGCCACCATACAATTTTTGCTCCCTTTCAGAAAGTAAAATCGCTCTCACAAAATTTTAATTCTATAAAAAAGGTCTAAGGCTTTGTCAAGACTCTGCAAATTATGTCATTTCAAAATGACAGGTAGATCTTGCACAGACGAAGTCCGAGTAAAGGTACCCTAATTTCAAAAAGTCACACTTTTTAGTGTTATATAAACTATTCATCAGATACGTTATCCATTTATATTTTAATTAGTTCGAAGATGTTTATAACAGCTGAGCTATAAGATGGAAAGAATCAAAAGTTTTTTTGACAACTGAACTCTCCATTTCTCTTCTACGTTAACATGAAGACAGCCACCGTCAACAACTTAGTCAAAGGATTTTTTAGCTTAACCATGCAGTTTGCATACTCACTTTGCATTGCTCTATACGCTTTATTATCTGCGACACAGCAGTGCAATTTTCAGGGGTTCTTCATTATGAATTTTCGTCACAGTTCTGCTCAAAAATTAAAAGAAATCTTTAACAAATTCCATTTAATTGACCTTTTAAGTTTCACGTTAAAATCGGAAGTGGATACCAAATAAGTACAAAATATCGCTATAAAATGGGCTCATCAAGTTGTACGGTGTTTTGTCAAACATAATAACATAAAAAAAACACATACAATGATTATAGTATGTGCAGCTGATGATTTCCGAAAATTTCGGAAAATTCGGAAAATTATCAATTTTTAAAAATTCATAAAAAAATCTGTCATAAGCAAAATGTCAAGTGTTTGGTGTTTTTTCAAGTCGACTAGGCAGGTTTGCAATCACCTTTACTTGAATCCGATAAAAACTGCACTCAAAACGCTTATTTTCTTCAAAAAGTTGATTTTTGCATATTGAACCCAAAAAACGTGAAGTGATAGAAAACTCTTCCAAAGCACCGCTTAGCTTTAGTCCATTACAATGCACATACTTGGGCAAAAATTCATTTCAATATCACTAGGGCTTAGTCAGAAAAAAAGAAATTGAAAAGTGGCTACTTAGAACTTCGTTTCAGTGTATATTTGCATTAGCCATTGAAGTTTCATTGTAATCAGATAGATTAGAAACGAAGGAGAAAATGGATTTTTAAGCGCACTACCCTCAAAACACCATTTCACATTGCATTATCTCGAATGAAACTCAGATCACATTGCACTTTTTTCAGGGTCAAATTTCTGCTATGCCAGATATAAGAGCCGATTTATTCTTGGCAATATCTAAGACTAGTATGTGATTGTTAACATCATAGTTTTTTTAAAGTTTTAGTATTTTGATTCCCAGCTGACCAAGGTTTGAAAAAAGTTGGTTTGAGTACTTTTTTAAGTTAGTTGAAATTTCGTATGATTCTGAGTAAACTAGTTATCGAAATACTTCTTTTATGATTTCATTTTAAACAGCCATGTATCCGCCGTTTATTTTCGTGAAAAAAATAATGGATTTATTGGCGTCATGGTGTTGACGTTAGTGATGACGTCACTACTACCAAGGCTATAAGACGTGTCAATGATAAGATGTTTTCGTGCTTTGATACTTCTATGTCAACAAGTGACTCATTACAAAATAATCTGCAAAGAAAACCTAGTTTGATTATTGTAACTGACGTTAATATGACGTTAAAACGAGCATTTCTTCAAAAAGTAACGGTGTTACTAAATTAAACGACCAAAAAGGGGTTTTACTTGAATAAATAAATTGTTGTTGGTGTTTTTCTGTCATAACGATCACCATGGATAATGCCTAGCAAAAAACAAAAATAGAAAAAATAGACGTTCCGCTTGCACGTGCATTTTTCAAAATTTGTCAAAATTGCCTTTGAGTAGCAGAATGATCCGCATGAGTGATTCCAAAATTTGTTTTTCGATGTTATCAAACAGATAAAATGTCAATAAATAAATTATCATAGAGAATGTTCGATTCCAGTATTTTTGTCAAAAAATGTGGGGCCTGAAAAAAATGGTGCGTAACTAAAGTGGCTCACTGTATTTATCAGTTTACCCATCGTTTCAGTCTTCTTTAAACTAGCGATTATGATGTTATTTTCCATTTTTTTGTGTTGATTCGGCGTCATTAGCGACGTCATTCAAAAAAGAAACACGTCATCATGACCTGATAAAGGCACATGCCGTGAGATAGACAACGTTTATCAGGCAACGTGCAACAATGTAGCTAATACATGTATGATAGGTAACTGACAATTCCCCTTATCTATCAGTTAAAGTGTGAGTTTTGGTTATCAAAATAACCACCTGTTTGAGACGGTTCTATTGGATAACGACAACGTATGTTTTGTTAAGAAATAAGGAAAAATCAGTTTCATACTCTTATCTTTGAGTCTGATTATAATCGAGAGAGTCGTTTTATTTTGCTATTTCCATATGATTTTACTTTTCATGGTTTTCAACAATTGATCGTTGAGCATGTTAAAGGTACAATCAAGGGTTGTACCCACCTCCTTATTGATGTGAGATAAGAATAACGTATACTTACTCACTATTCAACTCATTTGAACAAAGTCCAATTTTCATAAAACAGCTTTCCAAATTTATATGAATTATATTTGTAAAATTTTGATCATGATAAGAGTAAACGATACCTGATGAAGTCATCAAATTAGCATAACTAAGCCTCTGGTCAGATATGAAATGTCATATTTTCGAATGGTTGTTATTAGTGTGAAGTAGGGTTAAAGCTGAACAGCTAATACATTAGGACGATGCCATTGTTGTTTAACCCCTTAATGACAAAATAGAATATTACATCGTTAACGTTTGTTTCATGTTGGAATGATCTATTATTCAAAATGAGGGACTGTAGGTTGAAGGGGTCGATCCAGGATTTCTGGAAAGGGGGTTCATATATATAAAGGTGTGGGAGTTCGCTTTGGTGATTTTATCTCATTGTTCCTAAATGTGAGACCAAATTATTTCATTTTCATAGGGTATTTAAAAACGGGGTGGGGAATTGAGTTCAGGCGAGTCCCCTGAACCTCATCTGGATCCGCCACTGGGTTGAAATTTCAAAAAGCATTTCAGCTGCTGAATATAACTTTTTGATGACAATCCAAGTAAACGCAGATGAGATGCCGCGATTTGCGGCATCTCATCTGGGTCTTTATTCTTTGCTCCTCTGCCATAAATTGAGGTAGTTGGCATATTAAACTGGATAACTAAACAGAGATACCAAAATTCTTTCTGTAGGCGAATCATTGTACCAGAATCTAACTGGAATTCGGGAGGCTTGTATGTGGGAGGCGGCGAGGGCAATGTTCCATATCCCTGGAAGTACACGACAATATACCAAATTACTTAATAATTTAGACAATATCCCATAATGATTATGATCTCGGACCCAGTTTGGTCCGAGTTATGATACATGTATCAATCTCTGCAAAATTTTAACGTTAACATTCATACCACCCGCCACCCCCACCCCCAAAAAAATCGCAGATACAAATATACCTGTCCTTTAAAAACATGACAAATACAAGTACCCTGTACCAAACAAGCCTACTTTGGGATCCTTGTGCCAGTTCTTCGTAGTTTCTATCATAATAAAATACAAATATCGTTGTGTGATCCTCGGAGGTTGGGGCCACTGTGGTGTAGTGGATAGCCCTTAGTCTTGTAAACCAGGGAATGCGGGTTCGATCCCCGGCTTCACGAGACTTTAAGCTATGGCCCCGTCCCCATCGGCTTGGGTCCAGTTGTCAACATATTTTTGTCAATATTTTCTTATGTTAATATTGATAAAAAGATAACACATCCGAAGGTATCGGTAGTCCGTTATCAATTTCGGTAGACTTTTTGACCACGAAACGAAAAAATAAAAAAAGGAAATAAAATGATCAGACTGTAACCCAGTCTACGTCCCATTTAACCTTAGCTGTTGGTGGGACGTTATAAACAAACACCGGAGGCATCGATTTGTTATTTGGTATCACATGGTCGTTTTGTTGCAGTCCGTGACAATATGGTCCTCCGGCTTGCATCTCTAATGATCTGCTTACAGCTAGCATATGACCGTTTAACCGCTTATGATCTAGATTAGATATATATTGTAATTACCACCTTTACCGACTTCAGCACGAAATCAACTGACTGTAATGTGCCCACAACTAAAGTACAGTAACGGCCACTCTCAAAAAGACCAAAAATTGGTTTTCAAGACAAATTATCGCCGTTTTACACAGGATTAACTGTAGATTAACCAGTATCCGGCCGGTGCCAGAAGGAATGTCTGGAAAGCGAATTGGACGTACAGAGAGGCCCCCGGGGGGGTCTTTGCTCCCTTGATCCCTGAAAATAATGCATTGATCTCCCCGTCTCCCTGCAAATAATGTCCTTGTCTCCCTAAAAGTATTTGCCTTCGCTCCCCAAATCCCTAAAAATAGTACAACTTCTCCACAAATCCCCAAAAATTTAAGCCAATTCTCCCTAAAATATATTTATCTTTCCGTAGAATTAAAATCACATACTTAAAAACTATGAAGCTTTATAATAGCGCATGACTTAATGATCACTTAATATTTTGTTTCATACATGTGTCGCGGAATACATGACATATAAAAGCCATGGAATGCATGACACATTAATTAATTTCAATGAAATGCATTATATATGGCTCAGTATGAGGCCATCCTTAAAATGTTGTTGCTGTACCTGGTAGAGTAGGCTTGGGGGTTTAGAGACATACCATTCGGTTTTCTTTTTTGGAACAGGGGCTGATTTTTATGAACAGCTTAAACTAGATTTTTCAAGACACTTTAGGGAAAGCATTTAACTATAAAAAGTATTTTTTACAATTGCATATGTGTGCCTATATGCTTATTTAACTCCAGTTAAATCAAGTAAGTATATATCGGATAAGCATTCTTCAAAAATTCCCTTCAAAAGGGTTAATTTCCTAAAAAGATAATAACCTATCAGGTGTGTAGGTGGCCCCGTAACATTGTGTAGCCACACTGTTGGTAGGGGGGTCCGGGGGCATGCTCTCCCGAAAATTTTTTGACAAAAAATGGTGTGATCTGGTGCAATCTGGGGCGTCCCAAAGTATGTTATTATCAACCTAAAAATCAACAATTTTAAGGGAAAAAAATCAAGAAGAAAACTTATTTGCCATACGAGGGTCATTTTTTATGTTCGTAGAATTGGGCTGTATCTCTTCAAATATAAAATTTACGGTACCATAAGTATATATATTTTGAAAGGTCTAGCTTTTGTCTATCAACTGATTTAAATTTTACATCATTAGCGCTTAGTTCGGTCAAAATATATAGCTTTGAATAGGCATAGAAAATGACACTGGTCAAAATCCATGCCATTTTAACCACGCAACAATCAGGAAATTAGACACTGTTAAGTTTCATTCGCTATGGTCATATAAGCATTTTTCAAGCCGATTTTTCTTTTGCACCATTAAACTTAATTATTCAAACGCTAATCGTAGACAAGTGCAGCATAACTATAAGCATGCTGTTTGCTCTTCTATAACAATTTTAAAACACCCATCAATATACCAAAATAATCACAGTCAAGTGCTAGTTATTATATCTGTTAAAATTACAATTATGAACAAATTTGAAAATTTCTTCTGGTTTTGCATAGCACATGATATACTCAATCATTCGTCAGCAGTTATATTGATGTATTGATTTAAGTGTGTAAATGGCAACTTCCGGTACTGGCGTACCCCCCATGTTATAAAAAGTGGGTGGGGTAAATCAACCCCGCGTAGAAAACACAATAACAATCGGATCTGCATAATTTTCTTATTGCAGTAATTTCAACACCTGTTTAGAGGCACAAACACAGTTTTTATGTATTATCTAAATATAATAACGCTCCATGACGTCATTTATGTACAAAATTAGGGATTTTAGCACCCCCTAGGCTATTTATTTTGCAGTTAATTTCTAATAAAACAAAATAATTAACTTTGTTTTGGGATGAAAGTTACCATAACACTTCCATCTACCATATAAAGAAGAAAAATTATGATACTACTTTACAGCTAATATATATAGCCACATTCAAAAGCCCTTACCCAACTTCCACTTGAGTTAACTTTTTAAAATAAAAGTCAATATGCCTATGTTCAATTTGTTGAGGCTCCAAACAAATGTTCCATATCCAATAATTGATGCGTATATGCTATAATGTTTATACAATATTGTAGCACGTAGTGTCCTTGATCTGCAGCCAAATTTTCAGAAGCTGTGTATAGGTATGGACCCATTTTCATGCAATTGTTACTAACGTTCTGTCAGAGACTAAGTCCATAAATGTCATATTTCTACCATATTTCCAGTGTGCGATATATAGGTATGTCTTTGCCTCTAAGAAGACATTAAGGTAATGCATTTTGAAATAATTTTAGGTTGCATGTATAGATAAAAGCTCAATCTTTCCAAATATATGCATGATGTATGCATTTACTTTCGCCGTGTTCATTAAATCTACCTCTCTACGAACATAAAAAATGACCCTCGTATTACTCTCTCCTCAGATCAATGTTGATGAGCATGTTAGTCCGAAAGTAAATACGTTTAGAATTTACAAGGAGAGGGGGTGGGTCTGGGGGGCTAGCCCCCAATAAGCAGAAGAAATTTTTTGAAAATCAAACAAAATGGAGGCTTTTCTTTATTTGTTTTGCTTTTTGGCAAGGCTCCCTATATCCCCAAAATTATGAGCTTGCTCCCTAGCTCCCCTAAAATAATTACCAGTGCTCCCCAGCTCCTTGAAAATAAATAGCAATTCTCCACAGATCCCCCAAACCCCTGGGGGCCCCAGACGGACTCGCATATTGATTAATGTACATACCTGCGGGTCGTGCCTAATTTCGACACCAAGTTTTTAAAATATTGTTTTATTTATAATTTGAGCCGTGACTAGAGATTTTCAACAATGTGGCATTTTGACATGTGTAGACTCGGACGAGTCTCTGCAGCCTCCTGTTAAGCTTAGAAACTCCAAATGGTGTTCGGTCAGCAGCTGAACAGTCATTTAATACTCAAGCGACTAGCAAAGGCTCTTATCAGACTGCGCGTATGCACAGGCTGATCTGAGGCTTTGCTAGTCGCACAAACCACATTGTTGGAAATCTCATGCACTGGCTCATTTCGTTTTGCATATTTTTCAATTTAAAGGGATTTTGTGATTTTCGGCAGATTTCAAAACATGTTTCAAATTCTCCCAGCTCCCTCATTACCATTTTGTATACCAGTGGCTGGACAACTTATGCAATTTGATCAAATATATACTGAGGGGAAAAAGTTTAGCAATTATTTATAATGGGGTTTCCCATAGGCGATCTTTGAAGCATTAGATCTATTTAATTAGCAGGTTCGCAATAATGTCGGTTGTTTGAAAATAACCTAATGGCTACCCGCAAGTGGTCAAAAGAAACAAAATCCGACTTCATAGAGAGGATTTGATCTGCTGAGCGTTTTAATTTTAAACGTTATTCAATTGAAAGGGAGGTAATTTGGAAAAATACGATTTTCAACTAAAAACTGTACGAAAAGGGTGAATATAACATTCACTTTTAAACCGTTTTTCACTTTCTTGCTTTAGGATCTAAACATTTGACAGAAAAATGAAACTTTTAGTCGAAAATTATTGGCACTATTGCCAGATAAGCTGTTTGAGCAAGGGGGCATAAAATCAGACTTTACATTATGTGAAATGTCAACATGTTAATGTAATCGTACTCGTGAACGTTTGTCAACATATATTTTTGACACTATGAAATTAAAAGTCATATTTCTTCTAAACTGTGAACCCTCAAAGTATATTGCTAAACTTTTTTTCCCTCAGTATACTATGTGGTGCAAGAGTTATGAGCATTTTCACTGACCAAGATCAGCCAGACTGATGTTCAGCAAAGCCTCATGCATCTAAAAAGGTTGTTATTTAATTCCAACATCAGTCAACTACTAGTAAAAATATTGAAATTTGTCATATATAGCAACTTCTATTATCATACTTTCAAAAGAACAAAAGTGTTGATGTATATTATGTGCCTTCGTTGTTTACAAGCGTTTAATATGGACCACGACGCAACAAAACCTGTCTACAGGGTTTCCGACAAAGCCACCAGATTCAAACCAGTCTCCGCAGCTATGCAGACTAGCTAGAAAAATGATTTTTTACCTGTAGCAAGTTTCGGTATAATACTTTCTAAAACGCGAATAACTGTGTTTTTCCCAAAACCACCGAAGACGGGTTTTCTCGCGTCGAGGTGCATATTTTGTACATTTTCTTGGGTAATTACAGCAAACTATCGCATGTTTTGTAAGAAATTTACTTTATAAACATGCCAGCTTATTTTTGAAAGTAATTGTGCTGCTGTATTTAATCTGCACGAGTTGTAGAAAAGGCAAGTCTATCAATTTCACGGAAACACTGTAAACACAAGTGTAAGTTAACACCAAACGAGGCGACAGCTGAGCTGCCATCCCTTTTAGTGTTTGTTTGTTTGTTTGATTTGATTCTTTACGTCCCATCAACAATCTTTCAGTTATATAGGTACGGGTCTTCCTGGGTTGAACCACTACTAAGCTAGGATAAATGTGTCTTGCTCAAGGACCACAACGCAGTGACGCTGGTATTACAACACCTTTTGGCCAAAATTTCTTCAGTAATAAATGTTAAACATTTCTATCTGTTATTGTTGTGGTCATTCTTTTTTTTTAAACAATTAAATTGCGCGGATCCAGAAAGTTTTGTCAGAGGGGGTCCAACTGACAACGCCATTTTTTAGTTTGATCAGAGGAAGGATCCAAATACCACCATTAGCGGGCCATCATTGGCCCGCTAGCGAAACGCCATTTAAATGGCGTTTCGCTGGCGTGCCCATGATGGCCCAACATTGAATGCTGACTTGCTAGCTTTGTAATTTTAAGGGGATCCGGACCAGTATTGCTACGAAACTCTATATTTGTTACATTTTACAGGGGGGGGGGGGGGTCCGGACCTCCTGCCCCCTCTGGGTCCGCGCATGATCAAACAGAATACTCATGCAGCTTTTAAAGCAGTTTAAAGGTACAATCAAAATCAGTTGCAGTTAGCTGCCAAGAAATTGGTGTAAGTTTGCATTTATTTTATACATGTAGTATACGATGCACTTGGTCATATGAAAATACCCATTCGGACAAGTCGAAGCTGGACAGCTCTGAATGCGCGTTTCAGAAAAGTTAGTATGCGTCACTCTCAATTTGGAAGGTATCATTTACCAAGAGAGGTTCTGTGTATCTCATGTGAAAATGGCTGCAAGTTGAGCAAGTCGACTTTAAAGCTGGTAAACTGCAAAAAATGTGCATTGATAACTATTTATATGTTATTCACAATCCAGACGTTATTAAGCTTTATGGAGGTGAATAATTACCTGAACCGTAAATGCTCACAATTTACAAAATGCACGTCTTGAAAATGCACATGAGCCACAACATGACAAAACCGACAATGTGGTTGTGCGTCACGAGTAGACTCAGTTCAGCCTAGCCATCTGTTCAGTCTGCCCTGGGTCGTCGTTCTCCTCAGGAAGAACACTCTAGTCTTTAGTTACCCTTTGAGCGCAAAGTGAAGACTCTGATCAGACTGGGCGGATCTGAGTCTTTGCTCTGTGCACACTCATTTCATGTCATGGATCATATCTTTTGGCTGGTAGAACAGCACAAAGACACGTCTATTGCAATCAACTTGAAAATGCATATGAGCCACAACATGACAAAACCGATAATGTGGCTGTACGTCATTAGATATCAGTTCAGTCTGCCCTGGGTCTTTGTTCTCCACAGGAAGATAGCTCTAATCATAAGTTACCCTTTGACCGCAAAGTGAAGACTCTGATCAGACTAGGCGGACGCCCAGTCTGATCCGATTTTTCGCTCTGTGCACAACCATTTCATGCCATGGATCATATCTCATATAGCCTAATAGCGAATATAACCCTTAAAGCGCCAATCACGACAGCAGCAGACGACAAATTTTGTGACATTTTTTCCTAATTTTCGAAAAAAAATTAGGTATGATATCTCATGAGAATCGTCTGGCAGCAGCCAGCAGACGATTCTCATGAAATATCATGCCTTATTTATTATTTTTTGAAAAAGCAGCAAAATTTGAAATTGTCATCTGCTGCAAATTCTAGGTGGCGCTTTATGGGTTATAAATGATATACCTTTTGAAAACCAGAGACCCCAAACAAATAATTCGGCAAACAGTGAAGACTCAGATGAAAACAGCATTAATGCTGCGTTTCATCCGGCCATGTATTGTTCGCATGATGCGCTGTCTGATCAGATTCTTCACTGTATGCTTACAGAAATTTCTGTTAAAATTTCGGGAAAAATGAAAAATTCAACCAACACTCCTCAAATTGGAATAGTCACGTCCTACTGATAAGGGTAAGCACGTACTTTTGGGTAAAATGTGCAGACTGGTGGGATTTTGTGCTCATTGCATATACTTAAACTTAGAGTGATTCTTTAAACCGTCGAAACCGTCGAAACCGTCGAACACCACCTTACGTCCTCCTCGGAGGTTTAGGTGTACAGGAAGATAGATAGAAGATAGATAGAATAGTGAGCTTGATGTCTATATTTTGGTCTGAACCATCATTTGGGCCTCGTCGCGAGAAAACCTGCCTTCGGGGTTTCCGACAAAGCGAGTTTCAAACCAGTCTCCTCAGCCACAGAGACTAGCAAGAAAATTGAAATTTAGCTGGTAGCAAGTCTTAATATGATACTTTCCGAAACACGAATAACAAGGGCGCTGATCAGACTGCGCGGATGCGCAGGCTGGTCTGCGCCTTTGTTGTTCGCAAACCCCGAAGACAGGTTTTCTCACGTCGAGGCCCATTTACTTACCCCCTCTGCGTTTGCAGACAGTCCTAGTGAGACTGTGTGATATGCACGCAGGTTTACGCCTTAATTACTCGCACACTGTAAAACCATTGTGGGAGTTAACACCAAAAGGGGTGACAGCTGGGCTGCCACCCCTTTGATGTACACTTTCACTTATACTCATATGAATAACAACTTGGGGCCTACATTGAATAGAATACAGTTTAAAGAGTTGAAAGTTAAGACCAATACCATTGACAATTTAGCTGCCATCAAACCGGTGCAAGATCCCACTTAACTTTAACAATGCATATGCGATAAGCACCAACATTTCATGAACTATCTCAATTTGAAATGTAGGTACTTATCGCATATGCACTGTAAAAATAGTCCGTGTTAACACATGTAATATGTCCATTTTATGAAAACATTAAAACCTGTGTAAAACGGCCACTCTCAAAAAGACAGAAATTTTAATTGTTTTTCAAAACCAATTATCGCTTAATGCAGGTCAAGAGTATTGCAGAATGAAGCATTTCTAAATGCACATTTCTTTGAATAAATTAAAGTAGTTGAGAATTTGTTTAAAAAACCTATGGTGAAAAACTCATTTATTGAAAAGACATATGTTGTAGGTACCCGTTGGAATTGAATCATAGAGGCTATGCCAATATGTACCTACAACATATGTTGCTGAAAATAAAGAAGAAAACTATTTTCCAAGTATCATGTCCATTGTCTTTGCGTCTTTTCAAGATCCCAAACTGCCAAACAGTACTAAAATTCCTGTCACTCTACTGCACATTGTATATATTTGCATGACAGCTATATCTCCAAATTCGAGTTCATGAACTACCTCTTTGCTAACATGCTAGATGCATGGTTATAAGCTAAAATTGTCGCTAAGATCTTTGTTTTGTCTATTTTTGAGTGGCCGTTTTACAAAGATTTTACTGTACTGTTTACGTGTAAATGTTCACATAATCGGTTTCCATTGACATTCTTCGTGTTTAAAATCACCACTCTAGCAGAGCACAATTTTCATGATACAATGTATCTTTCTCGACTCCGTTAACATCTTGCTCGACAATCAATCGTCAAAGCGCCAACAAAACGCACCTAGCTAAACGCTTGCTGCATATTTTTGCTGAGTAATGTAAGTATAATAGGCAAACAGTGTGGACCCAAAGGGGCTCTTGCATGGTGTGGGAAATTAACATGGGAGTCTGCCCACGCTTGGATTTTAAAAATATTATATTATTTAATTGTCTGGGGATTAACTTTAATATTTATGGTGCGTTTGAGTTTTATGCAATTCCATTGCTAATTTATGACGTCATGAATGATATCACTATAATACCTTAGGGTACCCAGTTATAATCATTTCTAAAGTAATTGATATACCATGTAACGGGCGGAGAAATGTTTTATTAAATAGCTATAGAATAAATAAGTTCGCTGTTACTTAAAATGGCTTTGTATGTATTAGGATATTGGGTGGGCATTCATTTTTAAAATATGGTACCCCAATTTTCGACTGTATATTTTGTATTCAGTCAAATTTGGAATTAACATTTTTCCGGTTGTGGTCTTTGTCAAGATACCATTTAAACATATAAACTATCCATATATGTTAAGAATATGTAGACCAAATTTCATGAAATTCAAGGACCGGTAACATATTTTTTAACTTGATGTTAACACATGGCCCTAATTCATCGAAATGTAAAAAATACAATAATTATGTTTCAGTGTAAAACAAACTTGAATACTTGCTTAGTTTGGATCATCATGCTTGTACGTTTATTGGTAGAAGTTGATATGTTCAGTGTTTTCCCCTATTATGGACTAGAAAAAGAAAAAAAAACAATATTCTTTGATATTAAGTGCCACGATTCGGCTTATACTTCATACTCCCGGTCCCGAAATTCGCCTGCATGTAGCCTACATATATATTGATACTCCGTGCGCCTATCCACCCTCCAGCCCTTCAATAACTTAGCCAACTCATCTAACTTACAGTACAACTTATCAAACTCATCGAACTCATCCTTAGCCAACTCATCAAACTTACAGTTCAACTTATCCAACTCATCAAGCTTACAGTACAACTTATCCAACTCATCGAACTCATCCTCAACTTATCCAACTCATCCAACTTACAGTACAACTTAGCCAACTCATCGAACTTACAGTTCAACTTATCCAACTCATCGAACTCATCCTCAACTTATCCAACTCTTCCAACTTACCCAACTCATCGAACAGCTCAACTCATCCAACTCATCGAACTTACTCTCAACTTATCCAACTCATCAAACTTACCCAACTCATCAACTCATCCAACTTATCGAACTTATCTTTTAACTTATTGAACTCAGCTTGCTTAGCTTACTCAACTCATCGAACGTAGCTTGCATCTTGCTGCATATAATGGTCCAATGTTGTACTCATGACCAGCTCATCCTAACATATGTGCAGCTATTATAACTTACCAAACTTAGCTCAGCCATTGAAGCATCTGGACACATATCACCAACTCATCCTAACATATGCGCAGCTATTATAACTTACCGAACTTAGCTAAGCCATTGAAGCATCTGAATACATATGATTGTTTAAAGACTCAACTTACCGAACTCATCGGCTATAATGGACAGCTATGGCAACTTACTCAACTTAGAACTTAGAATATAGGGACCTAGCATATATATATATTTATTTGGGGATGTCTCAGTGGCGCAGTTGGTAGCGTCAATGTCTGGTGTAGTGCTAGGCGGTGTTGTCGAGGTCGTGGGTTCGAATCTCGCTAGAGGCAAAATATTTACAGCATCTATCGGCTCAGTTGATTTACTATATCCCTCTGTATATATATATATATATATATTATATATATATATATATATATATATATATATATATATATGAGGCTGGGTATGATAGTCTCTTTATCATGTATTTGAAAATATTATGGAAAATGGAGCATTTGCTCCAAGAGAGCAAATGCTCCATTTTCCCTAATATTTTCAAAAGAATTCAAAACTTAACTTATCTTTTTTTTGAACTTTTCAATGTTGTCTAAAAATAGAAAATGATTTCATGATCTAGAAATAGCCTATGGAGTAAAGGATTAACCTTTCCGGAAACCTGTCTACCAGTGCATGTCGTCTGCTGATGATCTTTGCAAACAGTTCGGAACCAGATTTCCTTTTTTCTCAAAAAATCAAAAGCACTCCCCGGCAAAATAGTCAGTGTATAATAAAATATAGAATGATAGATATGCAGGCGGGCGGGCGGACGGACGGACGAATGAACGGACGGACGGATGTACTGACAGGACGCATAAAACAAAGTACCAACGATAGCTTATTTTCTATAACACGGCTCGCCTAAATATTGTCCGGAGATGGGAGGACTGTGGCCCAGAGTGCTTGACTCGAGACCGAGGGGCCGCGGGTTCGAGCCTCACCGGCGACACTTTATTGTGTCCTTTAGCAATACACATTTATCCTTGCCTAATACTGGTTCAACCCATGACGACCCGTCCACATAGAACTGAAAAATTGTTGACTGGGACGCAAAGAATCAAACCAAACAAACAAACACATTGTCCAGAGATTACATGCTTGTCTTTTTCTAGCAGTTGCTTTTCCGGCATTAATGTTTTTTTTTATATATTTATTTTGGGAATCCAAAATGTACCATCAGCGTGCCAAACTAACTGGATCCAGATAAGGTACGACAAAATGTCGGGCCTGATCTGGGTCTAAACCCTTTGCCTGATCTGGGTCCAAACCCTTTGAAAAGGTTATCAGCAGACGAAAAAAAGTCGTTAGCTGACCCTTTTTGCACTGAAAACACCTGAACGGGTACTTCGGCGAACAGCGAAGACACCCCCCCCCCCCGATTCATAGATGTTTGGAACTAACAACCTGTGACCCTTCAGTATATATAAGGGACTATCCTGACTTTCTGTCGTGCCAACCAAGAGTGCCAGTGACGAAATAGTTGTTTAGGTATTGTTAAGTAAAACATTAACTTGAATAATTCACTTGAGCTAATGCGAATCAATAGATCACTTGTGTATTAATCCTATCCGCAGGATAGGATTAATACATAAGTGATCTATCGATTATAAGTCCTTGATAACTTTGTAAACAAAACATGACGTCAGTTTCACTCTTGGCTGGCAGAACAGTAACTGTATCTAAGTTTTTTAGGGCATTAACCCTTAAAGCGCCAATCGCAACAAAAGTCGTATGCTTTTCTCGTCTGCCGAAATGTTTAAGAAGCATCTACGACAAACAGTGTGGACCCAGATCAGACTCCTAAAGGAGCAGTCTGATCTGGGTCTCATCTGTTTGCTACTATACTTAAATGCGACAGTAATATTAAGCAATTATTTGCAGCAGACGACTTCAGCAGACGTCATTTTTCAGATGCATTTTTCGTGGCGCTTTAAGGGTTAAATCATGGCTTTAACTGTTTATAACTCAATGTAGTTCTCCGCTGACACGTGATTTCTCAAAACGCACGAAATAGGTGGAAACGTGAACATTTCTTTTGTTCAGAAATATAGGTATTTTAATTTAGGTTTGGCGGTTAAAAATGGAGATGGAAAATTTAGTCAAATTCAATTATTTTATTTTGTGAAACCCTTGATAAGTCTGCTATGAAGAAGAGGCTGAAGTTTGGGATTCTGTGAGTAGATTTTATGCATATTTGAATATGAAGGGTTTGTTCTAAAACTGCCAAAATCTGTTGCATAATGCAGGTGCCAAAAGCCAGGGAATGCCACAAAAAGACCCTTCGCAAAGTGACACACTTTGGTAGAGTGCGTGATTGAAAATTGGTTTTCTTATTCCTCTAACAAAACATGTTGTTGGGTCTCAAAAGAACCGTCTCAACGAGACGGTTCTTTTGAGCTGTTGAGTACCCACAGCATAGGTAAGAAATAATATGATTTTACGCCCAATATCGTTATCTCCACTTATGCTGGTTTGCTGCAATTTCTTGCTAAGCTTTAGATAAAGCCAATGGGTTTGGGGTAGAACTGAAACGTAGACATGGTGCTATTGTCGTGGGGCTCAACAATTTTTCAGTCATCTTACGACGGCCAGTTATCATTACACACTGGCCTTGGACTGGTCTCGGACATTACGTAAACCGGTGGTTGGGAGATAAAAATATGAAAGTATTTGGTCGTACCGGGGTTCGAATTTACCACGCACCCATAAAAGTCAGAATTTTACATATTGATTTGATCGGGCTCGATACCGAATGCGCATGGCGTGGCGGCCAAAATGTAAACATGGACTTGTTACACGTAGCTCATCTGAGCATAATAAGCCAAAAGAGGCCAGAGTACGGTTCGGCTTCGGTAGCGCTGGCAGCAAAAGTTTGGTTTGGAGATAGTCGTTGCATATTGATTTGCCTTTCTCGTGCTGGCGGATGGACTCTTCCGCTCTGTTTATACCGTCTGAGGTCGAAATCGGACTATTATTTTTTTAGATAAATTAGGCCTCGACGCGACAACACCTGTCTTTGGGGTTTCCGACAACTTGAAGCGAGACTCAAACCAGTCTTCTCAGCCATAGATACTAGCTGGAAAAATGAAGTTTCGTTTGCAGCTAGATTAAATATGATACTTTCCAAAATGCGAAAAACAAATGCGCTGATCAGTCTGCGCGGAGGCCCAGGCTGGTCTGAGCCCCCAAAGACCGGGTTATTTGCGTCGAGGTCCAATTGTTTTACATGTTGTTATACTATTTTCTTCAGCAGTTTGAACTTAGAGGAACAAAAACGTCGCCTTTGAGGGCAATTAAGTAATTCAATTTGTGAAAAAGTAATTGTTTTTAAAATCACGGGGTAAGAAAAAGCAATCGAATTTTGGTAAAAGCAAAAGAAAAAAAAATGAATAGAAAATTTAGCCACGACACGAGTTTTCCAACAATGTGGTATGAGCTAAGTTAGCAACGACTGAGAGCAGCCTGCGCAGTCTGACCAGAGCCTTTGCTAGTCACTTGAATAATATATGACTGTTAAGCTACTGAACATACATCATATGGAGTTTCCTACCTTAAAGGTAGACTGCACAGGCTCGTCTGATTCTACACGTGTCAAAATTCAACATTGTTGGAAATCAAATATGAAAATGTCCCAAAAGTACCTGTGCAGGGTAGCATACTAGAGTGTACATCTGGCGGAAGATCAAGATCAGGCCCTTCTGAATTGAGCATGAAATTTCAACTGCTCATATAAACTAAAATGCCTCAATAATAACAGATTTTCTTGCTTTCAAAGTCTCAGATGTTGAATTTATCATGCTAATAAATGTTAAAATGCCGATAATTGTTGGCTACCAACAATTGTTGGCATTTTAACATTTTGTTAGCAGGATCAATTTAGTGCTCAGCTGAGTTGAGCATGAAAAATGTTTATCACTGCGGGGCTAGAATTAGAAGTATATTATGTGGGATAATAAAAACAAATTAAGCATATTTTTTTTTTAAAAAAAAGCAATCGATAAAATTCTGATGGGGCAAATACCAAAATGAACTGAAAGCTTATCCAGACCTATGTATTGGACACACAACCAAAGCAATTATAAATTTCTCAAATTGCCACCAAGATCAAGTATTGGCCGCTAAAAAGATTAAACAGCTGCGAAATCCTAAAGACGCGCTCACCTCGTGCTCGTGCGAATAGTATGTTGCACGGATGTCATGCTTATATAAACGTCCAGCAATACGCAACTCGACCTAACAGTTAATTAAACCACAAAGCTCAAGATAATTCCCCTTTTCGAAAACCATGCCCACTTTAAGTCAGTGTCGTCTGCTGATAAACTTTGCAAACGATCATTTTTATTTCAAAAATCAGTATTAGCACTCCCTGGAAATATGATCAGGCAGCCAGGCAGGCAGGCCCAGATCAGGCCCGACAAGTTGTCAGGCCTGATCTGGACCTAAATTGTTTGACACCGATGGTATTCTTGAAAGTGATGATTTTGAAAACAACTAGTAGACGACAGAAACATATTAGAATTACCCAGCAGGCAAAGACCGAACGTCGGTCCTGAACTGGATATAAACGGTTTACCTCTCTGGTGGTGTTCCTGAAAGAGTCTTTGAAAGGGTTCATTTGGAAAAAAAGTCAGCGGATGGCGAAAAAGTATTAAGATTACCATGCGTGCAAAGAGTTAATTACACGTACGTGCGTATTTTATGCAAAATGGTATGCCAGATTCATATTAAAATATCCATTTTTGCACGAAATTATGGAAAAAAGACGAACAAACGAACAAATAAATAAAAAAGAGAGGGTACCAAATTCGAACCCACATCTTTAAATGCTAAGCACAGCCTGTTATCCGTTAGAATTCTTTCATTCAGACAAGTATACTTCCACAAAACCTTCGAGACATGACTGTTATAGTAACTGCACTAATCAGAGGTCGTTGTAAAAGTATAATTGTATACCAAACTAAAGCGCACTTTTCACGAAAATTCCCGAAGATTGGGTGAAAGGTCATTGAATATTCATATGTCTCAGGCCAATTTTGTCAAATAATAACCCTTGGGTTCATTGTGGCAAATTTTGTCACGGGCTAACACTGGGCACTATAATTCCAACATAAGTTCTTACGTAATAGATGCGCGCGCACGTTTACACCCAAACGGCTCTATATGAACAAAAAGCTTTGATGTGTGACAGTATTCACAATATTGAAATACGTATCTAGAAATAGGGGTTTCACGCGATTACTAACATTTACTATAAAATTTTGACACGCATAGATGTTGTAGCCCGACTGGCTCATTTTACACGTTACGCATCAACCTGTTGAAATAGAATGACCCAAAGGTCAGTACAAATGTACTCAGATGTCGTGGTACTTCTGTAGTTGGTTTGCAAGTAAACGATTAAGGCCGAAGTGAATAGCCGCGGCCTGTATCTTGTATGCCCCAATTAAATTATTCATCATAGACGAAAAGGATGTGTATACTGCACAGCCTACACTAATTAACAACACTGGCGAATAAGTAGGACTACAAATAGAGCACAGGAAGGATTTTTTGCTAAAACAAACAAACAAACAAGAATCATTTTGAGGCTGCTGACAGATCTGGAAACCATCTTTCCAGATATGTCTAGAGGAGGGAACCAGACAAGCTACTAGAGTAACGGTACTCTGACCCTACGTTGATCTCTAGTAGGTTCGTTACGTCACAATAGTAGCAACTATTGATGTTGGATTCGAACTATAGTTAGACTATAGTTAGACTTTGGGATGGGGAATTTTGGCGCCTATGATTTCTTGATACTACAATATAATATGCCACAGAATGTAACATATTAGCCCTCATATTATTTAGACCAAAACTGTAAAAATGGGAAAGCAGTTATAATTGTGGACTTACATGACACTGATCACATGTGATATGATCATATAAAGGAAAACAGGTCAATTGTTACTTACGATTCCAATTTAAATTTATAAGGCTTTTTCAGACAGAAATATGTAAGATCAAACTTGACCAGGCGACATTAGAGTTAATTTAGAATAGATTTTTAATGTTTAAGAATATTGGATGGAAACGTGCCAACTTTGCCACCAGTTCTATGCATACTTATATGATGAGATTTTTTATAGTAAACCACAATGAACAACAGAGGTTCAGAGGCATTTTGACTGCCATTGATCAAGTGATAGCACTGTACTGAATATATATGAAATTAAGTAACGTATACAATAGTGATATCAAAGATGTAGATGGTTTTGTTGCATAATGGCTGTTGGCTCCATTTATTTAACTGCTTTCAATTCATCAGCATATCCATAAATAAAAAAAATAGATATAGCTTTGTATTTGCACGATAAGATTTGGGACTATTATATGGTAACAGAGTTAACAAGGCTGTAACACAGTGCAGTTCCAACTACCGGTACCTAACATGAGCCATTTTGCATTTTATAGTCTTATATATATTTAATGTAGCTTTAGAAAATTATAGTGTACTACATAACATCTCGATGGGCACATGGGTTCGATTAGCATGTTTTCGGTGTTACGTATGTTACTATTTGCATTATAGTTGCAAGATTAGCATGCTACTCTAGTATAATTTACTGCTGATAATCACTCTTATAACATGCCAGCTGATTAAACTTGTTTTTTTTTAAACTGCACGACTTAATTCCATGCTTTTAAGCAAAAAATGTGTTATTATTGTATATTTATAAAGGGGTAGCTATTTTCAAATGCGTACAAAAGATATTCTATAAAAGATAGGGAGTTGATCTTTGCAGTTTTGGATTGGTCAGTTAATTGTCTTTGTGGCAGCATCAACGACTAGACCCAATAAACAGTCATAAACATTCAGAAGAAACGACAGGGATTATAATTTACCAAAAATTGTGTAGTTATGCAAAATGTCACGTAAGTAACATAGTGGATAGCATCAGTTTGTTTTAAATAATTAGGATTTGTTGCTCTTTGACTAAGCTGTATAAAAATACTAAAATTTTAAACATTTGAATAGCCCTTTAATACTTTTTGACTTTTAACATTCTATGTCATTTGAACGAGTTTTGATGGGTAACGTACATAACAGGATGTTACAGTCTTACGTGACACTTGTCAGAGGGCTAACATGTTTAAAACAATCTTGTAAGACATTGGGCTATATTGAAATCATAGTCTTCGAAATTCCCCCTTGGGAAGTAAAACCATAGCTATCCCATGGCCTTAGTTACTATATACATTTTTTTTCTATCAGGAACTATAGTTCGATTCGGAGCGTACCTTTGTCGTTGCAATGTTTAGTTGACTTTTGAGTGACACTCAAATAGCAGTAAAAGCCATCGTGTGTATGTAAGGGGGAGAGGGATTTTCATTGCATTTACTGGCCAAATCTTCGCCCTAAATTATGCTGTCATAAAAACGAAAAAACAACGTTTAGCTCGCATTCGATGTATAATCCCAGAGAAACAATCTAATCAAATTATCACGCCATGACCAAACAGAAGGGGCTCATGACTCAGAGATAATTAGAGCTGAGGAAAACCTTTAGTTGATCCATGTTAGGCCCAACCATTCTTTTAAAGTTTATTTTTATTATCATTTCCTAGATATTGAACACGTATTCATCGTGATCTTTTTGTGGCCGAGACACAGGAAAACATGTCTTCGGGGTTTATGATTAGGTCTCATACCAAAACTAGCCTGCTCAGCTACAGAGGCCAGCTAGAATAGTCAAATTAGCTTGTAGGAATTTTTGATATGATAATTTCCGATAAGCGAATAACAAAGGCGCTGATCAGACTGCGCGGATGCGCAGACTGGTCTGCGCGTGTGTTGTTCGCAAACCACCGAAGACAGATTTTCTTACAATTATGCATGTATTTACAGACGATATTAACTCATCTATTATTTCACCTTTTGATTTATAATGCCTACAATACAGTGGCAAAAGGATTTTTGTCCGGAAAGAAACTTATTGTTTACCTTAGGAAGTTTTATACGAAGCCACTGGTTTAGATAAACAAAATTGTTGAGCGTGAACTTTAAATTATTTTCTAACCAGTCAGTTTTAAAATATCGGTTTTCGATGCTTTCAAAAGCCCTTACTTGTATGAAATTTTCTAGGGCAGACTTGATTTAGCTGTTCTCTTTACTCGTTTCACTCCGAACAGGCAGAACAGAAATCCAGTGCGCTGGAACATCTGTGCTGGCGTACGCCGGAGTACTCCGTCTTTCGAGGTGGTGTAGACAGAACAGTCACGTGACCTGTTCCAAAAAAGATGGCGGATCACTGCCTGCATGCGAGGAAATATTTTGTATCGCTTGATTTATTCCTGAGTATTCCAAAGTGCCCAGTTTTACTTGTTAAGGTGGCTGTTCTGACGTACGCCGAGTACTCTAAAAAGCGCTAAATCAAGTCCGCCCCTGTAAAACAAAAATGGCCATTTTGTCAAGGAGACGGATACCTTTGGTTAAATTGTTGTATGATCAATTTATACATCTCACAGAGACCACTTTACACCCCAACATACAGTTTTTGAGTACTCAGCAGCATGCTCATCATTCATATTTGGTTACTTCCTCGCATCACCGTGACACGCTGTGTGAACTTTAGAGAAAAACGTTTACATGAACATGAACTACAGTTATCCGACTACAATATGTGAAAGTTTTTTTGCCCAAATGTAAAAACATTTGGTAGATAAATATATTTTTTGAATTTTCGTCTTTAAATTTTCAATGGTAAACATCAAAAATTGTAAATAATACTAGAAATATAAACATTTGGGCCAAAATACTTTCATATATATTGTAGTTGGTTATATGTAGTTCTTGTTCATGTCAACACTTTTATCTAAAATTCACCCAGTTTTCCACAATATTGCAAACGGAATAAAAAGAGGAAGTAACTCAAAAATGAATGATAAGCATGCTGCTGAGTACTCAAAAGCTGTAATGGGGCGTAAAGTGATCTGTGTGAGATGTATAAATTGTTCATACAGCGATATAGCGCCTTGACAAAATGACCATTTTTGCTTATACAAAAAAAATTTGAAAGCAACGTCCCCTTAAGTTAAGAGTGCCTAACAAAAAAATCTTATTTGAACCAAAACATGTGTTGCAGGTATTTAAGAGCACCGTCTGAGATATTTTTCGGCTGTGCCCTTTGATATCTTATTTAAACCAATCAAGGTTAGTCATATTTTGCATTTTAGAGTACCTGCTTAAATATGAAAAATCGCATTGGTTTTACCAGACTGTCCATTCAAACTTTTTTTGTGTTACACTTAGCAAAGTCTAGGGATACAGACTGAAGCAGCCAATAATTCTGTTTTTTTCTCTCAAAAATGCCATGGAAACAGAAAGTAGACTACATGTACTATATTTTAGAAAACATCTCTTCATTTCAGATGTCACCCTTGGATAGTAGTAAATCATAAAAAGGAGTGCAGTGGCTCAGTGGTAGAGTGCTTGACTTTAGACCGAGCGGCCGTGGGTTCAAGCCTCACTGGCCCTTGAGCAAGGCACATTTATCCTAGCTTAGTACTGGTTCAACCCAGGAAGACCAGCCCCTGTTTAACTGAAAGATTGTGGATGGGACGTAAAGAATCAAATCAAACAACCAAAATCATAGAAAATCAACATTTCAACTTAAACTTTCTTACACCATGTTTAATCTAGTATTTTCATATCTAATGTTAATATCTCGTCTGCAAACCGCATATCGCATATTGATCGAACTGGCAATTACATTTAAAAGGGCTGTCAGTGTGTCCTTACTGAGGTCCTTATGATAATGCACCAAAGATGTGATTTTGTGTGTGTTCTCATAAATTAAAGATATAAAACATAACGACCAGACTTTTCATTCTGTTGTCTGGGCCATGCTCGAGTGCTGGGACTTGTGGGTGCTAGGGGGTCAAAAATTGAGCGTGGGGATTTGCGATGGCCCCGCATCAGCTGCGTGTTCTGTTTTTCTTTATTTTGATGCTCTTTAAAGATATTATGTAGACACATGTTGTTATGCTGTCGAACTCAAGTTAAACCACAACATGTAACACACCCTCCACGATGGAACACACACTCTCTCCATTTGGGAAAGCCCGGCACAATTCAAGAATCGAATCAAGCATCGGGTACACGTATGTAAGGCACATTATGCGTAACACTTTGTACAATAAAGCTTAATTTTTTAGCCTGAACTAGTGTAAGGAAAATTAGTTCTGTAGCATGTGGGTTCAGCTCTGTTAAAACCCAATATTCTGACAAAAGAATAAATGCAGTTTATATTTTCTCAATAAGATATAGCTATAGCGATATTTTATTGGAAAAAACACATAAACTTCATTTATGGCATCTTATAGATTGTTGTAACCGTTTGTTTCGCTGCGATCGAACTTACTATTAATTGTATTGACATGGTTTCTGTGACGTCAGTGTCATGTTATGTAACACCAACGTCACGTTATCAAAGTAGACCCTAGGTCTGATTCCACAGTATTCAATGGAATTGGCAGAGGCAGTTACGATTGAGATTCTCTCGAGTGGTTATCAGGTTTACAAGTGTAACAAACAGCTATACTCGTACATATTAAATCCACAATTGAACTGCAGCCGAATATCTTTTTAAAGATATTTCTTGTTTCCTTTGATTGCTTTTTAAAAGCAGCCAACTTGTTTTGTAAAAGAAACTGTTGAACTCCAGTCATGCTTTTCGTACGAAATGGCCCTAGGGAAATTCCTTTGAAGACAGAGTTAACCCTAGAAAAAAATATGAAAACTCTTTTTACGATTTTTTTGTGTCTAAATCTGTAAAATATGCTGTATGGTCACTGTACACTTGTATGATAAGTACCAGCATCTCCATAGCTGGAACAAATACTGTTGCAATTTTGCAAAGCTGTTTTACAACATTTTTAACTGAAAATCTTATTATATTTAATTAATTTCAGGTCCAGACGACTGAATACTACTGCAGCTACAAGTCCATTTGAACAGAAGAACAGAAAGATGACACGAAGCAATGATCTGGAATTGGAGACTATTGAATTGGTAGGTACTTTTCTGTTTATATGGTACTCTGATGTACAATATGCGTCTATCTTTATTTTGTTGTGGGTTTAAATGGAATCTAAAGTTGCGCTTGTTGTAACAGGTTCCTACTGCGAATTGTTAACGTGTATCGTCGTCATGCCCGTGGTGGGTGGGGTAAAAGGGACTAAAGTGCGCTTGTCGTTAGAGGTACCTCCTCTGATTTTTAACGTGTATCAACGTCGTCGTTTTGTGTGTTTTGTGTGTGTTCGTTGGGGGGTAAAAGGGAATTTAAAACTGCTGCGCTTGTCCTTAAATGTACCTCCTCCTATTCGTTTACGTGTATCAACGTCATATTTTAGGGGTGGGGAAAATGAATGTAAATCCACGCTTTTCGTTACAGGTACCTCCTCCAATTTGTTAACGTGTATCAAAGTTTTCTTTTTGTTTTACATATATATTGTCAGGTGACGTGTCCTACAAAATAGAGGGCAGACAGAGAAGAAAGTCTCATTGAAGTGGAAGACGTATCGTATGTATTGGCTATGTAAGCTTCCTCTCAAAAGTCTTTCAGGAATAGCCCCAGAGTGTCAAACAGTTTGGATCTAGATCAGGTTATATATTTTTTCGGTCTGATCTGGACCCAAACCGGCAAAGGTTATCAGCAGATGACAGAAGTCAGCAAAGCATTTCACATGAGTATGAAGGTGCTTGGCATTGGGTCACATTACATGTTGAAGTTATGTTTTAATGTTAGACCAAGCGAAAATGACCAGAAAATCCACATTCACATATTATAAACAAGAGTGCGCATCAGTAATAACATCATTAAATACTTGTAATGGATACTTTGTATGGTCACCAAATGGACCAAGCATAGGTCAGCTTTGATTTGTAAAACAAGGGGAAAACCCAGGGAAGTTCACAATCACTGAGTATGAACCACATGAACAAATAACATCATTAAATGTAGGTTAGGAAGTTTTTGTATGAATATACAGGACTCAAATAATAGTAGGCTTTGGCATGTAAAAGAAAGTGAAATAACCAGGAAGTTTCACAATCACAGATCGCAAATTGATATGCCTTCATTTTTGGCCATTCTGATAGTATATTTTATCACCAAAGCAAACACAGATGGATACTTCTGTGGCTGGTGTACTTGCTGGAGAAACGCCTTATATGCCTCATCTTCACAAAAGAAATGAAATTGGTGTAATTATTTCATATGCGTTAATCACTATTAAACCATGCATGCCTAATGGGACTGCGAAACTACTATTTTGGTACACTCACCTAATTCCATACTCTACGTAAGTGAACAGCAAATGCACTGATGAGACTGAGCAGATGCGCAGGCTCGCCTGAGCCTTCACTGTATACTTGTATGATAAGTACCAGCATCTCCATAGCTGGAACAAATACTGTTGCAATTTTGCAAAGCTGTTTTAGAACGTTTTTAACTGAAAATCTTATTATATTTAAATAATCTCAGGTACAGGCGACTGAATACTACTGCAGCTACAAGTCCATTTGAACAGAAGAACAGAAAGACGACACAAAGCAATGATCTGGAGTTGGAGACTATTGAATTGGTAGGTATTTTTCTGTTTATATGGTACTCTGATGTACAATATGCGTCCATCTTTATTTTGTGGGGGGTTTAAAGGGAATCTTAAGTTCGTTACAGGTACCTACTGCGAATTGTTAACGTGTATTATCGTCGTCGTGCCCTTGGCGGGTGGGGTAAAAGGGACTAAAATGCTCTTGTCGTTAGAGGTACCTCCTTCCATTTTTACGTGTATCAACGTCGTCGTTTTGTGTGTGTGTGCGTTTGGGGGACTAAAAGGGAATTTAAAACTGCTGTGCTTGTCCCTAAATGTACCTCCTCCAATTTGTTATCGTGTATCAACGTTGTAATTTTTGTAGGGGTGGGAAAGACGACTGAATACTACTGTAGCTACAAGTCCATTTGAACAGAAGAACAGAAAGACGACACAATGCAATGATCTGGAGTAGGAGACTATTGAAATGGTAGGTATTTTTCTGTTTATATGGTACTCTGATGTACAATATGCGTCCATCTTAATTTTGTAGTGGGTTTAAAGGGAATCAAAAGTTGTGCTTGTCGTTACAGGTAACTACTGCGAATTGTTATCGTGTATTAGCGTCGTCGTGCCCCTGGTGGGTGGGGTAAAAGGGACTAAAATGCGCTTGTCGTTAGAGGTACCTCCTCCGATTTTTAACGTGTATCAACGTCGTCGTTTTGTGTGTGTGCATTTGGGGGGACTAAAAGGGAATTTAAAACTGATGTGCTTGTCCTTAAATGTACCTCCTCCAATTCGTTAACGTGTTTCAACGTCGTCCTTTTTGTAGGGGTGGGAAAAATGAATGTTAATCCGAGCTTTTCGATACAGGTACTTCCACTAATTTGTTAACGTGTTTCAACGTTTTCTTTTTGTTTTACATATATATTGTCAGGTGACGTGTCCTACAAAATAAAATGCAGACAGAAAATAAAGTCTCATTGAAACGGAAGACGTATCGTATGTATTGGCTACGTAAGCTTTCTCTCAAAATTCTTTCAGGAATAGTCCCAGAGTGTCAAACAGTTTGGATCTAGATCAGGTTGAATCTCTTTTCGGTCTGATCTGGACCCAAACCGTTTGCAAAGGTTATCAGCAGATGACAGAAGTTAGCAAAGCATTTCACATGAGTATGAAGGTGCTTGGCATTGGGTCACATAACATGTTGAAGTTATGTTTTAATGTTAGACCAAGCGAATATGACCAGAAAATCCACATTCACATATTATAAACAAGAGTGGGCATCAGTAATAACATCATTACATACTTGTAATGGATACTTCGTATGATCACTAAATGGACCAAGTATAGGTCAGCTTAATTTGTAAAACAAGGGGAAAACCCAGGGAAGTTCACAATCACTGAGTATGAACCACATGAACAAATAACATCATTAAATGTAGGTTAGGCAGATTTTGTATGGTTATACAGGACTTAAATATAAGTAGGCTTTGGCATGTAAAAGAAAGTGAAATAACCAGGAAGTTTCACAATCACAGATCGCAATATTGCCTTCATTTTTGGCCATTCTGATATTATATTTTATCACCAAAGCAAACACAGATGGGTACTACTGTGGCTGGTTACCTTGCTGAAGAAACACATTATATGCCTCATCTTCACAAAAGAAAGGAAATTGGTGTAATTATACCATATGCGTTAATCACTCTTAAACCATGCATAACTAATGGGACTGCAAAACTATTATTTTGGTTCACTCACCTAATTCCATACACTATGTAAGTGAACAGCAAATGCAGTGATGAGACTGAGCAGAAGCGCAGGCTCGCCTGGGCCTTAGCTGTACACTTGTATGATAAGTACCAGCATTTCCATTGCTAGAACAAATACTGTTGCAATTTCGCAAAGCTGTTTTAGAACGTTTTTAACTGAAAATCTTATTATATTTAATTAATTTCAGGTCCAGACGACTGAAAACTACTGCAGCTACAAGTCCATTTGAACAGAAGAACAGAAAGACGACATGAAGCAATGATCTGGAGTTGGAGACTATTGAAATGGTAGGTATTTTACTGTTTATATGGTACTCTGATGTACAATATGCGTCCATTTTTATTTTGTGGTGGGTTTAAAGGGAATCTAAAGTTGCACTTGTCAATACAGGTACCTACTGTGAATTGTTAACGTGTATTAGCGTCGTCGTGTCCTTGGTGGGTGGGGTAAAAAGGACTAAAATGCGCTTGTCGTTAGAAGTACCTCCTTCGGTTTTTAACGTGTATCAACGTCTTCGTTTTGTGTGTGTGCGTTGGGGGGACTAAAGGGAATTTGAAACTGCTGCGCTTGTTCTTAAATGTACCTCCTCCAATTCGATAACGTGTATCAACGTCCTCATTTTTGTAGGGGTGGGAAACTGAATGTTAATCCACGCTTTTCATTACAGGTACCTCCTCCAATTTGTTATCGTGTATCAACGTTTTCTTTTTGTTTTACATGTATATTGTCAGGTGACGTGTCCTACAAAATAGAGGACAGACAGAGAAGAAAGTCTCATTGAGGTGGAAGACGTATGGTATGTATTGGCTATGTATGCTTTCTCTCAAAATTCATTCAGGAATAGCCCCAGAGTGTCAAACAGTTTTGATCTAGATCAGGTTGAATCTTTTTTTGGTCTGATCTGGACCCAAACCATATGCAAAGGTTATCAGCAGATGACAGAAGTCAGCAAAGCATTTCACATGAGAATGAAGGTGCTTGGCATTGGGTCACATTACATGTCGAAGTTATGTTTTAATGTAAGACCAAGATTATATGACCACAAAAGACACATTCACATATTATAAACAAGAGAGTGCATCAGTAAAAACATCATTGAATGCCTTTTATCGTTACTTTGTATGATCACTAAATAGACCAAGTATAGGTCAGCTTGATTTGTAAAACAAGGGGAAAACCCAGAGAAGCTCACAATCACTGAGTATGAACCACATGAACAAATAACATCATTAAATTGGGTTGGGCAGATTTTGATTGATTATACAGGACTCAAATATAAGTATATTTCATTTGTGACCTCTCAGTATTGACCTTTGGTCGAGTCCATTTTTCTGGGTTGAGCAGATAATTTACCGTTAAATGTTTGTAAAATTTCTTTACAAAAATGTATATTCTTTAAAGCTATATTCAATTGATATCTGTTTTTATGGTCCAGTGGTTAAAACGCTTTTCTGAAACGTGTGAAGTCGTAAGTTCGAGCCTCAATTCGGACTTGTTTTTTCTTTCATTAATTTTATTGCATGTATTTATGTTTAATTATTTTGATATAGGAGATTAAGTTTTATATGTTATAAAATAATTTTTGCGTGTTTTTATTTGCAGTTGTATATTCTTCTGATGTTTTTGTTGTTTTGTTTTTTGTTTTGTTTTATATTTATTTAGCAATTTCATCACGGTACTAGGAATTTTCAAATTTCATCCTCGTTCTTGCTTGCTGTGTCTGTCGCGAAGTCATCATCATCTGAATCCAGATATATAACCACAGGTTCAGGCATCTCATCCCTCGCGATGTTACTGGCCCAATAATTCACCTTCTTCTTCTCTTCCACAATTTTCTGAGCGGTAGATCTGCTAACGCCAGTGAGTGCTGCAGTCCTGTCCCATACAAAATGTACCTGATTCAGTGACAGTTTTGTTCCAGACATCACCTTTTTAGAACATATTTGACTTCACTACAGCTGGTGATTTGGACTGTGTGGCGGCGGCGGTAGAACGACTCCCTGCCCTTCACTATATTGTAGATTTTATTTTCTTGTACTTTGGGATCATGGGATTCATTTGAGAACTTTGAAATTATTACAGTGTCACTGATGAGGCCTAAATGGCCGAAACTAGCTAGTCTGGCCCAGAAAACTTGCACACTCCAGTTTTAGTTCTTCCGTGCATTCTTTGCTTCCAAAGGATAACCATTTTAAAGAACATATTATTTTCCTCCTTGCAGTCTTGTATACGTTTTCAATAATAGCTCTTGCATCGTCGCTGTATCTCCATACAAGCTTCGCCATTTTACTGAGTGAAGTGGCTTTGCATGTGCATAATACATTAAAACATGTTTTTTCTGCAAACATGTAAATCACGAAAACTTACCTGTATTTGCGAACGAAAAAAAAAAACAATAAATAAAAAAAAGTTTTTTTATGGGGCTCGAACCCTCAACCTTGTTATCAGATTTTTTGAGTACAACCGTTATACTTACTGCGCCATCGAATCGCTTGTAAATGTTCACTTGTAAATAGGAATAACTGCATGACATAACGTTTTAACACCCCTATTTAATGGAGCAGTTCATTATTGTTAGTGCAGTCACGCCCTGATGCTTTTAAGGCTATAATAGGCTTTGGCATGTAAAAGAAAGTGAAAATAACCAGGAAGTTTCACAATCACAGATCACAAATTAAATTTGCCTTCATTTTTGACCATTCTGATAGTATATTTTATCACCAAAGCAAACACAGATGGGTACTATTGTGGCTGGTGTACTTGCTGGAGAAACGCCTTATATGCCTCATCTTTACAAAAGAAATGAAATTGGTGTAATTATTTCATATGCGTTAATCACTCTTAAACCATGCATACCTAATGGAACTGCCAACCTTTTCTTTTGGTACACTCTTTGACTCACCTAACTCTCAAACTCTATGTAAGTGAATAGCAAAGCCACTGATGAGACTAAGCAGATGTGCAGGCTCACCTGAGCCTTCGCTGTACACTTGTATGATAAGTTCCAGCATCTCCATAGCTGGATCAAATACTTTTGCAATTTTGCAAAGCTGTTTTAGAACGTTTTTAACTGAAAATCTTATTATATTTAATTAATTTCAGGTCCAGACGACTGAATACTACTGCAGCTACAAGTCCATTTGAACAGAAGAACAGAAGGACGACACAAAGCAATGATCTGGAGTTGGAGACTATTGAAATGGTAGGTATTTTTCTGTTCATATGGTACTCTGATGTACAACATGCGTCCATCTTTATTTTGTTGTGGGTTTAAAGGGAATCTAAAGTTGTGCTTGTCGTTACAGGTACCTACTGCGAAATGTTAACGTGTATCAACGTTCTCTTTTTGCTTTACATGTATATTGTCAGGTGACATATCCTACAAAATAGAGGACAGACAGAGAAGAAAGTCTCATTGAGGTGGAAGACGTATGGTATGCATTGGCTATGTAAGCTTTCTCTCAAAATTAATTCAAGAATAGCCCCAGAGTGTCAAACAGTTTGGATCTAGATCAGGTTGAATCTTTATTCGGTCTGATCTGGACCCAAACCGTTTGCAAAGGTTATCAGCAGATGACAGAAGTCAGCAAAGCATTTCACATGAGTATGAAGGTGCTTGGCATTGGGTCACATTACATGTTGAAGTTATGTTTTAATGTTAGACTAAGCAAATATGACCAGAAAATGCACATTTACATATTATAAACAAGAGTGCGCATCAGTAATAACATCATTAAATGCTTGTAATGGATACTTTGTATTGTCACCCAAATGGACCAAGTATAGGTCAGCTTTGATTTATAAAACTAGGGGAAAACCAAGGGAAGTTCACAATCACTGAGTATGAACCACATGAACGAATAACATCATTAAATATAGGTTAGGCAGATTTTGTATGATTATACAGGACTCAAATATAAGTAGGTTTTGGCATGTAAAAGAAAGTGAAAATAACCAGGAAGTTTCACAATCACAGATCGCAATATTGCCTTTATTTTTAGCCATTCTGATAGTATATTTTATCACCAAAGCAAACACAGATGGGTACTACTGTAGCTGGTGTACTTGCTGGAGAAATTCCTTATATGCCTCAGCTTCACAAAAGAAATGAAATTGGTGTAATTATTTCATACGCGTTAATCACTCTTAAAACATGCATACCTTATGGGACTGCAAACCTTTTATTTTGGCACACTCACCTAATTCCATACTCTATGTAAGTGAATAGCAAAGGCACTGATGAGACTGAGCAGATGTGCAGGCTCGCCTGAGCCTTCGCTGTACACTAGTATGATAAGTACCAGCATATCCATAGCTGGAACAAATACTGTTGCAATTTTGCAAAGATGGTTTAGAACTTTTTTACTGAAAATCTTATTATACTAATTAATTTCAGGTCCAGACGACTGAATACTATTGCAGCTACAAGTCCATTTGAACAGAAGAACAGAACGACGGCACAAAGCAATGCTCATTAGTCTATTGAAATGGTAGGTATTTTTTCTGTTTATATGGTATTCTTATTTACACTATGCGTCAATCTTTATTTTGTGATGGGGTCAAAGGGAATTTAAAGTTGCGCTGGTCTTTACAGGTATCTACTGCGAATTGTTAACGTGTATAAGCGTCGTCGTGTCTGTGGTGGGTGGGGTAAAAGGGACTATAAATGCGTTGTCGTTAGAGGTACCTCCTCCGATTCGTAACGTGTATTAACGTCGTCGTTTTGTGTGTGAGGGGGGAGGTAAACAGAATTTAAAACTGCTGCGCTTGTCATTAAAGGTACCTCCTCTAATTTGTTAACATGTATCAACGTCGTCATTTTTGTAGGGGTGGGGAAAATGAATGTAAAACCACGCTTTTCGTTACAGGTACCTCCTCCAATTTGTTAACATGTATCAACGTTTTGTTTTTTGGTTTACATATATATTGTCAGGTGACGTGTCCTAAAAAATACAGGGCAGACAGAGAAGAAAGTCTCATTGCGCCATTCTTCACTCTACTCTTTTCATCTCATCTTTCTCTTAGCAACAGGTCTGCGTCATTCTTAACTCTACTCATCCTGTCTTGTCTTTCTCTTAGCAACAGGTCTGCATCATTCTTAAATCTACTATTCTTGTCTTGTCTTACTCTTAGCAACAGATCTTCAGCATTCTTTACTCTGCTCTTCTTGTTTTGTCTTACCACTAGAGACAGGTCTGCGTCATTCCTTACTCTATTCCTCTTATCTTGTCTAATTCTAAGCGCCAGGACTGTGGCATTACTTACTCTACTCGTCTTGTCTTGTCTTACTATAAGCAACAGGTCTGCGTCATTCATTCCTCTACTCTTCTTGTCTTGTCTTACTTTTTAGCAATAGATCTGCATCATTCTATACTCTACTCATCTTGTCTTATCTTACTCTTAGCAACAGGCCTGTGTGGTTCCTTACTCTACTCTTCTTGCCTTGTTTTACCCTTAGCAACAGATCTGCATCATTCTTTACTCTGTTCATTCTCTTCTCATCCTACTTTTAGCAACAGTCCTGTGTCATTCTTCTCTTTACTCTTCTTGTTGTCTCTTAACCTCAGCAACAGATCTAGTTCATTCTTTACTCTGAGCAACATGTCTGTGCCATTCTTCACTCTACTCATCTTGTCTTTTCTTACTCTTAGCAACAGGTCTGTGTTATTCCTCACTCTACCCATCTGGTCTCATCTTACTCTTAGCAACAGGTCTGCATTATTTTTCTCTGTTCTCTTCTTATCTCTTCTTACTTTTAGCAACAGGTCTGCCTCATTCTTCACTCTACTCATCTTGTCTTGTCTCATTCTTAGCGACAGGACTGCGTCATTCTTCACTGTACTCTTCTCATCTCATCTTACTCTTAACAAAAGGTCTGCGCCATTCTTCACTCTACTCTTCTTGTCTTGTCTTACTCTTAGCAACTGGTCTGCGTCATTCTTTACTATACTAATATTGTTTTGTTTTACTCCTAGCAACAGGTATGACACTTTTTACTCTCTCTCCCTGTCTCATCTTACTCTTAGCAACAGGTCTGCTTCATTCTTTTCTCCACTGTTTTTGTATTGGCTTACTCTTAGCAACAGGTCTGCGTCGTTCCTTACCTTACTCTTCTTGTCTTTTCTTACTCTTAGCTACAGGTCTGTGCTATTGCTTACTCTACTCATCTTGTCTTGTCCTTCTCTTAGCAACAGGTCTGCGTCATTCTTCACTCTACTCTTCTCATCTCGTCTTACTTTTAGTAACAGGTCTGCGCCATTTTTTAATCTACTCATCTTGTCTTGTCTTACTCCTAGCAACAGGTCCGGTTCATTCTTTACTCTTCTCCTCTTGTCTTGTCTAACTCTTGGCAACAGATCTGCACCATTCCTTAATCTACTCTTCTTGTCTTGTTTTACATTTAGCAACAGGTCAGTGCCATTCTTTACTCTACTCGTCTTGTCTTACTCTTAGCAACAGGTCTGCTTTATCCTTCAATCTACTCATCTAGTATTGTCTTACTCTTAACAACAGGTCTGTGTCATTCTTTACTCTACTCTTCTTGGTTTGTCTTGCCATAAGCAACAGGTCTGCGTCATTCCTTACTTAACTCTTTTTGTCTTGTCTAACTCTAAGCAACAGGTCTGCGTCATTCCTTACTCTACTCATCTTGTCTTGCCTTACTCTTAGCAACAGGTCTGCGTCATTCATTACTCTACTCTTCTACACTTCTCATCTTGTCTTGTCTTACTATAAGCAACAGGTCTGCGTCTTTCTTTACTCTGCTCTTTGTGCCTTGTCTTACTCTTAGCAACTAATCTGTGCCATTCTTCACTCTACTCATCTTGTTTTTTCTTACTCTTAGCAACAGGTCAGTGCCATTCTTCACTCTACTCATCTTGTTTTTTCTTACTGTTAGCAACAGGTCTGTGCCATTCCTCACTCTACTCATCTTGTTTTTTCTTACTCTTAGCAACAAATCTGTGCCATTCTTCACTCTACTCATCTTGTTTTTTCTTACTGTTAGCAACAGGTCTGTGCCATTCCTCACTCTAATCTTCTGGTCTCATCTTACTCTTAGCAACAAGTCTGCATCATTTTTCGTTTACTCTTCTGGTCGCGTCGTACTCTTAGCAACATGTCTGCGTCATTTTCACTCTACTCATCTTTTCTTATTCTTAGCAACAGGTCTGCATTTTTCTTCACTCTACTCTTCTCATCTCATCTTACTCTTAGCAACAGGTCTGCGTCATTCTTCACTCTACTCTTCTTGTCTTGTCTTACTCTTAGCAACAGGTCTGTGTCATTCTTCACTCTACTCTTCTTGTCTCATCTTACTCTTAGCAACAGGTCTAAGTCATTCTTACTCTACTCATCTTGTCTTGACTTAATTTAGCAACAGGTCTGCGTTATTCTTCACTCTACTCTTCTCATATCATCTTACTCTTAGCAACCTATCTGCTTTATTCTTCACCCTTCTCTTCTTGTCTTTTCTTATTCTTTGCCACAGGTCTGTATTTTCTTATTCTTCGCCACAGGTCTGCGTCATTCTTTACTCTACTCTTCTGATCTCATTCTACTTTTAGCAACAGGTCTGCGTCATTCTTCACTCTACTAATCTTGTCTTGTCTCTTTCTTAACAAAAGGTCTGCATCATTCTTCACTCTACTCTTCTCATCTCATCTTACTCTTAGCAACAGGGCTGCGTCATTCTTCACTCTACTCATCTAGTCTCATCTTACTCTTAGCAACAGGTCTGCGACATTATTCACTCTACTGATCTTGTCTCATCTTACTCTTAGCAACAGGTCTGCGTCATTATTTACTCTACTCATTATGTCTCGTCTTACTCTAAGCAACAGGTCTGCGTCATTCTATACTCTACCCATCTTGTCTTGTCTTATTCTAAGAAATAGTTTTGCGTCATTCTTCACTCTACTCTTCTTGTCTTGCCATACTCTTAGCAACAGGTCTGTGTCATTCTTCATACTACTCTTCTTGTCTAATCTTACTCTTAGCAACAAGTCTAAGTCATTCTTCACTCTACTCATCTTATCTTGTCTTACTCTTACCAACAGGTCTGCGTCATTCTTTGCTCTACACTTCTGGTCTTGTCTAACTCTTAGCAAAGGGTCTATGTCATTCTTCACTCTAATCTTCTTATCTCATCTTACTCTTAACAACAGGTCTGAGTCTTTCTTACTCTACTCAGCTAGTCTCATTTTACTCTAAGCAACATGTCTGCATCATTTTTCTCTGTACGCTTCTTATCTCTTCTTACTCTTAGCAAGATCTCACAGTCATTCTTACTCTACTCATCTTAATTCATCTTACTCTTAGCAACATGTCTGCATCATTTTTCTCTGTACGCTTCTCATCTCTTCTTACTCTTAGCAACATGTCTGCATCATTCTTTTTTTTGGCTCTTCTTGTCTCCTCTAACCCTTAGGAACAGGTCTGCGTCATTCTTAAGTTTACTTATCTCATCTCATCTTACTCTTAGCAACAGATCTGCGTCATTCTTCACTCTACTCTTCTCGTCTTGTCTTACTCTTTGCAACAGGTCTGCGTCATTATTTACTCTACTGATCTTGTCTCGTCTTACTCTTAGCAGCAGGTCTGCGTCATTATTTGCTCTACTCATTCTGTCTCATCTTACTCTTAGCAACAGGTCTAAGTCATTCTTACTCTACTAATCTTGTCTTGTCTTATTCTTAGCAATAGATCTGCGTTATTCTTCTCTCTGCTCTTCTTGTCTTGTCTTGCTCTTAGCAACAGGTCTGCGTCATTTTTTACTCTTCTTTTTATTGTCTTGTCTTACTCTTATCAATGGGTCTATGTCATTCTTAACTCTACTCTTCTTATCTCATCTTACTCTTAGCAACAGGTCTGAGTCATTCTAACTCTACTCTTCTCATCTCATCTTACTCTTAGCAACAGGTCTGCGCCATTCTATGTCATTCTCCACTCTACTCTTCTTATCTCATCTTACTCTTGACAACAGGTCAGAGTCTTTCTTACTCTACTCATCTAGTCTCATTTTACTCTTAGCAACAAGTCTTAGTCATTCTTCACTCTACTCATCTTATCTTGTCTTACTCTTACCAACAGGTCTGCGTCATTCTTTACTCTACACTTCTGGTCTTGTCTTACTCTTAGCAAAGGGTCTATGTCATTCTTCACTCTACTCTTCTTATCTCATCTTACTCTTAACAACAGGTCTGAGTCTTTCTTACTCTACTCAGCTAATCTCATTTTACTCTAAGCAACATGTCTGCATCATTTTTCTCTGTACGCTTCTTATCTCTTCTTACTCTAAGCAACATGTCCCAGTCATTCTAACTCTACTCAAAGTAATTCATCTTACTCTCAGCAAAATGTCTGCATCATTTTTCTCTTTACGCTTCTCATCTCTTCTTACTCTTAGCAACATGTCTGCATCATTCTTCTTTTTGGCTCTTCTTGTCTCCTCTAACCCTTAGGAACAGGCCTGCGTCATTCATAACTCTACTCTTCGCATCTCATCTTACTCTTAGCAACAGATCTGCGTTATTCTTCACTCTACTCTTCTTGTCTTGTCTTACTCTTTGCAACAGGTCTGCGTCATTATTTACTCTACTGATCTTGTCTCGTCTTACTCTTAGCAGCAGGTCTGTGTCATTATTTGCTCTACTCATTCTGTCTCATCTTACTCTTAGCAACAGGTCTAAGTCATTCTTACTCTACTAATCTTGTCTTGTCTTATTCTTAGCAATAGATCTGCGTTATTCTTCACTCTGCTCTTCTTGTCTTGTCTTGCTCTTAGCAACAGGTCTGCGTCATTTTTTACTCTTCTTTTTATTGTCTTGTCTTACTCTTATCAATGGGTCTATGTCATTCTTAACTCTACTCTTCTTATCTCATCTTACTCTTAGCAACAGGTCTGAGTCATTCTAACTCTACTCTTCTGATCTCATCTTTCTCATAGCAACAGGTCTGCGCCATTCTATGTCATTCTCCACTCTACTCTTCTTATCTCATCTTACTCTTGACAACAGGTCAGAGTCTTTCTTACTCTACTCATCTAGTCTCATTTTACTCTTAGCAACAAGTCTTAGTCATTTTTCACTCTACTCATCTTATCTTGTCTTACTCTTACCAACAGGTCTGCGTCATTCTTTACTCTACACTTCTGGTCTTGTCTTACTCTTAGCAAAGGGTCTATGTCATTCTTCACTCTACTCTTCTTATCTCATCTTACTCTTAACAACAGGTCTGAGTCTTTCTTACTCTAATCAGCTAGTCTCATTTTACTCTTAGCAACATGTCTGTATCATTTTTCTCTGTACGCTTCTTATCTCTTCTTACTCTAAGCAACATGTCCCAGTCATTCTAACTCTACTCGAAGTAATTCATCTTACTCTCAGCAAAATGTCTGCATCATTTTTCTCTTTACGCTTCTCATCTCTTCTTACTCTTAGCAACATGTCTGCATCATTCTTCTTCCTACTCTTCTCGTCTCATCTTACCCTCAGCAACAGGTCTGCGTCATTCTTCGCTCTACCCTTCTCATCTCATCTTACTCTAAGCAACAGGTCTGAGTCATTCATCACTCTACTCTTCTTCTCTTGTCTTACTCTTTGCAACAGGTCTGCGTCATTATTTACTCTACTGATCTTGTCTCCTCTTACTCGTAGCAACAGGTCTGAGTAATAATTTCCTCTACTTAATCTGTCTCGTCTTACTCTTCGCAAGAGGTCTGTGACATTCTTTACCCTACCCTTCTTGTCTTGTCTTACTCTTAGCAACAGGTCTGCCTCATTCTTCACCATACTCTTCTTGTTTCATCTTACTCTTAGCAACAGGTCTGCGTCATTCTTCAACCTACTTTTCTTGTCTTGTCTTACTCTTAGCAACAGGTCTGTGCATTCTTTACTCTACTCTTCTTGTCTTGTCTTACTCTTAGCAATGGGTCTATGTCATTCTTCACTCTACTCTTCTTATCTCATCTTATTCTTAGCAACAGGTCTGAGTCATTCTAACTCTATCTTTTCATCTCATCTTACTCTAAGCAACAGGTCTGCATCATTTTTTACTCTACTCTTCTCATCTCATCTTACCCTTAGCAACAGGTCTGCATCATTCTTCACTCTACTCTTCTCATCTCATCTTACCCTTAGTAACAGGTCTGCGCCATTCTTCACTCTTCTCTTCTTGTCTTGTCTTACTCTTAGCAACAGGTCTGCGTCATTATTTACTCTACTGATCTTGTCTCATCTTACTCTTAGAAACAGGTCTGCGTCATTATTTACGCTACTCATTCTGTCTTATCTTACTCTTAGCAACAGGTCTGCGTCATTCTTTTCTCTACTCATCTTGTTTTGTCTTACTCAAAGAAACAGGTCTGCATCATTCTTCACTCTACTCTTCTCATCTCATCTTACTCTTAACAACAGGTCTGCGCCATTCTTCACTCTACTCTTCTTGTCTTGTCTTACTCTTAGCAACAGGTCTACATCATTTTACTCTTACTTCTGGTCTTGTCTTACTTTAAGCAACGGGTCAATGTCATCTTTCACTCTACTCTTCTTATCTCATTTTACTCTTGACAACAGGTCAGAGTTTCTTTCTCTACATAGCTAGTCTCATTTTACTCTTAGCAACATGTCTGCATCATTTTTCTCTGTACGCTTCTTATCTCTTCTTACTCTTAGCAACATGTCTGCGTCATTATTTACTCTACTCAACGTAATTCATCTTATTCTTAGCAAAATGTCTGCATCATTTTTCTATTTACGCTTCTCATCTCTTCTTACTCTTAGCAACATGTCTGCATCATTCTTGTTCCTACTCTTCTTGTCTCCTCTAACCCTCAGCAACAGGTCTGCGTCATTCTTCACTCTACTCTTCTCATCTCATCCTACTCTTAGCAACAGGTCTGCGTCATTCTTAACTCTACTCTTCTTGTCTTGTCTTACTCTTTGCAACAGGTCTGCGTCATCATTTACTCTACTTGTCTTGTCTTGTCTTACTTTTAGCAACAGGTCTGAGTCATTATTTACTCTACTTATTCTGTCTCGTGTTACTCTTCGCAACAGGTCTGTGACATTCTTCACCCTACTCTTCTTGTCTTGTCTTACTCTTAGCAACAGGTCTGCGTCATTCTTCACCATACTCTTCTTGTATCATCTTACTCTTAGCAACAGGTCTAAGTCATTCTTACACTACTCATCTTGTCTTGTCTTCTTCTTAGCAACAGGTCTGCGTTATTCTTCACTCCACTCTTCTCATCTCATCTTACTCTTAGCAACAGGTCTGCGTCATTCTTCATTCTACTCTTCTTGTCTTGTCTTACTCTTAGCAACAGGTCTGTGCATTTTTTACTCTACTCTTCTTGTCTTGTTTTACTCTTAGCAATGGGTCTATGTCATTCTTCACTCTACTCTTCTTATCTCATCTTACTCTTTGCAACAGGTCTGAGTCATTCTTACTCTATTCTTCTCATCTCATCTTACTCTAAGCAACAGGTCTGCATCATTCTTCACTCTACTCTTCTCATCTCATCTTACCCTTAGCAACAGGTCTGCACCATTCTTCACTCTACTCTTCTCATCTCATCTTACCCTCAGCAACAGGTCTGCGCCATTCTTCACTCTTCTCTTCTTGTCTTGTCTTACTCTTAGCAACAGGTCTGCGTCATTATGTACTCTACTGATCTTGTCTCATCTTACTCTTAGCAACAGGTCTGCGTCATTATTTACGCTGCTCATTCTGTCTTATCTTACTCTAAGCAACAGCTCTGCATCATTCTTTTCTCTACTCATCTTGTCTTGTCTTACTCAAAGGAACAGGTATGCGTCATTCTTCACTCTACTCTTCCTATCTTGTTTTACTCTTAGCAACAGGTCTGTGTCATTCTTCACTCTACTCTTCTTGTCTCATCTTACTCTTAGCAACAGGTTTAATTCATTCTTACTCTACGCATCTTGTCTCGTCTTACTCGTAGCAACAGGTCTGCTTCATTATTTACTCTACTTATTCTGTCTCGTCTTACTCTTCGCAACAGGTCTGTGACATTCTTCACCCTACTCTTCTAGTCGTGTCTTACTCTTAGCAACAGGTCTGTGTCATTCTTCGTTTTACTTTTCTCATCTCATCTTTCTCTTAGCAACAGGTCTGCATCTCATCTTACCCCAAGCAACAGGTCTGCATCATTCTTCACTCTACTCTTCTCATCTAATCTTACTCTTAGCAACAGGTCTGCGTCATTCTTCACTCTACTCTTCTTGTCTTTTTTTACTTTTAGCAACATGTCTGTGTCATTCTTCACTCTACTCTTCTTGTCTCATCTTACTCTTAGCAACAGGTTTAAATCATTCTTACTCTACGCATCTTGTCTTGTCTTATTCTTAGCAACAGGTCTGTGTTATTCTTCACTCTACTTATTTCATCTCATTTTACTCTAAGCAACAGGTCTGTGTCATTCTTTACCCTACTCTTCTTGTCTTTTCTTACTCTTAGCAACAGTTCTGCATCATTCTTTACTCTACTCTTCTCTTTTCACCTTACCCTTAGCAACAGGTCTGCATGATTCTTTACTGTACTCTTCTCTTCTCATCCTACTTTTAGCAACAGGTCTGCGTCATTCTTTACTCCTCTCATCTTGTCTTATTCTTAGCAACATGTCTGCGTCATTCTTCATTCTACTTTTATCATCTCATCTAACTCTACTCTCCTTTTCTTGTCTTACTCTTAGCAACAGGTCTGCGACATTATTTACTCTACTGATCTTGTCACGTCTTACTCTTAGCAAAAGGTCTGCGTCATTCTATACTCTACTCATCTTGTCTTGTCTTTTCTAAGAAACAGGTCTGCGTTATTCTTCACTCTACTCTTCTCATCTCATCTTACCCTAAGCAACAGGTCTGCATCATTCTTCACTCTACCCTTCTCATATCATCTTACTCTTAGCAACAGGTCTGCGCCATTCTTCACTCTACTCTTCTTGTCTTGTCTTACTCTTAGCAACAGTTCTGCATCATTTTTACTCTACACTTCTGGTCTTGTCTTACTCTAAGCAAAGGGTCTATGTCATTCTTCACTCTACTCTTCTTATTTCATCTTACTCTTTACAACAGGTCAGAGTCTTTCTTATTCTACTCATCTAGTCTCATTTTACTCTTAGCAACATGTCTGCATCATTTTTTTCTGTACGCTTCTTATCTCTTCTTACTCTCAGAACATGTCCCAGTCATTCTTACTCTACTCAATTTAATTCATCTTACTCTTAGCAACATGTCTGCATCATTTTTTTCTTTACGCTTCTCATCTCTTCTTACTCTTAGCAACATGTCTGCATCATTCTTGTTCCTACTCTATCGGTCTCCTCTTACCCTCAGCAACAGGTCTGCGTCATTCTTCGCTCTACTCTTCTCATCTCATCTTACTCTTAGCAACAGGTCTGCGTCATTCTTCACTCTACTCGTCTTGTCTTGTCTTACTCTTTGCAACAGGTCTGCGTCATTATTTACTCTACTTGTCTTGTCTTGTCTTACTTTTAGCAACAGGTCTGAGTCATTATTTACTCTACTTATTCTGTCTCGTGTTACTCTTCGCAACAGGTCTGTGACATTCTTCACCCTACTCTTCTTGTCTTGTCTTACTCTTAGCAACAGGTCTGCGTCATTCTTCACCATACTCTTCTTGTATCATCTTACTCTTAGCAACAGGTCTAAGTCATTCTTACACTACTCATCTTGTCTTGTCTTCTTCTTAGCAACAGGTCTGCGTTATTCTTCACTCCACTCTTCTCATCTCATCTTACTCTTAGCAACAGGTCTGCGTCATTCTTCATTCTACTCTTCTTGTCTTGTCTTACTCTTAGCAACAGGTCTGTGCATTTTTTACTCTACTCTTCTTGTCTTGTTTTACTCTTAGCAATGGGTCTATGTCATTCTTCACTCTACTCTTCTTATCTCATCTTACTCTTTGCAACAGGTCTGAGTCATTCTTACTCTATTCTTCTCATCTCATCTTACTCTAAGCAACAGGTCTGCATCATTCTTCACTCTACTCTTCTCATCTCATCTTACCCTTAGCAACAGGTCTGCACCATTCTTCACTCTACTCTTCTCATCTCATCTTACCCTCAGCAACAGGTCTGCGCCATTCTTCACTCTTCTCTTCTTGTCTTGTCTTACTCTTAGCAACAGGTCTGCGTCATTATGTACTCTACTTATCTTGTCTCATCTTACTCTTAGCAACAGGTCTGCGTCATTATTTACGCTGCTCATTCTGTCTTATCTTACTCTAAGCAACAGCTCTGCATCATTCTTTTCTCTACTCATCTTGTCTTGTCTTACTCAAAGGAACAGGTATGCGTCATTCTTCACTCTACTCTTCCTATCTTGTTTTACTCTTAGCAACAGGTCTGTGTCATTCTTCACTCTACTCTTCTTGTCTCATCTTACTCTTAGCAACAGGTTTAAGTCATTCTTACTCTACGCATCTTGTCTCGTCTTACTCGTAGCAACAGGTCTGCTTCATTATTTACTCTACTTATTCTGTCTCGTCTTACTCTTCGCAACAGGTCTGTGACATTCTTCACCCTACTCTTCTAGTCGTGTCTTACTCTTCGCAACAGGTCTGTGACATTCTTCACCCTACTCTTCTAGTCGTGTCTTACTCTTAGCAACAGGTCTGTGTCATTCTTCGTTTTACTTTTCTCATCTCATCTTTCTCTTAGCAACAGGTCTGCATCTCATCTTACCCCAAGCAACAGGTCTGCATCATTCTTCACTCTACTCTTCTCATCTAATCTTACTCTTAGCAACAGGTCTGCGTCATTCTTCACTCTACTCTTCTTGTCTTTTTTTACTTTTAGCAACATGTCTGTGTCATTCTTCACTCTACTCTTCTTGTCTCATCTTACTCTTAGCAACAGGTTTAAATCATTCTTACTCTACGCATCTTGTCTTGTCTTATTCTTAGCAAAAGGTCTGTGTTATTCTTCACTCTACTTATTTCATCTCATTTTACTCTAAGCAACAGGTCTGTGTCATTCTTTACCCTACTCTTCTTGTCTTTTCTTACTCTTAGCAACAGTTCTGCATCATTCTTTACTCTACTCTTCTCTTTTCACCTTACCCTTAGCAACAGGTCTGCATGATTCTTTACTGTACTCTTCTCTTCTCATCCTACTTTTAGCAACAGGTCTGCGTCATTCTTTACTCCTCTCATCTTGTCTTATTCTTAGCAACATGTCTGCGTCATTCTTCATTCTACTTTTATCATCTCATCTAACTCTACTCTCCTTTTCTTGTCTTACTCTTAGCAACAGGTCTGCGACATTATTTACTCTACTGATCTTGTCACGTCTTACTCTTAGCAAAAGGTCTGCGTCATTCTATACTCTACTCATCTTGTCTTGTCTTTTCTAAGAAACAGGTCTGCGTTATTCTTCACTCTACTCTTCTCATCTCATCTTACCCTAAGCAACAGGTCTGCATCATTCTTCACTCTACCCTTCTCATATCATCTTACTCTTAGCAACAGGTCTGCGCCATTCTTCACTCTACTCTTCTTGTCTTGTCTTACTCTTAGCAACAGTTCTGCATCATTTTTACTCTACACTTCTGGTCTTGTCTTACTCTAAGCAAAGGGTCTATGTCATTCTTCACTCTACTCTTCTTATTTCATCTTACTCTTTACAACAGGTCAGAGTCTTTCTTATTCTACTCATCTAGTCTCATTTTACTCTTAGCAACATGTCTGCATCATTTTTTTCTGTACGCTTCTTATCTCTTCTTACTCTCAGCAACATGTCCCAGTCATTCTTACTCTACTCAATTTAATTCATCTTACTCTTAGCAACATGTCTGCATCATTTTTTTCTTTACGCTTCTCATCTCTTCTTACTCTTAGCAACATGTCTGCATCATTCTTGTTCCTACTCTATCGGTCTCCTCTTACCCTCAGCAACAGGTCTGCGTCATTCTTCGCTCTACTCTTCTCATCTCATCTTACTCTTAGCAACAGGTCTGCGTCATTCTTCACTCTACTCGTCTTGTCTTGTCTTACTCTTTGCAACAGGTCTGCGTCATTATTTACTCTACTGATCTTGTCTCGTCTTACTCGTAGCAACAGGTCTGAGTCATTATTTACTCTACTTATTCTGTCTCATCTTACTCTTCGCAAGAGGTCTGTGACATTCTTTACCCTACTCTTCTTGTCTTGTCTTACTCTTAGCAACAGGTCTAAGTCATTCTTACACTACTCGTCTTGTCTTGTCTTCTTCTTAGCAACAGGTCTTCGTTATTCTTCACTAAACTCTTCTTATCTCATCCTACTCTTAGCAACATGTCTGCATCATTCTTCGCCCTACTCTTCTTGTCTTGTCTTACTCTTAGCAACAGGTCTGCGTCATTCTTTACTCTACTCTTCTTGTCTTGTCTTACTCTTAGCAACGGGTCTATGTCATTCTTCACTCTACTCTTCTCATCTCATCTTACCCTTAGCAACAGGTCTGCATCATTCTTCACTCTTCTCATCTTAAATCATCTAACCCTTAGCAACCGGTACTGCATCATTCTTTACTCTGCTCTTCTCTTCTCATCCTACTTTTAGTTACAGTCATGCGTCATTCTTCTCTCTACTCTTCTTGTCTTGTATAACTCTTAGCAACAGGTCTGCGTCATTCTTCACTCTACTCTTGTTGTCTAATCTTACCCTTAGCAACAGGTTTGCATCATTCTTTACTCTGTTCTTCTCTTCTCATCCTACTTTTAGCAACAGTCCTGTGTCATTCTTCTCTCTACTCTTCTTGTTGTCTCTTACCCTCAGCAACAGATCTAGTTCATTCTTTACTCTACTCTTCTCATCTCATCTTACCCTAAGCAACAGGTCTGTGTCATTCTTCTCTCTACTATTCAGGTCTCATCTTACTTGTAGAAACAGGTCTGCACAATTCTTTTTTTCTACTCATCTAGTCCCATCTTACCCATAGCAACATGTCTGTGCCATTCGTCTATACTATTCAGGTCTCATCTAACTTGTAGAAACAGGTCTGCATCATTATTCTTTCTACTCTCATTGTCTTGTATCATTCTTAGCGACAGGTCTGTGTCATTCTTCTATCTAATTTTCTTGTCTCATCTTACTTTTAACAACATGTTTTCATCGTGCTTCCCTTTTCTCTTCTTGTCTCATCTAATTCTTAGGTACAGCTACATGTCTGCGCCATTCTTGTCTCTACTCAACCTATTTTATCCTACTCTTAGTAACAGGTCTGTGTCACTCTTCTCTCTACTCTTCTTGTCTCATCGTACTCTAAGCAACAGATCTGTGGCATTCTTCTCTCAACTATTCTTATCTCGTTTTACCCTAAGCAACAGGTCTGTGACATTGTTCTCTCAACTCTACTTGCCTTGTCGTTCTTTTAAAAACATGTCTGCACTCTTTCATCTTACTCTAAACAACAAGTCTATGTAATTCTTCGCTCTACTCTTCTACTCTTATCTTACTCCATGCAATACATCTATGTAATTCTTCTCTCTATTGGTCTTGTCTCATCTTACTCCTAGCAGCATGTCTTTGCAATCTTCTCCGTACTCTTCTAATATCATCTTGCTTTAAGAAACAGGTCTGTGTCATTCAACTCTTTTCTCATCTCATCTCGTCTATTTCTAAGCAACAGGTCTGCATCTTTTTCTTAGCGCGACGTCTGCGCCATTTTTCTCTATTCTTCTTGTTTCATTTTACTCTTAGCAACATGTCTGCGCCATTTTCTCTGTACGCTTCTATTCTCTTCTTACTCTAAAGCAACAGATCTGTGTTATTCTTCTCTCTACTCTTCTTACTCTTCACAAGAAGTCTGCGCCATTCTTTTCTCTATTCTACTTGTCTCATCCTACTTTAAGCAACAGGTCTGCGTCATTCTTAAATCTACTCTTCTGGTCTTGTCTTACTCTTAGAAACAGGTCTGCTTTATTCTTTACTCTACTCTTCTTGTCTTGTCTTACTCTTAGCACCAGGTCTTGTTCATTCTTTAATCGACTCTTCTTGTCTTGTCTTACTCTTAGCAACAGGTCTGCTTCATTCTTTACACTACTCCTCTTGTCTCGTCTTACTCTTAGCAACATGTCTGGTTCTTTCTTTACTCTAATCTTCTTGTCTTGTCTTACTCTTAGCAACATTTCTGCGTCATGCTTCACTCTCATCATCTTGTCTCATCTTACTCTTAGCAACAGGTCTGCTTTATTCTTTACTATACTCTTCTTGTCTAGTCTTACTCTTAGCAACAGTTCTACGCCATTCTCCATTCTACTCCTCTTATCTCTTCTTACTCTTAGCAACAGGTCTTCGCCATTCTTTACTCTACTCTAAACGTCTCATCTAGCCCTTAGAAACAGGTCTGCGTCATTCTCCACTCTACTGTTCTTGTCTTGTCTTACTCTTAGCAACAGGTCTGCGTCATTCTTTACTCTACTAAGCTTGTCTCATCCTACCCTCAGCAACAGGTCTGCGTCATTCTTCACTCTACTGTTCTTGTCTAATCTTACTCTTAGCATCATGGCTGCGTCATTCTTCACTCTATTCTTCTCTTACTCTACGCCGTTCGTTACTCTACTCTGTTTGTCTTGTCTTACTCTTAGCAACAGGTCTGTGTCATTCTTTACTTTACTCATCTTGTCTTTTCTTACTCTCAGCAACATGTCTGCGTCATCCTTCTCTGTTTTCTTCTTGTCTCCTCTTACCCTCAGCAACAGGTCTGTGTCATTCTTCATTCTATTCTTCTCATCTCATCTTACCAAAAGCAACCCTACTCTTCTCGTCTCATCTAACCCTCAGAAACAGGTCTGCGTCATTCTCCACTCTACTCTTCTTGTCTTGTCTTACTCTTAGCAACAGGTCTGCGTCATTCTTCTCTCTACTCTTCTTGTCTTGTCTTGTTCTTAGCAACAAGTCTGCGTCATTCTTCTTTCTACTCATCTTGTCTCATCTTACCCTTAGCAACAGGTCTGCATCATCAGGATGTCGGATGCAGGAGACACTCTATCAGACATCGGATGCAGGAGTCTCCCTATTAGACAGGAGATGCAGGAGACGCTCTATCAGACAGGGGTTGCAGAAGTCTCTCTATCAGACAACGGATGCAGGAGACACTCTATCCAACAGCAGTTGCAGGTGTCTCTCTATCAGAAACAGATGCAGGTCTCATCCGTCTGATAGAAAGTCTCTTGCATTCGCTGTCTGATAGAGAGACTCCTGCATCCGCTGTTTGATGAAGAGTCTCCTGCATCCGCTGTCTGATAGAGTGTCTTCTGCATCCTATGTCTGATATAGTGTCTCCTGCATCCGCTGTCTGGTGGAAAGACTCCTGCATCCGCTATCTGATTGAGAGTCTCCTGCATCCGCTGTTTGATTGAGTGTCTCCTGCATCTGCTATCTGATAGGTTGTCTCCTGCATCAGCTGTCTGATAGAGAGACTCCTGCATCCGCTGTCTTATAGAGTCTCCTGCATCTGCTGTCTGATAGAGAGTCTCCTGCATTTGCTGTCTGAAGGAGAGACTCCCGCATCCGCTGTCTAATAGAGTGTCTCCTGCATCCACTGTCTGAATGAGAGTCTCCAGCATCCGCTGTCTGATAGTCTCCTGCATCCGCTGTCTGATAGAGAGTCACCTGCATCTGCTGACTGATAGAGTGTCTCCTGCATCTGCTGTCTGATATACAGACACCTGAATCCGCTGTCTAATGGAGAGTCTCCAGCATCCGCTGTCTGAAGGAGAGACTCCTGCATCCGCTGACTAATAGGGAGTCTCCTGCATCCGCTGTCTAATAGAGAGATTCCTGCATCCGCTGCCTTATAGAGAGCCTCCTGCATTGGCTGTATGATGGAGTCTCCTGCATCTGCTCTCTGATAGAGAATCTCCTGCATCGGCTGTCTGATGGACTATCACCTGCATCCTCTGTCTGAAACAAAGTCTCCTGCATCCGCTGTCTGATAGAGAGACTCCTGCTTTCGCTTTCTGATGAAGAGTCTCCTGCATCCGCTGTCTGAAGGAGAGACTACTGCATCAGCTTTCTGATAGAGAGTCTCCTAGATCCTCTGTCTGAAGGAGACACTCCTGCATCCGCTGTCTGGAAGAGAGTCTCCTGCATCCGCTGTCTGATAGAGTCTCCTGCATTCGCTGTCTGATAGAGAGTCTCCTGCATCCGCCCTCTGATAGAGAGACTCCTGCATCCGCTGTCTGATAGAGAGTCTCCTGCATCTGCTGTCTGATAGAGAGACTCCTGCATCCGCTGTCTGATAGAGAGTCTTCTCCTTCCGCAGTCTGATGGAGAGTATCCAGCATCCGCTGTCTAAAGGAGAGACTCCTGCATCCGCTGCCTGATAGAGAGTCTCCTGCATCCGCTGTCTTATGGAGAGACTCCTGATTTGCTGTCTGTAGGTCAGTCTCCTGCATCCGCTGTCTAATAGAGAGTCTCCTGCATCCGCTGTCTGATAGAGAGTCTCCTGCATCCACTGTCTGATAGAGAGTCTCCTGCATGCGCTGTCTGATAGAGAGACTCCTGCATCCGGTGTCTGATAGAGTCTCCTGCATCCGCTGTCTGATTAAGAGACTCCTGCATCGGCCGGCTGTCTGGTAGAGAGTCTCCTGCATCCGCTGTCTGAAGGAGAGACTTCTGCATCCGCTGTCTGAAGGAGAGTCTCCTGCATCCGATGTCTGATGGAGTCTCCTGCATCCGCTGTCTGATAGAGAGTCTCCTGCATCCGCTGTCTGATAGAGAGTCTCCTGCATCCGCTATCTGATAGAGAGTCTCCTGCATCCGCTGTCTGATAGAGATACTCCTGCATCCGCTGTCTGATAGAGAGTCTCATGCTTCCGCTGTCTGATGGAGAGTCTCCAGCATCCGCTGTCTGAAGGAGAGACTCCTGCTTCCGCTGCCTGATAGAGAGTCTCCTGCATCCGCTGTCTTAAGGAGAGACTCCTGCATCTGCTGTCTGAAGGAGAGTCTCCTGCATCAGATGTCTGATAGAGTCTCCTGCACCTGCTGTCTGATAGAGAGTCTCCTGCATCCGCTGTCTGATAGAGAGACTCTTGCATCCGCTGTCTGATAGTCTCCTGCATCCGCTGTCTGATAGAGAGACTCCTGCATCGGCTGTCTGATAGAGAGTCTCATGCTTCCGCTGTCTGAAGGAGAGTCTCCAGCATCCGCTGTATGAAGGAGAGACTCCTGCATCCGCTGTCTGATAGAGAGTCTCCTGCATCCGTTGTCTGATAGAGTCGCCTGCATCCACTTTCTGATAGAGAGTCTCCTGCATCCGCTGTCTGATAGAGAGTCTCCTGCATCCGCTGTCTGATAGAGAGTCTCCTTCATCCACTGTCTAAAAGAGAGTCTCCTGCATCCGCTGTCTGATAGAGAGTCTCCAGCATCCGCTGTCTGAAGGAGAGACTCCTGCTTCCGCTGTCTGATAGAGAGTCTCCTGCATCCGCTGTCTTAAGGAGAGACTCCTGCATCTGCTGTCTGAAGGAGAGTCTCCTGCATCCGATGTCTGATAGAGTCTCCTGCATCTGCTGTCTGATAGAGAGTCTCCTGCATCCGCTGTCTGATAGAGAGACTCCTGCATCCGCTGTCTGATAGTCTCCTGCATCCGCTGTCTGATAGAGAGACTCCTGCATCCGCTGTCTGATAGAGAGTCTCATGCTTCCGCTGTCTGAAGGAGAGTCTCCAGCATCCGCTGTCTGAAGGAGAGACTCCAGCATCCGCTGTCTGAAGGAGAGACTCCTGCATCCGCTGTCTGATAGAGAGTCTCCTGCATCCGTTGTCTGATAGAGTCACCTGCATCCACTTTCTGATAGAGAGTCTCCTGCATCCGCTGTCTGATAGAGAGTCTCCTGCATCCGCTGTCTGATAGAGAGTCTCCTGCATCCACTGTTTAAAAGAGAGTCTCCTGCATCCGCTGTCTGATAGAGAGACTCCTGCATCCACCGTCTGATAGTCTTCTGCATCCGCTGTCTGATAGAGAGTCTCCTGCATCAGCTGTCTGATAGAGGGTCTCTTGCAACAGCTGTCTGATAGAGAGTTACTTACATCCACTGTCTGATAGAGAGTCTCCTGCATTCGCTGTCTGATAGGGTGACTCCTGCATCCGCTGTCTGATAGAGTCTCCTGCATCCACTGTCTGATAGAGAGTCTCCTGCATCCGCTGTCTGATAGTCTCCTGCATCCGCTGTCTGATAGAGAGTCTCCAGCATCCACTGTCTGATAGACAGTCTCCTGCATCGGCTGTCTGATTGAGTGTCTCCTGCATCAGACAGCGGAAGCAGGAGTCTCTCTATCAGACAGCGGATGCAGGAGTCTTTCCTTTAGACAGCAGATGCAGTAGTCTCTCCTTCAGACAGCGGAAGCAGGAGTCTCTCTATCAGACTGTGGATGCAGGAGTCTCTCTATCAGACAACGGATGCATGAGACTCTCCATCAGACAGCGGATGCAGGAGACTCTCTATCAGACAGCGGATGCAGGAGACACACCATCAGACAGCGGATGCAGGAGACTCTATCAGACAGCGGATGCAGGAGACTCTCTATCAAACAGTGGATGCAGGAGACTCTCTATCAGACAGCGGATGCAGGAGATCCTCTATCAGACAGCGGATGCAGGAGACTCTCTATCAGACAGCGGATGCAGGAGACTCTCCTTCAGCCAGCGGATGCAGGAGACTCTCTATCAGACAGCGGATGCAGGACACTCTATCAGGCAGCGGATGCAAAAGTCTCTCTATCAGACAGCGGATGCACGAGACTCTCTATCAGACAGTGGATGCAGGAGACTCTCTATCAGACAGCGGATGCAGGAGACTCTCTATCAAACAGCAGATGCAGGAGATTCTATCAGACAGCGGATGCAGGAGACTCTCTTACAGACAGCTGATGCAGGAGTCTCTCTTCAGACAGCGGATACAGGAGACTCTCTATCAGACAGCGGATGCAGGAGACCCTCTATCAGACAGCGGATGCATGTGACTCTCTATCAGTCAGAGGATGCAGGAGTCTCTCTATCAGGCAGTGGATGCAGGAGACTCTCATTCAGACAGCGGAAGCAGGAGTCTCTCCATCAGACAGCGGAAGCAGGAGACTCTCTATCAGACAGCGGATGCAGGAGTTTCTCTATCAGACAGCGGATGCAAGAGACTCTGTATCTGAAAGCGGATGCAGGAGACTCTCTATCAGACAGCGGATGCAGGAGACTCTCTATCAGACAGCGGATGCAGGAGACTCTCTATCAGTCAGCGGATGCAGGAGTCTCTCTATCAGACAACGGATGCATGAGACTCCATCAGACAGCGGATGCAAGAGACTCTCTATCAGACAGCGGATGCAGGAGACACTCCATCAGACAGCGGATGCAGGAGACTCTATCAGACAGCGGATGCAGGAGACTCTCTATCAAACAGTGGATGCAGGAGACTCTCTATCAGACAGCAGATGCAGGAGACCCTCTATCAGACAGCGGATGCAGGAGACTCTCTATCAGACAGCGGATGCAGGAGACTCTCCTTCAGACAGCGGATGCAGGAGACTCTCTATCAGACAGCGGATGCAGGACACACTATCAGGCAGCGGATGCAAATGTCTCTCTATCAGACAGCGGATGCACGAGACTCTCTATCAGACAGTGGATGCAGGAAACTCTCTATCAGACAGCGGATGCAGGAGACTCTCTATCAAACAGCAGATGCAGGAGATTCTATCAGACAGCGGATGCAGGAGACTCTCTTACAGACAGCTGATGCAGGAGTCTCTCTTCAGACAGCGGATACAGGAGACTCTCTATCAGACATCGGATGCGTGAGACTCTCTATCAGTCAGAGGATGCAGGAGTCTCTCTATCAGGCTGTGGATGCAGGAGACTCTCATTCAGAAAGCGGAAGCAGGAGTCTCTCCATCAGACAGCGGTAGCAAGAGACTCTCTATCAGACAGTGGATGCAGGAAACTCTCTATCAGACAGCGGATGCAGGAGACCCTCTATCAGACATCGGATGCATGAGACTCTCTATCAGTCAGAGGATGCAGGAGTCTCTCTATCAGGCTGTGGATGCAGGAGACTCTCATTCAGAAAGCGGAAGCAGGAGTCTCTCCATCAGACAGCGGTAGCAAGAGACTCTCTATCAGACAGCGGATGCAGGAGTTTCTCTATCAGACAGCGGATGCAAGAGACTCTGTATCTGACAGCGAATGCAGGAGACTCTCTATCAGACAGCGGATGCAGGGGACTCTCTATCAGACAGCGGATGCAGGAGACTCTCTATCAGACAGCGGATGCAGGAGACTCTCTATCAGTCAGCAGATGCAGAAGACTCTATCAGACAGCGGATGCTGGAGACTCTCCTTCAGACAGCGGATGCAGGAGTCTCTCCTTCAGACAGTAGATGCAGAAGACTCTCTATCAGACAGCGAATGCAGGAGACTGTCTATCAGACAGCTGAAGCAGGAGTTTCTCTATCAGACAGCGGATGCAGGATACTTTCTATCAGACAGCGGATGCAGGAGTCTCTCTATCAGACAGCGGATGCAGGAGACTCTCTATCAGACAGCGGATACAGGAGTCTCTCCTTCAGACAGCGGAAGCAGGAGTCTCTCTATCAGACAGCGGATGCAGGAGTCTCTCTATCAGACAGCCGATGCAGGAGACTCCCCATCAGACAGCAGATGCAGGAGACACACTATCAGACAGCGGATGCAGGAGACTCTCTATCAGACAGCGGATGCAGGAGACACTCCATCAGACAGCGAATGCAGGAGACTCTATCAGACAGCGAATGCAGGATACCCTCTATCTGACAGCGGTTGCAGGAGATTCTCCATCAGACAAAGGATGCAGGAGTCTCTCTATCAGACAGCGTATGTAGGAGTCTCTCCTTCAGACACCAGATGCAGGAGTCTCTCTATCAGACAGCCGATGCAGGAGACTGTCTATCAGACAGTGGATGCTGGAGACTCTCCTTCAGACAGCGGATGCAGGAGACTCTTTATCAGACAGCGGATGCAGGAGACTCTCTATCAGACAGCGGATGCAGGAGACACTATCAGACAGCGGATGCAGGAGTCTCTCTATCAGACAGCCGATGTAGGAGACTCTCTATCAAACAGTGGATGCAGGAGACTCTCTATCAGACAACGGATGCAGGAGACCCTCTATCAGACAGCGGATGCAGGAGTCTCTCTATCAGACAGCGGATTCAGGAGACTCTATCAGACAGCGGATGCAGGAGACTCTCCTTCAGACAGAGGATGCAGGAGACTCTCTATCAGACAGCGGATGCAGGACACTCTATCAGGCAGCGGATGTAAAAGTCTCTCTGTCAGACAGGGGATGTCTGATAGAGAGTCTTCTGCATCCGCTGTCTGAAGGAGAGACTCCTGTATCCGCTGTCTGATAGAGTCTCCTGCATCCGCTGTCTGATAGAGAGTCTTTTGCATCCCCTGTCTGATAGAGAGACTCCTGCATCTGCTGTCTGAAAGAGAGACTCCTGCAGCCGCTGTCTAAATGAGAGTCTCCTGCATCTGCTGTCTAATAGAGTCTCATGCATCCGCTCTCTGATAGAGTCTCCTGCTTCCGCTGTCTGATAGAGAGTCTCCTGCATCTGCTGTCTGATGGAGAGACTTCTGCATCTGCTGTCTAAAGGAGAGACTCCATTATCTGCTGTCTGATAGAGAATCTCCTGCATCCGTTGTCTGATAGAGAGACTCCTGCATCCGCTGTCTGATAGAGAGTATACTGCATCCGCTGTCTGATGGAGAGTCTCCAGCATCTGCTGTCTGAAGGAGTGACTCCTGCATCCGCTGTCTGATAGAGAGTCTCCTGCATCCGCTGTCTGAAAAAGAGACTCCTGCATCCGCTCTCTGAAAGAAGTTTTTCTGCATCCGCTGTCTGATTGAGTCTCCTGCATCCGCTGTCTGATAGGGAGTCTCCTGCATCCGCTGTTTGATAGAGAAACTCCTGCATCCACTGTCTGATAGAGAGTCTCCTGCATCCGCTGTCTGATAGAGAGACTCCTGCATCCGCTGTCTGATGGAGTGTCTCCTGCATCCGCTCTCTGATAGAGAGACTCCTGCATCCGGTGTCTGAAGGAGAAAATCCTGCTTCCGCTGTCTGATAGAGAATTTCCTGCATCCGCTGTCTGATAGAGTCTCCTGCATCCGCTGTCTGACATAGAGTCTCCTGCATCCGCTGTCTGAAAGAGAGTCTCCTGCATCCACTGTCTGATAGAGAGTCTCCTGCATCCACTATCTGATAGAGAGTCTCCTGCATGCGCTGTCTGATAGAGAGACTCATGCATCCGCTGTCTGAAGGAGAAAATCCTGCATCCGATGTCTGATAGAGAGTCTCCTTCATCTGCTGTCTGAAGGAGAGACTCCTGCATTGGCTGTCTGATAGAAAGTCTCCTGCATCTGCTGTCTGATTAAGAGTCTCCTGCATCTGCTGTCTGATAGAGAGTCTCCTGCATCTGCTGTCTGATAGAGAGACTCCTGCATCCGCTGTCTGATAGAGAGTCTCCTGCATCCGCTGTCTGATAGAGAGACTCCTGCATCCATTGTCTGATGAAGTGTCTCCTGCATCCGCTGTCTGATAGAGAGACTCCTGCATCTGCTGTCTTATAGAGAGACTCCTGCATCCGCTGTATGATGGAGTCTCCTGCATCCGACAACTGATAGAGAGTCTCCTGCATCAGCTGTCTGATGGAGTTTCTCCTGCATCGGCTGTCTGATATAGAGTCTCCTGCATCCGCTGTCTGATATACAGACTCCTGCTTCCGCTGTCTGATGGAGTCTGCTGCATCCGCTGTCTGAAGGAGAGACTACTGCATCTGCTGCCTGGTAGAGAGTCTCCTGCATCCGCTGTCTGAAGGAGAGACTCCTGCATCCGCTGTCTGAAGGAGAGTCTCCTTCATCCGATGTCTGATAGAGTCTCCTGCATCCGCTGTCTGATAGAGAGTCTCCTACATCCTGTGTCTGATAGAGAGACTCATGCATCCGCTGTCTGAAGGAGAAAATCCTGCATCCGCTGTCTGAAGGAGACAATCCTGCATCCGATGTCTGATAGAGAGTCTCCTTCATCCGCTGTCTGAAGGAGAGACTCCTGCATTGGCTGTCTGATAGAAAGTCTCCTGCATCCGCTGTCTGATTAAGAGTCTCCTGCATCTGCTGTCTGATAGAGAGACTCCTGCATCCGCTGTCTGATAGAGAGTCTCCTGCATCCGCTGTCTGATAGAGAGACTCCTGCATCCATTGTCTGATGAAGTGTCTCCTGCATCCGCTGTCTGATAGAGAGACTCCTGCATCCGCTGTCTTATAGAGAGACTCCTGCATCCGCTGTATGATGGAGTCTCCTGCATCCGACAACTGATAGAGAGTCTCCTGCATCAGCTGTCTGATGGAGTTTCTCCTGCATTGGCTGTCTGATATAGAGTCTCCTGCATCCGCTGTCTGATATACAGACTCCTGCTTCCGCTGTCTGATGGAGTCTGCTGCATCCGCTGTCTGAAGGAGAGACTACTGCATCTGCTGCCTGGAAGAGAGTCTCCTGCATCCGCTGTCTGAAGGAGAGACTCCTGCATCCGCTGTCTGAAGGAGAGTCTCCTGCATCCGATGTCTGATAGAGTCTCCTGCATCCGCTGTCAGATAGAGAGTCTCCTGCATCCTGTGTCTGATAGAGAGACTCCTGCATCCGCTGTCTGATAGAGAGTCTCCTGCATCCGCTGTTTTATAGAGAGACTCCTGCATCGGCTGTCTGAAAGAGACTCATGCTTCCGCTGTCTGATTGAGAGTCTCTAGCATCCGCTGTCTGAAGGAGAGACTCCTGCATCCGCTGTCTGATAGAGAGTCTCCTGCATCCGCTGTCTGAAGGAGAGACTCCTGATTGGCTGTCTGTAGGAGAGTCTCCTGCATCCGCTGTCTGGTAGTCTCCTGCATCCACTGTCTGATAGAGAGTCTCCTGTATCCGCTGTCTGATAGAGAGTCTCCTGCATCCACTGTCTAATAGAGAGTCTCCTGCATCCGCTGTCTGATAGAGACACTCCTGCATCCGCTGTCTGATAGAGTCTCCTGCATCCGCTGTCTGATAGAGAGTCTCCTGCATCAGCTGTCTGATAGAGGGTCTCCTGCATCTGCTGTCTGATAGAGAGTCTCCTACATCCACTGTCTGTTAGAGAGTCTCCTGCATCCGCTGTCTGATAGAGAGACTCCTGCATCCGCTGTCTGATAGAGAGTCTCCTGCATTCGCTGTCTGATAGAGAGTCTCCTGCATCCACAGTCTGATAGACAGTCTCATGCATCGACTGTCTGATAGAAAGACTCCTGCATCCGCTGTCTGATTGAGTGTCTCTTGCATCCGCTGTCTGATAGAGAGACCCCTTGCATCCGCTGTCTGACAGAGAAAATCCTGCATCCGCTGTCTGATAGAGAGTCTCATGCATCCGCTGTCTGAAGGGGAGACTCCTGCATCCGCTGTCTGATAGAGAGTCTCCTGCATCTGCTGTCTGATAGAGAGTCTCCTGCATCCGCTGTCTGATAGAGAGACTCCTGCATCCGCTGTCTGATGGAGAGTCTCCTGCATCCATTGTCAAATAGAGTTTCTTGCATCCGCTGTCTGGTAGAGAGTCTCCTGCATCCGCTGTCTGATAGAGAGTCTGCTGCATCCGCTGTCTGATAGAGAGTCTCCTGCATCCGCTGTCTGATAGAGAGTCTCCTGCATCCGCTGTCTGATAGAGGGTCTCCTGCATCCACTGCCCTGATAGACATTCTCCTGCAACCGCTGTCTGATAGAGAGACTCCTGCATCCGCTGTCTGATTGATTGTCTCCTGCATCCGCTGTCTGATAGAGAGACTCCTGCATCCGCTGTCCGATAGAGAGTCTCCTGCATCCGCTGTCTGAAGGAGAGACTCCTGCATCCGCTGTCTGAAAGAGAGTCTCATGCATCCGCTGTCTGATACAGAGTCTCCTGCATCCGCTGTCTGATAGAGAGTCTCCTGCATCCGCTGTCTGATAAAGAGACTCCTGCATCCGCTGTCTGATGGATGTCTCCTGCATCTGCTGTCTCATAGAAAGACTCCTGCATCCGCTGTCTGAAGGAGAAAATCCTGCATCCGCTGTCTGATAGACAGTCTCTTGCATCCGCTGTCTGAAAGAGTAACTCCTGCATCCGCTGTCTGATAGAGAGTCGCCTGCATCTGCTGTCTGATAGAGAGTCTCCTGCATCTGCTTTCTGATAGAGAGACTCCTGCATCCGCTGTCTGATAGAGAGTCTCCTGCATCCGCTGTCTGATGGAGTTTCTCCTGCATCCGCTGTCTGATATAGAGTCTCCTGCATCCGCTGTCTGATAGACAGACTCCTGCTTCCGCTGTCTGATAGAATCTGCTGCATCCGCTGTCTGAAGGAGAGACTCATGCATCCGCTGTCTGGTAGAGAGTCTCCTGCATCCGCTGTCTGAAGGAGAGACTCCTGCATCCGCTATCTGAAGGAGAGTCTCCTGCATCCGATGTCTGAAAGAGTCTCCTGCATCCGCTGTCTGATAGAGAGTCTCCTGCATCCGCTGTCTGATAGAGAGACTCCTGCATCCGCTGTCTGAAGGAGAGACTCCTGCATCCGCTGTCTGATAGAGTCTCCTGCATCCGCTGTCTGATAGAGAGACTCCTGCATCCGCTGTCTGAAGGAGAGACTCCTGCATCCGCTGTCTGATAGAGTCTTCCTGCATCCGCTGTCTGATAGAGTCTCATGCTTTCGCTGTCTGATTGAGAGTCTCCAGCATCCGCTGTCTGAAGGAGAGACTCCTGCATCCGCTGTCTGATAGAGAGTCTCCTGCATCCGCTGACTGAAGGAGAGACTCCTGATTCGCTGTCTGTAGGAGAGTCTCCTGCATCCGCTGTCTGATAGAGAGTCTCCTGTATCCTTTGTCTGATAGAGAGTCTCCTGCATCCGCTGTCTGATAGAGAGTCTCCTGCATCCACTGTCTAATAGAGAGTCTCCTGCATCCGCTGTCTGATAGAGAGCCTCCTGCATCCGCTGTCTGATAGAGTCTCCTGCATCCGCTGTCTGATAGAGAGTCTCCTGCATCCGATGTCTGATAGAGAGTCTCCTGCATCTGCTGTCTGATAGAGAATCTCCTGCATCCGCTGTCTGATAGACAGTCTCCGGCATCCACAGTCTGATAGAGAGACTCCTGCATCCGCTGTCTGATGGAGAGTCTCCTGCATCCATTGTCTAATAGAGTCTACTGCATCCGCTGTCTAATGGAGAGTCTCCTGCATCCGCTGTCTGATAGAGAGTCTCCTGCATCCGCTGTCTGATAGAGAGTCTGCTGCATCCGCTGTCTGATAGAGAGTCTCCTGCATCCGCTGTCTGATAGAGAGTCTCCTGCATCCGCTGTCTGATAGAGAGAATCCTCCATTCGCTGTCTGAAGGAGAGACTCCTGCAACCCCTGTCTGATTGAGAGTCTCCTGCATCCATTGTCTGATGGAGAGTCTCCTGCATCCGCTGTCTGATAGAGTCCCCCGCATCCGCTGTATGATGGAGTCTCCTGCATCCGCTGTCTGATAGAGAGTCTCCTACATCCGCTCTCTGATGGAGTGTCTCCTGCATCCGCTGTCTGATAGAGAGTCTCCTGCATCCGCTGTCTGATAGAGAGACTCCTGCATCCGCTGTCTGATAGAGAGTCTCCTGCATCCGCTGTCTGATAGAGAGTCTCCTGCATCCACAGTCTGATAGACAGTCTCATGCATTGGCTGTCTGATAGAGAGACTCCTGCATCCGCTGTCTGATTGAGTGTCTCTTGCATCCGCTGTCTGAAAGAGAGACCCCCTGCATCCGCTGTCTGACAGAAAATCCTGCATCCGCTGTCTGATAGAGAGTCTCATGCATCCGCTGTCTGAAGGAGAGACTCCTGCATCCGCTGTCTGAAAGAGAGTCTCATGCATCCGCTGTCTGATACAGAGTCTCCTGCATCCGCTGTCTGATAGAGAGTCTCCTGCATCCGCTGTCTGATAAAGAGACTCCTGCATCCGCTGTCTGATGGATGTCTCCTGCATCTGCTGTCTGATAGAAAGACTCCTGCATCCGCTGTCTGAAGGAGAAAATCCTGCATCCGCTGTCTGATAGACAGTCTCTTGCATCCGCTGTCTGAAAGAGTAACTCCTGCATCCGCTGTCTGATAGAGAGTCGCCTGCATCTGCTGTCTGAAAGAGAGTCTCCTGCATCTGCTTTCTGATAGAGAGACTCCTGCATCCGCTGTCTGATAGAGAGTCTCCTGCATCCGCTGTCTGATGGAGTTTCTCCTGCATCCGCTGTCTGATATAGAGTCTCCTGCATCCGCTGTCTGATAGACAGACTCCTGCTTCCGCTGTCTGATAGAATCTGCTGCATCCGCTGTCTGAAGGAGAGACTCATGCATCCGCTGTCTGGTAGAGAGTCTCCTGCATCCGCTGTCTGAAGGAGAGACTCCTGCATCCGCTGTCTGAAGGAGAATCTCCTGCATCCGATGTCTGAAAGAGTCTCCTGCATCCGCTGTCTGATAGAGAGTCTCCTGCATCCGCTGTCTGATAGAGAGACTCCTGCATCCGCTGTCTGATAGAGAGTTTACTGCATCCGCTGTTTGATAGAGAGACTCCTGCATCCGCTGTCTGATAGAGTCTCATGCTTTCGCTGTCTGATTGAGAGTCTCCAGCATCCGCTGTCTGAAGGAGAGACTCCTGCATCCGCTGTCTGATAGAGAGTCTCCTGCATCCGCTGACTGGAGGAGAGACTCCTGATTCGCTGTCTGTAGGAGAGTCTCCTGCATCCGCTGTCTGATAGAGAGTCTCCTGTATCCACTGTCTGATAGAGAGTCTCCTGCATCCGCTGTCTGATAGAGAGTCTCCTGCATCCACTGTCTAATAGAGAGTCTCCTGCATCCGCTGTTTGATAGAGAGCCTCCTGCATCCGCTGTCTGATAGAGTCTCCTGCATCCGCTGTCTGATAGAGAGTCTCCTGCATCCGATGTCTGATAGAGAGTCTCCTGCATCTGCTGTCTGATAGAGAATCTCCTGCATCCGCTGTCTGATAGACAGTCTCCGGCATCCACAGTCTGATAGAGAGACTCCTGCATCCGCTGTCTGATGGAGAGTCTCCTGCATCCATTGTCTAATAGAGTCTACTGCATCCGCTGTCTAATGGAGAGTCTCCTGCATCCGCTGTCTGATAGAGAGTCTCCTGCATCCGCTGTCTGATAGAGAGTCTGCTGCATCCGCTGTCTGATAGAGAGTCTCCTGCATCCGCTGTCTGATAGAGAGTCTCCTGCATCCGCTGTCTGATAGAGAGAATCCTGCATTCGCTGTCTGAAGGAGAGACTCCTGCAACCCCTGTCTGATGGAGAGTCTCCTGCATCCATTGTCTGATGGAGAGTCTCCTGCATCCGCTGTCTGATAGAGTCCCCCGCATCCGCTGTATGATGGAGTCTCCTGCATCCGCTGTCTGATAGAGAGTCTCCTGCATCCGCTCTCTGATGGAGTGTCTCCTGCATCCGCTGTCTGATAGAGAGTCTCCTGCATCCGCTGTCTGATAGAGAGACTCCTGCATCCGCTGTCTGATAGAGAGTCTCCTGCATCCGCTGTCTGATAGAGAGTCTCCTGCAGCCACAGTCTGATAGACAGTCTCATGCATCGGCTGTCTGATAGAGAGACTCCTGCATCCGCTGTCTGAAGGAGTGTCTCTTGCATCCGCTGTCTGAAAGAGAGACCCCCTGCATCTGCTGTCTGACAGAGAAAATCCTGCATCCGCTGTCTGATAGAGAGTCTCATGCATCCGCTGTCTGTAGGAGAGACTCCTGCATCCGCTGTCTGATAGAGAGTCTCCTGCATCTGCTGTCTGATAGAGAGTCTCCTGCATCCGCTGTCTGATAGAGAGACTCCTGCATCCGCTGTCTGATGGAGAGTCTCCTGCACCCATTGTCAAATAGAGTCTACTGCATCCGCTGTCTGATGGAGAGTCTCCTGCATCCGCTGTCTGGTAGAGAGTCTCCTGCATCCGCTGTCTGATAGAGAGTCTGCTGCATCCGCTGTCTGATAGAGAGTCTCCTGCATCCGCTGTCTGATAGAGAGTCTCCTGCATCCGCTGTCTGATAGAGAGAATCATGCATCCGCTGTCTGATAGAGAGTCTCTGGCATCCACTGTCTGATAGAGAGTGTCCTGCATCCGCTGTCTGATAGAGAGACTCCTGCATCCGCTGTCTGATAGAGAGTCTCCTGCATCCTCTGTCTGATAGAAAGTCTCCTGCATCCGCTGTCTGATAGAGAGTCTCCTGCATCAGCTGCCTGATAGAGGGTCTCCTGCATCTGCTGTCTGATAGAGAGTCTCCTACACCAACTGTCTGATAGAGAGTCTCCTGCATCCGCTGTCTGATAGAGAGAATCCTGCATTCGCTGTCTGAAGGAGAGACTCCTGCATCCGCTGTCTGATAGAGTCTCCTGCATCCGCTGTCTGATAGAGAGTCTCCTGCATCCGCTGTCTGATAGAGAGTCTCCGGCATCCACTGTCTGATAGAGAGTCTCCTGCATCCGCTGTCTGATAGAGAGACTCCTGCATCCGCTGTCTGATAGAGTCTCCTGCATCCGCTGTCTGATAGAGAGACTCCTGCATCTGCTGTCTGATAGTGGGTCTCCTGCATCCGCTGTCTGATAGAGAGTATCCTGCATCCGCTGTCTGATAGAGAGACTCCTGCATCCACTGTCTGATAGAGAGTCTCCTGCATCCATTGTCTAATAGAGTCTACTGCATTCGCTGTCTAATGGAGAGTCTCCTGCATCCGCTGTCTGATAGAGAGACTCCTGCATCCGCTGTCTGATAGAGAGTCTGCTGCATCCGCTGTCTGATAGAGAGTCTCCTGCATCCGCTGTCTGATAGAGAGTCTCCTGCATCCGCTGTCTGATAGAGAGAATCCTGCATTCGCTGTCTGAAGGAGAGACTCCTGCAACCCCTGTCTGATGGAGAGTCTGCTGCATCCATTGTCTGATGGAGAGTCTCCTGCATCCGCTGTCTGATAGAGTCCCCCGCATCCGCTGTATGATGGAGTCTCCTGCATCCGCTGTCTGATAGAGAGTCTCCTGTATCCGCTCTCTGATAGAGAGTCTCCTGCATCCGCTGTCTGAAGGAGAGTCTCCTGCATCCGAAGTCTGATATAGTCTCCTGCATACCTTGTCTGATAGAGAGTCTCCTGCGTCCGCTGTCTTGCATCCACTGTCTGATAGAAAGTCTCCTTCTTCTGCTGTCTGATAGAGAGACTCCTGCATCCGCTGTCTGATAGAGTCTCCTGCATCGGCTGTCTGATAGAGAGTCTCCTGCATCCGCTGTCTGATAGAGAGTCTCCTGCATCCGCTGTCTGATAGAGGGTCTCCTGCATCCACTGTCTGATAGACAGTCTCCTGCAACCGCTGTCTGATAGAGAGACTCCTGCATCCGCTGTCTGATTGATTGTCTCCTGCATCCGCTGTCTGATAGAGAGACTCCTGCATCCGCTGTCTGATAGAGAGTCTCCTGCATCCGCTGTTTGTAGGAGAGACTCCTGCATCCGCTGGTTGATAGAGAGTCTCCTGCATCCGCTGTCTGATAAAGAGACTCCTGCATCTACGGTCTGATGGAGTGTCTCCTGCATCCGCTGTCTCATAGAAAGACTCCTGCATCCGCTGTCTGAAGGAGAAAATCCTGCATCCGCTGTCTGATAGACAGTCTCTTGCATCCGCTGTCTGAAAGAGAGACTCCTGCATCCGCTGTCTGATAGAGAGTCTCCTGCATCTGCTGTCTGATAGAGAGTCTCCTGCATCTGCTGTCTGATAGAGAGACTTCTGCATCCGCTGTCTGATAGAGAGTCTCCTGCATCCGCTGTCTGATAAAGAGACTCCTGCATCCGCTGTCTGATGGAGTGTCTCCTGCATCCGCTGTCTCATAGAAAGACTCCTGCATCCGCTGTCTGAAGGAGAAAATCCTGCATCTGCTGTCTGATAGACAGTCTCTTGCATCCGCTGTCTGAAAGAGAGACTCCTGCATCCGCTGTCTGATAGAGAGTCTCCTGCATCTGCTGTCTGATAGAGAGTCTCCTGCATCTGCTGTCTGATAGAGAGACTCCTGCATCCGCTGTCTGATAGAGAGTCTCCTGCATCCGCTGTCTGATGGAGTTTCTCCTGCATCCGCTGTCTGATATAGAGTCTCCTGCATCCGCTGTCTGATAGAGTCTGCTGCATCCGCTGTCTAAAGGAGAGACTCCTGCATCCGCTGTCTGATAGAGTCCCCCGCATCTGCTGTATGATGGAGTCTCCTGCATCCGCTGTCTGAAGGAGAGTCTCCTGCATCCGATGTCTGAAAGAGTCTCCTGCATCCGCTGTCTGATAGAGAGTCTCCTGCATCCGCTGTCTGATAGAGAGACTCCTGCATCCGCTGTCTGATAGAGAGTTTCCTGCATCCGCTGTTTGATAGAGAGACTCCTGCATCCGCTGTCTGATAGAGTCTTATGCTTTCGCTGTCTGATTGAGAGTCTCCAGCATCCGCTGTCTGAAGGAGAGACTCCTGCATCCGCTGTCTGATAGAGAGTCTCCTGCATCCGCTGACTGAAGGAGAGACTCCTGATTCGCTGTCTGTAGGAGAGTCTCCTGCATCCGCTGTCTGATAGTCTCCTGTATCCACTGTCTGATAGAGTCTCCTGCATCCGCTGTCTGATAGAGAGTCTCCTGCATCCACTGTCTAATAGAGAGTCTCCTGCATCGGCTGTCTGATAGAGAGCCTCCTGCATCCGCTGTCTGATAAAGTTTCCTGCATCCGCTGTCTGATAGAGAGTCTCCTGCATCAGCTGTCTGATAGAGGGTTTCCTGCATCTGCTGTCTGATAGAGAGACTCCTGCATCCGCTGTCTGATAGAGTCTCCTGCATCCGATGTCTGATAGAGAGTCTCCTGCATCTGCTGTCTGATAGAGAGTCTCCTGCATCCGCTGTCTGATAGAGAGTCTCCGGCATCCACAGTCTGATAGACAGTCTCATGCATCGGCTGTTTGATAGAGAGACTTCTGCATCCGCTGTCTGATTGAGTGTCTCTTGCGTCCGCTGTCTGATAGAGAGACCCCCTGCATCCGCTGTCTGACAGAGAAAATCCTGCATCCACTGTCTGATAGAGAGTCTCATGCATCCGCTGTCTGAAGAAGAGACTCCTGCATCCGCTGTCTGATAGAGAGTCTCCTGCATCCGCTGTCTGATAGAGAGTCTCCTGCATCTCCTGTCTGATAGAGAGACTCCTGCATCCGCTGTCTGATGGAGAGTCTCCTGCATCCATTGTCTAATAGAGTCTACTGCATCCGCTGTCTGATGGAGAGTCTCCTGCATTCGCTGTCTGGTAGAGAGTCTCCTGCATCCGCTGTCTGATAGAGAGTCTGCTGCATCCGCTGTCTGATAGAGAGTCTCCTGCATCCGCTGTCTGATAGAGAGTCTCCTGCGTCCACTGTCTGATAGAGAGAATCCAGCATTCGCTGTCTGAAGGAGACTCCTGCATCCGCTGTCTGATAGAGAGTCTCCTGCATCCTCTGTCTGATAGAAAGTCTCCTGCATCCGCTGTCTGATAGAGAGTCTCCTGCATCAGCTGCCTGATAGAGGGTCTCCTGCATCTGCTGTCTGATAGAGAGTCTCCTACACCAACTGTCTGATAGAGAGTCTCCTGCATCCGCTGTCTGATAGAGACTCCTGCATCCGCTGTCAGATAGAGTCTCTTGCATCCGATGTCTGATATAGAGTCTCCTGAATCCGCTGTCTGATAGAGAGTCTCTTGCATCCGCTGTCTGATAGAGAGTCTCCGGCATCCACAGTCTGAAAGACAGTCTCATGCATCGGCTGTCTGATAGAGAGACTCCTGCATCCGCTGTCTGATTGAGTGTCTCCTCTGTCCGCTGTCTGATAGAGAGACCCCCTGCATCCGCTGTCTGACAGAAAAAATCCTGCATCCGCTGTCTGATAGAGAGTCTCATGCATCCGCTGCCTAAAGGAGAGACTCCTGCATCCGCTGTCTGATAGAGAGTGTCCTGCATCCGCTGTCTGATAGAGAGACTCCTGCATCCGCTATCTGATGGAGAGTCTCCTGCATCCATTGTCTAATAGAGTCTACTGCATCCGCTGTCTAATGGAGAGTCTCCTGCATCCGCTGTCTGATAGAGAGTCTCCTGCATCCGCTGTCTGATAAAGAGTCTCCTGCATCCGCTGTCTGATAGAGAGACTCCTGCATCCGCTGTCTGATAGAGTCTCCTGCATCCGATGTCTGATAGAGAGTCTCCTGCATCCGCTGTCTGATAGAGAGTCTCCTGCATCCGCTGTGTGATAGAGAGTCTCCTGCATCCACAGTCTGATAGACAGTCTCATGCATCGGCTGTCTGATAGAGAGACTCCTGCATCCGCTGTCTGATAGAGTCTCCTGCATCCGCTGTCTGATAGAGAGTTTCCTGCATCAGCTGTCTGATAGTGGGTCTCCTGCATCTGCTGTCTGATAGAGATTCTCCTACATCCACTCTCTGATAGAGAGTCTCCTGCATCCGCTGTCTGATAGAGAGACTCCTGCATCCGCTGTCTGATAGAGTCTCCTGCATCCGATGTCTGATAGAGAGTCTCCTGCATCCGCTGTCTGATAGAGAGTCTCCTGCATCCGCTGTCTGATAGAGAGTCTCCTGCATCCACAGTCTGATAGACAGTCTCGTGCATCGGCTGTCTGATAGAGAGACTCCTGCATCCGCTGTCTGATTGAGTGTCTCTTGCATCCGCTGTCTGATAGAGAGACCCCCTGCATCCTCTGTCTGACAGAGAAAATCCTGCATCCGCTGTCTGATAGAGAGTCTCATGCATCCGCTGTCTGAAGGAGAGACTCCTGCATCCGCTGTCTGATAGAGAGTCTCCTGCATCCGCTGTCTGATAGAGAGTCTCCTGCATCCGCTGTCTGATAGAGAGTCTCCTGCATCCGCTGTCTGATAAAGAGTCTCCTGCATCCGCTGTCTGATAGAGAGGCTCCTGCATCCACTGTCTGATAGAGAGTTTCCTGCATCCGCTGTCTGATAGAGGGACTCCTGCATCCGCTGTCTGATAGAGTCTCCTGCATGCATCCGCTGTCTGATAGAGAGTCTCCTGCATCCGCTGTCTGAAGGAGAGTCTCCTGCATCCGAAGTCTGATAGAGTCTCCTGCATACCTTGTCTGATAAAGAGTCTCCTGCGTCCGCTGTCTTGCATCCACTGTCTGATAGAAAGTCTCCTTCTTCTGCTGTCTGATAGAGAGACTCCTGCATCCGCTGTCTGATAGAGTCTCCTGCATCGGCTGTCTGATAGAGAGTCACCTGCATCCGCTGTCTGATAGAGAGTCTCCTGCATCCGCTGTCTGATAGAGGGTCTCCTGCATCCACTGTCTGATAGACAGTCTCCTGCAACCGCTGTCTGATAGAGAGACTCCTGCATCCGCTGTCTGATTGATTGTCTCCTGCATCCACTGTCTGATAGAGAGACTCCTGCATCCGCTGTGTGATAGAGAGTCTCCTGCATTCGCTGTTTGTAGGAGAGACTCCTGCATCCGCTGTCTGAAAGAGAGTCTCATGCATCCGCTGTCTGATAGAGAGTCTCCTGCATCCGCTGTCTGATAAAGAGACTCCTGCATCTACGGTCTGATGGAGTGTCTCCTGCATCCGCTGTCTCATAGAAAGACTCCTGCATCCGCTGTCTGAAGGAGAAAATCCTGCATCCGCTGTCTGATAGACAGTCTCTTGCATCCGCTGTCTGAAAGAGAGACTCCTGCATCCGCTGTCTGATAGAGAGTCTCCTGCATCTGCTGTCTGATAGAGAGTCTCCTGCATCTGCTGTCTGATAGAGAGACTCCTGCATCCGCTGTCTGATAGAGAGTCTCCTGCATCCGCTGTCTGATAAAGAGACTCCTGCATCCGCTGTCTGATGGAGTGTCTCCTGCATCCGCTGTCTCATAGAAAGACTCCTGCATCCGCTGTCTGAAGGAGAAAATCCTGCATCCGCTGTCTGATAGACAGTCTCTTGCATCCGCTGTCTGAAAGAGAGACTCCTGCATCCGCTGTCTGATAGAGAGTCTCCTGCATCTGCTGTCTGATAGAGAGTCTCCTGCATCTGCTGTCTGATAGAGAGACTCCTGCATCCGCTGTCTGATAGAGAGTTTCCTGCATCCGCTGTCTGATGGAGTTTCTCCTGCATCCGCTGTCTGATATAGAGTCTCCTGCATCCGCTGTCTGATAGACAGACTCCTGCTTCCGCTGTCTGATAGAGTCTGCTGCATCCGCTGTCTAAAGGAGAGACTCCTGCATCCGCTGTCTGATAGAGTCCCCCGCATCCGCTGTATGATGGAGTCTCCTGCATCCGCTGTCTGAAGGAGAGTCTCCTGCATCCGATGTCTGAAAGAGTCTCCTGCATCCGCTGTCTGATAGAGAGTCTCCTGCATCCGCTGTCTGATAGAGAGACTCCTGCATCCGCTGTCTGATAGAGAGTTTCCTGCATCCGCTGTTTGATAGAGAGACTCCTGCATCCGCTGTCTGATAGAGTCTTATGCTTTCGCTGTCTGATTGAGTCTCCAGCATCCGCTGTCTGAAGGAGAGACTCCTGCATCCGCTGTCTGATAGAGAGTCTCCTGCATCCGCTGACTGAAGGAGAGACTCCTGATTCGCTGTCTGTAGGAGAGTCTCCTGCATCCGCTGTCTGATAGAGAGTCTCCTGTATCCACTGTCTGATAGAGAGTCTCCTGCATCCGCTGTCTGATAGAGAGTCTCCTGCATCCACTGTCTAATAGAGAGTCTCCTGCATCCGCTGTCTGATAGAGAGCCTCCTGCATCCGCTGTCTGATAGAGTCTCCTGCATCCGCTGTCTGATAGAGAGTCTCCTGCATCCGCTGTCTGATAGAGGGTTTCCTGCATCTGCTGTCTGATAGAGAGACTCCTGCATCCGCTGTCTGATAGAGTCTCCTGCATCCGATGTCTGATAGAGAGTCTCCTGCATCTGCTGTCTGATAGAGAGTCTCCTGCATCCGCTGTCTGATAGAGAGTCTCCGGCATCCACAGTCTGATAGACAGTCTCATACATCGGCTGTTTGATAGAGAGACTTCTGCATCCGCTGTCTGATTGAGTGTCTCTTGCGTCCGCTGTCTGATAGAGAGACCCCCTGCATCCGCTGTCTGACAGAGAAAATCCTGCATCCGCTGTCTGATAGAGAGTCTCATGCATCCGCTGTCTGAAGAAGAGACTCCTGCATCCGCTGTCTGATAGAGAGTCTCCTGCATCCGCTGTCTGATAGAGAGTCTCCTGCATCCCCTGTCTGATAGAGAGACTCCTGCATCCGCTGTCTGATGGAGAGTCTCCTGCATCCATTGTCTAATAGAATCTACTGCATCCGCTGTCTGATGGAGAGTCTCCTGCATTCGCTGTCTGGTAGAGAGTCTCCTGCATCCGCTGTCTGATAGAGAGTCTGCTGCATCCGCTGTCTAATAGAGAGTCTCCTGCATCCGCTGTCTGATAGAGAGTCTCCTGCGTCCACTGTCTGATAGAGAGAATCCAGCATTCGCTGTCTGAAGGAGACTCCTGCATCCGCTGTCTGATAGAGAGTCTCCTGCATCCTCTGTCTGATAGAAAGTCTCCTGCATCCGCTGTCTGATAGAGAGTCTCCTGCATCAGCTGCCTGATAGAGGGTCTCCTGCATCTGCTGTCTGATAGAGAGTCTCCTACACCAACTGTCTGATAGAGAGTCTCCTGCATCCGCTGTCTGATAGAGACTCCTGCATCCGCTGTCAGATAGAGTCTCTTGCATCCGATGTCTGATATAGAGTCTCCTGAATACGCTGTCTGATAGAGAGTCTCTTGCATCCGCTGTCTGATAGAGAGTCTCCGGCATCCACAGTCTGAAAGACAGTCTCATGCATCGGCTGTCTGATAGAGAGACTCCTGCATCCGCTGTCTGATTGAGTGTCTCCTCTGTCCGCTGTCTGATAGAGAGACCCCCTGCATCCGCTGTCTGACAGAAAAAATCCTGCATCCGCTGTCTGATAGAGAGTCTCATGCATCCGCTGTCTAAAGGAGAGACTCCTGCATCCGCTGTCTGATAGAGAGTGTCCTGCATCCGCTGTCTGATAGAGAGACACCTGCATCCGCTATCTGATGGAGAGTCTCCTGCATCCATTGTCTAATAGAGTCTACTGCATCCGCTGTCTAATGGAGAGTCTCCTGCATCCGCTGTCTGATAGAGAGTCTCCTGCATCCGCTGTCTGATAAAGAGTCTCCTGCATCCGCTGTCTGATAGAGAGACTCCTGCATCCGCTGTCTGATAGAGTCTCCTGCATCCGATGTCTGATAGAGAGTCTCCTGCATCCGCTGTCTGATAGAGAGTCTCCTGCATCCGCTGTCTGATAGAGAGTCTCCTGCATCCACAGTCTGATAGACAGTCTCATGCATCGGCTGTCTGATAGAGAGACTCCTGCATCCGCTGTCTGATAGAGTCTCCTGCATCCGCTGTCTGATAGAGAGTTTCCTGCATCAGCTGTCTGATAGTGGGTCTCCTGCATCTGCTGTCTGATAGAGATTCTCCTACATCCACTCTCTGATAGAGAGTCTCCTGCATCCGCTGTCTGATAGAGAGACTCCTGCATCCGCTGTCTGATAGAGTCTCCTGCATCCGATGTCTGATAGAGAGTCTCCTGCATCCGCTGTCTGATAGAGAGTCTCCTGCATCCGCTGTCTGATAGAGAGTCTCCTGCATCCACAGTCTGATAGACAGTCTCGTGCATCGGCTGTCTGATAGAGAGACTCCTGCATCCGCTGTCTGATTGAGTGTCTCTTGCATCCGCTGTCTGATAGAGAGACCCCCTGCATCCTCTGTCTGACAGAAAAAATCCTGCATCCGCTGTCTGATAGAGAGTCTCATGCATCCGCTGTCTGAAGGAGAGACTCCTGCATCCGCTGTCTGATAGAGAGTCTCCTGCATCCGCTGTCTGATAGAGAGTCTCCTGCATCCGCTGTCTGATAGAGAGACTCCTGCATCCGCTGTCTGATGAAGAGTCTCCTGCATCCATTGTCAAATAGAGTCTACTGCATCCGCTGTCTGATAGAGAGTCTGCTGCATCCGCTGTCTGGTAGAGAGTCTCCTGCATCCGCTGTCTGATAGAGAGTCTCCTGCATCCGCTGTCTGATAGAGAGAATCCTGCATTCCCTGTCTGAAGGAGAGACTACTGCATCCGCTGTCTGATAGAGAGTCTCCTGCATCCGCTGTCTGATAGAGAGTCTCCTGCATCCGCTGTCTGATAGAGAGTCTCCGGCATCCACTGTCTGATAGAGAGTGTCCTGCATCCGCTGTCTGATAGAGAGACTCCTGCATCCGCTGTCTGATAGAGAGTCTCCTGCATCCTCTGTCTGATAGAAAGTCTCCTGCATCCGCTGTCTGATAGAGAGTCTCCTGCATCAGCTGCCTGATAGAGGGTCTCCTGCATCTGCTGTCTGATAGAGAGTCTCCTACACCAACTGTCTGATAGAGAGTCTCCTGCATCCGCTGTCTGATAGAGAGAATCCTGCATTCGCTGTCTGAAGGAGAGATTCCTGCATCCGCTGTCTGATAGAGAGTCTCCGGCATCCACTGTCTGATAGAGAGTGTCCTGCATCCGCTGTCTGATAGAGAGACTCCTGCATCCACTGTCTGATAGAGTCTCCTGCATCCGATGTCTGATAGAGAGTCTCCTGCATCCGCTGTCTGATAGAGAGTCTCCTGCATCCGCTGTCTGATAGAGAGTCTCCGGCATCCACAGTCTGATAGACAGTCTCATGCATCGGCTGTCTGATAGAGAGACTCCTGCATCTGTTGTCTGATTGAGTGTCTCCTGCATCCGCTGTCTGATAGAGAGACTCCCTGCATCCGCTTTCTGACAGAGAAAATCCTGCATCCGTTGTCTGATTGAGTGTCTCCTGCATCCGCTGTCTGATAGAGAGTCTCATGCATCCGCTGTCTAAAGGAGAGACTCCTGCATCTGCTGTCTGAAAGAGAGTGTCCTGCATCCGCTGTCTGATAGAGAGTATCCTGCATCCGCTGTCTGATAGAGAGTCTCCTGCATCCGCTGTCTGATAGATAGTCTGCTGCATCCGCTGTCTGATAGAGAGTCTCCTGCATCCGCTGTCTGATAGAGAGAATCCTGCATTCGCTGTCTGAAGGAGAGACTCCTGCAACCCCTGTCTGATGGAGAGTCTCCTGCATCCATTGTCTGATGGAGAGTCTCCTGCATCGGCTGTCTGATAGAGTCCCCTGCATCCGCTGTATGATGGAGTCTCCTGCATCCGCTGTCTGATAGAGAGTCTCCTGTCCGCTGTCTGATGGAGTGTCTCCTGCATCCGCTGTCTGATAGAGAGTCTCCTGCATCCGCTGTCTGATAGAGAAGCTCCTGCATCCACTGTCTGATAGAGAGTTCCTGCATCCGCTGTCTGATAGAGGGACTCCTGCATCCGCTGTCTGATAGAGTCTCCTGCATGCATCCGCTCTCTGATAGAGAGTCTCCTGCATCCGCTGTCTGAAGGAGAGTCTCCTGCATCTGCTGTCTGATAGAGTCTCCTGCATCCCTTGTCTGATAGAGAGTCTCCTGCGTCCGCTGTCTGATAGAGTGTCTCCTGCATCCGCTGTCTTGCATCCACTGTCTGATAGAAATGCTCCTTCCTCTGCTGTCTGGTAGAGAGACTCCTGCATCCGCTGTCTGATAGAGTCTCCTGCATCGGCTGTCTGATAGAGAGTCTCCTGCATCCGCTGTCTGATTGAGAGTCTTCTGCATCCGCTGTCTGATAGAGGGTCTCCTGCATCCACTGTCTGATAGACAGTCTCCTGCAACCGCTGTCTGATAGAAAGACTCCTGCATCCGCTGTCTGATTGATTGTCTCCTGCATCCGCTGTCTGATAGAGAGACTCCTGCATCCGCTGTCTGAAATAGAAAATCCTGCATCCGCTGTCTAATAGAGAGTCTCCTGCATCCGCTGTCTGAAGGAGAGACTCCTGCATCCGCTGTCTGATAGAGAGTCTCATGCATCCGCTGTCTGAAGGAGAGACTCCTGCATCCGCTGTCTGATAGAGAGTCTCCTGCATCCGCTGTCTGATAAAGAGACTCCTGCATCAGCTGTGTGATGGAGTGTCTCCTGCATCCGCTGTCTAATAGAAAGACTCCTGCATCCGCTGTCTGAAGGAGAAAATCCTGCATCCGCTGTCTGATAGACAGTCTCTTGCATCCGCTGTCTGAAAGAGAGACTCCTGCATCCGCTGTCTGATAGAGAGTCTCCTGCATCTGCTGTCTGATAGAGAGTCTCCTGCATCTGCTGTCTGATAGAGAGACTCCTGCATCCGCTGTCTGATAGAGAGTCTCCTGCATCCGCTGTCTGATGGAGTTTCTCCTGCATCCGCTGTCTGATATAGAGTCTCCTGCATCCGCTGTCTGATAGACAGACTCCTGCTTCCGCTGTCTGATAGAGTCTGCTGCATCCGCTGTCTGAAGGAGAGACTCCTGCATCCGCTGTCTGGTAGAGAGTCTCCTGCATCCGCTGTCTGAAGGAGAGACTCCTGCATCCGCTGTCTGAAGGAGAGTCTCCTGCATCCGATGTCTGATAGAGTCTCCTGCATCCGTTGTCTGATAGAGAGTCTCCTGCATCCGCTGTCTGATAGAGACTCCTGCATCCGCTGTCTGATAGAGAGTTTCCTGCATCCGCTGTTTGATAGAGAAACTCCTGCATCCGCTGTCTGATAGAGTCTCATGCTTTCGCTGTCTGATTGAGAGTCTCCAGCATCCGCTGTCTGAAGGAGAGACTCCTGCATCCGCTGTCTGATAGAGAGTCTCCTGCATCCGCTGACTGAAGGAGAGACTCCTGATTCGCTGTCTGTAGGAGAGTCTCCTACATCCGCTGACTGATAGAGTCTTCTGCATCCACTGTCTGATAGAGAGTCTCCTGCATCCGCTGTCTGATAGAGAGTCTCCTGCATCCACTGTCTAATAGAGAGTCTCCTGCATCCGCTGTCTGATAGACAGCCTCCTGCATCCGCTGTCTGATAGAGTCTCCTGCATCCGCTGTCTGATAGAGAGTCTCGGCATCCACAGTCTGATAGACAGTCTCATGCATCGGCTGTTTGATAGAGAGACTTCTGCATCCGCTGTCTGATTGAGTGTCTCTTGCGTCCGCTGTCTGATAGAGAGACCCCCTGCATCCGCTGTCTGACAGAGAAAATCCTGCATCCGCTGTCTGATAGAGAGTCCCATGCATCCGCTGTCTGAAGGAGAGACTCCTGCATCCGCTGTCTGATAGAGAGTCTCCTGCATCCGCTGTCTGATAGAGAGTCTCCTGCATCCGCTGTCTGATGGAGAGTCTCCTGCATTTATTGTCTAATAGAGTCTACTGCATCCGCTGTCTGATGGAGAGTCTCCTGCATTCGCTGTCTGATAGAGAGTCTCCTGCATCCGCTGTCTGATAGAGAGTCTGCTGCATCCGCTGTCTGATAGAGAGTCTCCTGCATCCGCTGTCTGATAGAGAGTCTCCTGCATCCACTGTCTGATAGAGAGAATCCTGCATTCGCTGTCTGAAGGAGAGACTCCTGCATCCGCTGTCTGATAGAGAGTCTCCTGCATCCTCTGTCTGATAGAAAGTCTCCTGCATCCGCTGTCTGATAGAGAGTCTCCTGCATCAGCTGCCTGATAGAGGGTCTCCTGCATCTGCTGTCTGATAGAGAGTCTCCTACACCAACTGTCTGATAGAGGGACTCCTGCATCCGCTGTCTGATAGAGACTCCTGCATCCGCTGTCTGATAGAGTCTTTTGCATCCGTGTCTGATAGAGAGTCTCCTGCATCCGCTGTCTCATAGAAAGACTCCTGCATCCGCTGTCTGATAGAGAGTCTCCGGCATCCACAGTCTGATAGACAGTCTCATGCATCGGCTGTCTGATAGAGAGACTCCTGCATCCGCTGTCTGATTGAGTGTCTCCTGTGTCCGCTGTCTGATAGAGAGACCCCTTGCATCCGCTGTCTGACAGAGAAAATCCTGCATCCGCTGTCTGATAGAGAGTCTCATGCATCCGCTGTCTAAAGGAGAGACTCCTGCATCCGCTGTCTGATAGAGAGTGTCCTGCATCCCCTGTCTGATAGAGAGACTCCTGCATCCGCTGTCTGATGGAGAGTCTCCTGCATCCATTGTCTAATAGAGTCTACTGCATCCGCTGTCTAATGGAGAGTCTCCTGCATCCGCTGTCTGATAGAGAGTCTCCTGCATCCGCTGTCTGATAGAGAGTCTGCTACATCCGCTGTCTGTTAGAGAGTCTCCTGCATCCGCTGTCTGATAGAGAGTCTCCTGCATCCGCTGTCTGATAGAGAGTCTCCTGCATCCGCTGTCTGATTGAGAGATTCCTGCATCCGCTGTCTGATGGAGAGTCTCCTGCATCCATAGTCTAATTGAGTCTACTGCATCCGCTGTCTAATGGAGAGTCTCTTGCATCCGCTGTCTGATAGAGAGTCTCCTGCATCCGTTGTCTGATAGAGAGACTCCTGCATCCGCTGACTGAAGGAGAGACTCCTGATTCGCTGTCTTTAGGAGAGTCTTCTGCATCCGCTGTCTGATAGAGTCTCCTGCATCCACTGTCTGATAGAGAGTCTCCTGCATCCGCTGTCTGATAGAGAGTCTCCTGCATCCACTGTCTAATAGAGAGTCTCCTGCATCCGCTGTCTGATAGAGAGCCTCCTGCATCCGCTGTCTGATAGAGTCTCCTGCATCCGCTGTCTGATAGAGAGTCTCCTGCATCAGCTGTCTGATAGAGGGTCTCCTGCATCTGCTGTCTGATAGAGAGTCTCCTACATCCACTATCTGATAGAGAGTCTCCTGCATCTGCTGTCTGTTAGAGAGACTCCTGCATCCGCTGTCTAATAGAGTCTCCTGTATCCGATGTCTGATAGAGAGTCTCCTGCATCTGCTGTCTGATAGAGGGTCTCCTGCATCCGCTGTCTGATAGAGAGTCTCTGGCATCCACAGTCTGATAGACAGTCTAATGCACCGGCTGTTTGATAGAGAGACTTCTGCATCCGCTGTCTGATTAAGTGTCTCTTGCGTCCGCTGTCTGATAGAGAGACCCCCTGCATCCGCTGTCTGACAGAGAAAATCCTGCATCCGCTGTCTGATAGAAAGTCTCATGCATCCGCTGTCTGAAGGATAGACTCCTGCATCCGCTGTCTGATAGAGAGTCTCCTGCATCCGCTGTCTGATAGAGAGTCTCCTGCATCCCCTGTCTGATAGAGAGACTCCTGCATTCGCTGTCTGATGGAGAGTCTCCTGCATCCATTGTCTAATAGAGTCTACTGCATCCGCTGTCTGATGGAGAGTCTCCTGCATTCGCTATCTGGTAGAGAGTCTCCTGCATCCGCTGTCTGATAGAGAGTCTGCTGCATCCGCTGTCTGATAGAGAGTCTCCTGCATCCACTGTCTGATAGAGAGAATCCTGCATTCGCTATCTGAAGGAGAGACTCCTGCATCCGCTGTCTGATAGAGAGTCTCCTGCATCCTCTGTCTGATAGAAAGTCTCCTGCATCCGCTGTCTGATAGAGAGTCTCCTGCATCAGCTGCCTGATAGTGGGTCTCCTGCATCTGCTGTCTGATAGAGAGTCTCCTACACCAACTGATTGATAGAGAGTCTCCTGCATCCGCTGTCTGATAGAGACTCCTGCATCTGCTGTCTGATAGAGTCTCTTGCATCCGATGTCTGATAGAGAGTCTCCTGCATCTGCTGTCTGATAGAGAGTCTCCTGCATCCGCTGTCTGATAGAGAGTCTCCGGCATCCACAGTCTGATAGACAGTCTCATGCATCGGCTGTCTGATAGAGAGACTCCTGCATCTGCTGTCTGATTGAGTGTCTCCTGTGTCCGCTGTCTGATAGAGAGACCCCCTGCATCAGCTGTCTGACAGAAAAAATCCTGCATCCGCTGTCTGATAGAGAGTCTTATGCATCTGCTGTCTAAAGGAGAGACTCCTGCATCCGCTGTCTGATAGAGAGTGTCCTGCATCCGCTGTCTGATAGAGAGACCCCCTGCATCCGCTGGCTGATGGAGAGTCTCCTGCATCCATTGTCTAATAGAGTCTACTGCATCCGCTGTCTAATGGAGAGTCTCCTGCATCCGCTGTCTGATAGAGAGTCTCCTGCATCCGCTGTCTGATAGAGAGTCTGCTGCATCCGCTGTCTGTTAGAGAGTCTCCTGCATCCGCTGTTTGATTGAGAGATTCCTGCATCCGCTGTCTGATGGAGAGTCTCCTGCATCCAGAGTCTAATAGAGTCTTCTGCATCCGCTGTGTAACGGAGAGTCTCTTGCATCCGCTGTTTGATAGAGAGAGTCTTGCATCCGCTGTCTGATAGAGAGTCTGCTGCATCCGCTGTCTGATAGAGAGTCTCCTGCATCCGCTGTCTGATAGAGAGTCTCCTGCATCCGCTGTCTGATAGAGAGAATCCTGCATTCGCTGTCTGAAGGAGAGACTCCTGCATCCGCTGTCTGATTGAGAGTCTCCTGATTCCATTGTCTGTTGGAGAGTCTCCTGCATCCGCTGTCTGATAGAAACTCCTGCATCCGCTGTCTGAGAAGAGAAAATCCTGCATCCGCTGTCTGATAGAGAGTCTCATGCATCCGCTGTCTGAAGGAGAGACTCCTGCATCCGCTGTCTGATGGAGAGTGTCCTGCATCCATTGTCTAATAGAGTCTACTGCATCCGCTGTCTAATGGAGAGTCTCCTGCATCCGCTGTCTGATAGAGAGTCTGCTGCAGCCGCTGTCTGTTAGAGAGTCTCCTGCATCCGCTGTCTGATAGAGAGTCTCCTGCATCCATTGTCTAATAGAGTCTACTGCATCCGCTGTCTAATGGAGAGTCTCCTGCATCCGCTGTCTGATAGAGAGTCTGCTGCATCCGCTGTCTGTTAGAGAGTCTCCTGCATCCGCTGTCTGATAGTGAGTCTCCTGCATCCGCTGTCTGATAGAGTCTCCTGCATCCCCTGTCTGATAGAGAGAATCCTGCATCCGCTGTCTGATGGAGAGTCTCCTGCATCCATTGTCTAATAAGGTCTACTGTATCTGCTGTCTGATAGAGAGTCTCCTGCTTCCGCTGTCTGACAGAGAAAATCCTGCATCCGCTGTCTGATAGAGAGTCTAATGCATCCGCTGTCTGAAGGAGAGACTCCTGCATCCGCTGTCTGATAGAGAGTGTCCTGCATCCGTTGTCTGATAGAGAGAATCCTGCATCCGCTGTCTGATAGAGAGTCTGCTGCATCCGCTGTCTGAAGAAGAGTCTCCTGCATCCCTTGTCTGATAAGGAGTCTCCTGCTTCCGCTGTCTGATAGAGTGTCTCCTGCATCCGCTGTCTGATATAGAGTCTCCTGCATCCACTGTCTGATAGAAAGTCTCCTTCCTCCGCTGTCTGATAGAGTGACTCCTGCATCCGCTGTCTGATAGAGTCTCCTGCATCGGCTGTCTGATAGAGAGTCTCCTGCATCCGCTGTCTGATAGAGAGTCTCCTGCATCCGCTGTCTGATAGAGGGTCTCCTGCATCCACTGTCTGATAGACAGTTTCCTGCATCGGCTGTCTGATAGAGAGACTCCTGCATCCGCTGTCTAATTGATTGTCTCCTGCATCCGCTGTCTGATAGAGAGACTCCTGCATCCGCTGTCTGAAATAGAAAATCCTGCATCCGCTGTCTAATAGAGAGTCTCCTGCATCCGCTGTTCTGAAGGAGAGACTCCTGCATCCGCTGTCTGATGGAGAGTCTCTTGCATCCGCTGTCTGATAGAGTCTCCTGCATCCGCTGTATGATGCAGTCTCCTGCATCCGCTGTCTGATAGAGAGTCTCCTGCATCCGCTGTCTGATAGAGAGTCTCCTGCATCCTCTCTCTTATAGGGTTCTCCTGCATCCACTGTCTGATAGACAGTCTCCTGCATCGGCTGTCTAATAGAGAGACTCCTGCATCCGCTGTCTGATTGATTGTCTCCTGCATCCGCTGTCTGATAGAGAGACTACTGCATCCGCTGTCTGAAATAGATAATCCTGCATCCGCTGTCTAATAGAGAGTCTCCTGAATCCGCTGTCTGAAGGAGAGACTCCTGCATCCGCTGTCTGATAGAGAGTCTCCTGCATCCGTTGTCTGATAGAGAGTCTCCTGCATCCGCTGTCTGATAGAGAGTCTCCTGCATCCGCTGTCTGATAAAGAGACTCCTGCATCCGCTGTCTGGTGGAGTGTCTCCTGCATCCGCTGTCTGATAGAGAGACTCCTGCATCCGCTGTCTGAAGGAGAAAATCCTGCATCCGCTGTCTGATAGAGAGTCTCTAGCATCCGCTGTCTGAAGGAGAGACTCCTGCATCCGCTGTCTGATAGAGAGTCTCCTGCATCTGCTGTCTGATAGAGAGTCTCCTGTATCTGCTGTCTGATAGAGAGACTCCTGCATCCGCTGTCTGATAGAGAGTCTCCTGCATCCGTTGTCTGATAGAGAGACTCCTGCATCCGCTGTCTGATGGAGTGTCTCCTGCATCCGCTGTCTGATAGAGAGACTCCTGCATCCGCTGTCTCATAGAAAGACTCCTGCATCCGCTGTATGATGGAGTCTCCTGCATCCAACAACTGATAGAGAGTCTCCTGCATCCGCTGTCTGATGGAGTTTCTCCTGCATCCGCTGTCTGATATAGAGTCTCCTGCATCCGCTGTCTGAAAGACAAACTCCTGCTTTCGCTGTCTGATGGATTCTGCTGCATCCGCTGTCTGAAGGAGAGACTCCTGCATCTGCCGTCTGGTAGAGAGTCTCCTGCATCCGCTGTCTGAAGGAGAGACTCCTGCATCCGCTGTCTGAATGAGAGTCTCCTGCATCCGATGTCTGATAGTCTCCTGCATCCGCTGTCTGATAGAGAGTCTCCTGCATCCGCTGTCTGATAGAGAGACTCCTGCATCCGCTGTCTGATAGAGAGTTTCCTGCATCCGCTGTTTGATAGAGAGACTCCTGCATCGGCTGTGTGATAGAGTCTCATGCTTCCGCTGTCTGATAGAGAGTCTCCTGCATCTGCTGTCTGATAGAGAGACTCCTGCATCCGCTGTCTGAAGGAGAGACTCCTGATTCGCTGTCTGTAGGAGAGTCTCCTGCATCCGCTGTCTGATAGTCTCCTGCATCCACTGTCTAATAGAGAGTCTCATGCATCCGCTGTCTAATGGAGAGTCTCCTGCATCCGCTGTCTGATAGAGTCTCCTGCATCCGCTGTCTGATAGAGAGTCTCCTGCATCAGCTGTCTGATAGTTGGTCTCCTGCATCCGCTGTCTGATAGAGAGTCTCCTACATCCACTGTCTGATAGAGAGTCTCCTGCATCCACTGTCTAATAGAGAGTCTCCTGCATCCGCTGTCTGATAGAGAGACTCCTGCATCCGCTGTCTGATAGAGTCTCCTGCATCCGCTGTCTGATAGAGAGTCTCCTGCATCAGCTGTCTGATAGTGGGTCTCCTGCATCCGCTGTCTAATAGAGAGTTCCCTGCATCCGCTGTCTGATAGAGAGTCTCCTGCATCCACTGTCTAATAGAGAGTCTCCTGCATCCGCTGTCTGATAGAGAGACTCCTGCATCCGCTGTCTGATAGAGTCTCCTGCATCCGCTGTCTGATAGAGAGTCTCCTGCATCAGCTGTCTGATAGTGGGTCTCCTGCATCTGCTGTCTGATAGAGAGTCTCCTACATCCACTGTCTGATAGAGAGTCTCCTGCATCCGCTGTCTGATAGAGAGACTCCTGCATCCGCTGTCTGATAGAGTCTCCTGCATCCGATGTCTGATAGAGAGTCTCCTGCATCCGCTGTCTGATAGAGAGACTCCTGCATCCGCTGTCTGATAGAGAGTCTCCGGCATCCACAGTCTGATAGACAGTCTCATGCATAGGCTGTCTGATAGAGAGACTCCTGCATCCGCTGTCTGATTGAGTGTCTCTTGCATCCGCTGTCTGATAGAGAAAATCCGGCATTCGCTATCTGATAGAGAGTCTCATGCATCCGCTGTCTGAAGGAGAGACTCCTTCATCCGCTGTCTGATAGAGAGTCTCCTGCATCCGCTGTCTGATAGAGAGTCTCCTGCATCCGCTGTCTGATAGACTCCTGCATCCGCTGTCTGATGGAGAGTCTCCTGCATCCATTGTCTTATAGAGTCTACTGCATCCGCTGTCTGATGGAGAGTCTCCTGCATCCGCTGTCTGGTAGAGAGTCTCCTGCATCCGCTGTCTGATAGAGAGTCTGCTGCATCCGCTGTCTGATAGAGAGTCTCCTGCATCCGCTGTCTGATAGAGAGTCTCCTGCATCCGCTGTCTGATAGAGAGAATCCTGCATTCGCTGTCTGAAGGAGAGACTCCTTCATCCACTGTCTGATAGAAAGTCTCCTGCATCCGCTGTCTGATAGAGAGTCTCCTGCATCCGCTGTCTGATAGAGAGACTCCTGCATCCGCTGTCTGATAGAGTCTCCTGTATCCGATGTCTGATAGAGAGTCTCCTGCATCCACTGTCTGATAGAGAGTCTCCTGCATCCGCTGTCTGATAGAGAGTCTGCTGCATCCGCTGTCTGTTTGAGAGTCTCCTGCATCCGCTGTCTGATTGAGATATTCCTGCATCCGCTGTCTGATGGAGAGTCTCCTGCATCCATAGTCTAATAGAGTCTACTGCATCGGCTGTCTAACGGAGAGTCTCTTGCATCCGCTGTCTGATAGAGAGTCTCCTGCATCCGCTGTCTGATAGAGAGTCTGCTGCATCCGCTGACTTATAGAGAGTCTCCTGCATCCGCTGTCTGATAGAGAGTCTCCTGCATCCGCTGTCTGATAGAGAGAATCCTGCATTCGCTGTCTGAAGGAGAGACTCCTGCATCCGCTGTCTGATGGAGAGTCTCCTGATTCCATTGTCTGTTGGAGAGTCTCCTGCATCCGCTGTCTGATAGAGTCTCCTGCATCCGCTGTATGATAGAGTCTCCTGCATCTGCTGTCTGATAGAGAGTCTCCTGCTTCCGCTGTCTGACAGAGAAAATCCTGCATCCGCTGTCTGATAGAGAGTCTCATGCATCCGCTGTCTGAAGGAGAGACTCCTGCATCCGCTGTCTGATAGAGAGTGTCCTGCATCCGCTGTCTGATAGAGAGACTCCTGCATCCGCTGTCTGATGGAGAGTCTCCTGCATCCATTGTCTAATAGAGTCTACTGCATCCGCTGTCTAATGGAGAGTCTCCTGCATCCGCTGTCTGAAAGAGAGTCTGCTGCATCCGCTGTCTGTTAGAGAGTCTCCTGCATCCGCTGTCTGATAGAGAGTCTCCTGCATCCGCTGCCTGATAGAGTCTCCTGCATCCGCTGTCTTATAGAGAGACTCCTGCATCCGCTGTCTGATGGAGAGTCTCCTGCATCCATTGTCTAATAAGGTCTACTGCATCTGCTGTCTAATAGAGAGTCTCCTGCTACCGCTGTCTGACAGAGAAAATCCTGCATCCGCTGTCTGATAGAGAGTCTCATGCATCCGCTGTCTGAAGGAGAGACTCCTGCATCCGCTGTCTGATAGAGAGTGTCCTGTATCCGCTGTCTGATAGAGAGACTCCTGCATCCGCTGTCTGATAGAGAGTCTGCTGCATCCGCTGTCTGAAGAAGAGTCTCCTGCATCCACAGTCTGATAGAGTCTCCTGCATCCCTTGTCTGATAGAGTGTCTCCTGCATCTGCTGTCTGATATAGAGTCTCCTGCATCCACTGTCTGATAGAAAGTCTCCTTCCTCCGCTGTCTGATAGAGTGACTCCTGCATCCGCTGTCTGATAGAGTCTCCTGCATCGGCTGTTTGATAGAGAGTCTCCTGCATCCGCTGTCTGATAGAGAGTCTCCTGCATCCGCTGTCTGATAGAGGGTCTCCTGCATCCACTGTCTGATAGACAGTCTCCTGCATCGGCTGTCTGATAGAGAGACTCCTGCATCCGCTGTCTAATTGATTGTCTCCTGCATCCGCTGTCTGATAGAGAGACTCCTGCATCCGCTGTCTGAAATAGAAAATCCTGCATCCGCTGTCTAATAGAGAGTCTCCTGCATCCGCTGTTCTGAAGGAGAGACTCCTGCATCAGCTGTCTGATAGAGTCTCCTGCATCCGCTGTATGATGGAGTCTCCTGCATCCGCTGTCTGATAGAGAGTCTCGTTCATCCGCTGTCTGATGGAGTGTCTCCTGCATCCGCTTTCTGATAGAGAGTCTCCTGCATCCGTTGTCTGATAGAGAGACTCCTGCATCCGCTGTCTGATAGAGAGTCTCCTGCATCCGCTGTCTGATAGAGAGTCTCCTGCATCCGCTGTCTGATAGAGAGGCTCCTGCATCCACTGTCTGATAGAGAGTCTCCTGCATCCGCTGTCTGATAGAGAGACTCTGCATCCGCTGTCTGATAGTCTCCTGCATGCATCCGCTGTCTGATAGAGAGTCTCCTGCATCCGCGGTCTGTAGGAGAGTCTCCTGCATCCGCTGTCTGATAGAGTCTCCTGCATCCCTTGTCTGATAGAATGTCTCCTGCGTCCGCTGTCTGATAGAGTCTCCTGCATCGGCTGTCTGATAGAGAGTCTCCTGCATCCGCTGTCTGATAGAGAGTCTCCTGCATCCGCTGTCTGATAGAGGGTCTCCTGCATCCACGGTCTGATAGACAGTCTCCTGCATCGGCTGTCTGATAGAGAGACTCCTGCATCCGCTGTCTAATTGATTGTCTCCTGCATCCGCTGTCTGATAGAGAGACTCCTGCATCCGCTGTCTGAAATAGAAAATCCTGCATCCGCTGTCTAATAGAGAGTCTCCTGCATCCGCTGTTCTGAAGGAGAGACTCCTGCATCCGCTGTCTGATGGAGTGTCTCTCGCATCCGCTGTCTGATAGAGTCTCCTGCATCCGCTGTATGATGGAGTCTCCTGCATTCGCTGTCTGATAGAGAGTCTCCTGCATCCGCTGTCTGATAGAGAGTCTCCTGCATCCTCTCTCTTATAGGGTTCTCCTGCATCCACTGTCTGATAGACAGTCTCCTTCATCGGCTGTCTAATAGAGAGACTCCTGCATCCGCTTTCTGATTGATTGTCTCCTGCATCCGCTGTCTGATAGAGAGACTACTGCATCCGCTGTCTGAAATAAAAAATCCTGCATTCGCTGTCTAATAGAGAGTCTCCTGCATCCGCTGTCTGAAGGAGAGACTCCTGCATCCGCTGTCTGATAGAGAGTCTCCTGCATCCGCTGTCTGATAGCGAGTCTCCTGCATCCGCTGTCTGATAGAGAGTCTCCTGCATCCGCTGTCTGATAAAGAGACTCCTGCATCCGCTGTCTGATGGAGTGTCTCCTGCATCCGCTGTCTGATAGAAAGACTCCTGCATCCGCTGTGTGAAGGAGAAAATCCTGCATCCGCTGTCTGATAGAGAGTCTCTTGCATCCGCTGTCTGAAGGAGAGACTCCTGCATCTGCTGTCTGATAGAGAGTCTCCTGCATCTGCTGTCTGATAGAGAGTCTCCTGTATCTGCTGTCTGATAGAGAGACTCCTGCATCCGCTGTCTGATAGAGAGTCTCCTGCATCCGCTGTCTGATAGAGAGACTCCTGCATCCGCTGTCTGATGGAGTGTCTCCTGCATCCGCTGTCTGATAGAGAGACTCCTGCATCCGCTGTCTCATAGAAAGACTCCTGCATCCGCTGTATGATGGAGTCTCCTGCATCCAACAACTGATAGAGAGTCTCCTGCATCCGCTGTCTGATGGAGTTTCTCCTGCATCCACTGTCTGATATAGAGTCTCCTGCATCCGCTGTCTGATAGACAAACTCCTGCTTCCGCTGTCTAATGGAGTCTGCTGCATCCGCTGTCTGAAGGAGAGACTCCTGCATCTGCCGTCTGGTAGAGAGTCTCCTGCATCCGCTGTCTGAAGGAGAGACTCCTGCATCCGCTGTCTGAAGGAGAGTCTTCTGCATCCGATGTCTTATAGAGTCTCCTGCATCCGCTGTCTGATAGAGAGTCTCCTGCATCCGCTGTCTGATAGAGAGACTCCTGCATCCGCTGTCTGATAGAGAGTTTCCTGCACCCGCTGTTTGATAGAGAGACTCCTGCATCCGCTGTCTGATAGAGTCTCATGCTTCCGCTGTCTAATTGAGAGTCTCCAGCATCCGCTGTCTGAAGGAGAGACTCCTGCATCCGCTGTCTGATAGAGAGACTTCTGCATCCGCTGTCTGAAGGAGAGACTCCTGATTCGCTGTCTGTAGAGGAGTCTCCTGCATCCGCTGTCTGATAGTCTCCTGCATCCACTGTCTAATAGAGAGTCTCCTGCATCCGCTGTCTAATGGAGAGTCTCCTGCATCCGCTGTCTGATAGAGTCTCCTGCATCCGCTGTCTGATAGAGAGTCTCCTGCATCAGCTGTCTGATAGTGGGTCTCCTGCATCCGCTGTCTGATAAAGAGTCTCCTACATCCACTGTCTGATAGAGAGTCTCCTGCATCCACTGTCTTATAGAGAGTCTCCTGCATCCGCTGTCTGAAGAAGAGTCTCCTGCATCCGCTGTCTGATAGAGTCTCCTGCATCCGCTGTCTGATAGAGAGTCTCCTGCATCAGCTGTCTGATAGTGGGTCTCCTGCATCCGCTGTCTAATATAGAGTCTCCTGCATCCGCTGTCTGATAGAGTCTCCTGCATCCACTGTCTAATAGAGAGTCTTCTGCATCCGCTGTCTGATAGAGAGACTCCTGCATCCGCTGTCTGATAGAGTCTCCTGCATCCGCTGTCTGATAGAGAGTCTCCTGCATCAGCTGTCTGATAGTGGGTCACCTGCATCTGCTGTCTGACAGAGAGTCTCCTACATCCACTGTCTGATAGAGAGTCTCCTGCATCCGCTGTCTGATAGAGAGACTCCTGCATCCGCTGTCTGATAGAGTCTCCTGCATCCGATGTCTGATAGAGAGTCTCCGGCATCCACAGTCTGAAAGACAGTCTCATGCATAGGCTGTCTGATAAAGAGACTCCTGCATCCGCTGGCTGATTGAGTGTCTCTTGCATCCACTGTCTGATAGAGAGACCCCCTGCATCCGCTGTCTGGCAGAAAAAATCCTGCATTCGCTGTCTGATAGAGAGTCTCATGCATCCGCTGTCTGAAGGAGAGACTCCTGCATCCGCTGTCTGATAGAGAGTCTCCTGCATCCGCTGTCTGATAGAGAGTCTCCTGCATCCGCTGTCTGATAGACTCCTGCATCCACTGTCTGATGGAGAGTCTCCTGCATTCATTGTCTAATAGAGTCTACTGCATCCGCTGTCTGATGGAGAGTCTCCTGCATCCGCTGTCTGGTAGAGAGTCTCCTGCATCCGCTGTCTGATAGAGAGTCTGCTGCATCCGCTGTCTGATAGAGAATCTCCTGCATCCGCTGTCTGATAGAGAGTCTCCTGCATCCGCTGTCTGATAGAGAGAATCCTGCATTCGCTGTCTGAAGGAGAGACTCCTGCATCCGCTGTCTGATAGAGAGTCTCCTGCATCCGCTGTCTGATAGAGAGTCTCCTGCATCCGCTGTCTGATAGAGAGACTCCTGCATCCGCTGTCTGATAGAGTCTCCTGTATCTGATGTCTGATAGAGAGTCTCCTGCATCCGCTGTCTGATAGAGAGTCTCCTGCATCTGCTGTCTGATAGAGAGTCTCTGGCATCCACAGTCTGATTGACAGTCTCATGCATCGTCTGTCTGATAGAGAGACTCCTGCATCCGCTGTCTGATTGAGTGTCTCCTGCATCCGCTGTCTGATAGAGACACCCCCTGCATCCGCTGTCTGACAGAGAAAATCCTGCATCCGCTGTCTGATAGAGAGTCTCATGCATCCGCTGTCTGAAGGAGAGTCTCTTGCATCCGCTGTCTGATAGAGAGTGTCCTGCATCCGCTGTCTGATAAAGAGTCTCCTGCATCCGCTGTCTGATAGAGAGACTCCTGCATCCGCTGTCCGATGGAGAGTCTCCTGCATCCATTGTCTAATAGAGTCTACTGCATCCGCTGTCTAATGGAGAGTCTAATGCATCCGCTGTCTGATAGAGAGTCTCCTGCATCCGCTGTCTGATAGAGAGTCTGCTGCATCCGCTGTCTGTTAGAGGGTCTGCTGCATCCGCTGTCTGATAGAGAGTATCCTGCATCCGCTGTCTGATAGAGAGAATCCTGCATTCGATGTCTGAAGGAGACACTCCTGCATCAGCTGTCTGATGGAGAGTCTCCTGCATCCATTGTCTGATGGAGAGTCTCCTGCATCCGCTGTCTGATAGAGTTCCTGGATCCACTGTATGATGGAGTCTCCTGCATCTGCTGTCTGTTAGAGAGTCTCCTTCATCCACTGTCTGATGGAGTGTCTCCTGCATCCGCTGTCTGATAGAGAGTCTCCTGCATCCGTTGTCTGATAGAGAGACTCCTGCATCCGCTGTCTGATAGAGAGTCTCCTGCATCCGCTGTCTGATAGAGAGTCTCCTGCATCCGCTGTCTGATAGACAGGCTCCTGCATCCACTGTCTGATAGAGAGTCTCCTGCATCCGCTGTCTGATAGAGAGACTCTGCATCCGCTGTCTGATAGAGTCTCCTGCATGCATCCGCTGTCTGATAGAGTGTCTCCTGCATTCGCTGTCTGAAGGAGAGTCTCCTGCATCCGCTGTCTGATAGAGTCTGCTGCATCCCTTGTCTGATAGAATGTCTCCTGCGTCCGCTGTCTGATAGAGTGTCTCCTGCATCCGCTGTCTGATAGAGAGTCTCCTGCATCCACTGTCTGATAGAAAGTCTCCTTCCTCCGCTGTCTGATAGAGAGACTCCTGCATCCGCTGTCTGATAGAGTCTCCTGCATCGGCTGTCTGATAGAGAGTCTCCTGCATCCGCTGTCTGATAGAGAGTCTCCTGCATCCGCTGTCTGATAGAGGGTCTCCTGCATCCACTGTCTGATAGACAGTCTCCTGCATCGGCTGTCTGATAGAGAGACTCCTGCATCCGCTGTCTAATTGGTTGTCTCCTGCATCCGCTGTCTGATAGAGAGACTCCTGCATCCGCTGTCTGAAATAGAAAATCCTGCATCCGATGTCTAATAGAGAGTCTTCTGCATCCGCTAATCTGAAGGAGAGACTCCTGCATCCGCTGTCTGATAGAGAGTCTCCTGCATCCGCTGTCTATTAGAGAGTCTCCTTCATCCGCTGTCTGAAAGAGAGACTCCTGCATCCGCTGTCTGATGGAGAGTCTCCTGCATCCATTGTCTGATGGAGAGGCCCTTGCATCCGCTGTCTGATAGAGTCTCCTGCATCCGCTGTATGATGGAGTCTCCTGCATCCGCTGTCTGATAGAGAGTCTCCTGCATCCGCTGTCTGATAGAGAGTCTCTTGCATCCTCTCTCTTATAGGGTTCTCCTGCATCCACTGTCTGATAGACAGTCTCCTGCATCGGCTGTCTAATAGAGAGACTCCTGCATCCTCTGTCTGATTGATTGTCTCCTGCATCCGCTGTCTGATAGAGAGACTACTGCATCCGTTGTCTGAAATAGAAAATCCTGCATCCGCTGTCTAATAGAGAGTCTCCTGCATCCGATGTCTGAAGGAGAGACTCATGCATCCGCTGTCTGATAGAGAGTCTCCTGCATCCGCTCTCTGATAGAGAGTCTCCTGCATCCGCTGTCTGATAGAGAGTCTCCTGCATCCGCTGTCTTATAAAGAGACTCCTGCATCCGCTGTCTGATGGAGTGTCTCCTGCATCCGCTGTCTGATAGAGAGACTCCTGCATCCGCTGTCTGAAGGAGAAAATCCTGCATCCGCTGTCTGATAGAGAGTTTCTTGCATCCGCTGTCTGAAGGAGAGACTCCTGCATCCGCTGTCTGATAGAGAGTCTCCTGCATCTGCTGTCTGATCGAGAGTCTCCTGTATCTGCTGTCTGATAAAGAGACTCCTGCATTCGCTGTCTGATAGAGAGTTTCCTGCATCCGCTGTTTGATAGAGAGACTCCTGCATCCGCTGTCTGATAGAGTCTCATGCTTCCGCTGACTGATTGAGAGTCTCCAGCATCCGCTGTCTGAAGGAGAGACTCCTGCATCCGCTGTCTGATAGAGAAACTCCTGCATCCGCTGTCTGAAGGAGAGACTCCTGATTCGCTGTCTGTAGGAGAGTCTCCTGCATCCGCTGTCTGATAGTCTCCTGCATCTACTGTCTAATAGAGAGTGTCCTGCATCCGCTGTCTAATGGAGAGTCTCCTGCATCCGCTGTCTGATAGAGAGACTCCTGCATCCGCTGTCTGATAGAGTCTCCTGCATCCGCTGTCTGATAGAGAGTTTCCTGCATCAGCTGTCTGATAGTGGGTCTCCTGCATCCGCTGTCTGATAGAGAGACTCCTGCATCCGCTGTCTGATAGAGTCTCCTGCATCCGCTGTCTGATAGAGAGTCTCCTGCATCAGCTGTCTGATAGTGGGTCTCCTGCATCCGCTGTCTAATAGAGAGTCTCCTGCATCCGCTGTCTGATAGAGAGTCTCCTGCATCCACTGTCTAATAGAGAGTCTCCTGCATCCGCTGTCTGATAGAGAGACTCCTGCATCCGCTGTCTGATAGAGTCTCCTGCATCCGCTGTCTGATAGAGAGTCTCCTGCATCAGCTGTCTGATAGTGGGTCTCCTGCATCTGCTGTCTGATAGAGAGTCTCCTACATCCACTGTCTGATAGAGAGTCTCCTGCATCCGCTGTCTGATAGAGAGACTCCTGCATCCGCTGTCTGATAGATTCTTCTGCATCCGATGTCTGATAGAGATTCTCCTGCATCCGCTGTCTGATAGAGAGACTCCTGCATCCGCTGTCTGATAGAGAGTCTCCGGCATCCACAGTCTGATAGACAGTCTCATGCATAGGCTGTCTGATAGAGAGACTCCTGCATCCGCTGTCTGATTGAGTGTCTCTTGCATCCGCTGTCTGATAGAGAGACCCCCTGCATCCGCTGTCTGGCAGAGAAAATCCTGCATTCGCTGTCTGATAGAGAGTCTCATGCATCCGCTGTCTGAAGGAGAGACTCCTGCATCCGCTGTCTGATAGAGAGTCTCCTGCATCCGCTGTCTGAAAGAGAGTCTCCTGCATCCGCTGTCTGATAGACTCCTGCATCCGCTGTCTGATAGAGAGTCTCCTGCATCCATTGTCTAATAGAGTCTACTGCATCCGCTGTCTGATGGAGAGTCTCCTGCATCCGCTGTCTGGTAGAGAGTCTCCTGCATCCGCTGTCTGATAGAGAGTCTGCTGCATCCGCTGTCTGATAGAGAGTCTCCTGCATCCGCTGTCTGATAGAGAGAATCCTGCATCCGCTGTCTGATAGAGAGAATCCTGCATCCGCTGTCTGAAGGAGAGACTCCTGCATCCGCTGTCTGATAGAGAGTCTCCTGCATCCGCTGTCTGATAGAGAGTCTCCTGCATCCGCTGTCTGATAGAGAGACTCCTGCATCCGCTGTCTGATAGAGTCTCCTGTATCCGATGTCTGATAGAGAGTCTCCTGCATCCGCTGTCTGATAGAGAGTCTCCTGCATCTGCTGTCTGATAGAGAGTCTCCGGCATCCACAGTCTGATTGACAGTCTCATACATCGGCTGTCTGATAAAGAGACTCCTGCATCCGCTGTCTGATTGAGTGTCTCCTGCATCCGCTGTCTGATAGAGACACCCCCTGCATCCGCTGTCTGACAGAGAAAATCCTGCATCCGCTGTCTGATAGAGAGTCTCATGCATCCGCTGTCTGAAGGAGAGACTCTTGCATCCGCTGTCTGATAGAGAGTGTCCTGCATCCGCTGTCTGATAGAGAGTCTCCTGCGTCCGCTGTCTGATAGAGAGACTCCTGCATCCGCTGTCTGATGGAGAGTCTCCTGCATCCATTGTCTAATAGAGTCTACTGCATCCGCTGTCTAATGGAGAGTCTCCAGCATCCACTGTCTGATAGAGAGTCTCCTGCATCCGCTGTCTGATAGAGAGTCTGCTGCATCCGCTGTCTGTTAGAGGGTCTCCTGCATCCGCTGTCTGATAGAGTATCCTACATCCGTTGTCTGATAGAGAGAACCCTGCATTCGCTGTCTGGAGGAGACACTCCTGCATCCGCTGTCTGATGGAGAGTCTCCTGCATCCATTGTCTGAAGGAGAGTCTCCTGCATCCGCTGTCTGATAGAGTCTCCTGGATCCACTGTATGATGGAGTCTCCTGCATCTGCTGTCTGATAGAGAGTCTCCTTCATCCGCTGTCTGATGGAGTGTCTCCTGCATCCGCTGTCTGATAGAGAGTCTCCTGCATCCGTTGTCTGATAGAGAGACTCCTGCATCCGCTGTCTGATAGAGAGTCTCCTGCATCCGCTGTCTGATAGAGAGTCTCCTGCATCTGCTGTCTGATGGAGAGGCTCCTGTATCCACTGTCTGATAGAGAGTCTCCTGCATCCGCTGTCTGATAGAGAGAGTCTGCATCCGCTGTCTGATAGAGTCTCCTGCATGCATCCGCTGTCTGATAGAGAGTCTCCTGCATCCGCTGTCTGAAGGAGAGTCTCCTGCATCCGCTGTCTGATAGAGTCTCCTACATCCCTTGTCTGATACAATGTCTCCTGCGTCCGCTGTCTGATAGAGTGTATCCTGCATCTGCTGTCTGATAGAGAGTCTCCTGCATCCAATGTCTGATAGAAAGTCTCCTTCCTCCGCTGTCTGATACAGAGACTCCAGCATCCGCTGTCTGATAGTCTCCTGCATCTACTGTCTAATAGAGAGTGTCCTGCATCCGCTGTCTAATGGAGAGTCTCCTGCATCCGCTGTCTGATAGAGAGACTCCTGCATCCGCTGTCTGATAGAGTCTCCTGCATCCGCTGTCTGATAGAGAGTTTCCTGCATCAGCTGTCTGATAGTGGGTCTCCTGCATCCGCTGTCTGATAGAGAGACTCCTGCATCCGCTGTCTGATAGAGTCTCCTGCATCCGCTGTCTGATAGAGAGTCTCCTGCATCAGCTGTCTGATAGTGGGTCTCCTGCATCCGCTGTCTAATAGAGAGTCTCCTGCATCCGCTGTCTGATAGAGAGTCTCCTGCATCCACTGTCTAATAGAGAGTCTCCTGCATCCGCTGTCTGATAGAGAGACTCCTGCATCCGCTGTCTGATAGAGTCTCCTGCATCCGCTGTCTGATAGAGAGTCTCCTGCATCAGCTGTCTGATAGTGGGTCTCCTGCATCTGCTGTCTGATAGAGAGTCTCCTACATCCACTGTCTGATAGAGAGTCTCCTGCATCCGCTGTCTGATAGAGAGACTCCTGCATCCGCTGTCTGATAGATTCTTCTGCATCCGATGTCTGATAGAGATTCTCCTGCATCCGCTGTCTGATAGAGAGACTCCTGCATCCGCTGTCTGATAGAGAGTCTCCGGCATCCACAGTCTGATAGACAGTCTCATGCATAGGCTGTCTGATAGAGAGACTCCTGCATCCGCTGTCTGATTGAGTGTCTCTTGCATCCGCTGTCTGATAGAGAGACCCCCTGCATCCGCTGTCTGGCAGAGAAAATCCTGCATTCGCTGTCTGATAGAGAGTCTCATGCATCCGCTGTCTGAAGGAGAGACTCCTGCATCCGCTGTCTGATAGAGAGTCTCCTGCATCCGCTGTCTGAAAGAGAGTCTCCTGCATCCGCTGTCTGATAGACTCCTGCATCCGCTGTCTGATAGAGAGTCTCCTGCATCCATTGTCTAATAGAGTCTACTGCATCCGCTGTCTGATGGAGAGTCTCCTGCATCCGCTGTCTGGTAGAGAGTCTCCTGCATCCGCTGTCTGATAGAGAGTCTGCTGCATCCGCTGTCTGATAGAGAGTCTCCTGCATCCGCTGTCTGATAGAGAGAATCCTGCATCCGCTGTCTGATAGAGAGAATCCTGCATCCGCTGTCTGAAGGAGAGACTCCTGCATCCGCTGTCTGATAGAGAGTCTCCTGCATCCGCTGTCTGATAGAGAGTCTCCTGCATCCGCTGTCTGATAGAGAGACTCCTGCATCCGCTGTCTGATAGAGTCTCCTGTATCCGATGTCTGATAGAGAGTCTCCTGCATCCGCTGTCTGATAGAGAGTCTCCTGCATCTGCTGTCTGATAGAGAGTCTCCGGCATCCACAGTCTGATTGACAGTCTCATACATCGGCTGTCTGATAAAGAGACTCCTGCATCCGCTGTCTGATTGAGTGTCTCCTGCATCCGCTGTCTGATAGAGACACCCCCTGCATCCGCTGTCTGACAGAGAAAATCCTGCATCCGCTGTCTGATAGAGAGTCTCATGCATCCGCTGTCTGAAGGAGAGACTCTTGCATCCGCTGTCTGATAGAGAGTGTCCTGCATCCGCTGTCTGATAGAGAGTCTCCTGCGTCCGCTGTCTGATAGAGAGACTCCTGCATCCGCTGTCTGATGGAGAGTCTCCTGCATCCATTGTCTAATAGAGTCTACTGCATCCGCTGTCTAATGGAGAGTCTCCAGCATCCACTGTCTGATAGAGAGTCTCCTGCATCCGCTGTCTGATAGAGAGTCTGCTGCATCCGCTGTCTGTTAGAGGGTCTCCTGCATCCGCTGTCTGATAGAGTATCCTACATCCGTTGTCTGATAGAGAGAACCCTGCATTCGCTGTCTGGAGGAGACACTCCTGCATCCGCTGTCTGATGGAGAGTCTCCTGCATCCATTGTCTGAAGGAGAGTCTCCTGCATCCGCTGTCTGATAGAGTCTCCTGGATCCACTGTATGATGGAGTCTCCTGCATCTGCTGTCTGATAGAGAGTCTCCTTCATCCGCTGTCTGATGGAGTGTCTCCTGCATCCGCTGTCTGATAGAGAGTCTCCTGCATCCGTTGTCTGATAGAGAGACTCCTGCATCCGCTGTCTGATAGAGAGTCTCCTGCATCCGCTGTCTGATAGAGAGTCTCCTGCATCTGCTGTCTGATAGAGAGGCTCCTGTATCCACTGTCTGATAGAGAGTCTCCTGCATCCGCTGTCTGATAGAGAGAGTCTGCATCCGCTGTCTGATAGAGTCTCCTGCATGCATCCGCTGTCTGATAGAGAGTCTCCTGCATCCGCTGTCTGAAGGAGAGTCTCCTGCATCCGCTGTCTGATAGAGTCTCCTACATCCCTTGTCTGATACAATGTCTCCTGCGTCCGCTGTCTGATAGAGTGTATCCTGCATCTGCTGTCTGATAGAGAGTCTCCTGCATCCAATGTCTGATAGAAAGTCTCCTTCCTCCGCTGTCTGATACAGAGACTCCAGCATCCGCTGTCTGATAGAGTCTCCTGCATCGGCTGTCTGATAGAGAGTCTCCTGCATCCGCTGTCTGATAGAGAGTCTCCTGCATCCGCTGTCTGATAGAGGGTCTCCTGCATCCACTGTCTGATAGACAGTCTCCTTCATCGGCTGTCTGATAGAGAGACTCCTGCATCCGCTGTCTAATTGATTGTCTCCTGCATCCGCTGTCTGATAGAGAGACTCCTGCATCCGCTGTCTGAAATAGAAAATCCTGCATCCGCTGTCTAATAGAGAGTCTCCTGCATCCGCTGTTCTGAAGGAGAGACTCCTGCATCCGCTGTCTGTTAGAGAGTCTCATGCATCGGCTGTCTGATAGAGAGTTTCCTTCATCCGCTGTATGAAAGAGAGACTCCTGCATCCGCTGTCTGATGGAGAGTCTCCTGCATCCATTGTCTGATCGAGAGGCTGTTGCATCCGCTGTCTGATAGAGTCTCCTGCATCCGCTGTATGATGGAGTCTCATGCATCCGCTGTCTGATAGAGAGTCTCCTGCATCCGCTGTCTGATAGAGAGTCTTCTGCATCCTCTCTCTTATAGGGTTCTCCTGCATCCACTGTCTGATAGATTGTCTACTGCATCGGCTGTCTAATAGAGAGACTCCTGCATCCTCTGTCTGATTGATTGTCTCCTGCATCCACTGTCTAATAGAGAGTCTCCTGCATCCGCTGTCTGAAGGAGAGACTCCTGCATCCGCTGTCTGATAGAGAGTGTCCTGCATCCGCTGTCTGATAGAGAGTCTCCTGCATCCGCTGTCTGATAGAGAGTCTCCTGCATCCGCTGTCTTATAAAGAGACTCCTGCATCCGCTGTCTGATGGAGTGTCTCCTGCATCCGCTGTCTGATAGAGAGACTCCTGCATCCGCTGTGTGAAGGAGAAAATCCTGCATCCGCTGTCTGATAGAGAGTTTCTTGCATCCGCTGTCTGATAGAGAGTCTCCTGCATCTGCTGTCTGATCGAGAGTCTCCTGTATCTGCTGTCTGATATAGAGACTCCTGCATCCGCTGTCTGATAGAGAGTCTCCTGCATCCGCTGTCTGATAGAGAGACTCCTGCATCCGCTGTCTGATGGAGTGTCTCCTGCATCCGCTGTCTGATAGAAAGACTCCTGCATCCGCTGTATGATGGAGTCTCCTGCATCCAACAACTCATAGAGAGTCTCCTGCATCCGCTGTCTGATGGAGTTTCTCCTGCATCCGCTGTCTGATTTAGAGTCTCCTGCATCCGCTGTCTGATAGACAAACTCCTGCTTCCGCTGTCTGATGGAGTCTGCTGCATCCGCTGTCTGAAGGAGAGACTCCTGCATCTGCCGTCTGGTAGAGTCTCCTGCATCCGCTGTCTGAAGCAGAAACTCCTGCATCCGCTGTCTGAAGGAGAGTCTCCTGCATCCGATGTCTGATAGAGTCTCCTGCATCTGCTGTCTGATAGAGAGTCTCCTGCATCCGCTGTCTGATTGAGAGTCTCCAGCATCCGCTGTCTGAAGGAGAGACTCCTGCATCCGCTGTCTAATAGAGAGTCTCCTGCATCCGCTGTCTGAAGGAGAGACTCCTGATTCGCTGTCTGTAGGAGAGTCTCCTGCATCCGATGTCTGATAGTCTCCTGCATCCACTGTCTAATAGAGAGTCTCCTGCATCCGCTGTCTGATAGAGAGTCTCCTGCATCCACTGTCTAATAGAGAGTCTCCTGCATCCGCTGTCTGATAGAGAGAATCCTGCATCCGCTGTCTGATAGAGTCTCCTGCATCCGCTGTCTGATAGAGAGTCTCCTGCATCAGCTGTCTGATAGTGGGTCCCCTGCATCTGCTGTCTGATAGAGAGTCTCCTACATCCACTGTCTGAAAGAGAGTCTCCTGCATCCGCTGTCTGATAGAGAGACTCCTGCATCCGCTGTCTGATAGAGTCTCCTGCATCCGATGTCTGATAGAAAGTCTCCTGCATCCGCTGTCTGATAGAGAGACTCCTGCATCCGCTGTCTGATAGAGAGTCTCCCGCATCCACAGTCTGATAGACAGTCTCATGCATCGGCTGTCTGATAGAGAGACTCCTGCATCCGCTGTCTGATTGAGTGTCTCTTGCATCCGCTGTCTGATAGAGAGACCCTCTGCATCCGCTGTCTGGCAGAGAAAATCCTGCATTCGCTGTCTGATAGAGAGTCTCATGCATCCGCTGTCTGAAGGAGAGACTCCTGCATCCGCTGTCTGATAGAGAGTCTCCTGCATCCGCTGTCTGATAGAGAGTCTCCTGCATCCGCTGTCTGATAGACTCCTGCATCCGCTGTCTGATGGAGAGTCTCCTGCATCCATTGTCTAATAGAGTCTACTGCATCCGCTGTCTGATGGAGAGTCTCCTGCATCCGCTGTCTGGTAGAGAGTCTCCTGCATCCGCTGTCTGATAGAGAGTCTGCTGCATCCGCTGTCTGATAGAGAGTCTCCTGCATCCGCTGTCTGATAGAGAGTCTCCTGCATCCGCTGTCTGATAGAGAGAATCCTGCATTCGCTGTCTGTAGGAGAGACTCCTGCATCCGCTGTCTGATAGAGAGTCTCCTGCATCCGCTGTCTGATAGAGAGTCTCCTGCATCCGTTGTCTGATAGAGAGACTCCTGCATCCGCTGTCTGATAGAGTCTCTTGCATCCGATGTCTGATAGAGAGTCTCCTGCATCCGCTGTCTGATAGAGAGTCTCCGGCATCCACAGTCTGATTGACAGTCTCATGCATCGGCTGTTTGAAAGAGAGACTCCTGCATCCGCTGTCTGATAGAGTCTCATGCTTCCGCTGTCTGATAGAGAGACTCCTGCATCCGCTGTCTGATTGAGTGTCTCCTGCATCCGCTGTCTGATAGAGAGTCTCCGGCGTCCACAGTCTGGTTGACAGTCTCATGCATCGGCTGTTTGATAGAGAGACTCCTGCATCCGCTGTCTGATAGAGTCTCATGCTTCCGCTGTCTGATAGAGAGTCTCCTGCATCCGCTGTCTGAAGGAGAGACTCTTGATTCGCTGTCTGTAGGAGAGTCTCCTGCATCCGCTGTCTGATAGTCTCCTGCATCCACTGTCTAATAGAGAGTCTCCTGCATCCGCTGTCTGATAGAGAGTCTCCTGCATCCACTGTCTAATAGAGAGTCTCCTGCATCCGCTGTCTGATAGAGAGACTCCTGCATCCGCTGTCTGATAGAGTCTCCTGCATCCGCTGTCTGATAGAGAGTATCCTGCATAAGCTGTCTGATAGTGGGTCTCCTGCATCTGCTGTCTGATAGAGAGTCTCCTACATCCACTGTCTGATAGAAAGTCTCCTGCATCCGCTGTCTGATAGAGAGACTCCTGCATCCGCTGTCTGATAGAGTCTCCTGCATCCGATGTCTGATAGAGAGTCTCCTGCATCCGCTGTCTGATAGAGAGACTCCTGCATCCGCTGTCTGATAAAGAGTCACTGGCATCCATAGTCTGATAGACAGTCTCATGCATCGGCTGTCTGATAGAGAGACTCCTGCATCCGCTGTCTGATTGAGTGTCTCTTGCATCCGCTGTCTGATAGAGAGACCCCCTGCATCCGCTGTCTGGCAGAGAAAATCCTTCATTCGCTGTCTGATAGAGAGTCTCATGCATCCGCTGTCTGAAGGAGAGACTCCTGCATCCGCTGTCTGATAGAGAGTCTCCTGCATCCGCTGTCTGATAGACTCCTGCATCCGCTGTCTGATGGAGAGTCTCCTGCATCCATTGTCTAATAGAGTCTCCTGCATCCGCTGTCTGATGGAGAGTCTCCTGCATCCGCTGTCTGGTAGAGAGTCTCCTGCATCCGCTGTCTGATAGAGAGTCTACTGCATCCGCTGTCTGATAGAGAGTCTCCTGCATCCGCTGTCTGATAGAGAGTCTCCTGCATCCGCTGATAGAGAGAAGCCTGCATTCGCTGTCTGAAGGAGAGACTCCTGCATCCGCTGTCTGATAGAGAGTCTCCTGCATCCGCTGTCTGATAGAGAGTCTCCTGCATCTGCTGTCTGATAGAGAGACTCCTGCATCCGCTGTCTGATAGAGTCTCCTGCATCCGATGTCTGATAGAGAGTCTCCTGCATCCGCTGTCTGATAGAGACTCTCCTGCATCTGCTGTCTGATAGAGAGTCTCCGGTATCCATAGTCTGATTGACAGTCTCATACATCGGCTGTCTGATAGAGAGACTCCTGCATCCGCTGTCTGATTGAGTGTCTCCTGCATCCGCTGTCTGATAGAGACACCCCCTGCAACCGCTGTCTGACAGAGAAAAATCCTGCATCCGCTGTCTGATAGAGAGTCTCATGCATCCGCTGTCTGAAGGAGAGACTCCTTTATCCGCTGTCTGATAGAGAGTGTCCTGCATCCGCTGTCTGATAGAGAGTCTCCTGCATCCGCTGTCTGATAGAGAGACTCCTGCATCCGCTGTCTGATGGAGAGTCTCCTGCATCCATTGTCTAATAGAGTCTACTGCATCCGCTGTCAAATGGAGAGTCTCCTGCATCCGCTGTCTGATAGAGACTCCTGCATCCGCTGTTTGATAGAGAGTCTGCTGCATCCGCTATCTGTTAGAGAGTCTCCTGCATCCGCTGTCTGATAGAGAGAATCCTGCATTCGCTGTCTGAAGGAGACACTCCTGCATCCGCTGTCTGATGGAGAGTCTCCTGCATCCATTGTCGGATGGAGAGTCTCCTGCATCCGCTGTCTGATAGAGTCTCCTGGATCCATTGTATGATGGAGTCTCCTGCATCTGCTGTCTGATAGAGAGTCTCCTGCATCCGCTGTCTGATGGAGTGTCTCCTGCATCCGCTGTCTGATAGAGAGTCTCCTGCATCTGTTGTCTGATAGAGAGACTCCTGCATCCGCTGTCTGATAGAGTCCCCTGCATCGGCTGTCTGATAGAGAGTCTCCTGCATCCGCTGTCTGATAGAGAGGCTCCTGCATCCACTGTCTGATAGAGAGTCTCCTGCATCCGCTGTCTGATAGAGAGACTCTGCATCCGCTGTCTGATAGAGTCTCCTGCATCCGCTTTCTGAAGGAGAATCATATGCATCCGCTGTCTGATAGAGTCTCCTGCATCCCTTGTCTGATAGAGAGTCTCCTGCGTCTGCTGTCTGATAGAGAGTCTCCTGCATCCGCTGTCTGAAGGAGAGTCTCCTGCATTCGCTGTCTGATAGAGTCTCCTGCATCCCTTGTCTGATAGAGAGTCTCCTGCGTCCGCTGTCTGATAGAGTGTCTCCTGCATCCGCTGTCTGATAGAGAGTCTCCTGCATCCACTGTCTGATAGAAAGTCTCCTTCCTCCGCTGTCTGATAGAGAGACTCCTGCATCCGCTGTCTGATAGAGTCTCCTGCATCCGCTGTCTGATAGAGGGTCTCCTGCATCCACTGTCTGATAGACAGTCTCCTGCATCGGCTGTCTGATAGAGAGACTCCTGCATCCGCTGTCTGATTGATTGTCTCCTGCATCCGCTGTCTGATAGAGAGACTCCTGTATCCGCTGTCTGAAATAGAAAATCCTGCATCTGCTGTCTAATAGAGAGTCTCCTGCATCCGCTGTCTGAAAAAGAGACTCCTGCATCCGCTGTCTGATAGAGAGTCTCCTGCATCCGCTGTCTAATAGAGAGTCTCCTGCATCCGCTGTCTGATAGAGAGACTCCTGCATCCGCTGTGTGATAGAGTCTCCTGCATCCGCTGTCTGATAGAGAGTCTCCTGCATCAGCTGTCTGATAGTGGGTCTCCTGCATCTGCTGTCAGATAGAGAGTCTCCTACATCCACTGTCTGATAGAGAGTCTCCTGCATCCGCTCTCTGATAGAGAGACTCCTGCATCCGCTGTCTGATAGAGTCTCCTGCATCCGATGTCTGATAGAGAGTCTCCTGCATCCGCTGTCTGATAGAGAGACTCCTGCATCCGCTGTCTGATAGAGAGTCACCGGCATCCAAAGTCTGATAGACAGTCTCATGCATCGGCTGTCTGATAGAGAGACTCCTGCATCCGCTGTCTGATTGAGTGTCTCTTGCATCCGCTGTCTGATAGAGAGACCCCCTGCATCCGCTGTATGGCAGAGAAAATCCTGCATTCGCTGTCTGATAGAGAGTCTCATGCATCCGCTGTCTGAAGGAGAGACTCCTGCATCCGCTGTCTGATAGAGAGTCTCCTGCATCCGCTGTCTGATAGAGAGTCTCCTGCATCCGCTGTCTGATAGACTCCTGCATCCGCTGTCTGATGGAGAGTCTCCTGCATCCATTGTCTAATAGAGTCTCCTGCATCCGCTGTCTGATATAGAGTCTCCTGCATCCGCTGTCTTGTAGAGAGTCTCCTGCATCTGCTGTCTGATAGAAAGTCTGCTGCATCCGCTGTCTGATAGAGAGTCTCCTGCATCCTCTGTCTGATAGAGAGTCTCCTGCATCCGCTGTCTGATAGAGAGAAGCCTGCATTTGCTGTCTGAAGGAGAGACTCCTGCATCCGCTGTCTGATAGAGAGTCTCCTGCATCCGCTGTCTGATAGAGAGTCTCCTGCATCCGCTGTCTGATAGAGAGACTCCTGCATCAGCTGTCTGATAGAGTCTCCTGCATCCGATGTCTGATAGAGAGTCTCCTGCATCCGCTGTCTGATAGAGAGTCTCCTGCATCTGCTGTCTGATAGAGAGTCTCCGGTATCCACAGTCTGATTGACAGTCTCATGCATCGGCTGTCTGATAGAGAGACTCCTGCATCCGCTGTCTGATTGAGTGTCTCCTGCATCCCCTGTCTGATAGAGACACCCCCTGCAACCGCTGTCTGACAGAGAAAAATCCTGCATCCGCTGTCTGATAGAGAGTCTCATGCATCCGCTGTCTGAAGGAGAGACTCCTGCATCCGCTGTCTGATAGAGAGTGTCCTGCATCCGCTCTCTGATAGAGAGTCTCCTGCATCCGCTGTCTGATAGAGAGACACCTGCATCCGCTGTCTGATGGAGAGTCTCCTGCATCCATTGTCTAATAGAGTCTACTGCATCCGCTGTCAAATGGAGAGTCTCCTGCATGCGCTGTCTGATAGAGAGTCTCCTGCATCCGCTGTTTGATAGAGAGTTTCCTGCATCCGCTGTCTGTTAGAGAGTCTCCTGCATCCGCTGTCTGATAGAGAGAATCCTGCATTCGCTGTCTGAAGGAGACACTCCTGCATCCGCTGTCTGATGGAGAGTCTCCTGCATCCATTGTCTGATGGAGAGTCTCCTGCATCCGCTGTCTGATAGAGTCTCCTGGATCCACTGTATGATGGAGTCTCCTGCATCTGCTGTCTGATAGAGAGTCTCCTGCATCCGTTGTCTGATAGAGAGACTCCTGCATCCGCTGTCTGATAGAGTCTCCTGCATCCGCTGTCTGATAGAGAGTCTCCTGCATCTGCTGTCTGATAGAGAGTCTCCTGCATCCGTTGTCTGATAGAGAGACTCCTGCATCCGCTGTCTGATAGAGTCTCCTGCATCCGTTGTCTGATAGAGAGACTCCTGCATCCGCTGTCTGATAGAGTCTCCTGCATCCGCTGTCTGATAGAGAGTCTCCTGCATCCGCTGTCTGATAGAGAGTTTCCTGCATCCGCTGTCTGATAGACTCCTGCATTCGCTGTCTGATGGAGAGTCTCCTGCATCCATTGTCTAATAGACTCTACAGCATCCGCTGTCTGATAGAGAGTCTGCTGCATCCGCTGTCTGATAGAGAGTCTCCTGCATCCGCTGTCTGATAGAGTCTCCTGCATCCGCTGTCTGATAGAGAGAATCCTGCATTCGCTGTCTGAAGGAGAGACTCCTGCATCCGCTGTCTGATAGAGAGTGCATCCGCTGTCTGATAGAGAGTCTCCTGCATCCGCTGTCTGATAGAGAGTCTCCTGCATCGGCTGCCTGATAGAGGGTCTCCTGCATCCGCTGTCTGATAGAGAGTCTCCTACATCCACTGTCTGAAAGAGAATGTCCTGCATCCGCTGTCTGAAGGAGAGACTCCTGATTCGCTGTCTGTAGGAGTGTCTCCTGCATCCGCTGTCTGATAGAGTCTCCTGCATCCGCTGTCTGATAGAGAGACTCCTGCATCCGCTGTCTGATAGAGTGTCCTGCATCGGCTGTCTGATAGAGAGTCTCCTGCATCCGCTGTCTCATAGAGAGACTCCTGCATCCACTGTATGATGGAGTCTCCTGCATCCGCTGTCTGATAGAGAGTCTTCTGCATCCGCTGTCTGATGGAGTTTCTCCAGAATCTGCAGTCTGATAGAGAGTCTCCTGCATCCGCTGTCTGATAGACAGACTCCTGCTTCCGCTGTCTAATTGAGTCTGCTGCATCCGCTGTCTGAAGGAGGACTCCTGCATCTGCTGTCTGGTAGAGAGTCTCCTGCATCCGCTGTCTGAAGGAGAGACTCCTGCATCCGCTGTCTGAAGGAGAGTCTCCTGCATCCCATGTCTTATAGAGTGTCCTGCATCCGCTGTCTGATAGAGAGTCTCCTGCATCCGCTGTCTGATAGAGAGACTCCAGCATCCGCTGTCTGATAGAGAGTCTCCTGCATCCGCTGTCTGATAGAGAGACTCCTGCATCCGCTGTCTGATAGAGTCTCATGCTTCCGCTGTCTGATGGAGAGTCTCCAGCATCCGCTGTCTGAAGGAGAGACTCTTGCATCCGCTGTCTGATAGAGAGTCTCCTGCATCCGCTGTCTGAAGGAGAGACTCCTGATTCGCTGTCTGTAGGAGAGTTTCCTGCATCCGCTGTCTGATAGGGAGTCTCCTGCATCCGCTGTCTGATAGAGAGTCTCTTGCATCCACTGTCTAATAGAGAGTCTCCTGCATCCGCTGTCTGATAGAGAGTCTCCTACATCCACTGTCTGATAGAGAGTCTCCTGCATCCGCTGTCTGATAGAGAGACTCATGCATCCGCTGTCTGATAGAGTCTCATGCATCCGCTGTCTGATAGAGAGTCTCCTGCATCCGCTGTCTGATAGAGAGACTCCTGCATCCGCTGTCTGATAGAAAGTCTCTAGCATCCGCTGTCTGATAGAGAGACTCCTGCATCCGCTGTCTGATAGAGTCTCATGTTTCCGCTGTCTGATGGAGAGTCTCCAGCATCCGCTGTCTGAAGGAGAGACTCCTGCATCCGCTGTCTGATAGAGAGTCTCCTGCATCCGCTGTCTGAGGGAGAGACTCCTGATTCGCTGTCTGTAGGAGAGTCTCCTGCATCCGCTGTCTGATAGAGTGTACTGCATCCGCTGTCTGATAGAGTCTCCTGCATCTGCTGTCTGATAGAGAGTCTCCTGCATCCGCTGTCTGATAGAGTTTTCTGCATCCGCTGTCTGATAGAGAGTCCCCTGCATCAGCTGTCTGATAGAGGGTCTCCTGCATCCGCTGTCTGATAGAGAGTCTCCTACATCCACTGTCTGATAGAGAGTCTCCTGCATCCGCTGTCTGATAGAGAAACTCCTGCATCCGCTGTCTGATAGAGTCTCCTGCATCCGCTGTCTGATAGAGAGTCTCCTGCATCCGCTGTCTGATAGAGAGTCTCCTGCATCCGCTGTCTGATAGAGTCTCCTGCATCGGCTGTCTGACAGAGTCTCCTGCATCCGCTTTCTGATAGAGAGTCTCCTGCATCCGCTGTCTGATAGAGGGTCTCCTGCATCCACTGTCTGATAGACAGTCTCCTGCAACGGCTGTCTGATAGAGAGACTCCTGCATCCGCTGTCTGATTGATTGTCTCCTGCATCCGCTGTCTGATAGAGAGACTCCTGCATCCGCTGTCTGAAATAGAAAATCCTGCATCCGCTGTCTAATAGAGAGTCTCCTGCATCCGCTGTCTGAAGGGGTGACTCCTGCATCTGCTGTCTGATAGAGAGTCTCCTGCATCCGCTGTCTGATAGAGAGTCTCCTGCATCCGCTGTCTGATAGAGAGACTCCTGCATCCGCTGTCTGATGGAGAGTCTCCTGCATCTATTGTCTGATGGAGAGTCTCTTGCATCCGCTGTCTGATAGTCTCCTGCATACGCTGTATGATGGAGTCTCCTGCATCCGCTGTCTGATAGAGAGTCTCCTGCATCCGCTGTCTGATGGAGTATCTCCTGCATCCGCTGTCTGATAGAGAGTCTTCTGCATCCGCTGTCTGATTGAGAGACTCCTGCATCCGCTGTCTGAAGGAGAAAATCCTGCATCCGCTGTCTGATAGAGAGTCTCTTGCATCCGCTGTCTGAAGGAGAGACTCCTGCATCCGCTGTCTGATAGGGAGTCTCCTGCATCTGCTGTCTGAAGGAGAGTCTCCTGCATCTGCTGTCTGATAGAGAGACTCCTGCATCCGCTGTCTGATAGAGAGTCTCCTGCATCCGCTGTCTGATAGAGAGACTCCTGCATCCGCTGTCTGATGGAGTGTCTCCTGCATCCGCTGTCTGATAGAGAGACTCCTGCATCCGCTGTCTCATAGAAAGACTCCTGCATCCGCTGTATGATAGAGTCTCCTGCATCCGACAACTGATAGAAAGTCTCCTGCATCCGCTCTCTGATGGAGTTTCTCCTGCATCCGCTGTCTGATGTAGAGTCTCATGCATCCGCTGTCTGGTAGAGAGTCGCCTGCATCCGCTGTCTGGAGGAGAGACTCCTGCATCCGCTGTCTGAAGGAGAGTCTCCTGCATCCGCTGTCTGATAGAGAGTCTCCTGCATCCGCTGTCTGATAGAGAGACTCCTGCCTCCGCTGTCTGATAGAGAGTTTCCTGCATCCGCTTTTTGATAGAGAGACTCCTGCATCCACTGTCTGATAGAGTCTCATGCTTTTGCTGTCTGATTGAGAGTCTCCAGCATCCGCTGTCTGAAGGAGAGACTCCTGCACCCGCTGTCTGATAGAGAGTCTCCTGCATCCGCTGTCTGAAGGAGAGACTCCTGATTCGCTGTCTGTAGGAGAGTCTCCTGCATCCGCTGTCTGATAGTCTCCTGCATCCACTGTCTGATAGAGAGTCTCCTGCATCAGCTGTCTGATAGAGAGTCTCCTGCATCCAATGTCTAATAGAGAGTCTCCTGCATCCGCTGTTTGATAGAGAGACTCCTGCATCCGCTGTCTGATAGAGTCTCCTGCATCCGCTGTCTGATAGAGAGTCTCCTGCATCAGCTGTCTGATTGACAGTCTCATGCATCGGCTGTCTGATAGAGAGACTCCTTCATCCGCTGTCTGATTGAGTGTCTCTTGCATCTGCTGTCTGCCAGAGAAAATCCTGCATCCGCTGTCTGATAGAGTCTCATGCATCCGCTGTCTGAAGGAGAGACTCCTGCATCCGCTGTCTGATAGAGAGTCTCCTGCATCCGCTGTCTGATAGAGAGTTTCCTGCATCCGCTGTCTGATAGACTCCTGCATTCGCTGTCTGATGGAGAGTCTCCTGCATTCTCTGTCTGAATGAAACACTCCTGCATCCGCTGTCCGATGGAGAGTCTCCTGCATCCGCTGTCTGGTAGAGAGTCTCCTGCATCCGCTGTCTGATAGAGAGTCTGCTGCATCCGCTGTCTGATAGAGAGTCTCCTGCATCCGCTGTCTGATAGAGAGTCTCCTGCATCCGCTGTCTGATAGAGAGAATCCTGCATTCGCTGTCTGAAGGAGAGACTCCTGCATCCGCTGTCTGATAGAGAGTCTCCTGCATCCGCTGTCTGATAGAGAGTCTCCTGCATCCGCTGTCTGATAGAGAGTCTCCTGCATCCGCTGTCTGATAGAGAGAATCCTGCATTCGCTGTCTGAAGGAGAGACTCCTGCATCCGCTGTCTGATAGAGAGTCTCCTGCATCCGCTGTCTGATAGAGAGTCTCCTGCATCCGCTGTCTGATAGAGAGTCTCCTGCATCAGCTGCCTGATAATTGGGTCTCCTGCATCCGCTGTCTGATAGAGAGTGTCCTACATCCACTGTCTGATAGAGTGTCTCCTGCATCCGCTGTCTGATAGAGAGACTCCTGCATCCGCTGTCTGATAGAGTCTCCTGCTTCTGATGTCAGATAGAGAGTCTCCTGCATCCGCTGTCTGATAGAGAGTCTTTGTATCAGCTGTCTGAAAGAAAGTCTCCTGCATCCGCTGTCTGATAGAGAGTCTCCGACATCCAAAGTCTGATTGACAGTCTCATGCATCGGCTGTCTGATAGAGAGACTCCTGCATCCGCTGTCTGATTGAATGTCTCCTGCATCCGCTGTCTGATAGAGACACCCCCTGCATCCGCTGTCTGAATGAGAAAATCCTGCATCTGCTGTCTGATAGAGTGTCTCATGCATCCGCTGTCTGAAGAAGAGACTCCTGCATCGGATGTCTGATAGAGAGTGTCTTGCATCCGCTGTATGATAGAGAGTCTCCTGTATCCGCTGTCTGATAGAGGGACTCCTGCATCCGCTGTCTGATGGAGAGTCTCCTGCATCCATTGTCTAATAGAGTCTACTGCATCCGCTGTCTGATGGAGAGTCTCCTGCATCCGCTGTCTGATAGAGAGTCTGCTGCATCCGCTGTCTTATAGAGAGTCTCCTGCATCCGCTGTCTGATAGAGAGAATCCTGCATTCGCTGTCTGAAGGAGAGACTCCTGCATCCGCTGTCTGATAGAGAGTCTCCTGCATCCGCTGTCTGATAGAGAGTCTCCTGCATCCGCTGTCTGATTGAGAGTCTCCTGCATCAGCTGCCTGATAATTGGGTCTCCTGCATCCGCTGTCTGATAGAGAGTGTCCTACATCCACTGTCTGATAGAGTGTCTCCTGCATCCGCTGTCTGATAGAGAGACTCCTGCTTCCGCTGTCTGATAGAGAGTTTCCTGCATCCGCTGTTTGATAGAGAGACTCCTGCATCCGCTGTCTGATAGAGTCTCATGCTTCCGCTGTCTGATTGAGAGTCTCCAGCATCCGCTGTCTGAAGGAGAGACTCCTGCATCCGCTGTCTGATAGGGAGTCTCCTGCATCCGCTGACTGAAGGAGAGACTCCTGATTCGCTGTCTGTAGGAGAGTTTCCTGCATCCGCTGTCTGATAGTCTCCTGCATCCACTGTCTGATAGAGAGACTCCTGCATCCGCTGTCTGATAGAGAGTCTCCTACATCCACTGTCCAATAGAGAGTCTCCTGCATCCGCTGTCTGATAGAGAGTCTCCTGCATCCGCTGTCTGATAGACAGACTCCTGCTTCCGCTGTCTAATGGAGTCTGCTGCATCCGCTGTATGAAGGAGGACTCCTGCATCTGCTGTCTGGTAGAGAGTCTCCTGCATCCGCTGTCTGAAGGAGAGACTCCTGCATCCGCTGTCTGAAGGAGAGTCTCCTGCATCCCATGTCTGATAGAATGTCCTGCATCCGCTGTCTGATAGAGGGTCTCCTGCATCCGCTGTCTGATAGAGAGTCTCCGGCATCCACAGTCTGATAGACAGTCTCATGCATCGACTGTCTGATAGAGAGACTCCTGCATCCGCTGTCTGATTGAGTGTCTCTTGCATCTGCTGTCTGATAGAGAGACCCCCTGCATCCGCTGTCTGACAGAGAAAATCCTGCATCCGCTGTCTGATAGAGAGTCTCATGCATCCGCTGTCTGAAGGAGAGACTCCTGCATCCGCTGTCTGATAGGGAGTCTCCTGCATCCGCTGTCTGATAGAGAGTTTCCTGCATCCGCTGTCTGATAGACTCCTGCATTCGCTGTCTGATGGAGAGTCTCCTGCATCCATTGTCTAATAGAGTCTACTGCATCCGCTGTCTGATAGAGAGTCTGCTGCATCCGCTGTCTGATAGAGAGTCTCCTGCATCCGCTGTCTGATAGAGTCTCCTGCATCCGCTGTCTGATAGAGAGAATCCTGCATTCGCTGTCTGAAGGAGAGACTCCTGCATCCGCTGTCTGATAGAGAGTGCATCCGCTGTCTGATAGAGAGTCTCCTGCATCCGCTGTCTGATAGAGAGTCTCCTGCATCAGCTGCCTGATAGAGGGTCTCCTGCATCCGCTGTCTGATAGAGAGTCTCCTACATCCACTGTCTGATAGAGAGTGTCCTGCATCCGCTGTCTGAAGCAGAGACTCCTGATTCGCTGTCTGTAGGAGTGTCTCCTGCATCCGCTGTCTGATAGAGTCTCCTGCATCCGCTGTCTGATAGAGAGACTCCTGCATCCGCTGTCTGATAGAGTGTCCTGCATCGGCTGTCTGATAGAGAGTCTCCTGCATCCGCTGTCTCATAGAGAGACTCCTGCATCCACTGTATGATGGAGTCTCCTGCATCCGCTGTCTGATAGAGAGTCTTCTGCATCCGCTGTCTGATGGAGTTTCTCCAGAATCTGCAGTCTGATAGAGAGTCTCCTGCATCCGCTGTCTGATAGACAGACTCCTGCTTCCGCTGTCTAATTGAGTCTGCTGCATCCGCTGTCTGAAGGAGAGACTCCTGCATCCGCTGTCTGAAGGAGAGTCTCCTGCATCCCATGTCTTATAGAGTGTCCTGCATCCGCTGTCTGATAGAGAGTCTCCTGCATCCGCTGTCTGATAGAGAGACTCCAGCATCCGCTGTCTGATAGAGAGTCTCCTGCATCCGCTGTCTGATAGAGAGACTCCTGCATCCGCTGTCTGATAGAGTCTCATGCTTCCGCTGTCTGATGGAGAGTCTCCAGCATCCGCTGTCTGAAGGAGAGACTCTTGCATCCGCTGTCTGATAGAGAGTCTCCTGCATCCGCTGTCTGAAGGAGAGACTCCTGATTCGCTGTCTGTAGGAGAGTTTACTGCATCCGCTGTCTGATAGAGAGTCTCCTGCATCCGCTGTCTGATAGAGAGTCTCTTGCATCCACTGTCTAATAGAGAGTCTCCTGCATCCGCTGTCTGATAGAGAGTCTCCTACATCCACTGTCTGATAGAGAGTCTCCTGCATCCGCTGTCTGATAGAGAGACTCATGCATCCGCTGTCTGATAGAGTCTCATGCATCCGCTGTCTGATAGAGAGTCTCCTGCATCCGCTGTCTGATAGAGAGACTCCTGCATCCGCTGTCTGATAGAAAGTCTCTAGCATCCGCTGTCTGATAGAGAGACTCCTGCATCCGCTGTCTGATAGAGTCTCATGTTTCCGCTGTCTGATGGAGAGTCTCCAGCATCCGCTGTCTGAAGGAGAGACTCCTGCATCCGCTGTCTGATAGAGAGTCTCCTGCATCCGCTGTCTGAGGGAGAGACTCCTGATTCGCTGTCTGTAGGAGAGTCTCCTGCATCCGCTGTCTGATAGAGTGTACTGCATCCGCTGTCTGATAGAGAGTCTCCTGCATCTGCTGTCTGATAGAGAGTCTCCTGCATCCGCTGTCTGATAGAGTTTTCTGCATCCGCTGTCTGATAGAGAGTCCCCTGCATCAGCTGTCTGATAGAGGGTCTCCTGCATCCGCTGTCTGATAGAGAGTCTCCTACATCCACTGTCTGATAGAGAGTCTCCTGCATCCGCTGTCTGATAGAGAAACTCCTGCATCCGCTGTCTGATAGAGTCTCCTGCATCCGCTGTCTGATAGAGAGTCTCCTGCATCCGCTGTCTGATAGAGAGTCTCCTGCATCCGCTGTCTGATAGAGTCTCCTGCATCGGCTGTCTGACAGAGTCTCCTGCATCCGCTTTCTGATAGAGAGTCTCCTGCATCCGCTGTCTGATAGAGGGTCTCCTGCATCCACTGTCTGATAGACAGTCTCCTGCAACGGCTGTCTGATAGAGAGACTCCTGCATCCGCTGTCTGATTGATTGTCTCCTGCATCCGCTGTCTGATAGAGAGACTCCTGCATCCGCTGTCTGAAATAGAAAATCCTGCATCCGCTGTCTAATAGAGAGTCTCCTGCATCCGCTGTCTGAAGGGGTGACTCCTGCATCTGCTGTCTGATAGAGAGTCTCCTGCATCCGCTGTCTGATAGAGAGTCTCCTGCATCCGCTGTCTGATAGAGAGACTCCTGCATCCGCTGTCTGATGGAGAGTCTCCTGCATCTATTGTCTGATGGAGAGTCTCTTGCATCCGCTGTCTGATAGTCTCCTGCATACGCTGTATGATGGAGTCTCCTGCATCCGCTGTCTGATAGAGAGTCTCCTGCATCCGCTGTCTGATGGAGTATCTCCTGCATCCGCTGTCTGATAGAGAGTCTTCTGCATCCGCTGTCTGATTGAGAGACTCCTGCATCCGCTGTCTGAAGGAGAAAATCCTGCATCCGCTGTCTGATAGAGAGTCTCTTGCATCCGCTGTCTGAAGGAGAGACTCCTGCATCCGCTGTCTGATAGGGAGTCTCCTGCATCTGCTGTCTGAAGGAGAGTCTCCTGCATCTGCTGTCTGATAGAGAGACTCCTGCATCCGCTGTCTGATAGAGAGTCTCCTGCATCCGCTGTCTGATAGAGAGACTCCTGCATCCGCTGTCTGATGGAGTGTCTCCTGCATCCGCTGTCTGATAGAGAGACTCCTGCATCCGCTGTCTCATAAAAAAACACCTGCATCCGCTGTATGATAGAGTCTCCTGCATCCGACAACTGATAGAAAGTCTCCTGCATCCGCTCTCTGATGGAGTTTCTCCTGCATCCGCTGTCTGATGTAGAGTCTCATGCATCCGCTGTCTGGTAGAGAGACGCCTGCATCCGCTGTCTGAAGGAGAGACTCCTGCATCCGCTGTCTGAAGGAGAGTCTCCTGCATCCAATGTCTGATAGAGTCTCCTGCATCCGCTGTCTGATAGAGAGTCTCCTGCATCCGCTGTCTGATAGAGAGACTCCTGCCTCCGCTGTCTGATAGAGAGTTTCCTGCATCCGCTTTTTGATAGAGAGACTCCTGCATCCACTGTCTGATAGAGTCTCATGCTTTTGCTGTCTGATTGAGAGTCTCCAGCATCCGCTGTCTGAAGGAGAGACTCCTGCACCCGCTGTCTGATAGAGAGTCTCCTGCATCCGCTGTCTGAAGGAGAGACTCCTGATTCGCTGTCTGTAGGAGAGTCTCCTGCATCCGCTGTCTGATAGTCTCCTGCATCCACTGTCTGATAGAGAGTCTCCTGCATCCGCTGTCTGATAGAGAGTCTCCTGCATCCAATGTCTAATAGAGAGTCTCCTGCATCCGCTGTTTGATAGAGAGACTCCTGCATCCGCTGTCTGATAGAGTCTCCTGCATCCGCTGTCTGATAGAGAGTCTCCTGCATCAGCTGTCTGATTGACAGTCTCATGCATCGGCTGTCTGATAGAGAGACTCCTGCATCCGCTGTCTGATTGAGTGTCTCTTGCATCTGCTGTCTATTAGAGAGACCCCCTGCAGCCGCTGTCTGCCAGAGAAAATCCTGCATCCGCTGTCTGATAGAGTCTCATGCATCCGCTGTCTGAAGGAGAGACTCCTGCATCCGCTGTCTGATAGAGAGTCTCCTGCATCCGCTGTCTGATAGAGAGTTTCCTGCATCCGCTGTCTGATAAACTCCTGCATTCGCTGTCTGATGGAGAGTCTCCTGCATCAATTGTCTAATAGAGTCTACTGCATCCACTGTCCGATGGAGAGTCTCCTGCATCCGCTGTCTGGTAGAGAGTCTCCTGCATCCGCTGTCTGATAGAGAGTCTGCTGCATCCGCTGTCTGATAGAGAGTCTCCTGCATCCGCTGTCTGATAGAGAGTCTCCTGCATCCGCTGTCTGATAGAGAGAATCCTGCATTCGCTGTCTGAAGGAGAGACTCCTGCATCCGCTGTCTGATAGAGAGTCTCCTGCATTCGCTGTCTGATAGAGAGTCTCCTGCATCCGCTGTCTGATAGAGAGTCTTCTGCATCCGCTGTCTGATAGAGAGTCTCCTGCATCCGCTGTCTGATAGAGAGTCTCCTGCATCAGCTGCCTGATAATTGGGTCTCCTGCATCCGCTGCCTGATAGAGAGTGTCCTACATCCACTGTCTGATAGAGTGTCTCCTGCATCCGCTGTCTGATAGAGAGACTCCTGCATCCGCTGTCTGATAGAGTCTCCTGCTTCTGATGTCAGATAGAGAGTCTCCTGCATCCGCTGTCTGATAGAGAGTCTTTGTATCCGCTGTCTGAAAGAAAGTCTCCTGCATCTGCTGTCTGATAGAGAGTCTCAGACATCCAAAGTCTGATTGACAGTCTCATGCATCGGCTGTCTGATAGAGAGACTCCTGCATCCGCTGTCTGATTGAGTGTCTCCTGCATCCGCTGTCTGATAGAGACACCCCCTGCATCCGCTGTCTGAATGAGAAAATCCTGCATCTGCTGTCTGATAGAGTGTCTCATGCATCTGCTGTCTGAAGAAGAGACTCCTGCATCGGATGTCTGATAGAGAGTGTCCTGCATCCGCTGTCTGATAGAGAGTCTCCTGTATCCGCTGTCTGATAGAGGGACTCCTGCATCCGCTGTCTGATGGAGAGTCTCCTGCATCCATTGTCTAATAGAGTCTACTGCATCCGCTGTCTGATGGAGAGTCTGCTGCATCCGCTGTCTGATAGAGAGTCTCCTACATCCGCTGTCTGATAGAGAGAATCCTGCATTCGCTGTCTGAAGGAGAGACTCCTGCATCCGCTGTCTGATAGAGAGTCTCCTGCATCCGCTGTCTGATAGAGAGTCTCCTGCATCCGCTGTCTGATTGAGAGTCTCCTGCATCAGCTGCCTGTTAATTGGGTCTCCTGCATCCGCTGTCTGATAGAGAGTGTCCTACATCCACTGTCTGATAGAGTGTCTCCTGCATCCGCTGTCTGATAGAGAGACTCCTGCATCCGCTGTCTGATAGAGTCTCCTGCTTCTGATGTCAGATAGAGAGTCTCCTGCATCCGCTGTCTGATAGAGAGTCTTTGTATCCGCTGTCTGAAAGAAAGTCTCCTGCATCCTCTGTCTGATAGAGAGTCTCTGACATCCAAAGTCTGATTGACAGTCTCATGCATCGGCTGTCTGATAGAGAGACTCCTGCATCCGCTGTCTGATTGAGTGTCTCCTGCATCCGCTGTCTGATAGAGACACCCCCTGCATCCGCTGTCTGAATGAGAAAATCCTGCATCTGCTGTCTGATAGAGTGTCTCATGCATCCGCTGTCTGAAGAAGAGACTCCTGCATCGGCTGTCTGATAGAGAGTGTCCTGCATCCGCTGTCTGATAGAGAGTCTCCTGTATCCGCTGTCTGATAGAGAGACTCCTGCATCCGCTGTCTGATGGAGAGTCTCCTGCATCCATTGTCTAATAGAGTCTACTGCATCCGCTGTCTGATGGAGAGTCTCCTGCATCCGCTGTCTGATAGAGAGTCTGCTGCATCCGCTGTTTGATAGAGAGTGTCCTGCATCCGCTGTCTGATAGAGAGTCTTCTGCATCCGCTGTCTGATATAGAGAATCCTGCATTCGCTGTCTGAAGGAGAGACTCCTGCATCCGCTGTCAGATAGAGAGTCTCCTGCATCCGCTGTCTGATAGAGAGTCTACTGCATCCGCTGTCTGATAGAGAGTCTCCTGCATCAGCTGTCTGAAAGAGGGTCTCCTGCATCCGCTGTCTGATAGAGAGTCTCCTACATCCACTGTCTGATAGAGTGTCTCCTGCATCCGCTGTCTGATATAAAGACTCCTGCATCCGCTGTCTGATAGAGTCTCCTGCATCCGCTGTTTGATAGAGAGTCTCCTGCATCCGCTGTCTGATAGAGAGTCTGCTGCATCCGCTGTCTGTTAGAGAGTCACCTGCATCCGCTGTCTGAAGGAGAGACTCTTGCATCGGCTGTCTGATGGAGAGTCTCCTGCATCCGCTGTCTGATGGAGAGTCTCCTGCATCCGCTGTCTGATAGAGTCTCCTGGATCCACTGTATGATGGAGTCTCCTGCATCCGCTGTCTGATAGAGAGTCTGCTGCATCCGCTGTCTGATAGAGAGTGTCCTGCATCCGCTGTCTGATAGAGAGTCTTCTGCATCCGCTGTCTGATAGAGAGAATCCTGCATTTGCTGTCTGAAGGAGAGACTCCTGCATCCGCTGTCAGATAGAGAGTCTCCTGCAACCGCTGTCTGATAGAGAGACTCCTGCATCCGCTGTCTGATGGAGTGTCTCCTTCCTCCTCTGTCTGATAGAGAGACTCCTGCATCCGCTGTCTGATAGAGTCTCCTGCATCGGCTGTCTGATAGAGAGTCTCCTGCATCCGCTGTCTGATAGAGAGTCTCCTGCATCCGCTGTCTGATAGAGGGTCTCCTGCATCCACTGTCTGATAGACAGTCTCCTGCATCGGCTGTCTGATAGAGAGACTCCTGCATCCGCTGTCTGATTGATTGTCTCCTGCATCCGCTGTCTGATAGAGAGACTCCTGCATCCGCTGTCTGAAATAGACAATCCTGCATCCGCTGTCTAATAGAGAGTCTCCTGCATCCGCTGTCTGAAGGAGAGACTCCTGCATCCGCTGTCTGATAGAGAGTCTCCTGCATCCGCTGTCTGATAGAGAGTCTCCTGCATCCGCTGTCTGATAGAGAGACTCCTGCATCCGCTGTCTGATGGAGAGTCTCCTGCATCCATTGTCTGATGGAGAGTCTCTTGCATCCGCTGTCTGATAGAGTCTCCTGCATCCGCTGTATGATGGAGTCTCCTGCATCCGCTGTCTGATAGAGAGTCTCCTGCATCCGCTGTCTGATGGAGTGTTTACTGCATCCGCTGTCTGATAGAGAGTCTCCTGCATCCGCTGTCTGATAGAGAGACTCCTGCATCCGCTGTCTGATGGAGTGTCTCCTGCATCAGCTGTCTGATTGAGACTCTCCTGCATCCGCTGTCTGATAGAGAGTGTCCTGCATCCGCTGTCTGATAGAGAGACTCCTGCTTCGCTGTCTGACGGAGAGACTCCTGCATCCGCTGTCTAATAGAGTGTCTCCTGCATCCGCTGTCTGAAGGAGAGACTCCTGCATCCCCTGTCTGGAGGAGTGTCTCCAGCATCCGCTGTCTGATAGAGAGACTCCTGCATCCACTGTCTGATAGAGAGACTCCTGCTTCCACTGTCTGATGGAGAGTCTCCAGCATCCGCTGTCTGAAGGAGAGACTCCTGCGTCCGCTGTCTGATAGAGAGTCTCCTGCATCTACTTTCTGATAGAGAGTCTCCTGCATCCGCTGTCTGATAGAGAGACTCCTGCATTCGCTGTCTAAAGGAGACTCCTGCATCCGCTGTCTGATAGAGAGTCTTCTGCATCCGCTGTCTGATAGAGAGACTCCTGCCTCCGCTGTCTGATGGAAAATCTCCTGCAACCGCTGTCTGATAGAGGGTATCCTGCATCCGCTGTCTGATAGAGTCTCCTGCATCCGCTGTCTAATCGAGTGTCTCCTGCATCCGCTGTCTGAAGGAGTGACTCCTGCATCCGCTGTCTGATAGAGAGTCTCCTGCATCCGCTTTCTGAAGGAGAGACTCCTGCATCCGCTCTCTGAAAGAAGTTTTTCTGCATCCGCTGTCTGATAGAGTCTCCTGCATCCGCCGGTTGATAGAGAAACTCCTGCATCCACTGTCTGATAGAGAGTCTCCTGCATCCGCTGTCTGATGGAGAGACTCCTGCATCCGCTGTCTAAAGGAGAGACTCCTGCATCTGCTGTCTGATAGAGAATGTCCTGTATCCGCTGTCTGATAGAGAGACTCCTGCATCCTCTGTCTGATAGAGGGTCTCCTGCATCCGCTGTCTGATGGAGAGTCTCAAGCATCCGTTGTCTGAAGGAGTGACTCCTGCATCCGCTGTCTGATAGAGAGTCTCCTGCATCCGCTGTCTGAAGGAGAGACTCCTGCATCCGCTCTCTGAAAGAAGTTTTTCTGCATCCGCTGTCTGATAGAGTCTCCTGCATCCGCTGTTTGATAGAGAAACTCCTGCATCCACTGTCTGATAGAGAGTCTCCTGCATCCACTGTCTGATAGAGAGACTCCTGCATCCGCTGTCTGATGGAGTGTCTCCTGCATCCGCTGTCCGATAGAGAGACTCCTGCATCCGGTGTCTGAAAGAGAAAATCCTGCGTCCGCTGTCTGATAGAGAGTCTCCTGCATCCGCTGTCTGATAGAGTCTCCTGCTTCCGCTGTCTGATATAGAGTCTCCTGCATCCGCTGTCTGATAGAGAGTCTCCTGCATCCGCTTTCTAATAGAGAGTCTCCTGCATCCATTTTCTGATAGAGAGTCTCCTGCATGCTCTGTCTGATAGAGAGACTCATGCATCCGTTGTCTGAAGGAGAAAATCCGGCATCCGATGTCTGATAGAGAGTCTCCTGCATCTGCTGTCTGAAGAAGAGACTCCTGCATCCACTGTCTGATAGAGAGTCTCCTGCATCCGCTGTCTGATGGAGTGTCTCCTGTATCCGCTGTCTGATAGAGAGTCTCCTGCATCCGCTATCTGATAGAGAGACTCCTGCATCCGCTGTCTGATGGAGTGTCTCCTGCATCCGCTGTCTGATAGAGACTCTCCTGCATCCGCTGTCTGATAGAGAGTCTCCTGCATCCGCTGTCTGATAGAGAGACTCCTGCATTCGCTGTCTGAAGGAGAGACTCCTGCATCCGCTGTCTAATAGAGAGTCTCCTGCATCCGCTGTCTGAAGGAGAGACTCCTGCATCCGCTGTCTGAAGAAGAGACTCCTGCATCCGCTGTCTGAAGGAGTGTCTCCTGCATCCGCTGTCTGATAGAGAGACTCCTGCATTCACTGTCAGATACAGAGTCTCCTGCATCCGCTGTCTGATAGAGAGACTCCTGCTTCCGCTGTCTGATGGAGAGTTACCAGCATCTGCTTTCTGATAGAGAGTTTCCTGCATCCGCTGTCTGATAGAGAGACTCCTGCATTCGCTGTCTAAAGGAGAGACTCCTGCATCCGCTGTCTGATAGAGAGTTTCCTGCATCCGCTGTCTGAAGGAGAGACTCCTGCATCCGCTGTCTGATAAAGAGTCTCTTGCATCCGCTGACTGAAGGAGAGACTCCTGCATCCGCTGTCTGATAGAGAGACTCCTGCATCCGCTGTTTGATAGAGAGTCTCCTGCATCCACTGTCTGATAGAGAGTCTCCTGCATTTGCTGTCTGATAGAGAGTCTCCTGCATCCACTGTCTAATAGAAAGTCTCCTGCATCCGCTGTCTGATAGAGAGACTCCTGCATCCGCTGTCTGATAGAGTCTCCTGCATCCGCTGTCTGATAGAGGGTCTCCTTCATCAGCTGTCTGATAGAAAGTCTCCTGCATCCGCTGTCTGATAGAGAGACTCCTGCATCCGCTGTCTGATAGAGTCTCCTGCATCTGATGTCTGATAGAGTCTCCTGCATCCACTGTCTGATAGAGAGTCTCCTGCATCCGCTGTCTGATAGAGAGTCTCCTGCATCCACTGTCTAATAGAGAGTCTCCTGTATACGCTGTCTGATAGAGAGACTCCTGCATCCGCTGTCTGATAGAGTCTCCTGCATCCGCTGTCTGATAGAGAGACTCCTGCATCCGCTGTCTGATAGAGAGTCTCCTGCATCCGCTGTCTGATAGAGAGACTCCTGCATCCGCTGTCTGATAGTGTCTCCTGCATCCGATGTCTGATAGAGAGTCTCCTGCATCCGCTGTCAGATAGAGAGTCTCCTGCATACGCTGTCTGATAGAGAGTCTCCGGCATCCACAGTCTGATAGACAGTCTCATGCATCGGCTGTCTGATAGAGAGACTCCTGCAGCCGCTGTCTGATTGAGTGTCTCCTGTACCGCTGTCTGATAGAGAGACCCCCTGCATCCGCTGTCTGACAGAGAAAATCCTGCATCCGCTGTCTGATAGAGAGTCTCATGCATCCGCTGTCTGAAGGAGAGACTCCTGCATCCGCTGTCTGATAGAGAGTCTCCTGCATCCGCTGTCTGATAGAGAGTCTCCTGCATCCGCTGTCTGATAGAGAGACTCCTGCATCCGCTGTCTGATGGAGAGTCTCCTGCATCCTTTGTCTAATAGGGTCTACTGCATCCGCTGTCTGATGGAGAGTCTCCTGCATCCGCTGTCTGATAGAGAGTCTCCTGCATCCACTGTCTAATAGAGAGTCTCCTGCATCCGCTGTCTGATAGAGAGACTCCTGCATCCGCTGTCTGATAGAGTCTCCTGCATCTGCTGTCTGATAGAGAGACTCCTGCATCCGCTGTCTGATAGAGAGTGTCCTGCATCCGCTGTCTGATAGAGAGTCTCCTGCATCTGCTGTCTGATAGAGAGAATCCTGCATTCGCTGTCTGAAGGAGAGACTCCTGCATCCGCTGTCAGATAGAGAGTCTCAACCATCCGCTGTCTGATAGAGAGTCTACTGCATCTGCTGTCTGATAGAGAGGGACTCCTGATTCGCTGTCTGTAGGAGAGTCTCCTGCATCAGCTGTCTGATAAAAGGTCTCCTGCATCCGCTGTCTGATGAGAGTCTCCTACATCCACTGTCTGATAGAGTGTCTCCTGCATCCGCTGTCTGATAGAGTGTCTCCTGCATCCGCTGTCTGATAAAGAGACTCCTGCATCCGCTGTCTGATAGAGGCTCCTGCATCCGCTGTTTGATAGAGAGTCTCCTGCATCCGCTGTCTGATAGAGAGTCTCCTGCATCCGCTGTCTGATAGAGAGTCTCCTGCATCCGCTGTCTGATAGAGAGTCTCCGGCATCCACAGTCTGATAGACAGTCTCATGCTTCGGCTGTCTGATAGAGAGACTCTTGCATCCGCTGTCTAATTGAGTGTCTCCTGCATCCGCTGTCTGATAGAGAGACCCCCTGCATCCGCTGTCTGACAGAGAAAATCCTGCATCCGCTGTCTGATTGAGAGTCTCATGCATCCGCTGTCTGAAGGAGAGACTCCGGAATCCGCCCTCTGATAGAGAGTGTCCTGCATCCGCTGTCTTATAGAGAGTCTCCTGCATATGCTGTCTGATAGAGAGACTCCTTCATCCGCCGTCTGATGGAGAGTCTCTTGCATCCATTGTTTAATAGAGTCCACTGCATCCGCTGTCTGATGGAGAGTCTTCTGCATCCGCTGTCTGATAGAGAGTCTCCTGCATCCGCTATCTGATAGAGAGTCTCCTGCATCCACTGTCTGATAGACAGTCATCTGCATCGGCTGTCTGATAGACTCCTGCGTCCGCTGTCTGATAGAGAGACTCCTGCATCCGCTGTCTGAAAGAGAAAATCCTGCATCCGCTGTCTGATAGCGAGAACCCTGCATTCTCTGTCTGAATGAAACACTCCTGCATCCGCTGTCTGATGGAGAGTCTCCTGCATCCGCTGTCTGATAGAGTCTCCTGCATCCGCTGTATGATGGAGTCTCCTGCATCTGCTGTCTGATAGAGAGTCTCCTGCATCCGCTGTCTGATGGAGTGTCTCCTGCATCCGCTGTCTGATAGAGAGTCTCCTGCATCCGCTGTCTGATAGAGAGACTCCTGCATCCGCTGTCTGATAAAGAGTCCTTCATCCGCTGTCTGATAGAGAGTCTCCTGCATCCGCTGTCTGATAGAGAGGCTCCTGCATCCGCTGTCTGTTAGAGAGTCTCCTGCATCCGCTGTCTGATAGAGAGACTCCTGCGTCCGCTGTCTGATGGAGAGTCTCCTGCATCCATCCGCTGTCTGATAGAAAATCCCTTGTCTGATAGAGAGTCTCCTGCGTCCACTGTCTGATAGAGTGTCTCCTGCATCCGCTGTCTGATAGAGAGTCTCCTGCATCCACTGTCTGATAGAAAGTCTTCTTCCTCCGCTGTCTGATAGAGAGACTCCTGCATCGGCTGTCTGATAGAGTCTCAAGCATCGGCTGTCTGATAGTCTCCTGCATCCGCTGTCTGATAGAGAGTCTCCTGCATCCGCTGTCTGATAGAGGGTCTCCTGCATCCACTGTCTGATAGACAGTCTCCTGCATCGGCTGTCTGATAGAGAGACTCCTGCATCCGCTGTCTGATTGATTGTTTCCTGCATCTGCTGTCTGATAGAGTGACTCCTGCATCCGCTTTCTGAAATAGAAAATCCTGCATCCGCTGTCTAATAGAGAGTCTCCTGCATCCTCTGTCTGCGGGAGAGACTCCTGCATCCGCTGTCTGATAGAGAGTCTCCTGCATCCGCTGTCTGATAGAGAGCCTCCTGCATCTGCTGTCTGATAGAGAGACTCCTGCATCCGCTGTCTGATGGAGAGTCTCCTGCATCTGCTGTCTGATGGAGTGTCTCCAGCATCCGCTGTCTGATGGAGAGTCTCCTGCATCTGCTGTCTGATGGAGTGTCTCCAGCATCCGCTGTCTGATAGAGACTCTCCTGCATCCGCTGACTGATAGAGAGTCTCCTGCATCCGCTGTCTGATAGAGAGACTCCTGCATTCGCTGTCTGAAGGAGAGACTCCTGCATACGCTGTCTAATAGAGAGTCTCCTGTATCCGCTGTCTGAAGGAGAGACTCCTGCATCCGCTGTCTGAAGGAGTGTCTCCTGCATCCGCTGTCTGATAGAGTTTCCTGCATCCGCTGTCTAATAGAGAGTCTCCTGCATCCGCTGTCTGATAGAGAGACTCCTGTATCCGCTGTCTGATAAAGAGGCTCCTGCATCCGCTGTCTGATAGAGAGACTCCTGCTTCCGCTGTCTGATGGAGAGTCTCCAGCATCCGCTGTCTAAAGGAGAGATTCCTGCATCCGCTGTCTGATAGAGAGTCTCCTGCATCTGCTTTCTGATATAGAGTCTCCTGCATCCGCTGTCTGATAGAGCGACTCCTGCATTCGCTGTCTAAATGAGAGACTCCTGCATCCGCTGTCTGATAGAGAGTCTTCTGCATCCGCTGTCTGATAGAGAGACTCCTGCCTCCGCTGACTGATGGAAAATCTCCTGCAAACGTTGTCTGATAGAGGGTATCCTGCACACGCTGTCTGATAGAGTCTCCTGAATCCGCTGTCTGATGGAGTGTCTCCTGCATCCGCAGTCCAATAGAAAGTCTCCTGAGACTATAGAGAGTCTCTATCAGACAGCGGATGCAGGAGACATTTCATCAGACAGAGGATGCAGGAGTCTCTCCTTTAGACAGCGGAAGCAGGAGTCTCTCTATCACAAAGCGGATGCAGGAGACTCTCCGTCAGACAGCGGATGCAGGAGACTCTCTATCAGACAGCGGATGCAGGAGACACTCCATTAGACAGCGGATGCAGGAGACTCTATCAGACAGCAGATGCAGGATACCCTCTATCAGACAGCGGATGCAGGAGTCTCTCTATCAGACAGCGGATGCAGGAGACTCTCTATCAGACAGCGGATACAGGAGTATCCTATCAGACAGCGGATGCAGGAGACTCTTTATCAGACAGCAGATGCAGGAGTCTCTCCTTTAGACAGCGGATGCAGGAGTCTCTCCTTTAGACAGCGGATGCAGGAATCTCTCCTTCCGAAAGCGGAAGCAGGAGTCTCTCTATCAGACAGCAGATGCAGGAGTCTCTCTATCAGACAGCGGATGCAGGAGACTCTCCATCAGTCAGCGGATGCAGGAGACTCTCTATCAGACAGCGGATGCAGGAGAAAATCCATCAGACAGTGGATGCAGGAGACTCTATCAGACAGCGGATGCAGGATACCCTCTATCAGACAGCGGTTGCAGGAGATTCTCCATCAGACAGCGGATGCAAGAGTCTCTCTATCAGACAGCGGATGCAGCAGACTCTCTATCAGACAGTGGATGCAGGAGATTCTCCTTCAGACAGCGAATGCAGGAGTCTCTCTATCAGACAGCAGATGCAGGTGACTCTCTATCAGACAGCGGATGCAGGAGACTCTCATTCAGAGAGCGAATGCAGGACACTCTCCTTCAGACAGCGAATGCAGGAGTCTCTCTATCAGACAGCGGATGCAGGAGACTCTTTATCAGACAGCGGATGCAGGAGACTCTATCAGACAGCGGATGCAGGAGACACTCTATCAGACAGCGGATGCAGCAGACTCTATATCAGACAGTGGATGCAGGAGACTCTCTATCAGACAGCGGATTCAGGAGACTCTCCTTCAGACAGCGGATGCAGGAGACTCTCTATCAGACAGCAGATGCAGGAAACTCTCTATCAGACAGCGGATGCAGGATTTTCTATTTCAGACAGCGGATGCAGGAGTCTCTCTATCAGACAGCGGATGCAGGAGACACTTAATCAGACAGCGGATGCAGGAGTCTCTCTATCAGACAGCCGATGCAGGAGACTGTCTATCAGACAGTGGATGCCGGAAACTCTCTATCAGACAGCGGATGCAGGAGACTCTCTATCAGGCAGCGGATGCAGGAGACTCTATGAGACAGCGGATGCAGGAGACTTTCTATCAGACAGCGGCAGCAGGAGGCACTCCATCAGACAGCGGAAGCAGGAGTCTCTCTATTAGACAGCGGATGCAGGAGTCTTTCCTTTAGACAGGGGATGCAGGAGTCTCTCCTTCAGACAGCGGAAGCAGGAGTCTCTCTATCAGACAGTGAATGCAGGAGTCTCTCTATCAGACAACGGATGTATGAGACTCTCTATCAGACAGCGGATGCAGGAGACACCTTATCAGACAGCGGAAGCAGGAGACTCTATCAGACTGCGGTTGCAGGAGATTCTCCATCAGACAGCGGAGTCAGGAGTCTCTCTATCAGACAGCGGATGCAGAAGACTCTCTATCAGACAGCGGATGCAGGAGTCTCTCTTTCAGACAGCGAATGCAGGAGTCTCTCTATCAGACAGCGGATGCAGGAGACTCTCTATCAGACAGCGGATGCAGGAGACTCTCTATCAGTCAGTGGATGCAGAAGACTCTCTATCAGACAGCGGATGCAGGAGACTGTCTATCAGACAGCGGAAGCAGGAGCCTCTCTATCAGACAGCGGATGCAGGAGACTTTCTTTAAGACAGCAGATGCAGGAGTCTCTCTATCAGACAGCGGATGCAGGAGACTCTCTTTCAGACAGCGGATACAGGAGTCTCTCCTTCAGACAGCGGAAGTAGGAGTCTCTCTATCAGACAGCGGATGCAGGAGTCTCTCTATCAGACAGCAGATGCAGGAGACTCTCCATCAGACAGCGGATGCAGGAGACTCTCTATCAGACAGCGGATGCAAGAGACACTCCATCAGACAGCGAATGCAGGAGACTCTATCAGACTGCGGATGCAGGATACCCTCTATCTGACAGCGGTTGCAGGAGATATTCCATCCGACAAAGGATGCAGGAGTCTCTCTATCAGACAGCGTATGCAGGAGTCTCTCCTTCAGACACCGGATGCAGGAGACTCTCTATCAGACAGCGGACGCAGGATTTTCTCCTTCAGACACCGGATGCAGCAGTCTCTCTATCGGACAGCGGATGCAGGAGACACTCCATCAGACAGCGGATGCAGGAGACTCTCTATCAGACAGCGGATGAAGGAGACTCTATCAGACAGCGGATGCAGGAGACTCTCCTTCAGACAGCGGATGCATGAGACTCTCTATCAGACAGCGGATGCAGGACACTCTATCAGACAGCGGATGCAAAAGCCTCTCTATCAGACAGCGGATGCACGAGACTCTCAATCAGACAGTGGATGCAGGAGACTCTCTATCAGACAGCGGATGCAGGAGACTCTCTATCAGACAGCGGATGAAGGAGACTCTATCAGACAGCGGATGCAGGAGACTCTCCTTCAGACAGCGGATGCAGGAGACTCTCTATCAGACAGCGGATGCAGGACACTCTATCAGACAGCGGATGCAAAAGCCTCTCTATCAGACAGCGGATGCACGAGACTCTCAATCAGACAGTGGATGCAGGAGACTCTCTATCAGACAGCGGATGCAGGAGACTCTCTATCAAACAGCGGATGCAGGAGATTCTATCAGACAGCGGATGCAGGAGACACTCTATCAGACAGCGGATGCAGGAGACTCTCTATCAGACAGCGGATGCAGGAGTCTCTCTATCAGGCAGTGGATGCAGGAGACTCTCATTCAGACAGCGGAAGCAGGAGCCTCTCCATCAGACAGCGAAAGCAAGAGACTCTATCAGACAGCAGATGCAGGAGTCTCTCTATCAGACAGCGGATGCAGGAGACTGTCTATCAGACAGCGGATGCAGGAGACCCTCTATAAGACAGCGGATGCAGGAGACTCTCCATCAGACAGCGGATGCAGGACACTCTTTCAGGCAGCGGATGCAAAAGTCTCTCTATCAGACAGTGGATGCACGAGACCCTCTATCAGACAGTGGATGCAGGAGACTCTCTATCAGACAGCGGATGCAGGAGACTCTCTATCAGACAGCGGATGCAGAAGACTCTCTATCAAACAGCGGATGCAGGAGACTCTATCAGACAGCGGATGCAGGAGACTCTCCTACAGACAGCGGATTCAGGAGTCTCTCTTTAGACAGCCGATGCAGGAGACTCTCTATCAAACAATGGATACAGGAGACTCTCTATCAGACAGCGGATGCAGGAGACTCTCTATCAAACAGCGGATGCATGAGACTGTCTATCAGACAGCGGATGCAGGAGACTCTCCTACAGACAGCCGATGCAGGAGTCTCTCTTCAGACAGCGGATGCAGGAGACCCTCTATCAGACAGCGGATGCAGGAGACTCTCTATCAGACAGCGGATGCAGGAGTCTTTCTATCAGTCAGTGGATGCAGGAGACTCTTATTTAGACAGCGGATGCAAGAGACTCTCTACCACTGTCTGGTAGAGAGTCTCCTGCATCCGCTGTCTGATAGAGAGACTCCTGCATCCGCTGTCTGTTAGAGTCTCCTGCATCCGCTGTTTGATAGAGAAACTCCTGCATCCTCTGTCTGATAGAGAATCTCCTGCATCCGCTGTCTGATAGAGAGACTCCTGCATCCGCTGTCTGATGGAGTGTCTCCTGCATCCGCTGTCCGATAGGGAGACTGCTGCATCCGGTGTCTGAAGATGAAAATCCTGCGTCCGCTGTCTGATAGAGAGTCTCCTGCATCCGCTGTCTGAAGGAGAGACTCCTGCATCCGCTGTCTGAAGGAAAGTCTCCTGCATCTGCTGTCTGATAGAGTCTCCTGCATCCGATGTCTGATATAGAGTCACCTGCATCCGCTGTCTGATAGTGAGTCTCCTGCATCCGCTGTCTGATAGAGAATCTCCTGCATCCACTATCTGATAGAGTCTCCTGCATGCGCTGTCTGATAAAGAGACTCATGCATCCGCTGTCTGAAGGAGAAAATCCTGCATCCGATGTCTGATAGAGAGTCTCCTGCATCCGCTGTCTGAAGGAGAGACTCCTGCATCCGCTGTCTGAAAGAGAGTCTCCTGCATCCGCTGTCTGATAGAGAGTCTCCTGAATCCGCTGTCTGAAGGAGGACTCCTGCATCTACTGTCTGGTAGAGAGTCTCCTGCATCCGCTGTCTGAAGGAGAGACTCCTGCATCCGCTGTCTGTTAGAGTCTCATGCTTCCGCTGTTTGATGGAGAGTCTCCAGCATCCGCTGTCTGATAGAGAGTCTCCTGTATCCGCTGTCTGACAGAGAGACTCCTGCATCCGCTGTCTGATAGAGAGTCTCCTGCATCCGCTGTCTGAAGGAGAGACTCCTGATTCGCTGTCTGTAGAAGAGTCTCCTGCATCCGCTGTCTGATAGAGTCTCCTGCATCCGGTGTCTGATAGAGAGTCTCCTGCATCCGCTGTCTGATAGGGAGTCTCCTGCATCCAATGTCTGATAGAGTCTCCTGCATCCGCCGGTTGATAGAGAAACTCCTGCATCCACTGTCTGATAGAGAGTCTCCTGCATCCGCTGTCTGATGGAGAGACTCCTGCATCCGCTGTCTAAAGGAGAGACTCCTGCATCTGCTGTCTGATAGAGAATGTCCTGTATCCGCTGTCTGATAGAGAGACTCCTGCATCCTCTGTCTGATAGAGGGTCTCCTGCATCCGCTGTCTGATGGAGAGTCTCAAGCATCCGTTGTCTGAAGGAGTGACTCCTGCATCCGCTGTCTGATAGAGAGTCTCCTGCATCCGCTGTCTGAAGGAGAGACTCCTGCATCCGCTCTCTGAAAGAAGTTTTTCTGCATCCGCTGTCTGATAGAGTCTCCTGCATCCGCTGTTTGATAGAGAAACTCCTGCATCCACTGTCTGATAGAGAGTCTCCTGCATCCACTGTCTGATAGAGAGACTCCTGCATCCGCTGTCTGATGGAGTGTCTCCTGCATCCGCTGTCCGATAGAGAGACTCCTGCATCCGGTGTCTGAAAGAGAAAATCCTGCGTCCGCTGTCTGATAGAGAGTCTCCGGCATCCGCTGTCTGATAGAGTCTCCTGCTTCCGCTGTCTGATATAGAGTCTCCTGCATCCGCTGTCTGATAGAGAGTCTCCTGCATCCGCTTTCTAATAGAGAGTCTCCTGCATCCATTTTCTGATAGAGAGTCTCCTGCATGCTCTGTCTGATAGAGAGACTCATGCATCCGTTGTCTGAAGGAGAAAATCCGGCATCCGATGTCTGATAGAGAGTCTCCTGCATCTGCTGTCTGAAGAAGAGACTCCTGCATCCACTGTCTGATAGAGAGTCTCCTGCATCCGCTGTCTGATGGAGTGTCTCCTGTATCCGCTGTCTGATAGAGAGTCTCCTGCATCCGCTATCTGATAGAGAGACTCCTGCATCCGCTGTCTGATGGAGTGTCTCCTGCATCCGCTGTCTGATAGAGACTCTCCTGCATCCGCTGTCTGATAGAGAGTCTCCTGCATCCGCTGTCTGATAGAGAGACTCCTGCATTCGCTGTCTGAAGGAGAGACTCCTGCATCCGCTGTCTAATAGAGAGTCTCCTGCATCCGCTGTCTGAAGGAGAGACTCCTGCATCCGCTGTCTGAAGAAGAGACTCCTGCATCCGCTGTCTGAAGGAGTGTCTCCTGCATCCGCTGTCTGATAGAGAGACTCCTGCATTCACTGTCAGATACAGAGTCTCCTGCATCCGCTGTCTGATAGAGAGACTCCTGCTTCCGCTGTCTGATGGAGAGTTACCAGCATCTGCTTTCTGATAGAGAGTTTCCTGCATCCGCTGTCTGATAGAGAGACTCCTGCATTCGCTGTCTAAAGGAGAGACTCCTGCATCCGCTGTCTGATAGAGAGTCTCCTGCATCCGCTGTCTGAAGGAGAGACTCCTGCATCCGCTGTCTGATAAAGAGTCTCTTGCATCCGCTGACTGAAGGAGAGACTCCTGCATCCGCTGTCTGATAGAGAGACTCCTGCATCCGCTGTTTGATAGAGAGTCTCCTGCATCCACTGTCTGATAGAGAGTCTCCTGCATTTGCTGTCTGATAGAGAGTCTCCTGCATCCACTGTCTAATAGAAAGTCTCCTGCATCCGCTGTCTGATAGAGAGACTCCTGCATCCGCTGTCTGATAGAGTCTCCTGCATCCGCTGTCTGATAGAGGGTCTCCTTCATCAGCTGTCTGATAGAAAGTCTCCTGCATCCGCTGTCTGATAGAGAGACTCCTGCATCCGCTGTCTGATAGAGTCTCCTGCATCTGATGTCTGATAGAGTCTCCTGCATCCACTGTCTGATAGAGAGTCTCCTGCATCCGCTGTCTGATAGAGAGTCTCCTGCATCCACTGTCTAATAGAGAGTCTCCTGTATACGCTGTCTGATAGAGAGACTCCTGCATCCGCTGTCTGATAGAGTCTCCTGCATCCGCTGTCTGATAGAGAGACTCCTGCATCCGCTGTCTGATAGAGAGTCTCCTGCATCCGCTGTCTGATAGAGAGACTCCTGCATCCGCTGTCTGATAGTGTCTCCTGCATCCGATGTCTGATAGAGAGTCTCCTGCATCCGCTGTCAGATAGAGAGTCTCCTGCATACGCTGTCTGATAGAGAGTCTCCGGCATCCACAGTCTGATAGACAGTCTCATGCATCGGCTGTCTGATAGAGAGACTCCTGCAGCCGCTGTCTGATTGAGTGTCTCCTGTACCGCTGTCTGATAGAGAGACCCCCTGCATCCGCTGTCTGACAGAGAAAATCCTGCATCCGCTGTCTGATAGAGAGTCTCATGCATCCGCTGTCTGAAGGAGAGACTCCTGCATCCGCTGTCTGATAGAGAGTCTCCTGCATCCGCTGTCTGATAGAGAGTCTCCTGCATCCGCTGTCTGATAGAGAGACTCCTGCATCCGCTGTCTGATGGAGAGTCTCCTGCATCCTTTGTCTAATAGGGTCTACTGCATCCGCTGTCTGATGGAGAGTCTCCTGCATCCGCTGTCTGATAGAGAGTCTCCTGCATCCACTGTCTAATAGAGAGTCTCCTGCATCCGCTGTCTGATAGAGAGACTCCTGCATCCGCTGTCTGATAGAGTCTCCTGCATCTGCTGTCTGATAGAGAGACTCCTGCATCCGCTGTCTGATAGAGAGTGTCCTGCATCCGCTGTCTGATAGAGAGTCTCCTGCATCTGCTGTCTGATAGAGAGAATCCTGCATTCGCTGTCTGAAGGAGAGACTCCTGCATCCGCTGTCAGATAGAGAGTCTCAACCATCCGCTGTCTGATAGAGAGTCTACTGCATCCGCTGTCTGATAGAGAGTCTCCTGCATCAGCTGTCTGATAAAAGGTCTCCTGCATCCGCTGTCTGATAGAGAGTCTCCTACATCCACTGTCTGATAGAGTGTCTCCTGCATCCGCTGTCTGATAGAGTGTCTCCTGCATCCGCTGTCTGATAAAGAGACTCCTGCATCCGCTGTCTGATAGAGGCTCCTGCATCCGCTGTTTGATAGAGAGTCTCCTGCATCCGCTGTCTGATAGAGAGTCTCCTGCATCCGCTGTCTGATAGAGAGTCTCCTGCATCCGCTGTCTGATAGAGAGTCTCCGGCATCCACAGTCTGATAGACAGTCTCATGCTTCGGCTGTCTGATAGAGAGACTCTTGCATCCGCTGTCTGATTGAGTGTCTCCTGCATCCGCTGTCTGATAGAGAGACCCCCTGCATCCGCTGTCTGACAGAGAAAATCCTGCATCCGCTGTCTGATTGAGAGTCTCATGCATCCGCTGTCTGAAGGAGAGACTCCGGAATCCGCCCTCTGATAGAGAGTGTCCTGCATCCGCTGTCTTATAGAGAGTCTCCTGCATATGCTGTCTGATAGAGAGACTCCTTCATCCGCCGTCTGATGGAGAGTCTCTTGCATCCATTGTTTAATAGAGTCCACTGCATCCGCTGTCTGATGGAGAGTCTTCTGCATCCGCTGTCTGATAGAGAGTCTCCTGCATCCGCTATCTGATAGAGAGTCTCCTGCATCCACTGTCTGATAGACAGTCATCTGCATCGGCTGTCTGATAGACTCCTGCGTCCGCTGTCTGATAGAGAGACTCCTGCATCCGCTGTCTGAAAGAGAAAATCCTGCATCCGCTGTCTGATAGCGAGAACCCTGCATTCGCTGTCTGAATGAAACACTCCTGCATCCGCTGTCTGATGGAGAGTCTCCTGCATCCGCTGTCTGATAGAGTCTCCTGCATCCGCTGTATGATGGAGTCTCCTGCATCTGCTGTCTGATAGAGAGTCTCCTGCATCCGCTGTCTGATGGAGTGTCTCCTGCATCCGCTGTCTGATAGAGAGTCTCCTGCATCCGCTGTCTGATAGAGAGACTCCTGCATCCGCTGTCTGATAAAGAGTCCTTCATCCGCTGTCTGATAGAGAGTCTCCTGCATCCGCTGTCTGATAGAGAGGCTCCTGCATCCGCTGTCTGTTAGAGAGTCTCCTGCATCCGCTGTCTGATAGAGAGACTCCTGCGTCCGCTGTCTGATGGAGAGTCTCCTGCATCCATCCGCTGTCTGATAGAAAATCCCTTGTCTGATAGAGAGTCTCCTGCGTCCACTGTCTGATAGAGTGTCTCCTGCATCCGCTGTCTGATAGAGAGTCTCCTGCATCCACTGTCTGATAGAAAGTCTTCTTCCTCCGCTGTCTGATAGAGAGACTCCTGCATCGGCTGTCTGATAGAGTCTCAAGCATCGGCTGTCTGATAGTCTCCTGCATCCGCTGTCTGATAGAGAGTCTCCTGCATCCGCTGTCTGATAGAGGGTCTCCTGCATCCACTGTCTGATAGACAGTCTCCTGCATCGGCTGTCTGATAGAGAGACTCCTGCATCCGCTGTCTGATTGATTGTTTCCTGCATCTGCTGTCTGATAGAGTGACTCCTGCATCCGCTTTCTGAAATAGAAAATCCTGCATCCGCTGTCTAATAGAGAGTCTCCTGCATCCTCTGTCTGAGGGAGAGACTCCTGCATCCGCTGTCTGATAGAGAGTCTCCTGCATCCGCTGTCTGATAGAGAGCCTCCTGCATCTGCTGTCTGATAGAGAGACTCCTGCATCCGCTGTCTGATGGAGAGTCTCCTGCATCTGCTGTCTGATGGAGTGTCTCCAGCATCCGCTGTCTGATGGAGAGTCTCCTGCATCTGCTGTCTGATGGAGTGTCTCCAGCATCCGCTGTCTGATAGAGACTCTCCTGCATCCGCTGACTGATAGAGAGTCTCCTGCATCCGCTGTCTGATAGAGAGACTCCTGCATTCGCTGTCTGAAGGAGAGACTCCTGCATACGCTGTCTAATAGAGAGTCTCCTGTATCCGCTGTCTGAAGGAGAGACTCCTGCATCCGCTGTCTGAAGGAGTGTCTCCTGCATCCGCTGTCTGATAGAGTTTCCTGCATCCGCTGTCTAATAGAGAGTCTCCTGCATCCGCTGTCTGATAGAGAGACTCCTGTATCCGCTGTCTGATAAAGAGGCTCCTGCATCCGCTGTCTGATAGAGAGACTCCTGCTTCCGCTGTCTGATGGAGAGTCTCCAGCATCCGCTGTCTAAAGGAGAGATTCCTGCATCCGCTGTCTGATAGAGAGTCTCCTGCATCTGCTTTCTGATATAGAGTCTCCTGCATCCGCTGTCTGATAGAGCGACTCCTGCATTCGCTGTCTAAATGAGAGACTCCTGCATCCGCTGTCTGATAGAGAGTCTTCTGCATCCGCTGTCTGATAGAGAGACTCCTGCCTCCGCTGACTGATGGAAAATCTCCTGCAAACGTTGTCTGATAGAGGGTATCCTGCACACGCTGTCTGATAGAGTCTCCTGAATCCGCTGTCTGATGGAGTGTCTCCTGCATCCGCAGTCCGATAGAAAGTCTCCTGAGACTATAGAGAGTCTCTATCAGACAGCGGATGCAGGAGACATTTCATCAGACAGAGGATGCAGGAGTCTCTCCTTTAGACAGCGGAAGCAGGAGTCTCTCTATCACAAAGCGGATGCAGGAGACTCTCCGTCAGACAGCGGATGCAGGAGACTCTCTATCAGACAGCGGATGCAGGAGACACTCCATTAGACAGCGGATGCAGGAGACTCTATCAGACAGCAGATGCAGGATACCCTCTATCAGACAGCGGATGCAGGAGTCTCTCTATCAGACAGCTGATGCAGGAGACTCTCTATCAGACAGCGGATACAGGAGTATCCTATCAGACAGCGGATGCAGGAGACTCTTTATCAGACAGCAGATGCAGGAGTCTCTCCTTTAGACAGCGGATGCAGGAGTCTCTCCTTTAGACAGCGGATGCAGGAATCTCTCCTTCCGAAAGCGGAAGCAGGAGTCTCTCTATCAGACAGCAGATGCAGGAGTCTCTCTATCAGACAGCGGATGCAGGAGACTCTCCATCAGTCAGCGGATGCAGGAGACTCTCTATCAGACAGCGGATGCAGGAGAAAATCCATCAGACAGTGGATGCAGGAGACTCTATCAGACAGCGGATGCAGGATACCCTCTATCAGACAGCGGTTGCAGGAGATTCTCCATCAGACAGCGGATGCAAGAGTCTCTCTATCAGACAGCGGATGCAGCAGACTCTCTATCAGACAGTGGATGCAGGAGATTCTCCTTCAGACAGCGAATGCAGGAGTCTCTCTATCAGACAGCAGATGCAGGTGACTCTCTATCAGACAGCGGATGCAGGAGACTCTCATTCAGAGAGTGAATGCAGGACACTCTCCTTCAGACAGCGAATGCAGGAGTCTCTCTATCAGACAGCGGATGCAGGAGACTCTTTATCAGACAGCGGATGCAGGAGACTCTATCAGACAGCGGATGCAGGAGACACTCTATCAGACAGCGGATGCAGCAGACTCTATATCAGACAGTGGATGCAGGAGACTCTCTATCAGACAGCGGATTCAGGAGACTCTCCTTCAGACAGCGGATGCAGGAGACTCTCTATCAGACAGCAGATGCAGGAAACTCTCTATCAGACAGCGGATGCAGGATTTTCTATTTCAGACAGCGGATGCAGGAGTCTCTCTATCAGACAGCGGATGCAGGAGACACTTAATCAGACAGCGGATGCAGGAGTCTCTCTATCAGACAGCCGATGCAGGAGACTGTCTATCAGACAGTGGATGCCGGAAACTCTCTATCAGACAGCGGATGCAGGAGACTCTCTATCAGGCAGCGGATGCAGAAGACTCTATCAGACAGCGGATGCAGGAGACTTTCTATCAGACAGCGGCAGCAGGAGGCACTCCATCAGACAGCGGAAGCAGGAGTCTCTCTATTAGACAGCGGATGCAGGAGTCTTTCCTTTAGACAGGGGATGCAGGAGTCTCTCCTTCAGACAGCGGAAGCAGGAGTCTCTCTATCAGACAGTGAATGCAGGAGTCTCTCTATCAGACAACGAATGTATGAGACTCTCTATCAGACAGCGGATGCAGGAGACACCTTATCAGACAGCGGAAGCAGGAGACTCTATCAGACAGGGGATGCCAGGATACCCTCTATCAGACTGCGGTTGCAGGAGATTCTCCATCAGACAGCGGAGTCAGGAGTCTCTCTATCAGACAGCGGATGCAGAAGACTCTCTATCAGACAGCGGATGCAGGAGTCTCTCTTTCAGACAGCGAATGCAGGAGTCTCTCTATCAGACAGCGGATGCAGGAGACTCTCTATCAGACAGCGGATGCAGGAGACTCTCTATCAGTCAGTTGATGCAGAAGACTCTCTATCAGACAGCGGATGCAGGAGACTGTCTATCAGACAGCGGAAGCAGGAGCCTCTCTATCAGACAGCGGATGCAGGATACCCTCTATCTGACAGCGGTTGCAGGAGATATTCCATCCGACAAAGGATGCAGGAGTCTCTCTATCAGAGAGCGTATGCAGGAGTCTCTCCTTCAGACACCGGATGCAGGAGACTCTCTATCAGACAGCGGACGCAGGATTTTCTCCTTCAGACACCGGATGCAGCAGTCTCTCTATCGGACAGCGGATGCAGGAGACACTCCATCAGACAGCGGATGCAGGAGACTCTCTATCAGACAGCGGATGAAGGAGACTCTATCAGACAGCGGATGCAGGAGACTCTCTATCAGACAGCGGATGAAGGAGACTCTATCAGACAGCGGATGCAGGAGACTCTCCTTCAGACAGCGGATGCAGGAGACTCTCTATCAGACAGCGGATGCAGGACACTCTATCAGACAGCGGATGCAAAAGCCTCTCTATCAGACAGCGGATGCACGAGACTCTCAATCAGACAGTGGATGCAGGAGACTCTCTATCAGACAGCGGATGCAGGAGACTCTCTATCAAACAGCGGATGCAGGAGATTCTATCAGACAGCGGATGCAGGAGACACTCTATCAGACAGCGGATGCAGGAGACTCTCTATCAGACAGCGGATGCAGGAGTCTCTCTATCAGGCAGTGGATGCAGGAGACTCTCATTCAGACAGCGGAAGCAGGAGCCTCTCCATCAGACAGCGAAAGCAAGAGACTCTATCAGACAGCAGATGCAGGAGTCTCTCTATCAGACAGCGGATGCAGGAGACTGTCTATCAGACAGCGGATGCAGGAGACCCTCTATAAGACAGCGGATGCAGGAGACTCTCCATCAGACAGCGGATGCAGGACACTCTTTCAGGCAGCGGATGCAAAAGTCTCTCTATCAGACAGTGGATGCACGAGACCCTCTATCAGACAGTGGATGCAGGAGACTCTCTATCAGACAGCGGATGCAGGAGACTCTCTATCAGACAGCGGATGCAGAAGACTCTCTATCAAACAGCGGATGCAGGAGACTCTATCAGACAGCGGATGCAGGAGACTCTCCTACAGACAGCGGATTCAGGAGTCTCTCTTTAGACAGCCGATGCAGGAGACTCTCTATCAAACAATGGATACAGGAGACTCTCTATCAGACAGCGGATGCAGGAGACTCTCTATCAAACAGCGGATGCATGAGACTGTCTATCAGACAGCGGATGCAGGAGACTCTCCTACAGACAGCCGATGCAGGAGTCTCTCTTCAGACAGCGGATGCAGGAGACCCTCTATCAGACAGCGGATGCAGGAGACTCTCTATCAGACAGCGGATGCAGGAGTCTTTCTATCAGTCAGTGGATGCAGGAGACTCTTATTTAGACAGCGGATGCAAGAGACTCTCTACCACTGTCTGGTAGAGAGTCTCCTGCATCCGCTGTCTGATAGAGAGACTCCTGCATCCGCTGTCTGTTAGAGTCTCCTGCATCCGCTGTTTGATAGAGAAACTCCTGCATCCTCTGTCTGATAGAGAATCTCCTGCATCCGCTGTCTGATAGAGAGACTCCTGCATCCGCTGTCTGATGGAGTGTCTCCTGCATCCGCTGTCCGATAGGGAGACTGCTGCATCCGGTGTCTGAAGGAGAAAATCCTGCGTCCGCTGTCTGATAGAGAGTCTCCTGCATCCGCTGTCTGAAGGAGAGACTCCTGCATCCGCTGTCTGAAGGAAAGTCTCCTGCATCTGCTGTCTGATAGAGTCTCCTGCATCCGATGTCTGATATAGAGTCACCTGCATCCGCTGTCTGATAGTGAGTCTCCTGCATCCGCTGTCTGATAGAGAATCTCCTGCATCCACTATCTGATAGAGTCTCCTGCATGCGCTGTCTGATAAAGAGACTCATGCATCCGCTGTCTGAAGGAGAAAATCCTGCATCCGATGTCTGATAGAGAGTCTCCTGCATCCGCTGTCTGAAGGAGAGACTCCTGCATCCGCTGTCTGAAAGAGAGTCTCCTGCATCCGCTGTCTGATAGAGAGTCTCCTGAATCCGCTGTCTGAAGGAGGACTCCTGCATCTACTGTCTGGTAGAGAGTCTCCTGCATCCGCTGTCTGAAGGAGAGACTCCTGCATCCGCTGTCTGTTAGAGTCTCATGCTTCCACTGTTTGATGGAGAGTCTCCAGCATCCGCTGTCTGATAGAGAGTCTCCTGTATCCGCTGTCTGACAGAGAGACTCCTGCATCCGCTGTCTGATAGAGAGTCTCCTGCATCCGCTGTCTGAAGGAGAGACTCCTGATTCGCTGTCTGTAGAAGAGTCTCCTGCATCCGCTGTCTGATAGAGTCTCCTGCATCCGGTGTCTGATAGAGAGTCTCCTGCATCCGCTGTCTGATAGGGAGTCTCCTGCATCCAATGTCTAATAGAGAGTCTCCTGCATCCTCTGTCCAGTGTTCTGCATCCGCTGTCTGATAGGGAGTCCCCTGCATCAGCTGTCTGATAGAGGGTCTCCTGCATCCGCTGTCTGATAGAGAGTCTCCTACATCCACTGTCTGATAGAGAGTCTCCTGCATCCGCTGTCTGATAGAGAGACTCCTGCATCCGCTGTCTGATAGAGTCTCCTGCATCCGCTGTCTGATAGAGAGTCTCCTGCATCCGCTGTCTGATAGAGAGACTCCTGCATCCGCTGTCTGATAGAGAGTCTCCTGCATCCGCTGTCTGATAGAGAGACTCCTGCATCCGCTGTCAGATAGAGTCTCATGCTTCCGCTGTCTGATGGAGAGTCTCCAGCATCCGCTGTCTGAAGGAGAGACTCCTGCATTCGCTGTCTGATAGAGAGTCTCCTGCATCCGCTGTCTGAAGGAGAGACTCCTGATTCGCTGTCTGTGGGAGTGTCTCCTGCAACCGCTGTCTGATAGAGTCTCCTGCATCCGCTGTCTGATAGAGAGACTCCTGCATCCGCTGTCTGATAGAGTGTCCTGCATCCGCTGTCTGATAGAGAGTCTCCTGCATCCACTGTCTCATAGAGAGACTCCTGCATCCGCTGTCTGATAGAGTCTCCTGCATCCGCTGTCTGATAGAGAGTCTTCTGAATCCGCTGTCTGATGGAGTTTCTCCAGAATCTGCAGTCTGATAGAGAGTCTCCTGCATCCGCTGTCTGATAGACAGACTCCTGCTTCCGCTGTCTAATTGAGTCTGCTGATTCCGCTGTCTGAAGGAGGACTCCTGCATCTACTGTCTGGTAGAGAGTCTCCTGCATCCGCTGTCTGAAGGAGAGACTCCTGCATCCGCTGTCTGAAGGAGAGTCTCCTGCATCCCATGTCTGATAGAGTGTCCTGCATCCGCTGTCTGATAGAGAGTCTCCTGCATCCGCTGTCTGATTGAGAGACTCCTGCATCCGCTGTCTGATAGAGAGTCTCCTGCTTCCGCTGTCTGATAGAGAGACACCTGCATCCGCTGTCTGATAGTCTCATGCTTCCGCTGACTGATGGAGAGTCTCCAGCATCCGCTGTCTGAAGGAGAGACTCCTGCATCCGCTGTCTGATAGAGAGTCTCCTGCATCCGCTGTCTGAAGGAGAGACTCCTGATTCGCTGTCTGTAGAAGAGTCTCCTGCATCCGCTGTCTGATAGAGTCTCCTGCATCCGCTGTCTGATAGAGAGTCTCCTGCATCCGCTGTCTGATAGAGAGTCCCCTGCATCAGCTGTCTGATAGAGGGTCTCCTGCATCCGCTGTCTGATAGAGAGTCTCCTAAATCTACTGTCTGATAGAGAGTCTCTTGCATCCGCTGTCTGATAGAGAGACTCCTGCATCCGCTGTCTGATAGAGTGTCCTGTATCCGCTGTCTGATAGAGAGTCTCCTGCATCCGCTGTCTGGTAGAGAGACTCCTGCATCCACTGTCTGATAGAGAGTCTCCTGCATCCGCTGTCTGAAGGAGAGACTCCTGCATCCGCTGTCTGATAGAGAGTCTCATGCATCCGCTGTCTGAGGGAGAGACTCCTGATTCGCTGTCTGTAGGAGAGTCTCCTGCATCCGCTGTCTGATAGAGTCTCCTGCATCCGCTGTCTGATAGAGAGTCTCCTGCATCTGCTGTCTGATAGAGAGTCTCCTGCATCCACTGTCTGAAGGAGAGACTCCTGATTCGCTGTCTGTGGGAGTGTCTCCTGCAACCGCTGTCTGATAGAGTCTCCTGCATCCGCTGTCTGATAGAGAGACTCCTGCATCCGCTGTCTGATAGAGTGTCCTGCATCCGCTGTCTGATAGAGAGTCTCCTGCATCCACTGTCTCATAGAGAGACTCCTGCATCCGCTGTCTGATAGAGAGACTCCTGCATCCGCTGTCTGATAGAGTCTCCTGCATCCGCTGTCTGATAGAGAGTCTCCTGCATCCGCTGTCTGATAGAGAGACTCCTGCATCCGCTGTCTGATAGAGAGTCTCCTGCATCCGCTGTCTGATAGAGAGACTCCTGCATCCGCTGTCTGATAGAGTCTCATGCTTCCGCTGTCTGATGGAGAGTCTCCAGCATCCGCTGTCTGAAGGAGAGACTCCTGCATTCGCTGTCTGATAGAGAGTCTCCTGCATCCGCTGTCTGAAGGAGAGACTCCTGATTCGCTGTCTGTGGGAGTGTCTCCTGCAACCGCTGTCTGATAGAGTCTCCTGCATCCGCTGTCTGATAGAGAGACTCCTGCATCCGCTGTCTGATAGAGTGTCCTGCATCCACTGTCTGATAGAGAGTCTCCTGCATTCTCTGTTTCATAGAGAGACTCCTGCATCCGCTGTCTGATAGAGTCTCCTGCATCCGCTGTCTGATAGAGAGTCTTCTGCATCCGCTGTCTGATGGAGTTTCTCCAGAATCTGCAGTCTGATAGAGAGTCTCCTGCATCCGCTGTTTGATAGACAGACTCCTGCTTCCGCTGTCTTATTGAGTCTGCTGCATCCGCTGTCTGAAGGAGGACTCCTGCATCTGCTGTCTGGTAGAGAGTCTCCTGCATCCGCTGTCTGAAGGAGAGACTCCTGCATCCGCTGTCTGAAGGAGAGTCTCATGCATCCCATGTCTGATAGAGTGTCCTGCATCCGCTCTCTGATAGAGAGTCTCCTGCATCCGCTGTCTGATTGAGAGACTCCTGCATCCGCTGTCTGATAGAGAGTCTCCTGCTTCCGCTGTCTGATAGAGAGACACCTGCATCCGCTGTCTGATAGTCTCATGCTTCCGCTGACTGATGGAGAGTCTCCAGCATCCGCTGTCTGAAGGAGAGACTCCTGCATCCGCTGTCTGACAGAGAGTCTCCTACATCCGCTGTCTGAAGGAGAGACTCCTGATTCGCTGTCTGTAGAAGAGTCTCCTGCATCCGCTGTCTGATAGAGTCTCCTGCATCCGCTGTCTGATAGAGAGTCTCCTGCATCCGCTGTCTGATAGAGAGTCCCCTGCATCAGCTGTCTGATAGAGGGTGTCCTGCATCCGCTGTCTGATAGAGAGTCTCCTAAATCCACTGTCTGATAGAGAGTCTCCTGCATCCGCTGTCTGATAGAGAGACTCCTGCATCCGCTGTCTGATAGAGTGTCCTGCATCCGCTGTCTGATAGAGAGTCTCCTGCATCCGCTGTCTGGTAGAGAGACTCCTGCATCCACTGTCTGATAGAGAGTCTCCTGCATCCGCTGTCTGATAGAGAGACTCCTGCATCCGCTGTCTGATAGAGTCTCATGCTTCGGCTGTCTGATTGAGAGTCTCCAGCATCCGCTGTCTGAAGGAGAGACTCCTGCATCCGCTGTCTGATAGAGAGTCTCCTGCATCCGCTGTCTGAGGGAGAGACTCCTGATTCGCTGTCTGTAGGAGAGTCTCCTGCATCCGCTGTCTGATAGAGTCTCCTGCATCCGCTGTCTGATAGAGAGTCTCCTGCATCTGCTGTCTGATAGAGAGTCTCCTGCATCCGCTGTCTGATAGAGGGTCTCCTGCATCAGCTGTCTGATAGAGAGTCTCCTACATCCACTGTCTGATAGAGAGTCTCCTGTATCCGCTGTCTGATAGAGAGACTCCTGCATCCGCTGTCTGATAGAGTCTCCTGCATCCGCTGTCTGATAGAGAGTCTCCTGCATCCGCTGTCTGATAGAGAGTCTTCTGCATCCGCTATCTGATAGAGAGTCTCCAGCATCCACTGTCTGATAGACAGTCTCCTGCATCGGCTGTCTGATAGACTCCTGCGTCCGCTGTCTGATAGAGAGACTCCTGCATCCGCTGTCTGAAAGAGAAAATCCTGCATCCGCTGTCTGATAGAGAGTCTCATGCATCCGCTGTCTGAAGGAGAGACTCCTGCATCCGCTGTCTGCTAGAGAGTCTCCTGCAACCGCTGTCTGATAGAGGGTATCCTGCATCCGCTGTCTGATAGAGTCTCCTGCATCCGCTGTCTGATAGAGAGTCTCCTGCATCAGCTGTCTGAAGGAGAGACTCCTGATTCGCTGTCTGTAGGAGAGTCTCCTGCATCCGCTGTCTGATAGAGTCTCCTGCATCCGCTGTCTGATAGAGAGTCTCCTGCATCCGCTGTCTGATAGAGAGTCTCCTGCATCTGCTGTCTGATAGAGTCTCCTGCATCCGCTGTCTGATAGAGAGTCTCCTGCATCAGCTGTCTGAAGGAGAGACTCCTGATTCGCTGTCTGTAGGAGAGTCTCCTGCATCCGCTGTCTAATAGAGAGTCTCCTGCATCCGCTGTCTGATAGAGAGTCCCCTGCATCAGCTGTCTGATAGAGGGTGTCCTGCATCCGCTGTCTGATAGAGAGTCTCCTAAATCCACTGTCTGATAGAGAGTCTCCTGCATCCGCTGTCTGATAGAGAGACTCCTGCATCCGCTGTCTGATAGAGAGTCTCCTGCATCTGCTGTCTGATAGAGAGTCTCCTGCATCCGCTGTCTGATAGAGTTTTTTTGCATCCGCTGTCTGATAGAGAGTCCCCTGCATCAGCTGTCTGATAGAGGGTCTCCTGCATCCGCTGTCTGATAGAGAGTCTCCTACATCCACTGTCTGATAGAGAGTCTCCTGCATTCGCTGTCTAATGGAGGGACTCCTGCATCCGCTGTCTTATAGAGTCTCCTGCATCCGCTGTCTGATAGAGAGTCTCCTGTATCCGCTGTCTGATAGAGAGTCTCCTGCATCCGCTGTCTGATAGAGAGTCTCCAGCATCCACTGTCTGATAGACAGTCTCCTTCATCGGCTGTCTGATAGAGAGACTCCTGCATCCGCTGTCTGATTGAGTGTCTCCTGCGTCCACTGTCTGATAGAGAGACTCCTGCATCCGCTGTCTGAAAGAGAAAATCCTGCATCCGCTGTCTGATAGAGAGTCGCATGCATCCGCTGTCTGAAGGAGAGACACCTGCATCCGCTGTCTGATAGAGAGTCTCCTGCAACCGCTGTCTGATAGAGGGTATCCTGCATTCGCTGTCTGATAGAGTCTCCTGCATCCGCTGTCTGATGGAGTGTCTCCTGCATCCGCTGTCTGATAGAGACTCTCCTGCATCCGCTGTATGATAGAGAGACTCCTGCTTCCGCTGTCTGATGGAGAGTCTCCTGCATCCGCTGTCTGAAGGAGAGACTCCTGCATCCGCTGTCTGACAGAGAGTTTTCTGCATCCGCTGTATGATGGAGTCTCCTGCATCCGCTGTGTGATAGAGAGTCTCCTGCATCCGCTGTCTGATGGAGTGTCACCTGCATCCGCTGTCTGATAGAGAGTCTCCTGCATCCGCTGTCTGATAGATAGACTCCTGCTTCCACTGTCCGATGGAGAGTCCTCTGCATCCGCTGTCTGAAGGAGAGACTCCTGCATCCGCTGTCTGATAGAGAGTCTCCTGCATCCGCTGTCTGATAGAGTTTTCTGCATCTGCTGTCTGATAGAGAGTCCCCTGCATCAGCTGTCTGATAGAGGGTCTCCTGCATCCGCTGTCTGTTAGAGAGTCTCCTAAATCCACTGTCTGATAGAGAGTCTCCTGCATCCGCTGTCTGATAGAGAGACTCCTGCATCCGCTGTCTGATAGAGTCTCCTGCATCCGCTGTCTGATAGAGAGTCTCCTGCATCCGCTGTCTGATAGAGAGTCTCCTGCATCCACTGTCTGTTAGAGAGTCTCCAGCATGTACTGTCTGATAGACAGTCTCCTGCATCGGCTGTCTGATAGAGAGACTCCTGCATCCGCTGTCTGATGGAGTGTCACCTGCATCTGCTGTCTGATAGAGAGTCTCCTGCATCCGCTGTCTGATAGATAGACTCCTGCTTCCACTGTCCGATGGAGAGTTCTCTGCATCCGCTGTCTGAAGGAGAGACTCCTGCATCCGCTGTCTGATAGAGAGTCTCCTGCATCTGCTGTCTGAAGGAGAGACTCCTGCATCCGCTGTCTAATAGAGAGTCTCCTGCATCCGCTGTCTGATAGAGAGTCTCCTGCATCTGCTGTCTGAAGGAGAGACTCCTGCATCCGCTGTCTAATAGAGAGTCTCCTGCATCCACTGCTGAAGAAGACTCTCCTGCATCCGCTGTCTAATGGGGAGTCTCCTGCATCCGCTGTCTGATAGAGAGTCTCCTGCATCCGCTGTCTGATAGAGAGACTCCTACATCCGCTGTCTGTTAGAGAGCCTCCTGCATCCACTGTCTGATAGAGAGTCTCCTGCATCTGCTGTCTGATAAAGAGACTCCTGCATCCATTGTCTGATGGAGTGTCTCCTGCATCCGCTGTCTGATAGAGTGACTCCTGCTTCCGCTGTCTGAAGGAAAAAATCCTGCATCTGCAGTCTGATAGAGAGTCTCTTGCATCCGCTGCCTGAAGGAGAGACTCCTGCATCCGCTGTCTGATAGAGAGTTTCCTGCATCCGCTGTCTGATAGAGAGTCTCCTGCATCCGCTGTCTGATAGAGAGACTCCTGCATCCGCTGTCTAATAGAGAGTCTCCTGCATCCGCTGTCTGAAGGAGAGTCTCCTGCATCGGCTGTCTGATAGAGTGACTCTTGCATCCGCTGTCTCATAGAGAGACTCCTGCATCCGCTGTATGATGGAGTCTCCTGCATCCGCTGTCTGATAGAGAGTCTTCTGCATCCGCTGTCTGATGGAGTTTCTCCTGCATCTGCTGTCTGATAGAGAGTCTCCTGCATCCGCTGTCTGATAGACAGACTCCTGCTTCCGCTGTCTAATGGAGTCTGCTGCATCCGCTGTATGAAGGAGGACTCCTGCATCTGCTGTCTGGTAGAGAGTCTCCTGCATCCGCTGTCTGAAGGGGAGACTCCTGCATCCGCTGTCTGAACGAGAGTCTCCTGCATCCCATGTCTGATAGAGTGTCCTGCATCCGCTGTCTGATAGAGAGTCTCCTGCATCCGCTGTCTGATAGAGAGACTCCTGCATCCGCTGTCTGATAGAGAGTCTCCTGCATCCGCTGTCTGATAGAGAGACTCCTGCATCCGCTGTCTGATAGAGTCTCATGCTTCCGCTGTATGATGGAGTCTCCTGCATCCGCTGTCTGATAGAGAGTCTTCTGCATCCGCTGTCTGATGGAGTCTCATGCTTCCGCTGTCTGATGGGGAGTCTCCAGCATCCGCTGTCTGAAGGAGAGACTCCTGCATCCGCTGTCTGATAGAGAGTCTCCTGCATCCGCTGTCTGAAGGAGAGACTCCTGATTCGCTGTCTGTAGGAGAGTCTCCTGCATCCACTGTCTGACAGAGTCTCCTGCATCCGCTGTCTGATAGAGAGTCTCCTGCATCCGCTGTCTGATAGAGAGTCTCCTGCATACACTGTCTAATAGAGAGTCTCCTGCATCCGCTGTCTGATAGAGTTTTCTGCATCCGCTGTCTGATAGAGAGTCTCCTGCATCCCCTGTCTGATAGAGAGACTCCTACATCCGCTGTCTGATAGAGAGCCTCCTGCATCCGCTGTCTGATAGAGAGTACTCTGCATCTGCTGTCTGATAAAGAGACTCCTGCATCCGTTGTCTGATGGAGTGTCTCCTGCATCCGCTGTCTGATAGAGTGACTCCTGCATCCGCTGTCTGAAGGAAAAAATCCTGCATCTGCAGTCTGATAGATAGTCTCTTGCATCCGCTGCCTGAAGGAGAGACTCCTGCATCCGCTGTCTGATAGAGAGTTTCCTGCATCCGCTGTCTGATGGAGAGTCTCCTGCATCCGCTGTCTGAAGGAGAGATTCCTGCATCCGCTGTCTGAAGGAGAGTCTCCTGCATCCCATGTCTGATAGAGTGTCCTGCATCCGCTGTCTGATAGAGAGTCTCCTGCATCCGCTGTCTGATAGAGAGACTCCTGCATCCGCTGTCTGATAGAGAGTCTCCTGCATCCGCTGTCTGATAGAGAGACTCCTGCATCCGCTGTCTGATAGAGTCTCATGCTTCCGCTGTATGATGGAGTCTCCTGCATCCGCTGTCTGATAGAGAGTCTTCTGCATCCGCTGTCTGATGGAGTCTCATGCTTCCGCTGTCTGATGGGGAGTCTCCAGCATCCGCTGTCTGAAGGAGAGACTCCTGCATCCGCTGTCTGATAGAGAGTCTCCTGCATCCGCTGTCTGAAGGAGAGACTCCTGATTCGCTGTCTGTAGGAAAGTCTCCTGCATCCGCTGTCTGACAGAGTCTCCTGCATCCGCTGTCTGATAGAGTCTCCTGCATCCGCTGTCTGATAGAGAGTCTCCTGCATACACTGTCTAATAGAGAGTCTCCTGCATCCGCTGTCTGATAGAGTTTTCTGCATCCGCTGTCTGGTAGAGAGTCTCCTGCATCCGCTGTCTGATAGAGAGACTCCTACATCCGCTGTCTGATAGAGAGCTTCCTGCATCCGCTGTCTGATAGAGAGTCTCCTGCATCTGCTGTCTGATAAAGAGACTCCTGCAACCGTTGTCTGATGGAGTGTCTCCTGCATCCGCTGTCTGATGGAGTGTCTCCTGCATCCGCTGTCTGATAGAGTGACTCCTGCATCTGCTGTCTGAAGGAAAAAATCCTGCATCTGCAGTCTGATAGAGAGTCTCTTGCATCCGCTGCCTGAAGGAGAGACTCCTGCATCCGCTGTCTGATAGAGAGTTTCCTGCATCCGCTGTCTGATGGAGAGTCTCCTGCATCCGCTGTCTGATAGAGAGACTCCTGCATCCGCTGTCTAATAGAGAGTCTCCTGCATCCGCTGTCTGAAGGAGAGTCTCCTGCATCGGCTGTCTGATAGAGAGACTCCTGCATCCGCTGTCTCATAGAGAGACTCCTGCATCCGCTGTATGATGGAGTCTCCTGCATCCGCTGTCTGATAGAGAGTCTTCTGCATCCGCTGTCTGATGGAGTTTCTCCTGCATCTGCTGTCTGATAGAGAGTCTCCTGCATCCGCTGTCTGATAGACAGACTCCTGCTTCCGCTGTCTAATGGAGTCTGCTGCATCCGCTGTATGAAGGAGGACTCCTGCATCTGCTGTCTGGTAGAGAGTCTCCTGCATACGCTGTCTGAAGGAGAGACTCCTGCATCCGCTGTCTGAAGGAGAGTCTCCTGCATCCCATGTCTGATAGAGTGTCCTGCATCCGCTGTCTGATAGAGAGTCTCCTGCATCCGCTGTCTGATAGAGAGACTCCTGCATCCGCTGTCTGATAGAGAGTCTCCTGCATCCGCTGTCTGATAGAGACTCCTGCATCCGCTGTCTGATAGAGTCGCATGCTTCCGCTGTATGATGGAGTCTCCTGCATCTGCTGTCTGATAGAGTCTTCTGCATCCGCTGTCTGATGGAGTCTCATGCTTCCGCTGTCTGATGGGGAGTCTCCAGCATCCGCTGTCTGAAGGAGAACTCCAGCATCCGCTGTCTGATAGAGAGTCTCCTGCATCCGCTGTCTGAAGGAGAGACTCCTGTTTCGCTGTCTGTAGGAGAGTCTCCTGCATCCGCTGTCTGACAGAGTCTCCTGCATCCGCTGTCTGATAGAGAGTCTCCTGCATCTGCTGTCTGATAGAGAGTCTCCTGCATACACTGTCTAATAGAGAGTCTCCTGCATCCGCTGTCTGATAGAGTTTTCAGCATCCGCTGTCTGATAGAGAGTCTCCTGCATCCGCTGTCTGATAGAGAGACTCCTACATCCGCTGTCTGATAGAGAGCCTCCTGCATCTGCTGTCTGATAGAGAGTCTCCTGCATCTGCTGTCTGATAAAGAGACTCCTGCATCCGTTGTCTGATGGAGTGTCTCCTGCATCCACTGTCTGATAGAGTGACTCCTGCATTCGCTGTCTGAAGGAAAAAATCCTGCATCTGCAGTCTGATAGAGAGTCTCTTGCATCCGCTGCCTGAAGGAGAGACTCCTGCATCCGCTGTCTGATAGAGAGTTTCCTGCATCCGCTGTCTGATGGAGAGTCTCCTGCATCCGCTGTCTGATAGAGAGACTCCTGCATCCGCTGTCTAATAGAGAGTCTCCTGCATCCGCTGTCTGAAGGAGAGTCTCCTGCATCGGCTGTCTGATAGAGAGACTCCTGCATCCGCTGTCTCATAGAGAGACTCCTGCATCCGCTGTATATTGGAGTCTCCTGCATCCGCTGTCTGATAGAGAGTCTTCTGCATCCGCTGTCTGATGGAGTTTCTCCTGCATCTGCTGTCTGATAGAGAGTCTCCTGCATCCGCTGTCTGATAGACAGACTCCTGCATCCGCTGTCTAATGGAGTCTGCTGCATCCGCTGTATGAAGGAGGACTCCTGCATCTGCTGTCTGGTAGAGAGTCTCCTGCATCCGCTGTCTGAAGGAGAGACTCCTGCATCCGCTGTCTGAAGGAGAGTCTCCTGCATCTGCTGTCTGATAGAGAGTCTCCTGCATCCGCTGTCTGATAGAGAGACTCCTGCATCCGCTGTCTGATAGAGAGTCTCCTGCATCCGCTGTCTGATAGAGAGACTCCTGCATCCGCTGTCTGATAGAGTCTAATGCTTCCGCTGTATGATGGAGTCTCCTGCATCCGCTGTCTGATAGAGAGTCTTCTGCATCCGCTGTCTGATGGAGTCTCATGCTTCCGCTGTCTGATGGGGAGTCTCCAGCATCCGCTGTCTGAAGGAGAGACTCCTTCATCCGCTGTCTGATAGAGAGTCTCCTGCATCCGCTGTCTGAAGGAGAGACTCCTGATTCGCTGTCTGTAGGAGAGTCCCCTGCATCCGCTGTCTGATAGAGAGTCTCCTGCATCCGCTGTCTGATAGAGAGTCTCCTGCATCCACTGTCTAATAGAGAGTCTCCTGCATCCGCTGTCTCATAGAGTTTTCTGCATCCGCTGTCTGATAGGGAGTCCCCTGCATCAGCTGTCTGATAGAGGGTCTCCTGCATCCGCTGTCTGATAGAGAGTCTCCTACATCCGCTGTCTGATAGAGAGACTCCTGCATCCGCTGTCTGATAGAGTCTCCTGCATCCGCTGTCTGATAGAGAGTCTCCTGCATCCGCTGTCTGAAGGAGAGACTCCTGCATCCGCTGTCTGATAGAGAGTCTCCTGCATTCGCTGTCTGTAGGAGTGTCTCCTGCATCCGCTGTCTGATAGAGAGTCTCCTGCAACCGCTGTCTGATAGAGGGTATCCTGCATCCGCTGTCTGATAGAGAGACTCCTGCATCCGCTTCTGATAGTCTCCTGCATCCGCTGTCTGATAGAGAGACTCCTGCATCCGCTGTCTGATAGAGTCTCATGCTTCCGCTGTATGATGGAGTCTCCTGCATCTGCTGTCTGATAGAGTCTTCTGCATCCGCTGTCTAATAGAATCTCCTGCATCCGCTGTCTGATGGAGTGTCTCCTGCATCCGCTGTCTGATAGAGACTCTCCTGCATCCGCTGTATGATAGAGAGACTCCTGCTTCCGCTGTCTGATGGAGAGTCTCCTGCATCCGCTGTCTGAAGGAGAGACTCCTGCATCCGCTGTCTGACAGAGAGTTTTCTGCATCCGCTGTATGATGGAGTCTCCTGCATCCGCTGTCTGATAGAGAGTCTCCTGCATCCGCTGTCTGATGGAGTGTCACCTGCATCCGCTGTCTGATAGAGAGTCTCCTGCATCCGCTGTCTGATAGATAGACTCCTGCTTCCACTGTCCGATGGAGAGTCCTCTGCATCTGCTGTCTGAAGGAGAGACTCCTGCATCCGCTGTCTGATAGAGAGTCTCCTGCATCCGCTGTCTGATAGAGTTTTCTGCATCCGCTGTCTGATAGAGAGTCCCCTGCATTAGCTGTCTGATAGAGGGTCTCCTGCATCCGCTGTCTGTTAGAGAGTCTCCTAAATCCACTGTCTGATAGAGAGTCTCCTGCATCCGCTGTCTGATAGAGAGACTCCTGCATCCGCTGTCTGATAGAGTCTCCTGCATCCGCTGTCTGATAGAGAGTCTCCTGCATCCGCTGTCTGATAGAGAGTCTCCTGCATCCACTGTCTGTTAGAGAGTCTCCAGCATGTACTGTCTGATAGACAGTCTCCTGCATCGGCTGTCTGATAGAGAGACTCCTGCGTCCGCTGTCTGATAGAGAGACTCCTGCATCCGCTGTCTGAAAAAGAAAATCCTGCATCCGCTGTCTGATAGAGAGTCTCATGCATCCGCTGTCTGAAGGAGAGACTCCTGCATCTGCTGTCTGATAGAGAGTCTCCTGCAACCGCTGTCTGATAGAGGGTATCCTGCATCCTCTGTCTGATAGAGTCTCCTGCATCCGCTGTCTGATAGAGAGTCTCCTGCATCCGCTGTCTGATAGAGAGTCTCCTGCATCTGCTGTCTGAATGAGAGTCTCCTGCATCCGCTGTCTGATAGAGTTTTCTGCATCCGCTGTCTGATAGAGAGTCCCCTGCATCAGCTGTCTGATAGAGGGTCTCCTGAATGCGCTGTCTGATAGAGAGTCTCCTACATCCACTATCTGATTGTGAGTCTCCTGCATCCACTGTCTGATAGAGAGACTCCTGCATCCGCTGTCTGATAGTCTCCTGCATCCGCTGTCTGATAGAGAGTCTCCTGCATCCGCTGTCTGATAGAGAGTCTCCTGCATCCGCTGTCTGATAGAGAGTCTCCAGCATCCACTGTCTGATAGACAGTCTCCTGCATCGGCTGTCTGATAGAGAGACTCCTGCATCCGCTGTCTGATTGAGTGTCTCCTGCGTCCGCTGTCTGATAGAGAGACTCCTGCATCGGCTGTCTGATAGAGAGACTCCTGCTTCCGCTGTCTGATGGAGAGTCTCCTGCATCCGCTGTCTGATAGAGTCTCCTGCATCCGCTGTCTGATAGAGTCTCCTGCATCCGCTGTCTGATAGAGAGTCCCCTGCATCCGCTGTCTGATAGAGAGTCTCCTGCATCTGCTGTCTGAAAGAGAGTCTCCTGCATCCGCTGTCTGATAGAGTTTTCTGCATCCGCTGTCTGATAGAGAGTCCCCTGCATCAGCTGTCTGATAGAGGGTCTCCTGAATCCGCTGTCTGATAGAGAGTCTCCTACATCCACTGCCTGATAGAGAGTCTCCTGCATCCGCTGTCTGATAGAGAGACTCCTGCATCCGCTGTCTGATAGAGTCTCCTGCATCAGCTGTCTGATAGAGAGTCTCCTGCATCCGCTGTCTGATAGAGAGTCTCCTGCATCCGCTGTCTGATAGAGAGTCTCCAGCATCCACTGTCTGATAGACAGTCTCCTGCATCGGCTGTCTTATAGAGAGACTCTTGCATCCGCTGTCTGATTGAGTGTCTCCTGCGTCCGCTGTCTGATAGAGAGTCTCATGCATCCGCTGTCTGAAGGAGAGACTCCTGCATCCGCTGTCTGATAGAGAGTCTCCTGCAACCGCTGTCTGATAGAGGGTATCCTGCATCCGCTGTCTGATAGAGTCTCCTGCATCCGCTGTCTGATGGAGTGTCTCCTGCATCCGCTGTCTGATAGAGACTTTCCTGCATCCGCTGTCTGATAGAGAGACTCCTGCTTCCGCTATCTGATGGAGAGTCTCCTGCATCCGCTGTCTGAAGGAGAGACTCCTACATCCGCTGTCTGATAGAGAATCTCCTGCATCCGCTGTATGATGGAGTCTCCTGCATCCGCTGTCTGATAGAGAGTCTCCTGCTTCCGCTGTCTGATGGAGTGTCACCTGCATCTGCTGTCTGATAGAGAGTCTCCTGCATCCGCTGTCTGATAGATAGACTCCTGCTTCCACTGTCCGATGGAGAGTTCTCTGCATCCGTTGTCTGAAGGAGAGACTCCTGCATCCGCTGTCTGATAGAGAGTCTCCTGCATCTGCTGTCTGAAGGAGAGACTCCTGCATCCGCTGTCTAATAGAGAGTCTCCTGCATCCGCTGTCTGATAGAGAGTCTCCTGCATCTGCTGTCTGAAGGAGAGACTCCTGCATCCGCTGTCTAATAGAGAGTCTCCTGCATCCGCTGCTGAAGAAGACTCTCCTGCATCCGCTGTCTAATAGAGAGTCCCCTGCATCCGCTGTCTGATAGAGAGTCTCCTGCATCCGCTGTCTGATAGAGAGACTCCTACATCCGCTGTCTGATAGAGAGCCTCCTGCATCCACTGTCTGATAGAGAGTCTCCTGCATCTGCTGTCTGATAAAGAGACTCCTGCATCCGTTGTCTGATGGAGTGTCTCCTGCATCCGCTGTCTGATAGAGTGACTCCTGCTTCCGCTGTCTGAAGGAAAAAATCCTGCATCTGCAGTCTGATAGAGAGTCTCTTGCATCCGCTGCCTGAAGGAGAGACTCCTGCATCCGCTGTCTGATAGAGAGTTTCCTGCATCCGCTGTCTGATAGAGAGTCTCCTGCATCCGCTGTCTGAAGGAGAGTCTCCTGCATCGGCTGTCTGATATAGTGACTCCTGCATCCGCTGTCTCATAGAGAGACTCCTGCATCCGCTGTCTGATAGAGTCTCATGCTTCCGCTGTATGATGGAGTCTCCTGCATCCGCTGTCTGATAGAGAGTCTTCTGCATCCGCTGTCTGATGGAGTCTCATGCTTCCGCTGTCTGATGGGGAGTCTCCAGCATCCGCTGTCTGAAGGAGAGACTCCTGCATCCGCTGTCTGATAGAGAGTCTCCTGCATCCGCTGTCTGAAGGAGAGACTCCTGATTCGCTGTCTGTAGGAAAGTCTCCTGCATCCGCTGTCTGACAGAGTCTCCTGCATCCGCTGTCTGATAGAGTCTCCTGCATCCGCTGTCTGATAGAGAGTCTCCTGCATACACTGTCTAATAGAGAGTCTCCTGCATCCGCTGTCTGATAGAGTTTTCTGCATCCGCTGTCTGGTAGAGAGTCTCCTGCATCCGCTGTCTGATAGAGAGACTCCTACATCCGCTGTCTGATAGAGAGCCTCCTGCATCCGCTGTCTGATAGAGAGTCTCCTGCATCTGCTGTCTGATAAAGAGACTCCTGCAACCGTTGTCTGATGGAGTGTCTCCTGCATCAGCTGTCTGATGGAGTGTCTCCTGCATCCGCTGTCTGATAGAGTGACTCCTGCATCCGCTGTCTGAAGGAAAAAATCCTGCATCTGCAGTCTGATAGAGAGTCTCTTGCATCCGCTGCCTGAAGGAGAGACTCCTGCATCCGCTGTCTGATAGAGAGTTTCCTGCATCCGCTGTCTGATGGAGAGTCTCCTGCATCCGCTGTCTGATAGAGAGACTCCTGCATCCGCTGTCTAATAGAGAGTCTCCTGCATCCGCTGTCTGAAGGAGAGTCTCCTGCATCGGCTGTCTGATAGAGAGACTCCTGCATCCGCTGTCTCATAGAGAGACTCCTGCATCCGCTGTATGATGGAGTCTCCTGCATCCGCTGTCTGATAGAGAGTCTTCTGCATCCGCTGTCTGATGGAGTTTCTCCTGCATCTGCTGTCTGATAGAGAGTCTCCTGCATCCGCTGTCTGATAGACAGACTCCTGCTTCCGCTGTCTAATGGAGTCTGCTGCATCCGCTGTATGAAGGAGGACTCCTGCATCTGCTGTCTGGTAGAGAGTCTCCTGCATACGCTGTCTGAAGGAGAGACTCCTGCATCCACTGTCTGAAGGAGAGTCTCCTGCATCCCATGTCTGATAGAGTGTCCTGCATCCGCTGTCTGATAGAGAGTCTCCTGCATCCGCTGTCTGATAGAGAGACTCCTGCATCCGCTGTCTGATAGAGAGTCTCCTGCATCCGCTGTCTGATAGAGAGACTCCTGCATCCGCTGTCTGATAGAGTCTCATGCTTCCGCTGTATGATGGAGTCTCCTGCATCTGCTGTCTGATAGAGTCTTCTGCATCCGCTGTCTGATGGAGTCTCATGCTTCCGCTGTCTGATGGGGAGTCTCCAGCATCCGCTGTCTGAAGGAGAGACTCCAGCATCCGCTGTCTGATAGAGAGTCTCCTGCATCCGCTGTCTGAAGGAGAGACTCCTGTTTCGCTGTCTGTAGGAGAGTCTCCTGCATCCGCTGTCTGACAGAGTCTCCTGCATCCGCTGTCTGATAGAGAGTCTCCTGCATCTGCTGTCTGATAGAGAGTCTCCTGCATTCACTGTCTAATAGAGAGTCTCCTGCATCCGCTGTCTGATAGAGTTTTCTGCATCCGCTGTCTGATAGAGAGTCTCCTTTATCCGCTGTCTGATAGAGAGACTCCTACATCCGCTGTCTGATAGAGAGCCTCCTGCATCCGCTGTCTGATAGAGAGTCTCCTGCATCTGCTGTCTGATAAAGAGACTCCTGCATCCGTTGTCTGATGGAGTGTCTCCTGCATCCACTGTCTGATAGAGTGACTCCTGCATTCGCTGTCTGAAGGAAAAAATCCTGCATCTGCAGTCTGATAGAGAGTCTCTTGCATCCGCTGCCTGAAGGAGAGACTCCTGCATCCGCTGTCTGATAGAGAGTTTCCTGCATCCGCTGTCTGATGGAGAGTCTCCTGCATCCGCTGTCTGATAGAGAGACTCCTGCATCCGCTGTCTAATAGAGTGTCTCCTGCATCCGCTGTCTGAAGGAGAGTCTCCTGCATCGGCTGTCTGATAGAGAGACTCCTGCATCCGCTGTCTCATAGAGAGACTCCTGCATCCGCTGTATAATGGAGTCTCCTGCATCCGCTGTCTGATAGAGAGTCTTCTGCATCCGCTGTCTGATGGAGTTTCTCCTGCATCTGCTGTCTGATAGAGAGTCTCCTGCATCCGCTGTCTGATAGACAGACTCCTGCATCCGCTGTCTAATGGAGTCTGCTGCATCCGCTGTATGAAGGAGGACTCCTGCATCTGCTGTCTGGTAGAGAGTCTCCTGCATCCGCTGTCTGAAGGAGAGACTCCTGCATCCGCTGTCTGAAGGAGAGTCTCCTGCATCTGCTGTCTGATAGAGAGTCTCCTGCATCCGCTGTCTGATAGAGAGACTCCTGCATCCGCTGTCTGATAGAGAGTCTCCTGCATCCGCTGTCTGATAGAGAGACTCCTGCATCCGCTGTCTGATAGAGTCTAATGCTTCCGCTGTATGATGGAGTCTCCTGCATCCGCTGTCTGATAGAGAGTCTTCTGCATCCGCTGTCTGATGGAGTCTCATGCTTCCGCTGTCTGATGGGGAGTCTCCAGCATCCGCTGTCTGAAGGAGAGACTCCTTCATCCGCTGTCTGATAAAGAGTCTCCTGCATCCGCTGTCTGAAGGAGAGACTCCTGATTCGCTGTCTGTAGGAGAGTCTCCTGCATCCGCTGTCTGATAGAGAGTCTCCTGCATCCGCTGTCTGATAGAGAGTCTCCTGCATCTACTGTCTAATAGAGAGTCTCCTGCATCCGCTGTCTCATAGAGTTTTCTGCATCCGCTGTCTGATAGGGAGTCCCCTGCATCAGCTGTCTGATAGAGGGTCTCCTGCATCCGCTGTCTGATAGAGAGTCTCCTACATCCGCTGTCTGATAGAGAGACTCCTGCATCCGCTGTCTGATAGAGTCTCCTGCATCCGCTGTCTGATAGAGAGTCTCCTGCATCCGCTGTCTGAAGGAGAGACTCCTGCATCCGCTGTCTGATAGAGAGTCTCCTGCATTCGCTGTCTGTAGGAGTGTCTCCTGCATCCGCTGTCTGATAGAGAGTCTCCTGCAACCGCTGTCTGATAGAGGGTATCCTGCATCCGCTGTCTGATAGAGAGACTCCTGCATCCGCTGTCTGATAGAGAGTCTCCTGCATCCGCTGTCTGATAGAGAGACTCCTGCATCCGCTGTCTGATAGAGTCTCATGCTTCCGCTGTATGATGGAGTCTCCTGCATCTGCTGTCTGATAGAGTCTAGTGCATCCGCTGTCTGATGGAGTGTCTCCTGCATCCGCTGTCTGATAGAGACTCTCCTGCATCCGCTGTATGATAGAGAGACTCCTGCTTCCGCTGTCTGATGGAGAGTCTCCTGCATCCGCTGTCTGAAGGAGAGACTCCTGCATCCGCTGTCTGACAGAGAGTTTTCTGCATCCGCTGTATGATGGAGTCTCCTGCATCCGCTGTCTGATAGAGAGTCTCCTGCATCCGCTGTCTGATGGAGTGTCACCTGCATCCGCTGTCTGATAGAGAGTCTCCTGCATCCGCTGTCTGATAGATAGACTCCTGCTTCCACTGTCCGATGGAGAGTCCTCTGCATCCGCTGTCTGAAGGAGAGACTCCTGCATCCGCTGTCTGATAGAGAGTCTCCTGCATCCGCTGTCTGATAGAGTTTTCTGCATCCGCTGTCTGATAGAGAGTCCCCTGCATTAGCTGTCTGATAGAGGGTCTCCTGCATCCGCTGTCTGTTAGAGAGTCTCCTAAATCCACTGTCTGATAGAGAGTCTCCTGCATCCGCTGTCTGATAGAGAGACTCCTGCATCCGCTGTCTGATAGAGTCTCCTGCATCCGCTGTCTGATAGAGAGTCTCCTGCATCCGCTGTCCGATAGAGAGTCTCCTGCATCCACTGTCTGTTAGAGAGTCTCCAGCATGTACTGTCTGATAGACAGTCTCCTGCATCGGCTGTCTGATAGAGAGACTCCTGCGTCCGCTGTCTGATAGAGAGACTCCTGCATCCGCTGTCTGAAAAAGAAAATCCTGCATCCGCTGTCTGATAGAGAGTCTCATGCATCCGCTGTCTGAAGGAGAGACTCCTGCATCCGCTGTCTGATAGAGAGTCTCCTGCAACCGCTGTCTGATAGAGGGTATCCTGCATCCTCTGTCTGATAGAGTCTCCTGCATCCGCTGTCTGATAGAGAGTCTCCTGCATCCGCTGTCTGATAGAGAGTCTCCTGCATCTGCTGTCTGAAAGAGAGTCTCCTGCATCCGCTGTCTGATAGAGTTTTCTGCATCCGCTGTCTGATAGAGAGTCCCCTGCATCAGCTGTCTGATAGAGGGTCTCCTGAATGCGCTGTCTGATAGAGAGTCTCCTACATCCACTATCTGATTGTGAGTCTCCTGCATCCACTGTCTGATAGAGAGACTCCTGCATCCGCTGTCTGATAGAGTCTCCTGCATCCGCTGTCTGATAGAGAGTCTCCTGCATCCGCTGTCTGATAGAGAGTCTCCTGCATCCGCTGTCTGATAGAGAGTCTCCAGCATCCACTGTCTGATAGACAGTCTCCTGCATCGGCTGTCTGATAGAGAGACTCCTGCATCCGCTGTCTGATTGAGTGTCTCCTGCGTCCGCTGTCTGATAGAGAGACTCCTGCATCGGCTGTCTGATAGAGAGACTCCTGCTTCCGCTGTCTGATGGAGAGTCTCCTGCATCCGCTGTCTGATAGAGTCTCCTGCATCCGCTGTCTGATAGAGTCTCCTGCATCCGCTGTCTGATAGAGAGTCTCCTGCATCCGCTGTCTGATAGAGAGTCTCCTGCATCTGCTGTCTGAAAGAGAGTCTCCTGCATCCGCTGTCTGATAGAGTCTCCTGCATCAGCTGTCTGATAGAGAGTCTCCTGCATCCGCTGTCTGATAGAGAGTCTCCTGCATCCGCTGTCTGATAGAGAGTCTCCAGCATCCACTGTCTGATAGACAGTCTCCTGCATCGGCTGTCTTATAGAGAGACTCTTGCATCCGCTGTCTGATTGAATGTCTCCTGCGTCCGCTGTCTGATAGAGAGACTCCTGCATCCGCTGTCTGAAAGAGAAAATCCTGCATCCGGTGTCTGATAGAGAGTCTCATGCATCCGCTGTCTGAAGGAGAGACTCCTGCATCCGCTGTCTGATAGAGAGTCTCCTGCAACCGCTGTCTGATAGAGGGTATCCTGCATCCGCTGTCTGATAGAGTCTCCTGCATCCGCTGTCTGATGGAGTGTCTCCTGCATCCGCTGTCTGATAGAGACTTTCCTGCATCCGCTGTCTGATAGAGAGACTCCTGCTTCCGCTATCTGATGGAGAGTCTCCTGCATCCGCTGTCTGAAGGAGAGACTCCTACATCCGCTGTCTGATAGAGAATCTCCTGCATCCGCTGTATGATGGAGTCTCCTGCATCCGCTGTCTGATAGAGAGTCTCCTGCTTCCGCTGTCTGATGGAGTGTCACCTGCATCTGCTGTCTGATAGAGAGTCTCCTGCATCCGCTGTCTGATAGATAGACTCCTGCTTCCACTGTCCGATGGAGAGTTCTCTGCATCCGTTGTCTGAAGGAGAGACTCCTGCATCCGCTGTCTGATAGAGAGTCTCCTGCATCTGCTGTCTGAAGGAGAGACTCCTGCATCCGCTGTCTAATAGAGAGTCTCCTGCATCCGCTGTCTGATAGAGAGTCTCCTGCATACACTGTCTAATAGAGAGTCTCCTGCATCCGCTGTCTGATAGAGTTTTCTGCATCCGCTGTCTGATAGAGAGTCTCCTGCATCGGCTGTCTGATAGAGACTCCTACATCCGCTGTCTGATAGAGAGCCTCCTGCATCCGCTGTCTGATAGAGAGTCTCCTGCATCTGCTGTCTGATAAAGAGACTCCTGCATCCGTTGTCTGATGGAGTGTCTCCTGCATCCGCTGTCTGATAGAGTGACTCCTGCATCCGCTGTCTGAAGGAAAAAATCCTGCATCTGCAGTCTGATAGAGAGTCTCTTGCATCCGCTGCCTGATAGAGAGTCTCCTGCATCCGCTGTCTGAAGGAGAGACTCCTGCATCCGCTGTCTGATAGAGAGTCTCCTGCATTCGCTGTCTGTAGGAGTGTCTCCTGCATCCGCTGTCTGATAGAGAGTCTCCTGCAGCCGCTGTCTGATAGAGGGTATCCTGCATCCGCTGTCTGATAGAGAGACTCCTGCATCCGCTGTCTGATAGAGAGTCTCCTGCATCCGCTGTCTGATAGAGAGACTCCTGCATCCGCTGTCTGATAGAGTCTCATGCTTCCGCTGTATGATGGAGTCTCCTGCATCTGCTGTCTGATAGAGTCTTCTGCATCCGCTGTCTGATAGAGTCTCCTGCATCCGCTGTCTGATGGAGTGTCTCCTGCATCCGCTGTCTGATAGAGACTCTCCTGCATCCGCTGTATGATAGAGAGACTCCTGCTTCCGCTGTCTGATGGAGAGTCTCCTGCATCCGCTGTCTGAAGGAGAGACTCCTGCATCCGCTGTCTGACAGAGAGTTTTCTGCATCCGCTGTATGATGGAGTCTCCTGCATCCGCTGTCTGATAGAGAGTCTCCTGCATCCGCTGTCTGATGGAGTGTCACCTGCATCCGCTGTCTGATAGAGAGTCTCCTGCATCCGCTGTCTGATAGATAGACTCCTGCTTCCACTGTCCGATGGAGAGTCCTCTGCATCCGCTGTCTGAAGGAGAGACTCCTGCATCCGCTGTCTGATAGAGAGTCTCCTGCATCCGCTGTCTGATAGTTTTCTGCATCCGCTGTCTGATAGAGAGTCCCCTGCATTAGCTGTCTGATAGAGGGTCTCCTGCATCCGCTGTCTGTTAGAGAGTCTCCTAAATCCACTGTCTGATAGAGAGTCTCCTGCATCTGCTGTCTGATAGAGAGACTCCTGCATCCGCTGTCTGATAGAGTCTCCTGCATCCGCTGTCTGATAGAGAGTCTCCTGCATCCGCTGTCTGATAGAGAGTCTCCTGCATCCACTGTCTGTTAGAGAGTCTCCAGCATGTACTGTCTGATAGACAGTCTCCTGCATCGGCTGTCTGAAAAAGAAAATCCTGCATCCGCTGTCTGATAGAGAGTCTCATGCATCCGCTGTCTGAAGGAGAGACTCCTGAATCCGCTGTCTGATAGAGAGTCTCCTGCAACCGCTGTCTGATAGAGGGTATCCTGCATCCTCTGTCTGATAGAGTCTCCTGCATCCGCTGTCTGATAGAGAGTCTCCTGCATCCGCTGTCTGATAGAGAGTCTCCTGCATCTGCTGTCTGAAAGAGAGTCTCCTGCATCCGCTGTCTGATAGAGTTTTCTGCATCCGCTGTCTGATAGAGAGTCCCCTGCATCAGCTGTCTGATAGAGGGTCTCCTGAATGCGCTGTCTGATAGAGAGTCTCCTACATCCACTATCTGATTGTGAGTCTCCTGCATCCACTGTCTGATAGAGAGACTCCTGCATCCGCTGTCTGATAGAGTCTCCTGCATCCGCTGTCTGATAGAGAGTCTCCTGCATCCGCTGTCTGATAGAGAGTCTCCTGCATCCGCTGTCTGATAGAGAGTCTCCAGCATCCACTGTCTGATAGACAGTCTCCTGCATCGGCTGTCTGATAGAGAGACTCCTGCATCCGCTGTTTGATTGAGTGTCTCTTGCGTCCGCTGTCTGATAGAGAGACTCCTGCATCGGCTGTCTGATAGAGAGACTCCTGCTTCCGCTGTCTGATGGAGAGTCTCCTGCATCCGCTGTCTGATAGAGTCTCCTGCATCCGCTGTCTGATAGAGTCTCCTGCATCCGCTGTCTGATAGAGAGTCTCCTGCATCCGCTGTCTGATAGAGAGTCTCCTGCATCTGCTGTCTGAAAGAGAGTCTCCTGCATCCGCTGTCTGATAGAGTTTTCTGCATCCGCTGTCTGATAGAGAGTCCCCTGCATCAGCTGTCTGATAGAGGGTCTCCTGAATCCGCTGTCTGATAGAGAGTCTCCTACATCCACTGTCTGATAGAGAGTCTCCTGCATCCGCTGTCTGATAGAGAGACTCCTGCATCCGCTGTCTGATAGAGTCTCCTGCATCAGCTGTCTGATAGAGAGTCTCCTGCATCCGCTGTCTGATAGAGAGTCTCCTGCATCTGCTGTCTGATAGAGAGTCTCCAACATCCACTGTCTGATAGACAGTCTCCTGCATCGGCTGTCTTATAGAGAGACTCTTGCATCCGCTGTCTGATTGAGTGTCTCCTGCGTCCGCTGTCTGATAGAGAGACTCCTGCATCCGCTGTCTGAAAGAGAAAATCCTGCATCCGCTGTCTGATAGAGAGTCTCATGCATCCGCTGTCTGAAGGAGAGACTCCTGCATCCGCTGTCTGATAGAGAGTCTCCTGCAACCGCTGTCTGATAGAGGGTATCCTGCATCCGCTGTCTGATAGAGTCTCCTGCATCCGCTGTCTGATGGAGTGTCTCCTGCATCAGCTGTCTGATAGAGACTTTCCTGCATCCGCTGTCTGATAGAGAGACTCCTGCTTCCGCTATCTGATGGAGAGTCTCCTGCATCCGCTGTCTGAAGGAGAGACTCCTGCATCCGCTGTCTGATAGAGAATCTCCTGCATCCGCTGTATGATGGAGTCTCCTGCATCCGCTGTCTGATAGAGAGTCTCCTGCTTCCGCTGTCTGATGGAGTGTCACCTGCATCTGCTGTCTGATAGAGAGTCTCCTGCATCCGCTGTCTGATAGATAGACTCCTGCTTCCACTGTCCGATGGAGAGTTCTCTGCATCCGTTGTCTGAAGGAGAGACTCCTGCATCCGCTGTCTGATAGAGAGTCTCCTGCATCTGCTGTCTGAAGGAGAGACTCCTGCATCCGCTGTCTAATAGAGAGTCTCCTGCATCCGCTGTCTGATAGAGAGTCTCCTGCATCTGCTGTCTGAAGGAGAGACTCCTGCATCCGCTGTCTAATAGAGAGTCTCCTGCATCCGCTGCTGAAGAAGACTCTCCTGTATCCGCTGTCTAATAGAGAGTCTCCTGCATCCGCTGTCTGATAGAGAGTCTCCTGCATCCGCTGTCTGATAGAGAGACTCCTACATCCGCTGTCTGATAGAGAGCCTCCTGCATCCACTGTCTGATAGAGTCTCCTGCATCTGCTGTCTGATAAAGAGACTCCTGCATCCGTTGTCTGATGGAGTGTCTCCTGCATCCGCTGTCTGATAGAGTGACTCCTGCTTCCGCTGTCTGAAGGAAAAAATCCTGCATCTGCAGTCTGAGAGTCTCTTGCATCCGCTGCCTGAAGGAGAGACTCCTGCATCGGCTGTCTGATAGAGAGTTTCCTGCATCCGCTGTCTGATAGAGAGTCTCCTGCATCCGCTGTCTGAAGGAGAGTCTCCTGCATCGGCTGTCTGATAGAGTGACTCCTGCATCCGCTGTCTCATAGAAAGACTCCTGCATCCGCTGTATGATGGAGTCTCCTGCATCCGCTGTCTGATAGAGAGTCTTCTGCATCCGCTGTCTGATGGAGTTTCTCCTGCATCTGCTGTCTGATAGAGAGTCTCCTGCATCCGCTGTCTGATAGACAGACTCCTGCTTCCGCTGTCTAATGGAGTCTGCTGCATCCGCTGTATGAAGGAGGAGTCCTGCATCTGCTGTCTGGTAGAGAGTCTCCTGCATCCGCTGTCTGAAGGAGAGACTCCTGCATCCGCTGTCTGAAGGAGAGTCTCCTGCATCCCATGTCTGATAGAGTTTTCTGCATCCGCTGTCTGATAGAGAGTCTCCTGCATCCGCTGTCTGATAGAGAGACTCCTGCATCCGCTGTCTGATAGAGAGTCTCCTGCATCCGCTGTCTGATAGAGAGACTCCTGCATCCGCTGTCTGATAGAGTCTCATGCTTCCGCTGTATGATGGAGTCTCCTGCATCCGCTGTCTGATAGAGAGTCTTCTGCATCCGCTGTCTGATGGAGTCTCATGCTTCCGCTGTCTGATGGGGAGTCTCCAGCATCCGCTGTCTGAAGGAGAGACTCCTGCATCCGCTGTCTGATAGAGAGTCTCCTGCATCCGCTGTCTGAAGGAGAGACTCCTGATTCGCTGTCTGTAGGAGAGTCTCCTGCATCCACTGTCTGACAGAGTCTCCTGCATCCGCTGTCTGATAGAGAGTCTCCTGCATCCGCTGTCTGATAGAGAGTCTCCTGCATACACTGTCTAATAGAGAGTCTCCTGCATCCGCTGTCTGATAGAGTTTTCTGCATCCGCTGTCTGATAGAGAGTCTCCTGCATCGGCTGTCTGATAGAGAGACTCCTACATCCGCTGTCTGATAGAGAGCCTCCTGCATCCGCTGTCTGATAGAGAGTCTCCTGCATCTGCTGTCTGATAAAGAGACTCCTGCATCCGTTGTCTGATGGAGTGTCTCCTGCATCCGCTGTCTGATAGAGTGACTCCTGCATCCGCTGTCTGAAGGAAAAAATCCTGCAACTGCAGTCTGATAGAGAGTCTCTTGCATCCGCTGCCTGAAGGAGAGACTCCTGCATTCGCTGTCTGATAGAGTGTCCTGCATCCGCTGTCTGATAGAGAGTCTCCTGCATCCGCTGTATGATAGAGAGACTCCTGCATCCGCTGTCTGATAGAGAGTCTCCTGCATCCGCTGTCTGATAGAGAGACTCCTGCATCCGCTGTCTGATAGAGTCTCATGCTTCCGCTGTATGATGGAGTCTCCTGCATCCGCTGTCTGATAGAGAGTCTTCTGCATCCGCTGTCTGATGGAGTCTCATGCTTCCGCTGTCTGATGGGGAGTCTCCAGCATCCGCTGTCTGAAGGAGAGACTCTTGCATCCGCTGTCTGATAGAGAGTCTCCTGCATCCGCTGTCTGAAGGAGAGACTCCTGATTCGCTGTCTGTAGGAGAGTCTCCTGCATCCGCTGTCTGACAGAGTCTCCTGCATCCGCTGTCTGATAGAGAGTCTCCTGCATCCGCTGTCTGATAGAGAGTCTCCTGCATACACTGTCTGATAGAGAGACTCCTGCATCCGCTGTCTGATAGAGTTTTCTGCATCCGCTGTCTGATAGAGAGTCTCCTGCATCCGCTGTCTGATAGAGAGACTCCTACATCCGCTGTCTGATAGAGAGCCTCCTGCATCCGCTGTCTGATAGAGAGTCTCCTGCATCTGCTGTCTGATAAAGAGACTCCTGCATCCGTTGTCTGATGGAGTGTCTCCTGCATCCGCTGTCTGATAGAGTGACTCCTGCATCCGCTGTCTGCAGGAAAAAATCCTGCATCTGCAGTCTGATAGAGAGTCTCTTGCATCCGCTGCCTGAAGGAGAGACTCCTGCATCCGCTGTCTGATAGAGAGTTTCCTGCATCCGCTGTCTGATGGAGAGTCTCCTGCATCCGCTGTCTGATAGAGAGACTCCTGCATCCGCTGTCTAATAGAGAGTCTCTTGCATCCGCTGCCTGAAGGAGAGACTCCTGCATCCGCTGTCTGATAGAGAGTTTCCTGCATCCGCTGTCTAATAGAGAGACTCCTGCATTCGCTGTCTGATAGAGTGTCCTGCATCCGCTGTCTGATAGAGAGTCTCCTGCATCCGCTGTCTGATAGAGAGACTCCTGCATCCGCTGTCTGATAGAGAGTCTCCTGCATCCGCTGTCTGATAGAGAGACTCCTGCATCCGCTGTCTGATAGAGTCTCATGCTTCCGCTGTATGATGGAGTCTCCTGCATCCGCTGTCTGATAGAGAGTCTTCTGCATCCGCTGTCTGATGGAGTCTCATGCTTCCGCTGTCTGATGGGGAGTCTCCAGCATCCGCTGTCTGAAGGAGAGACTCTTGCATCCGCTGTCTGATAGAGAGTCTCCTGCATCCGCTGTCTGAAGGAGAGACTCCTGATTCGCTGTCTGTAGGAGAGTCTCCTGCATCCGCTGTCTGACAGAGTCTCCTGCATCCGCTGTCTGATAGAGAGTCTCCTGCATCCGCTGTCTGATAGAGAGTCTCCTGCATACACTGTCTAATAGAGAGTCTCCTGCATCCGCTGTCTGATAGAGTTTTCTGCATCCGCTGTCTGATAGAGAGTCTCCTGCATCCGCTGTCTGATAGAGAGACTCCTACATCCGCTGTCTGATAGAGAGCCTCCTGCATCCGCTGTCTGATAGAGAGCCTCCTGCATCTGCTGTCTGATAAAGAGACTCCTGCATCCGTTGTCTGATGGAGTGTCTCCTGCATCCGCTGTCTGATAGAGTGACTCCTGCATCCGCTGTCTGCAGGAAAAAATCCTGCATCTGCAGTCTGATAGAGAGTCTCTTGCATCCGCTGCCTGAAGGAGAGACTCCTGCATCCGCTGTCTGATAGAGAGTTTCCTGCATCCGCTGTCTGATGGAGAGTCTCCTGCATCCGCTGTCTGATAGAGAGACTCCTGCATCCGCTGTCTAATAGAGAGTCTCCTGCATCCGCTGTCTGAAGGAGAGTCTCCTGCATCGGCTGTCTGATAGAGAGACTCCTGCATCCGCTGTCTCATAGAGAGACTCCTGCATCCGCTGTATGATGGAGTCTCCTGCATCCGCTGTCTGATAGAGAGTCTTCTGCATCCGCTGTCTGATGGAGTTTCTCCTGCATCTGCTGTCTGATAGAGAGTCTCCTGCATCCGCTGTCTGATAGACAGACACTCCTGCTTCCGCTGTCTAATGGAGTCTGCTGCATCCGCTGTATGAAGGAGGACTCCTGCATCTGCTGTCTGGTAGAGAGTCTCCTGCATACGCTGTCTGAAGGAGAGTCTCCTGCATCCCATGTCTGATAGAGTGTCCTGCATCCGCTGTCTGATAGAGAGTCTCCTGCATCCGCTGTCTGATAGAGAGACTCCTGCATCCGCTGTCTGATAGAGAGTCTCCTGCATCCGCTGTCTGATAGAGAGACTCCTGCATCCGCTGTCTGATAGAGTCTCATGCTTCCGCTGTATGATGGAGTCTCCTGCATCTGCTGTCTGATAGAGTCTTCTGCATCCGCTGTCTGATGGAGTCTCATGCTTCCGCTGTCTGATGGGGAGTCTCCAGCATCCGCTGTCTGAAGGAGAGACTCCAGCATCCGCTGTCTGATAGAGAGTCTCCTGCATCCGCTGTCTGAAGGAGAGACTCCTGTTTCGCTATCTGTAGGAGAGTCTCCTGCATACACTGTCTAATAGAGAGTCTCCTGCATCCGCTGTCTGATAGAGTTTTCTGCATCCGCTGTCTGATAGAGAGTCTCCTGCATCCGCTGTCTGATAGAGAGACTCCTACATCCGCTGTCTGATAGAGAGCCTCCTGCATCCGCTGTCTGATAGAGAGTCTCCTGCATCTGCTGTCTGATAAAGAGACTCCTGCATCCGTTGTCTGATGGGGAGTCTCCTGCATCTGCTGTCTGATAGAGAGTCTCCTGCATACACTGTCTAATAGAGAGTCTCCTGCATCCGCTGTCTGATAGAGTTTTCTGCATCCGCTGTCTGATAGAGAGTCTCCTGCATCCGCTGTCTGATAGAGAGACTCCTACATCCGCTGTCTGATAGAGAGCCTCCTGCATCCGCTGTCTTATAGAGAGTCTCCTGCATCTGCTGTCTGATAAAGAGACTCCTGCATCTGTTGTCTGATGGAGTGTCTCCTGCATCCACTGTCTGATAGAGTGACTCCTGCAGTCGCTGTCTGAAGGAAAAAATCCTGCATCTGCAGTCTGATAGAGAGTCTCTTGCATCCGCTGCCTGAAGGAGAGACTCCTGCATCCGCTGTCTGATAGAGAGTTTCCTGCATCCGCTGTCTGATGGAGAGTCTCCTGCATCCGCTGTCTCATAGAGAGACTCCTGCATCCGCTGTATAATGGAGTCTCCTGCATCCGCTGTCTGATAGAGAGTCTTCTGCATCCGCTGTCTGATGGAGTTTCTCCTGCATCTGCTGTCTGATAGAGAGTCTCCTGCATCTGCTGTCTGAAAGACAGACTCCTGCTTCCGCTGTCTAATGGAGTCTGCTGCATCCGCTGTATGAAGGAGGACTCCTGCATCTGCTGTCTGGTAGAGAGTCTCCTGCATCCGCTGTCTGAAGGAGAGACTCCTGCATCCGCTGTCTGAAGGAGAGTCTCCTGCATCCCATGTCTGATAGAGAGTCTCCTGCATCCGCTGTCTGATAGAGAGACTCCTGCATCCGCTGTCTGATAGAGAGTCTCCTGCATCCGCTGTCTGATAGAGAGACTCCTGCATCCGCTGTCTGATAGAGTCTAATGCTTCCGCTGTATGATGGAGTCTCCTGCATCCGCTGTCTGATAGAGAGTCTTCTGCATCCGCTGTCTGATGGAGTCTCATGCTTCCGCTGTCTGATGGGGAGTCTCCAGCATCCGCTGTCTGAAGGAGAGACTCCTTCATCTGCTGTCTGATAGAGAGTCTCCTGCATCCGCTGTCTGAAGGAGAGACTCCTGATTCGCTGTCTGTAGGAGAGTCTCCTGCATCCGCTGTCTGATAGAGAGTCTCCTGCATCCGCTGTCTGATAGAGAGTCTCCTGCATCCACTGTCTAATAGAGAGTCTCCTGCATCCGCTGTCTCATAGAGTTTTCTGCATCCGCTGTCTGATAGGGAGTCCCCTGCATCAGCTGTCTGATAGAGGGTCTCCTGAATCCGCTGTCTGATAGAGAGTCTCCTACATCCGCTGTCTGATAGAGAGACTCCTGCATCCGCTGTCTGATAGTCTCCTGCATCCGCTGTCTGATAGAGAGTCTCCTGCATCCACTGTCTGAAGGAGAGACTCCTGCATCCGCTGTCTGATAGAGAGTCTCCTGCATTCGCTGTCTGTAGGAGTGTCTCCTGCATCCGCTGTCTGATAGAGTCTCCTGCATCCGATGTCTGATAGAGAGACTCCTGCATCCGCTGTCTGTCAGAGAAAATCCTGCATCCGCTGTCTGATAGAGTCTCATGCATCCGCTGTCTGAAGAAGAGACTCCTGCATCCGCTGTCTGATAGAGAGTCTCATGCATCCGCTGTCTGATAGAGAGTCTTCTGCATCCGCTGTCTGATGGAGTTTCTCCAGAATCTGCAGTCTGATAGAGAGTCTCCTGCATCCGCTGTCTGATAGAGAGACTCCTGTATCCGCTGTCTGATAGAGTCTCCTGCATCCGCTGTCTGATAGAGAGTCTCCTGCATCCGCTGTCTGATAGAGAGTCTCCTGCATCCGCTGTCTGATAGAGAGTCTCCAGCATCAACTGTCTGATAGACAGTCTCCTGCATCGGCTGTCTGATAGAGAGACTCCTGCATCCGCTGTCTGATTGAGTGTCTTCTTTGTCCGCTGTCTGATGGAGAGACTCCTGCATCCGCTGTCTGAAAGAGAAAATCCTGCATCCGCTGTCTGATAGAGAGTCTCATGCATCCGCTGTCTGAAGGAGAGACTCCTGCATCCGCTGTCTGATAGAGAGTCTCCTGCAACCGCTGTCTGATAGAGGGTATCCTGGATCCGCTGTCTGATAGAGTCTCCTGCATCCGCTGTCTGATGGAGTGTCTCCTGCATCCACTGTCTGATAGAGACTCTCCTGCATCCGCTGTCTGATAGAGAGACTCCTGCTTCCGCTGTCTGATGGAGAGTCTCCTGCATCCGCTGTCTGAAGGAGAGACTCCTGCATCCCCTGTCTGATAGAGAGTATCCTGCATCCGCTGTCTGATGGAGTGTCACCTGCATCCGCTGTCTGATAGAGAGTCTCCTGCATCCGCTGTCTGATAGATAGACTCCTGCTTCCACTGTCCGATGGAGACTCCTCTGCATCCGCTGTCTGAAGGATAGACTCCTGCATCCACTGTCTGATAGAGAGTCTCCTGCATATGCTGTCTGAAGGAGAGACTCCTGCATCCGCTGTCTAATAGAGAGTCTCCTGCATCCGCTGTCTGATAGAGAGTCTCCTGCATCCGCTGTCTGATAGAGTGACTCCTGCATCCGCTAACTGATAGAGTCTTATGCTTCCGCTGTCTGATTGAGAGTCTCCAGCATCCGCTGTCTGAAGGAGAGACTCCTGCATCCGCTGTCTGATAGAGAGTCTCCTGCATCCGCTGTCTGAAGGAGGGACTCCTGATTCGCTGTCTGTAGGAGAGTCTCCTGCATCCGCTGTCTGATAGAGTCTCCTGCATCCGCTGTCTGATAGAGAGTCTCCTGCATCCGCTGTCTGATAGAGAGTCTCCTGCATCCACTGTCTAATAGAGAGTCTCCTGCATCCGCTGTCTGATAGAGTTTTCTGCATCCGCTGTCTGATAGGGAGTCCCCTGCATCAGCTGTCTGATAGAGGGTCTCCTGCATCCGCTGTCTGATAGAGAGTCTCCTACATCCACTGTCTGATAGAGAGTCTCCTGCATCCGCTGTCTGATAGAGAGACTCCTGCATCCGCTGTCTGATAGAGTCTCCTGCATCCGCTGTCTGATAGAGAGTCTCCTGCATCCGCTGTCTGAAGGAGAGACTCCTGCATCAGCTGCCTGATAGAGGGTCTCCTGCATCCGCTGTCTGATAGAGAGTCTCCTACATCCACTGTCTGATAGAGAGTCTCCTGCATCCGCTGTCTGAAGGAGAGACTCCTGATTCGCTGTCTGTAGGAGTGTCTCCTGCATCCGCTGTCTGATAGAGTCTCCTGCATCCGCTGTCTGATAGAGAGTCTCCTGCATCTGCTGTCTGATAGAGAGTCTCCTGCATCCGCTGTCTGATAGAGAGTCTCCAGCATCCACTGTCTGATAGACAGTCTCCTGCATCGGCTGTCTGATAGAGAGACTCCTGCATCCGCTGTCTGATTGAGTGTCTCTTGCGTCCGCTGTCTTATAGAGAGACTCCTGCATCCGCTGTCTGAAAGAGAAAATCCTGCATCCGCTGTCTGATAGAGAGTCTCATGTATCCGCTGTCTGAAGGTGAGACTCCTGCATCCGCTGTCTGATAGAGAGTCTCCTGCAACCGCTGTCTGATAGAGGGTATCCTGCATCCGCTGTCTGATAGAGTCTCCTGCATCCGCTGTCTGATGGAGTGTCTCCTGCATCCGCTGTCTGATAGACTCTCCTGCATCCGCTGTCTGATAGAGAGACTCCTGCTTCCGCTGTCTGATGGAGAGTCTCCTGCATCCGCTGTCTGAAGGAGAGACTCCGGCATCCGCTGTCTGATAGAGAGTCTCCTGCATCCGCTGTCTGATGGAGTGTCACCTGCATCCGCTGTCTGATAGAGAGTCTCCTGCATCCGCTGTCTGATAGATAAACTCCTGCTCCCACTGTCCATTGGAGAGTTCTCTGCATCCGCTATCTGAAGGAGAGACTCCTGTATCCGCTGTCTGATAGAGAGTCTCCTGCATCTGCTCTCTGAAGGAGAGACTCCTGCATCCGCTGTCTAAAAGAGAGTCTCCTGCATCCGCTGTCTGATAGAGAGTCTCCTGCATCCGCTGCTGAAGAAGACTCTCCTGCATCCGCTGTCTAATAGAGAGTCTCCTGCATCCGTTGTCTGATAGAGAGTCTCCTGCATCAGCTATCTGATAGAGAGACTCCTACATCCGCTGTCTGATAGAGAGCCTCCTGCATCCGCTGTCTGATAGAGAGTATCTTTCATCTGCTGTCTGATAAAGAGACTCCTGCATACGTTGTCTGATGGAGTGTCTCCTGCATCCGCAGTCTGATAGAGTGACTCCTGCATCCGCTGTCTGAAGGAAAAAATCTGCATCTGCAGTCTGATAGAGAGTCTCTTGCATCCGCTGCCTGAAGGAGAGACTCCTGCATCCGCTGTCTAATAGAGAGTTTCCTGCATCCACTGTCTGATAGAGAGTCTCCTGCATCCGCTGTCTGATAGAGAGACTCCTGCATCCGCTGTCTAATAGAGAGTCTCCTGCATCCTCTGTCTGAAGGAGAGTCTCCTGCATCGGCTGTCTGATAGAGAGACTCCTGCATCCGCTGTCTGATAGAGAGTCTCATGCTTCCGCTGTATGATGGAGTCTCCTGCATCCGCTGTCTGATAGAGAGTCTTCTGCATCCGCTGTCTGATGGAGTCCCATGCTTCCGCTGTCTGATGGGGAGTCTCCAGCATCCGCTGTCTGAAGGAGAGACTCCTGCATCCGCTGTCTGATAGAGAGTCTCCTGCATCCGCTGTCTGAAAGAGAGACTCCTGATTCGCTGTCTGTAGGAGAGTCTCCTGCATCCGCTGTCTGATAGAGTCTCCTGCATCCGCTGTCTGATAGAGAGTTTCCTGCATCCGCTGTCTGATAGAGAGTCTCCTGCATCCACTGTCTAATAGAGAGTCTCCTGCATCCGCTGTCTGATAGAGTTTTCTGCATACGCTGTCTGATAGGGAGTCCCCTGCATCAGCTGTCTGATAGAGGGTCTCCTGCATCCGCTGTCTGATAGAGAGTCTCCTACATCCGCTGTCTGATGGAGTGTCACCTGCATCCGCTGTCTGATAAAGAGTCTCCTGCATCCGCTATCTGATAGATAGACTCCTGCTTCCACTGTCCGATGGAGAGTCCTCTGCATCCGCTGTCTGAAGGAGAGACTCCTGCATCCGCTGTCTGATAGAGAGTCTCCTGCATATGCTGTCTGAAGGAGAGACTCCTGCATCCGCTGTCTAATAGAGAGTCTCCTGCATCCGCTGTCTGATAGAGAGTCTCCTGCATCCGCTGTCTGATAGAGTGACTCCTGCATCCGCTGTCTGATAGAGTCTCATGCTTCCGCTGTCTGATTGAGAGTCTCCAGCATCCGCTGTCTGAAGGAGAGACTCCTGCATCCGCTGTCTGATAGAGAGTCTCCTGCATCCGCTGTCTGAAGGAGGGACTCCTGATTCGCTGTCTGTAGGAGAGTCTCCTGCATCCGCTGTCTGATAGAGTCTCCTGCATCCGCTGTCTGATAGAGAGTCTCCTGCATCCGCTGTCTGATAGAGAGTCTCCTGCATCCACTGTCTAATAGAGAGTCTCCTGCATCCGCTGTCTGATAGAGTTTTCTGCATCCGCTGTCTGATAGGGAGTCCCCTGCATCAGCTGTCTGAAGAGGGTCTCCTGCATCCGCTGTCTAATAGAGAGTCTCCTACATCCACTGTCTGATAGAGAGTCTCCTGCATCCGCTGTTTGATAGAGAGACTCCTGCATCCGCTGTCTGATAGAGTCTCCTGCATCCGCTGTCTGATAGAGAGTCTCCTGCATCCGCTGTCTGAAGGAGAGACTCCTGCATCAGCTGCCTGATAGAGGGTCTCCTGCATCCGCTGTCTGATAGAGAGTCTCCTACATCCACTGTCTGATAGAGAGTCTCCTGCATCCGCTGTCTATTGGAGAGACTCCTGATTCGCTGTCTGTAGGAGTGTCTCCTGCAACCGCTTTCTGATAGAGTCTCCTGCATCCGCTGTCTAATAGAGAGTCTCCTGCATCCGCTGTCTGATAGAGAGACTCCTGCATCCGCTGTCTGATAGAGTCTCCTGCATCCGCTGTCTGATAGAGAGTCTCCTGCATCCGCTGTCTGATAGAGAGTCTCCTGCATCCGCTGTCTGATAGAGAGTCTCCAGCATCCACTGTCTGATAGACAGTCTCCTGCATCGGCTGTCTGATAGAGAGACTCCTGCATCCGCTGTCTGATTGAGTGTCTCCTGCGTCCGCTGTCTGATAGAGAGACTCCTGCATCCGCTGTCTGAAAGAGAAAATCCTGCATCCGCTGTCTGATAGAGAGTCTCATGCATCCGCTGTCTGAAGGTGAGACTCCTGCATCCGCTGTCTGATAGAGAGTCTCCTGCAACTGCTGTCTGATAGAGGGTATCATGCATCCGCTGTCTGATAGAGTCTCCTGCATCCGCTGTCTGATGGAGTGTCTCCTGCATCCGTTGTCTGATAGACTCTCCTGCATCCGCTGTCTGATAGAGAGACTCCTGCTTCCGCTGTATGATGGAGAGTCTCCTGCATCCGCTGTCTGAAGGAGAGACTCCTGCATCCGCTCTCTGATAGAGAGTCTCCTGCATCCGCTGTATGATGGAGTCTCCTGCATCCGCTGTCTGATAGAGAGTCTCCTGCATCCGCTGTCTGATGGAGTGTCACCTGCATCCGCTGTCTGATAGAGAGTCTCCTGCATCCGCTGTCTGATAGATAGACTCCTGCTTCCACTGTCTGATGGAGAGTTCTCTGCATCCGCTGTCTGAAGGAGAGACTCCTGCATCCGCTGTCTGATAGAGAGTCTCCTGCATCTGCTGTCTGTCTGAAGGAGAGACTCCTGCATCCGCTGTCTAATAGAGAGTCTCCTGCATCCGCTTTCTGATAGAGAGTCTCCTGCATCCGCTGCTGAAGAAGACTCTCCTGCATCCGCTGTCTAATAGAGAGTCTCCTGCATCCGCTGGCTGATAGAGAGTCTCCTGCATCAGCTGTCTGATAGAGAGACTCCAACATCCGCTGTCTGATAGAGAACCTCCTGCATCCACTGTCTGATAGAGAGTCTCCTGCATCTGCTGTCTGATAAAGAGACTCCTGCATCCGTTGTCTGATGGAGTGTCACCTGCATCCGCTGTCTGATAGATTGACTCCTGCATCCGCTGTCTGAAGGAAAAAATCCTGCATCTGCAGTCTGATAGAGAGTCTCTTGCATCCGCTGCCTGAAGGAGTGACTCCTGCATCCGCTGTCTGATAGAGAGTTTCCTGCATCCGCTGTCTGATAGGGAGTCTCCTGCATCCGCTGTCTGATAGAGTGACTCCTGCATCCGCTGTCTAATAGAGAGTCTCCTGCATCCGCTGTCTGAAGGAGAGTCTCCTGCATCGGCTGTCTGATAGAGAGACTCCTGCATCCGCTGTCTCATAGAGAGACTCCTGCATCCGCTGTATGATGGAGTCTCCTGCATCCGCTGTCTGATAGAGAGTCTTCTGCATCCGCTGTCTGATGGAGTTTCTCCTGCATCTGCTGTCTGATAGAGAGTCTCCTGCATCCGCTGTCTGATAGACAGACTCCTGCTTCCGCTGTCTAATGGAGTCTGCTGCATCCGCTGTATGAAGGAGGACTCCTGCATCTGCTGTCTGGTAGAGAGTCTCCTGCATCCGCTGTCTGAAGGAGAGACTCCTGCATCCGCTGTCTGAAGGAGAGTCTCCTGCATCCCATGTCTGATAGAGTGTCCTGCATCCGCTGTCTGATAGAGAGTCTCCTGCATCCGCTGTCTGATAGAGAGACTCCTGCATCCGCTGTCTGATAGAGAGTCTCCAGCATCCGCTGTCTGATAGAGAGACTCCTGCATCCGCTGTCTGATAGAGTCTCATGCTTCCGCTGTATGATGGAGTCTCCTGCATCCGCTGTCTGATAGAGAGTCTTCTGCATCCGCTGTCTGATGGAGTCTCATGCTTCCGCTGTCTGATGGGGAGTCTCCAGCATCCGCTGTCTGAAGGAGAGACTCCTGCATCCGCTGTCTGATAGAGAGTCTCCTGCATCCGCTGTCTGAAGGAGAGACTCCTGATTCGCTGTCTGTAGGAGAGTCTCCTGCATCCGCTGTCTGACAGAGTCTCCTGCATCCGCTGTCTGATAGAGAGTCTCCTGCATCCGCTGTCTGATTGAGAGTCTCCTGCATCCACTGTCTGATAGAGTTTTCTGCATCCGCTGTCTGATAGAGAGTCTCCTGCATCCGCTGTCTGATAGAGAGACTCCTACATCCGCTGTCTGATAGAGAGCCTCCTGCATCCGCTGTCTGATAGAGAGTCTCCTGCATCTGCTGTCAGATAAAGAGACTCCTGCATCCGTTGTCTGATGGAGTGTCTACTGCATCCGCTGTCTGATAGAGTGACTCCTGCATCCGCTGTCTGAAGGAAAAAATCCTGCATCTGCAGTCTGATAGAGAGTCTCTTGCATCCGCTGCCTGAAGGAGAGACTCCTGCATCCGCTGTCTGATAGAGAGTTTCCTGCATCCGCTGTCTGATAGAGAGTCTCCTGCATCCGCTGTCTGATAGAGAGACTCCTGCATCCGCTGTCTAATAGAGAGCCTCCCGCATCCTCTTTCTGAAGGAGAGTCTCCTGCATCGGCTGTCTGATAGAGAGACTCCTGCATCCGCTGTCTCATAGAGAGACTATTGCATCCGCTGTATGATGGAGTCTCCTGCATCCGCTGTCTGATAGAGAGTCTTCTGCATCCGCTGTCTGATGGAGTGTCTCCTGCATCTGCTGTCTGATAGAGAGTCTCCTGCATCCGCTGTCTGATAGACAGACTCCTGCTTCCGCTGTCTAATGGAGTCTGCTGCATCCTCTGTATGAAGGAGGACTCCTGCATCTGCTGTCTGGTAGAGAGTCTCCTGCATCCGCTGTCTGTAGGAGAGACTCCTGCATCCGCTGTCTGAAGGAGAGTCTCCTGCATCCCATGTCTGATAGAGTGTCCTGCATCCGCTGTCTGATAGAGGGTCTCCTGCATCCGCTGTCTGATAGAGAGACTCCTGCATCCGCTGTCTGATAGAGAGTTTCCTGCATCCGCTGTCTGATAGAGAGACTCCTGCATCCGCTGTCTGATAGAGAGTCTCATGCTTCCGCTGTATGATGGAGTCTCCTGCATCCGCTGTCTGATAGAGAGTCTTCTGCATCCGCTGTCTGATCGAGTCTCCTGCATCCGCTGTCTGATAGAGAGTCTCCTGCATCCGCTGTCTGATAGAGAGTCTCCTGCATCCACTGTCTAATAGAGAGTCTCCTGCATCCGCTGTCTGATAGAGTTTTCTGCATACGCTGTCTGATAGGGAGTCCCCTGCATCAGCTGTCTGATAGAGGGTCTCCTGCATCCGCTGTCTGATAGAGAGTCTCCTACATCCGCTGTCTGATAGAGAGACTCCTGCATCCGCTGTCTAATAGAGTCTCCTGCATCCGCTGTCTGATAGAGAGTCTCCTGCATCCGCTGTCTGAAGGAGAGACTCCTGCATCCGCTGTCTGATAGAGAGTCTCCAGCATCCGCTGTCTGAAGGAGAGACTCCTGCATCCGCTGTCTGATAGAGAGTCTCCTGCATCCGCTGTCTGAAGGAGAGACTCCTAATTCGCTGTCTGTAGGAGTGTCTCCTGCATCCGCTGTCTGATAGAGTCTCCTGCATCCGCTGTCTGATAGAGAGACTCCTGCATCCGCTGTCTGTCAGAGAAAATCCTGCATCCGCTGTCTGATAGAGTCTCATGCATCCGCTGTCTGAAGAAGAGACTCCTGCATCCGCTGTCTGATAGAGAGTCTCCTGCATCCGCTGTCTGATAGAGAGTCTTCTGCATCCGCTGTCTGATGGAGTTTCTCCAGAATCTGCAGTGTTATAGAGAGTCTCCTGCATCCGCTGTCTGATAGAGAGACTCCTGTATCCGCTGTCTAATAGAGTCTCCTGCATCCGCTGTCTGATAGAGAGTCTCCTGCATCCGCTGTCTGATAGAGAGTCTCCTGCATCCGCTGTCTGATAGAGAGTCTCCAGCATCAACTGTCTGATAGACAGTCTCCTGCATCGGCTGTCTGTGAGAGAGACTCCTGCATCCGCTGTCTGATTGAGTGTCTCCTGCGCCCGCTGTCTGATAGAGAGACTCCTGCATCCGCTGTCTGAAAGAGAAAATCCTGCATCCGCTGTCTGATAGAGAGTCTCATGCATCCGCTGTCTGAAGGAGAGACTCCTGCATCCGCTGTCTGATAGAGAGTCTCCTGCAACCGCTGTCTGATAGAGGGTATCCTGCATCCGCTGTCTGATAGAGTCTCCTGCATCCGCTGTCTGATGGAGTGTCTCCTGCATCCACTGTCTGATAGAGACTTTCCTGCATCCGCTGTCTGATAGAGAGACTCCTGCTTCTGCTGTCTGATGGAGAGTCTCCTGCATCCGCTGTCTGAAGGAGAGACTCCTGCATCCGCTGTCTGATAGAGAGTCTCCTGCATCCGCTGTCTGATGGAGTGTCACCTGCATCCGCTGTCTGATAAAGAGTCTCCTGCATCCGCTGTCTGATAGATAGACTCCTGCTTCCACTGTCCGATGGAGAGTCCTCTGCATCCGCTGTCTGAAGGAGAGACTCCTGCATCCGCTGTCTGATAGAGAGTCTCCTGCATATGCTGTCTGAAGGAGAGACTCCTGCATCCGCTGTCTAATAGAGAGTCTCCTGCATCCGCTGTCTGATAGAGAGTCTCCTGCATCCGCTGTCTGATAGAGTGACTCCTGCATCCGCTGTCTGATAGAGTCGCATGCTTCCGCTGTCTGATTGAGAGTCTCCAGCATCCGCTGTCTGAAGGAGAGACTCCTGCATCCGCTGTTTGATAGAGAGTCTCCTGCATCCGCTGTCTGAAGGAGGGACTCCTGATTCGCTGTCTGTAGGAGAGTCTCCTGCATCCGCTGTCTGATAGAGTCTCCTGCATCCGCTGTCTGATAGAGCGTCTCCTGCATCCGCTGTCTGATAGAGAGTCTCCTGCATCCACTGTCTAACAGAGAGTCTCCTGCATCCGCTGTCTGATAGAGTTTTCTGCATCCGCTGTCTGATAGGGAGTCCCCTGCATCAGCTGTCTGATAGAGGGTCTCCTGCATCCGCTGTCTGATAGAGAGTCTCCTACATCCACTGTCTGATAGAGAGTCTCCTGCATCCGCTGTCTGATAGAGAGACTCCTGCATCCGCTGTCTGATAGAATCTCCTGCATCCGCTGTCTGATAGAGTCTCCTGCATCCGCTGTCTGAAGGAGAGACTCCTGCATCAGCTGCCTGATAGAGGGTCTCCTGCATCCGCTGTCTGATAGAGAGTCTCCTACATCCACTGTCTGATAGAGAGTCTCCTGCATCCGCTGTCTGAAGGAGAGACTCCTGATTCGCTGTCTGTAGGAGTGTCTCCTGCATCCGCTGTCTGATAGAGTCTCCTGCATCCGCTGTCTGATAGAGAGTCTCCTGCATCCGCTGTCTGAAGGAGAGACTCCTGCATCCGCTGTCTGATAGAGAGTCTCCAGCATCCGCTGTCTGAAGGAGAGACTCCTGCATCCGCTGTCTGATAGAGAGTCTCCTGCATCCGCTGTCTGAAGGAGAGACTCCTGATTCGCTGTCTGTAGGAGTGTCTCCTGCATCCGCTGTCTGATAGAGTCTCCTGCATCCGCTGTCTGATAGAGAGACTCCTGCATCCGCTGTCTGTCAGAGAAAATCCTGCATCCGCTGTCTGATAGAGTCTCATGCATCCGCTGTCTGAAGAAGAGACTCCTGCATCCGCTGTCTGATAGAGAGTCTCCTGCATCCGCTGTCTGATAGAGAGTCTTCTGCATCCGCTGTCTGATGGAGTTTCTCCAGAATCTGCAGTCTGATAGAGAGTCTCCTGCATCCGCTGTCTGATAGAGAGACTCCTGTATCCGCTGTCTGATAGAGTCTCCTGCATCCGCTGTCTGATAGAGAGTCTCCTGCATCCGCTGTCTGATAGAGAGTCTCCTGCATCCGCTGTCTGATAGAGAGTCTCCAGCATCAACTGTCTGATAGACAGTCTCCTGCATCGGCTGTCTGATAGAGAGACTCCTGCATCTGCTGTCTGATTGAGTGTCTCCTGCGTCCGCTGTCTGATAGAGAGACTCCTGCATCCGCTGTCTGAAAGAGAAAATCCTGCATCCGCTGTCTGATAGATAGTCTCATGCATCCGCTGTCTGAAGGAGAGACTCCTGCATCCGCTGTCTGATAGAGAGTCTCCTGCAACCGCTGTCTGATAGAGGGTATCCTGCATCCGCTGTCTGATAGAGTCTCCTGCATCCGCTGTCTGATGGAGTGTCTCCTGCATCCACTGTCTGATAGAGACTCTCCTGCATCCGCTGTCTGATAGAGAGACTCCTGCTTCCGCTGTCTGATGGAGAGTCTCCTGCATCCGCTGTCTGAAGGAGAGACTCCTGCATCCGCTGTCTGATAGAGAGTCTCCTGCATCCGCTGTCTGATGGAGTGTCACCTGCATCCGCTGTCTGATAAAGAGTCTCCTGCATCCGCTCTCTGATAGATAGACTCCTGCTTCCACTGTCCGATGGAGAGTCCTCTGCATCCGCTGTCTGAAGGAGAGACTCCTGCATCGGCTGTCTGATAGAGAGTCTCCTGCATATGCTGTCTGAAGGAGAGACTCCTGCATCCGCTGTCTAATAGAGAGTCTCCTGCATCCGCTGTCTGATAGAGAGTCTCCTGCATCCGCTGTCTGATAGAGTGACTCCTGCATTCGCTGTCTGATAGAGTCTCATGCTTCCGCTGTCTGATTGAGAGTCTCCAGCATCCGCTGTCTGAAGGAGAGACTCCTGCATCCGCTGTCTGATAGAGAGTCTCCTGCATCCGTTGTCTCAAGGAGGGACTCCTGATTCGCTGTCTGTAGGAGAGTCTCCTGCACTCGCTGTCTGATAGAGTCTCCTGCATCCGCTGTCTGATAGAGAGTCTCCTGCATCCGCTGTCTGATAGAGAGTCTCCTGCATCCACTGTCTAATAGAGAGTCTCCTGCATCCGCTGTCTGATAGAGTTTTCTGCATCCGCTGTCTGATAGGGAGTCCCCTGCATCAGCTGTCTGATAGAGGGTCTCCTGCATCCGCTGTCTGATAGAGAGTCTCCTACATCCACTGTCTGATAGAGAGTCTCCTGCATCCGCTGTCTGATAGAGAGACTCCTGCATCCGCTGTCTGATAGAGTCTCCTGCATCCGCTGTCTGATAGAGAGTCTCCTGCATCCGCTGTCTGAAGGAGAGACTCCTGCATCAGCTGCCTGATAGAGGGTCTCCTGCATCCGCTGTCTGATAGAGAGTCTCCTACATCCACTGTCTGATAAAGAGTCTCCTGCATCCGCTGTCTGAAGGAGAGACTCCTGATTCGCTGTCTGTAGGAGTGTCTCCTGCATCCGCTGTCTGATAGAGTCTCCTGCATCCGCTGTCTGATAGAGAGTCTCCTGCATCCGCTGTCTGATAGAGAGACTCCTGCATCCGCTGTCTGATAGAGTCTCCTGCATCCGCTGTCTGATAGAGAGTCTCCTGCATCCGCTGTCTGTAAGAGAGTCTCCTGCATCCGCTGTCTCATAGAGAGTCTCCAGCTTCCACTGTCTGATAGACAGTCTCCTGCATCGGCAGTCTGATAGAGAGACTCCTGCATCCGCTGTCTGATTGAGTGTCTCCTGCGTCCGCTGTCTGATAGAGAGACTCCTGCATCCGCTGTCTGAAAGAGAAAATCCTGCATCCGCTGTCTGATAGAGAGTCTCATGCATCCGCTGTCTGAAGGTGTGACTCCTGCATCCGCTGTCTGATTGAGAATCTCCTGCAACTGCTGTCTGATAGAGGGTATCCTGCATCCGCTGTCTGATAGAGTCTCCTGAATCCGCTGTCTGATGGAGTGTCTCCTGCATCCGTTGTCTGATAGACTCTCCTGCATCCGCTGTCTGATAGAGAGACTCCTGCTTCCGCTGTCTGATGGAGAGTCTCCTGCATCCGCTGTCTGAAGGAGAGACTCCTGCATCCGCTGTCTGATAGAGAGTCTTCTGCATCCGCTGTATGATGGAGTCTCCTGCATCCGCTGTCTGATAGAGAGTCTCCTGCATCCGCTGTCTGGTGGAGTGTCACCTGCATCCGCTGTCTGATAGAGAGTCTCCTGCATCCGCTGTCTGATAGATAGACTCCTGCTTCCACTGTCCGATGGAGAGTTCTCTGCATCCGCTGTCTGAAGGAGAGACTCCTGCATCCGCTGTCTGATAGAGAGTCTCCTGCATCTGCTGTCTGAAGTAGAGACTCCTGCATCCGCTGTCTAAATAGAGAGTCTCCTGCATCCGCTGTCTGATAGAGAGTCTCCTGCATCCGCTGCTGAAGAAGACTCTCCTGCATCCGCTGTCTAATAGAGAGTCTCCTGCATCCGCTGTCTGATAGAGAGTCTCCTGCATCAGCTGTCTGATAGAGAGACTCCTACATCCGCTGTCTGATAGAGAGCCTCCTGCATCCACTGTCTGATAGAGAGTCTCCTGCATCTGCTGTCTGATAAAGAGACTCCTGCATCCGTTGTATGATGGAGTGTCACCTGCATCCGCTGTCTGATAGATTGACTCCTGCATCCGCTGTCTGAAGGAAAAAATCCTGCATCTGCAGTCTGATAGAGAGTCTCTTGCATCCGCTGCCTGAAGGAGAGACTCCTGCATCCGCAGTCTGATAGAGAGTTTCCTGCATCCGCTGTCTGATAGAGAGTCTCTTGCATCCGCTGTCTGAAGGAGAGACTCCTGCATCCGCTGTCTGATAGAGAGTTTCCTGCATCCGCTGTCTGATAGAGAGTCTCCTGCATCCGCTGTCTGATAGACTCCTGCATTCGCTGTCTGTTTTTAGCCCCTACTAATCCATTCATTTTCTCTTTTTTTCCTTAGGTTGGCCCGCCCGCCCCCTGTTTTTAGCCCCTACTAATCCATTTGTTTTCTCTTTTTCCTTAGGTTGGCCCACCCTGCCCCCTGTTTTTAGCCCCTACTAATTCATTTGTCTTCTCTTTTTTCCTTAGGTTGGCCCACCCCGTACCCTGTTTTTAGCCCCTACTAATCCATTTGTTTTCTCTTTTTTCCTTAGGTTGGCCCTCCCTGACCCCTGTTTTAGCCCCTACTAATCATACGTGTTCTCTCTTTTCTTAAGGTAGGCCCGCCCAACCCCTGTTTTTAGCCCCAACTTATAAATTTGTTTTCTCTCTTAACCTTAGGTTGGCTGCCCCGCCCCCTGTTTCTAGCCCCTACTAATCCTTTTTTTTCGTTAGGTTGGCCCACTCCGCCCCTTGTTTTTATGGCCCAACTAATCCATTTGTTTTCTCTTTTTTCCTTAGGTTGACCCGCCCCGCCCCTGGTTTTTAGCCCCTACTAGTCCATTCGTTTTCTCTTTTCCTTAGGTTGTTCCCGCCCTGCCCCCTGTTTTTAGCCCCTAATATTTTTTTATTAGGTTGGCCCGCCATGCCCCCTGGTTTTAGCCCCTACTAATCCATTCGTTTTCTCTTTTTTCTTAGGTTGGCCTGCCCCCCCTTTTTTTTAGCCCCTCATAATCCATTCGTTTTATCTTTTTTCTTTAGGTTTTTCCTCCCCGCCCCCTGTTTTTAGCCCCTACTAATCCTTTCGTTTTCTCTTTTTTTGCTTAGGTTGGCCCATCCCTCCCCCTGTTTTAGCCCCTACAAATCCATTTGTTTTCTCTTTTTTTCCTTAGGTTGGCCCACTCCGCCCCTTGTTTTATGGCCCAACTAATCCATTTGTTTTCTCTTTTTTCCTTAGGTTGGCCCGCCCCGCCCCGCCCCTGGTTTTTAGCCCCTACTAATCCATTCGTTTTCTCTTTTCCTAAGGTTGTTCCCGCCCCGCCCTCTGTTTTTAACCCCCTGATAATTTTATTTTCTTAGGTAGGCCCGCCATGCCCCCTGGTTTTAGCCCCTACAAATCCATTCGTTTTCTCTTTTTTTCTTAGGTTGGCCTGCCCCCCCCCCCTTTTTTTAGCCCCTTCAAATCCATTCGTTTTCTTTTTTTTCCTTAGGTTTGCCCTCCCCGCCCCCTGTTTTTAGCCCCAACTTATCCATTTGTTTTCTCTTTTTTCCATAGGTTGGCCTGCCCCGCCCCTTGTTTTTAGCCCCTACTAACCATTCATTTTCTCTTTTTTTCCTTAGGGGGGTCATCACAAATTTGGGCTAGTTTGAGGGTCATTTCTAGGCAATTTAGGGTCTTTTTTTAAGGTCAAGGTTCAGAATTGGGATATTTATTTGGGTTGCTAAAATTTCAAATATTTTTTTGGGGTGCTTGAAATTCCTGATATTTCTTTGGGGTGAACGGTAGATGCTGGGTCCGAGCCTGAGTATGTGGAAAAAATTAGAGTACTCCCATGGGCCCACGCCGCCCTCTGTTTTTATCCCCTACTAATCCATTCTTTTTTTTTCTTTTTTCCTTAGGTTGGCCCATCCCCCTTTAACTTATCCATTTGTTTTCTGTTTTTTCCTTAGGTTGGCCCGCCACACCCCCTATTTTAAGCCCCTACTTATCATTTTGTTTTTTCTTTTTTCCTTATGTTTGCCCGCCCTGCCCCCCTGTTTTTAGCCCCTACTAATCATTCGTTTTCTCTCTTTTCCTCAGGTTGGCCTGCCCCGCCCCCTGTTTTTAGCCCCTACCTTTCTATTCGTTTTCTCTTCTTTTCCAAGGTTGGCCCACCCCGCCCCCTGTTTTTAGCTCCTACTTATCCATTTGTTTTCTTTTTTTTTTTTCCTAAGGTTGGCCCGCCCCTTCCCGCCCCCTGTTTTAGCCCCTACTTATCCGATTGTTTTCTTTTTTTTTCCTGAGTTTGGGCCGCCCCTCCCCGCCCCGCCCCCTGTTTTTAGCCCCTACTTATCCATTCATTTCTATTTTTTCATTAGGTTGGCTCACTCCGCCCCTTGTTTTTAGGCCCTACTAAGCCATTTGTTTTCTCTTTTTTTCCTCAGGTTGGCCCGCCCCGCCCCCGGTTTTTAGCCCCTACTAATCCATTCATTTTCTCTTTTCCTAAGGTTGGTCCGCCCCGCCCCCTGTTTTAGCCCCTACTTATCCATTCGTTTTCTCATCTTTCCTTAGGTTGCCCCTCCCCACCCCCTAGTTTTAGCCTTTTATAATCCATTCGATTTTATTTAAGTTGGGCCGCCCCGCACCCTGTTTAAAGCCCCTACTTATCCTTTTGTTTCCTCTTTTTCCTTAGGTTTGCCCGCCCTGCTCCCTGCTTTTAGCCTCTACTAATCCATTCATGTTCTCTTTTCGCTTAGGTTGCCCACCCTGCCCCCTGTTTTTAGCCCAGCTAATCCATTTGTTTCTCTCTTTTCTTTAGGTTGGCTAGCCCTGCCCCTTGTTTTTAACCCCTACTAATCCATTTGTTTCTCTCTTTTCTTTAGGTTGGCCAGCTCTGCCCCTTGTTTTTAACCCCTACTAATCCATTTGTTTCTCTCTTTTCTTTAGGTTGCCCACCCTGCCCCCTGTTTTTAGCCCAGCTGATCCATTTGTTTCTCTCTTGTCTTTAGGTTGGCCAGCCCTGCCCCTTGTTTTTAACCCCTACTAATACATTCCTTTTCTCTTTTTTCCTTAGGGTGGCCCTCCCCCCCATGTTTTAGCCCCTTCTTATCCATTCATTTTCTCTTTTTTCCTAAGGTTGGTCCGCCCCGCCCCCTGTTTTTAGCATCTACTAATCCATTCCTTTTCTCGTTTTTCCTTAGGTTGGCCCGCCATGCCCCCTGTTATTAGGCCTAAAAATCTATTTGTTTTCTCTCTTTTTCTTAGGTTGTCCTCTGTTTTGAGCCACTTTTCATTATTCGTTTTCTCTCTTTTCCTTCGGTTGGCTTGCCCTGCCCCCTGTTTTGAGCCCCTACTAATCCAATCATTTTCTCTTTTTTCTTAGGTTGGCCCTCCCCCCCCCCTGTTTTAGCCCCTACTAATCCATTCGTTTTCTCTTTTTTCCTTAGGTTTGCCCGCCCCGCCCCCTGTTTTAAGCCCCTACTTTTCCATTTGTTTTCTCTCTTTTCCTTAGGTTGGCCTGCCCCGCCCCCTGTTTTTAGCCCCAACTAATTCATTCCTCTTCTATTTTTTCCTTAGGTTGGCCCTCCCCGCCCCCTGTTTTTAGCCCCATCTAATCCATTCTTTTTCTCTTTTTTCCTTAGGTTGGCCCGCCCCCTGTTTTTAGCATCTACTTATCCATTTGTTTTCTGTTTTTTCCTTAGGTTGGCCCGCCACATCCCCTGTTTTTAGCCCCTACTTATCCTTTTTTTTTCTTTTTTACTTATGTTTGCCCGCCCTGCCCCCTGTTTTTAACCCCTATTAATCATTCGTTTTCCCTCTTTTCCTCAGGTTGGCCCGCCCCGCCCCTTGTTTCTAGCCCCTACTAATCCATTTGTTTTCTCTCTTTTCCTTAAGTGGCCTGCCCCACCCCCTGTTTTTAGCCCCTACTAATACATTTATGTTCTCTTTTTTCCTTAAGTTGCCCAACCTGCCCCCTGTTTTTAGCCCTACTAATCCATTTGTTTTCTCTCTTTTCCTAAGGTTGGCCTGCCCCGCCCCCTATTTTTAGCCCCTACTTATCCATTCGTTTTCTCTTTTTTTCCAAGGTTGGCCCGCCCCGCCCCCTGTTTTCAGCCCCTACTTATCCATTCGTTTTCTCTTCTTTCCTAAGGTTGGCACGCCCCGCCTCACCCCCTGTTTTAGCCCCTACTAATCCCTTTGTTTTCTCTTTTTTCCTTAGGTTGGCCTGCCCCGCCCCCTTTTTTTAGCCCCTACTTATCCACTCGTTTTCTCTTCTTTCCTTAGGTTGCCCCTCCCGCCCTCTGTTTTTAGCCCTACTTATCCATTCGTTTTCTTTTTTTTTCTTACGCTAGCCTGCCCCGCCCCCTACTTTTAGCCCCTACTAATCCATTTGTTTTCTCTTTTTTCCTTAGGTGGGCCTGCCCCGCCCCCTGTTTTAAGCCCCAACTAATCCATTCCTTTTCTTTTTTTCCTTAGATTGGCCCTCCCCGTCCCCTGTTTTTAGCCCCTACTAATCCATTCTTTTTCTCTTTTTCCCTTAGGTTGGCCCGCCCCGCCCCCTGTTTTTAGCATCTACTAATCCATTCCTTTTCTCTTTTTTCCTTAGGTTGGCCCGCCATGCCCCCTGTTATTAGGCCTAAAAATCCATTTGTTTTCTCTCTTTTTCTTAGGTTGTCCTCTGTTTTGAGCCCCTTTTCATTATTCTTTTTCTCTCTTTTCCTTCGGTTGGCTTGCCCTGCCCCCTGTTTTGAGCCCCTACTAATCCATTTATTTTCTCTTTTTTCTTAGGTTGGCCCTCCCCCCCCCCTGTTTTAGCCCCTACTAATCCATTCGTTTTCTCTTTTTTCCTTAGGTTTGCCCGCCCCGCCCCCTGTTTTAAGCCCCTACTTTTCCATTTGTTTTCTCTCTTTTCCTTAGGTTGGCCTGCCCCGCCCCCTGTTTTTAGCCCCAACTAATTCATTCCTCTTCTATTTTTTCCTTAGGTTGGCCCTCCCCGCCCCCTGTTTTTAGCCCCATCTAATCCATTCTTTTTCTCTTTTTTCCTTAGGTTGGCCCTCCCCCGCCCCCTGTTTTTAGCATCTACTTATCCATTTGTTTTCTGTTTTTTCCTTAGGTTGGCCCGCCACACCCCCTGTTTTTAGCCCCTACTTATCCATTCGTTTTCTCTTTTTTTCCAAGGTTGGCCCGCCCCCGCCCCCTGTTTTTAGCCCCTACTTATCCATTTGTTTTCTCTTCTTTCCTAAGGTTGGCCCGCCCCGCTCCACCCCCTGTTTTAGCCCCTACTTATCCATTTGTTTTTTTTGTTTTTCCTTAGGTTGGCCCGCCCCGCCCCCTGTTTTTAGCCCCTACTTATCCATTTGTTTTCTCTTCTTTCCTAAGATTGGCCCGCCCCTTCCCGCCCCCTGTTTTAGCCCCTACTTATCCGATTGTTTTCTTTTTTTTCCTGAGTTTGGGCCGCCCCTCCCCGCCCCGCCCCCTGTTTTTAGCCCCTACTTATCCATTCATTTCTATTTTTTCATTAGGTTGGCTCACTCCGCCCATTGTTTTTAGGCCCTACTAAGCCATTTGTTTTCTCTTTTTTGCCTTAGGTTGGCCCGCCCCGCCCCCGATTTTTAGCCCCTACTTATACATTCGTTTTCTCTTTTCCTCAGGTTGGCCCACCCCGCCACCTGTATTAAGCCCAACCTAATCCATTTGTTTTCTTTTTTCCTTAGGTTGGCCCGCCATGCCCCCTGTTTCTAGCCCCTACGAATCCATTCGTTTTCTCTTTTGTCCTTAGGTTGGCCCGCGAAGCCCCCTATTTTTAGCCCCTACTAATCCCTTTGTTTTCTCTTTTTTTCCTCAGGTTGGCCTGCCCCGCCCCCTTTTTTTAGCCCCTACTTATCCACTCGTTTTCTCTTCTTTCCTTAGGTTGCCCCTCCCCGCCCTCTGTTTTTAGCCCTACTTATCCATTGTTTTTCTTTTTTTTCTTACGCTAGCCTGCCCCGCCCCCTACTTTTAGCCCCTACTAATCCATTTGTTTTCTCTTTTTTCCTAAGGTGGGCCTGCCCCGCCCCCTGTTTTAAGCCCCAACTAATCCATTCCTTTTCTTTTTTTCCTAAGATTGGCCCTCCCCGCCCCCTGTTTTAACCCCTTCTAATCCATTCTTTTTCTCTTTTTCCCTTAGGTTGGCCCACCCTGCCCCCTGTTTTAAGCCTATACTAATCCATTTGTTTTCTCTTTTTTCTTAGGTTGGCCCGCCCCGCCCCCTGTTTTTAACCCCTTCTAAAGCATTTGTTTTCTCTTTTTTCCTTAGGTTGGCCCGCCCTGACCCCTGTTTTTAGCCCCTACTAATCATTCATTTTCTCTCTTTTCCTAAGGTTGGCCCGCCCAACCCCTGTTTTAAGCCCCAAATAATAAATTTGTTTTCTCTCTTTACCTTAGGTTGGCCTGCCCCGTCCCCTGTTTTTAGCCCCTACTAATCCATTCGTTTTCTCTTTTTTGCTTAGGTTGGCCCATCCCCCCTGTTTTAGCCCCTACTAATCCATTTGTTTTCTCTTTTTCCCGTAGGTTGGTCCACCCTGCCCCCTGTTTTAAGGCCTAATACTCCATCTGTTTTCTCTCTTTTCCTTAGGTTGGCCCGCCCTGCCCCCTGTTTTGAGCCCCTACTAATAATTCGTTTTCTCTCTTTTCCTTAGGTTGGCTTGCCCGGTCCCCTGTTTTTAGCCTCTACTAATCCATTTGTTTTCTCTTTTTGCCTTAGGCTGGCCTGCCCCCCCCCTGTTTTTAGCCCCTACTAATCCATTTCTTTTCTTTTTTTTCTTAGGCTGGCCCACCCCGACTTATGTTTTAGCCCTATTAATCCATTTCTTTTCTCTCTTTATTCTTAGGTTGGCCTGCCCCGCCCCCTATTTTAAGCCTCTACTAATCCATTCGTTTTCTCTTTTTTCCTTAGGTTAGCACACCCTGCCCCCTGTTTTTAGCCCCTACTAATCCATTCGTTTTCTCTTTTTTCCTTAGGTCGGCCCTCCCCCCCCCCGTTTTTAGCCCCAACTAATCCATTCATTTTCTCTTTTTTCCTTAGGTTGGCCTACCCCGCCCCCTGTTGATAACCGCTAATAATCCATTCGTTTTCTCTTTTTTCCTTAGGTTGGCCCTCCCCACCACCTGTTTTAGCCCCTACTATTCCATTCGTTTCCTCTTTTTTCCTTAGGTTGGCCCTCCCCGCCCCCAGTTTTTATCCCCTACTAATCCATTTGGTTTCTCTTTTTTCCTTAAATGGCCTGCCCAGCCCCCTGTTTTTAGCCCCTACTAATCCATTCATGTTCTCTTTTTTCTTAGTTGGCCCATCCCGCCCCTTGTTTTTAGCCCTACTAATCCATTTGTTTTCTCTAATTCCTTAGGTTGGCCCTCCCCCCTGTTTTTAGCCCATACTTATCCATTCGTTTTCTCTTTTTTCCATAGGTTGGCCTGCCCCGTCCCCTGTTTTTAGCCCCTACTAATCCATTCGTTTTCTCTTTTTTGCTTAGGTTGGCCCATCCCCCCTGTTTTAGCCCCTACTAATCCATTTGTTTTCTCTTTTTCCCGTAGCTTGGTCCACCCTGCCCCCTGTTTTTAGGCCTAATACTCCATTTGTTTTCTCTCTTTTCCTTAGGTTGGCCCGCCCTGCCCCCTGTTTTGAGCCCCTACTAATAATTCGTTTTCTCTCTTTTCCTTAGGTTGGCTTGCCCGGTCCCCTGTTTTTAGCCTCTACTAATCCATTTGTTTTCTCTTTTTTTCTTACGCTAGCCTGCCCCGCCCCCTACTTTTAGCCCCTACTAATCCATTTGTTTTCTCTTTTTTCCTTAGGTGGGCCTGCCCCGCCCCCTGTTTTAAGCCCCAACTAATCCATTCCTTTTCTTTTTTTCCTTAGATTGGCCATCCCCGCCCCCTGTTTTTAGCCCCTACTTATCCATTCTTTTTCTCTTTTTCCCTTAGGTTGGCCCACCCTGCCCCCTGTTTTAAGCCTATACTAATCCATTTGTTTTCTCTTTTTTCTTAGGTTGGCCCGCCCCGCCCCCTGTTTTTAACCCCTTCTAATGCATTTGTTTTCTCTTTTTTCCTTAGGTTGGCCCGCCCTGACCCCTGTTTTTAGCCCCTACTAATCATTCGTTTTCTCTCTTTTCCTTAGGTTGGCCCGCCCAACCCCTGTTTTAAGCCCCAAATAATAAATTTGTTTTCTCTCTTTACCTTAGGTTGGCCTGCCCCGTCCCCTGTTTTTAGCCCCTACTAATCCATTCGTTTTCTCTTTTTTGCTTAGGTTGGCCCACCCCCCTGTTTTAGCCCCTACTAATCCATTTGTTTTCTCTTTTTCCCGTAGGTTGGTCCACCCTGCCCCCTGTTTTTAGGCCTAATACTCCATCTGTTTTCTCTCTTTTCCTTAGGTTGGCCCGCCCTGCCCCCTGTTTTGAGCCCCTACTAATAATTCGTTTTCTCTCTTTTCCTTAGGTTGGCTTGCCCGGTCCCCTGTTTTTAGCCTCTACTAATCCATTTGTTTTCTCTTTTTGCCTTAGGCTGGCCTGCCCCCCCCCCCCTGTTTTTAGCCCCTACTAATCCATTTCTTTTCTCTTTTTTCTTAGGCTGGCCCACCCCGCCTTATGTTTTAGCCCTATTAATCCATTTCTTTTCTCTCTTTATTCTTAGGTTGGCCTGCCCCGCCCCCTATTTTTAGCCTCTACTAATCCATTCGTTTTCTCTTTTTTCCTTAGGTTAGCCCACCCTGCCCCCTGCTTTTAGCCCCTACTAATCCATTCATTTTCTCTTTTTTCCTTAGGTCGGCCCTCCCCCCCCCCCTTTTTTAGCCCCAACTTATCCATTTATTTTCTCTTTTTTCCTTAGGTTGGCCTACCCCGCCCCCTGTTGATAACCGCTAATAATCCATTCGTTTTCTCTTTTTTCCTTATGTTGGCCCTCCCCACCACCTGTTTTAGCCCCTACTATTCCATTCGTTTCCCCTTTTTTCCTAAGGTTGGCCCTCCCAGCCCCCAGTTTTTTTCCCCTACTAATCCATTTGTTTTCCCTTTTTTCCTTAGGTGGGCCTGCCCCGCCCCCTGTTTTAAGCCCCAACTAATCCATTCCTTTTCTTTTTTTCCTTAGATTGGCCCTCCCCGCCCCCTGTTTTTAGCCCCTACTAATCCATTCTTTTTCTCTTTTTCCCTTAGGTTGGCCCGCCCCGCCCCCTGTTTTTAGCATCTACTTATCCATTCCTTTTCTCTTTTTTCCTTAGGTTGGCCCGCCATGCCCCCTGTTATTAGGCCTAAAAATCCATTTGTTTTCTCTCTTTTTCTTAGGTTGTCCTCTGTTTTGAGCCCCTTTTCATTATTCTTTTTCTCTCTTTTCCTTCGGTTGGCTTGCCCTGCCCCCTGTTTTGAGCCCCTACTAATCCATTCCTTTTCTCTTTTTTCTTAGGTTGGCCCTCCCCCCCCCCCCCTGTTTTAGCCCCTACTAATCCATTCGTTTTCTCTTTTTTCCTTAGGTTTGCCCGCCCCACCCCCTGTTTTAAGCCCCTACTTTTCCATTTGTTTTCTCTCTTTTCCTTAGGTTGGCCTGCCCCGCCCCCTGTTTTTAGCCCCAACTAATTCATTCCTCTTCTATTTTTTCCTTAGGTTGGCCCTCCCCGCCCCCTGTTTTTAGCCCCATCTAATCCATTCTTTTTCTTTTTTTTTCCTTAGGTTGGCCCGCCCCCGCCCCCTGTTTTTAGCATCTACTTATCCATTTGTTTCTGTTTTTTCCTTAGGTTGGCCCGCCACACCCCCTGTTTTTAGCCCCTACTTATCCTTTTGTTTTTTTCTTTTTTACTTATGTTTGCCCGCCCTGCCCCCTGTTTTTAACCCCTACTAATCATTCGTTTTCTCTCTTTTCCTCAGGTTGGCCCGCCCCGCCCCTTGTTTCTAGCCCCTACTAATCCATTTGTTTTCTCTCTTTTCCTAAAGTGGCCTGCCCCTACCCCTGTTTTTAGCCCCTACTAATACATTTACGTTCTCTTATTTTCCTTAAGTTGCCCAACCTGCCCCCTGTTTTTAGCCCTTTCTAATCCATTTGTTTTCTCTCTTTTCCTAAGGTTGGCCTGTCCCGCCCCCTGTTTTTAGCCCCTACTTATCCATTCGTTTTCTCTTTTTTTCCAAGGTTGGCCCGCCCCGCCCCCTGTTTTTAGCCCCTACTTATCCATTCGTTTTCTCTTCTTTCCTAAGGTTGGCCCGCCCCGCTCCACCCCCTGTTTTAGCCCCTACTTATCCATTTGTTTTCTTTTTTTATCCATAGGTTGGCCCGCCCCGCCCCCTGTTTTAAGCCCCTACTCATCGATTCATATCTATTTTTCATTAGGTTGGCTCACTCCGCCCATTGTTTTTAGGCCCTACTAAGCCATTTGTTTTCTCTTTTTTGCCTTAGGTTGGCCCGCCCCGCCCCCGATTTTTAGCCCCTACTTATACATTCGTTTTCTCTTTTCCTCAGGTTGGCCCACCCCGCCACCTGTTTTAAGCCCCACCTAATCCATTTGTTTTCTTTTTTCCTTAGGTTGGCCCGCCATGCCCCCTGTTTCTAGCCCCTACGAATCCATTCGTTTTCTCTTTTGTCCTTAGGTTGGCCCGCGAAGCCCCCTGTTTTTAGCCCCTACTAATCCCTTTGTTTTCTCTTTTCTTCCTTAGGTTGGCCTGCCCCGCCCCCTTTTTTTAGCCCCTACTTATCCACTCGTTTTCTCTTCTTTCCTTAGGTTGCCCCTCCCCGCCCTCTGTTTTTAGCCCTACTTATCCATTGGTTTTCTTTTTTTTTTCTTACGCTAGCCTGCCCCGCCCCCTACTTTTAGCCCCTACTAATCCATTTGTTTTCTCTTTTTTCCTTAGGTGGGCCTGCCCCGCCCCCTGTTTTAAGCCCCAACTAATCCATTCCTTTTCTTTTTGTCCTTAGATTGGCCCTCCCCGCCACCTGTTTTTAGCCCCTACTAATCCATTCTTTTTTTCTTTTTCCCTTAGGTTGGCCCACCCTGCCCCCTGTTTTAAGCCTATACTAATCCATTTGTTTTCTCTTTTTTCTTAGGTTGGCCCGCCCCGCCCCTGTTTTTAACCCCTTCTAATCCATTTGTTTTCTCTTCTTTCCTTAGGTTGGCCCGCCCTGACCCCTGTTTTTAGCCCCTACTAATCATTCGTTTTCTCTCTTTTCCTAAGGTTGGCCCGCCCAACCCCTGTTTTAAGCCCCAAATAATAAATTTGTTTTCTCTCTTTACCTTAGGTTGGCCTGCCCCGTCCCCTGTTTTTAGCCCCTACTAATCCATTCGTTTTCCCTTTTTTGCTTAGGTTGGCCCATCCCCCCTGTTTTAGCCCCTACTAATCCATTTGTTTTCTCTTTTTCCCGTAGGTTGGTCCACCCTGCCCCCTGTTTTAAGGCCTAATACTTCATCTGTTTTCTCTCTTTTCCTTAGGTTGGCCCGCCCTGCCCCCTGTTTTTAGCCCCTACTAATAATTCTTTTTCTCTCTTTTCCTTAGGTTGGCTTGCCCGGTCCCCTGTTTTTAGCCTCTACTAATCCATTTGTTTTCTCTTTTTGCCTTAGGCTGGCCTGCCCCCCCCCCCCTGTTTTTAGCCCCTACTAATCCATTTCTTTTCTCTTTTTTTCTTAGGCTGGCCCACCCCGCCTTATGTTTTAGCCCTAATAATCCATTTCTTTTCTCTCTTTATTCTTAGGTTGGCCTGCCCCGCCCCCTATTTTTAGCCTCTACTAATCCATTCGTTTTCTCTTTTTTCCTTAGGTTAGCCCACCCTGCCCCCTGTTTTTAGCCCCTACTAATCCATTCGTTTTCTCTTTTTTCCTTAGGTTGGCCCGCCACACCCCCTGTTTTTAGCCCCTACTTATCCTTTTGTTTTTTTCTTTTTTACTTATGTTTGCCCGCCCTGCCCCCTGTTTTTAACCCCTACTAATCATTCGTTTTCTCTCTTTTCCTCAGGTTGGCCCGCCCCGCCCCTTGTTTCTAGCCCCTACTAATCCATTTGTTTTCTCTCTTTTCCTTAAGTGGCCTGCCCCACCCCCTGTTTTTAGCCCCTACTAATACATTTATGTTCTCTTATTTTCCTTAAGTTGCCCAACCTGCCCCCTGTTTTTAGCCCTTTCTAATCCATTTGTTTTCTCTCTTTTCCTAAGGTTGGCCTGTCCCGCCCCCTGTTTTTAGCCCCTACTTATCCATTCGTTTTCTCTTTTTTCCAAGGTTGGCCCACCCCGCCCCCTGTTTTTAGCCCCTACTTATCCATTCGTTTTCTCTTCTTTCCTAAGGTTGGCCCGCCCCGCTCCACCCCCTGTTTTAGCCCCTACTTATCCATTTGTTTTCTTTTTTATCCATAGGTTGGCCCGCCCCGCCCCCTGTTTTAAGCCCCTACTCATCGATTCATATCTATTTTTCATTAGGTTGGCTCACTCCGCCCATTGTTTTTAGGCCCTACTAAGCCATTTGTTTTCTCTTTTTTGCCTTAGGTTGGCCCGCCCCGCCCCCGATTTTTAGCCCCTACTTATACATTCGTTTTCTCTTTTCCTCAGGTTGGCCCACCCCGCCACCTGTTTTAAGCCCCACCTAATCCATTTGTTTTTTTTTTTTCCTTAGGTTGGCCCGCCATGCCCCCTGTTTCTAGCCCCTACGAATCCATTTGTTTTCTCTTTTGTCCTTAGGTTGGCCCGCGAAGCCCCCTGTTTTTAGCCCCTACTAATCCCTTTGTTTTCTCTTTTTTTCCTTAGGTTGGCCTGCCCCGCCCCCTTTTTTTAGCCCCTACTTATCCACTCGTTTTCTCTTCTTTCCTTAGGTTGCCCCTCCCCGCCCTCTGTTTTTAGCCCTACTTATCCATTGGTTTTCTTTTTTTTTCTTACGCTAGCCTGCCCCGCCCCCTACTTTTAGCCCCTACTAATCCATTTGTTTTCTCTTTTTTCCTTAGGTGGGCCTGCCCCGCCCCCTGTTTTAAGCCCCAACTAATCCATTCCTTTTCTTTTTTTCCTTAGATTGGCCCTCCCCGCCACCTGTTTTTAGCCCCTACTAATCCATTCTTTTTTTCTTTTTCCCTTAGGTTGGCCCACCCTGCCCCCTGTTTTAAGCCTATACTAATCCATTTGTTTTCTCTTTTTTCTTAGGTTGGCCCGCCCCGCCCCTGTTTTTAACCCCTTCTAATCCATTTGTTTTCTCTTTTTTCCTTAGGTTGGCCCGCCCTGACCCCTGTTTTTAGCCCCTACTAATCATTCGTTTTCTCTCTTTTCCTAAGGTTGGCCCGCCCAACCCCTGTTTTAAGCCCCAAATAATAAATTTGTTTTCTCTCTTTACCTTAGGTTGGCCTGCCCCGTCCCCTGTTTTTAGCCCCTACTAATCCATTCGTTTTCCCTTTTTTGCTTAGGTTGGCCCATCCCCCCTGTTTTAGCCCCTACTAATCCATTTGTTTTCTCTTTTTCCCGTAGGTTGGTCCACCCTGCCCCCTGTTTTAAGGCCTAATACTCCATCTGTTTTCTCTCTTTTCCTTAGGTTGGCCCGCCCTGCCCCCTGTTTTTAGCCCCTACTAATAATTCGTTTTCTCTCTTTTCCTTAGGTTGGCTTGCCCGGTCCCCTGTTTTTAGCCTCTACTAATCCATTTGTTTTCTCTTTTTGCCTTAGGCTGGCCTGCCCCCCCCCCTGTTTTTAGCCCCTACTAATCCATTTCTTTTCTCTTTTTTTCTTAGGCTGGCCCACCCCGCCTTATGTTTTAGCCCTAATAATCCATTTCTTTTCTCTCTTTATTCTTAGGTTGGCCTGCCCCGCCCCCTATTTTTAGCCTCTACTAATCCTTTCGTTTTCTCTTTTTTCCTTAGGTTAGCCCACCCTGCCCCCTGTTTTTAGCCCCTACTAATCCATTCGTTTTCTCTTTTTTCATTAGGTCGACCCTCATCCCCCCCCCCCCGTTTTTAGCCCCAACTAATCCATTCATTTTCTCTTTTTTCCTTAGGTTGGCCTACCCCGCCCCCTGTTGATAACCGCTAATAATCCATTCGTTTTCTCTTTTTTCCTTAGGTTGGCCCTCCCCACCACCTGTTTTAGCCCCTACTATTCCATTCGTTTCCTCTTTTTTCCTTAGGTTGGCCCTCCCCGCCCCCAGTTTTTATCCCCTACTAATCCATTTGTTTTCTCTTTTTTCCTTAAATGGCCTGCCCAGCCCCCTGTTTTTAGCCCCTACTTATCCATTCATGTTCTCTTTTTTCTTAGTTGGCCCATCCCGCCCCTTGTTTTTAGCCCTACTTATCCATTTGTTTTCTCTAATTCCTTAGGTTGGCCTTCCCCCCTGTTTTTAGCCCATACTTATCCATTCGTTTTCTCTTTTTTCCATAGGTTGGCCTGCCCCATCCCCTGTTTTTAGCCCCTACTAATCCATTTGTTTTCTCTTTTTTGCTTAGGTTGGCCCATCCCCCCTGTTTTAGCCCCTACTAATCCATTTGTTTTGTCTTTTTCCCGTAGGTTGGTCCACCCTGCCCCCTGTTTTTAGGCCTAATACTCCATCTGTTTTCTCTCTTTTCCTTAGGTTGGCCCGCCCTGCCCCTGTTTTGAGCCCCTACTAATAATTCGTTTTCTCTCTTTTCCTTATGTTGGCTTGCCCGGTCCCCTGTTTTTAGCCTCTACTAATCCATTTGTTTTCTCTTTTTTCCTTAGGCTGGCCTGCCCCCCCCCCCTGTTTTTAGCCCCTACTAATCCATTTTTTTTCTCTTTTTTTCTTAGGCTGGCCCACCCCGCCTTATGTTTTAGCCCTATTAATCAATTTCTTTTCTCTCTTTATTCTTAGGTTGGCCTGCCCCGCCCCCTATTTTTAGCCTCTACTAATCCATTCGTTTTCTCTTTTTTCCTTAGGTTAGCCCACCCTGCCCCCTGTTTTTAGCCCCTACTAATCCATTTGTTTTCTCTTTTTTCCTTAGGTCGGCCCCCCCCCCGTTTTTAGCCCCTACTTATCCATTCATTTTCTCTTTTTTCCTTAGGTTGGCCTGCCCCGCCCCCTATTTTTAGCCTCTACTAATCCATTCGTTTTCTCTTTTTTCCTTAGGTTGGCCCTCCCCACCACCTGTTTTAGCCCCTACTATTCCATTCGTTTCCTCTTTTTTCCTTAGGTTGGCCCTCCCCGCCCCCAGTTTTTATCCCCTACTAATCCATTTGTTTTCTCTTTTTTCCTTAAATGGCCTGCCCAGCCCCCTGTTATTAGCCCCTACTAATCCATTCATGTTCTCTTTTTTCTTAGTTGGCCTATCCCGCCCCTTGTTTTTAGCCCTACTAATCCATTTGTTTTCTCTAATTCCTTAGGTTGGCCCTCAGCCTGTTTTTAGCCCATACTTATCCATTCGTTTTCTCTTTTTTCCATAGGTTGGCCTGCCCCGCCCCCTGTTTTTAGCTCCTACTAATACATTTGTTTTCTCTTTTTTCCTTAGGTTGGCCCGCCCCGCCCCCTAACTTTAGCCCCAACTAATCCATTTGTTTTTTCTCTTTTCCTTATGTTGGCCTGCCCCGCCCCCTGTTTTTAGCCCCTACTAATCCATTTGTTTTCCTCTTTTTTCCTTAGGTTGGCCACGCGCCCCCTAGTTTTTAGCCCCTAATAATCCATTCGTTTTGTCTTTTATCCTTAGGTTGGGCCGCCCCGCACCCTGTTTTTAGCCCCTACTAATCCTAGTGTTTTCTCTTTTTTCCTTAGGTTGGCCAGCCCTGCCCCCCCCCCTGTTTTTAGCCCCTACTTATCATTCGTTTTCTCTCTTTTCCTCCAGTTTGCCCGCCCTGCCCCCTGTTTTTAGCCCCTACTAATCCATTTGTTTTCTCTCTTTTCCTTTAATGGCCTGCCCAGCCCCCTGTTTTTAGCCCCTACTTATCCATTCATGTTCGCTTTTTCCTTAGGTTGCCTACCCTGCCCCCTGTTTTAGCCCTGCTAATCCATTTGTTTTCTCTTTTTTCCTTAGGTTGGCCTGTCCTGCACTTTGTTTTTAACCCCTACTAATCCATTCGTTTTCTCTTTTTTTCTCAGGTTGACCCTCCCCACCCCCTGTTTTTAGCCCCTACTTATCCATTCGTTTTTTTTTCTTTTTTCCTAAGGTTGGCCCGCCCCACCCCCTGTTTTTAGCATCTACTAATCCATTCCTTTTCTCTTTTTTCCTTAGGTTGGTCTGGCCTGCCCCCTGTTTTTAGCATCTACTAATCTATTCCTTTTCCCTTTTTTTCTTAGGTTGGCCCGCCCTTCCCCCGGTTTTAAGGCCTAAAAATCCATTTGTGTTCCTTCTTTTCCTTAGGTTGGCCCGCCCTGCCCTCTGTTTTGAGTCCTTTAAATCATTCGTTTTCTCTCTTTTCCTTCGGTTGGCTTGCCCCGCCCCCTGTTTTGAGCCCCTACTAATCCATTCATTTTCTCTTTTTTCCTTAGGTTGGCCCTCCCCCCCCCCCTGTTTTAAGCCCCTACTAATCCATTTGTTTTCTCTCTTTCCCTTAGGTTGGCCTGTCCCGCCCTCTGTTTTTAGCCCAAACTGAGCCATTCCTTTTCTCTTTTTTCCTTAGGGTGGCCCTTCCCGCCCCCTGTTTTTAGCCCCTTCTAATCCATTCATTTTCTCTTTTTTCCATAGGTTGGCCCGCCCCGCCCCCTGTTTTTAGCCCCTTCTTATCCACTTGTTTCCTCTTTTTCCTTAGGTTGGCCCACCCTGCCCCCTGTTTTTAGCCCCTTCTAATCCATTTGTTTTCCCTTTTTTCCTTAGGTTGGCCTGCCCCGTCCCCTGATTTTAGCCCCTACTAATCCATTTTATTCCTTTTTTTTCCTTAGGTTGGCCCGCCCTGACCCTTGTTTTTAGCCCCTACTAATCATTTGTGTTCTCTCTTTTCCTTAGGTTGGCCCACCCAAGTCCTGTTTTTAGCCCCAACTAATAAATTTGTTTTCTCTCTTAACCTTAGGTTGGCCTGCCACGCCCTCTGTTTTTAGCCCCTACTAATCCATTCGTATTCTTTTTTTTTTTGCTTAGGTTGGCCCACCCCCCCTCCCTGTTTTAGCCCTTACTAATCCATTTGTTTTCTCTTTTTTCCTTAGGTTGGTCCACCCTGCCCCCTGTTTTAGGCCTAATAATCCATCTGTTTTCTCTCTTTTCCTTAGGTTTGCCCTCCTTGCCCCCTGTTTTGAGCCCCTACTTATCATTCGTTTTCTCTCTTTTCCGTAGGTTGGCTTGCCCCGTCCCCTGTTTTTAGCCCCTTCTAATCCATTTGTTTTCTCTTTTTTCCTTAGGTTGGCCCTCCCCGCCATTGTTTTTAGCCCCTACTAATCCATTCGTTTTCTCTTTTTTTTCTTAGGTTGGCCATCCGCCCCCTAGTTTTAGCCCCTAATAATTAATTCGTTTTGTCTTTTTTCCTTAGGGTGGACCGCCCTGCCCTACCCCCCCCCCTGTTTTTAGCCCCTACTTATCATTCGTTTTCTCTCTTTTCCTCAGGTTGGCCCGCCCTGCCCCATGTTTTTAGCCCCTACAAATCCATTTGTTTTCTCTCTTTTCCTTAAGGGGCCTGCCCCGCCCCCTGTTTTTAGCCCCTACTAATCCATTCATGTTCTCTTTTTCCTTAGGTTGCCCACCCTGCCCCTGTTTTTAGCCCTGCTAATCCATTTGTTTTCTCTCTTTTCTTTAGGTTGGCCTGCCCTGTCCCTTGTTTTTAACCCATACTAATCCATTCGTTTTCTTTTTTTCCTTAGGTTTGCCCTCCCAGCCCCCAGTTTTTATCCCCTACTAATCCATTTGTTTTCTCTTTTTTCCTTAAATGGCCTGCCCAGCCCCCTGTTTTTAGCCCCTACTAATCCATTCATGTTCTCTTTTTTCTTAGTTGACCCATCCCGCCCCTTGTTTTTAGCCCTACTAATCCATTTGTTTTCTCTAATTCCTTAGGTTGGCCCTCCCCCCTGTTTTAAGCCCACACTTATCCATTCGTTTTCTCTTTTTTCCATAGGTTGGCCTGCCCCGTCCCCTGTTTTTAGCCCCTACTAATCCATTCGTTTTCTCTTTTTTGCTTAGGTTGGCCCATCCCCCCTGTTTTAGCCCCTACTAATCCATTTGTTTTCTCTTTTTCCCGTAGGTTGGTCCACCCTGCCCCCTGTTTTTAGGCCTAATACTCCATCTGTTTTCTCTCTTTTCCTTAGGTTGGCCCGCCCTGCCCCCTGTTTTGAGCCCCTACTAATAATTCGTTTTCTCTCTTTTCCTTAGGTTGGCTTGCCCGGTCCCCTGTTTTTAGCCTCTACTAATCCATTTGTTTTCTCTTTTTTTCTTACCCTAGCCTGCCCCGCCCCCTACTTTTAGCCCCTACTAATCCATTTGTTTTCTCTTTTTCCTTAGGTGGGCCTGCCCCGCCCCCTGTTTTAAGCCCCAACTAATCCATTCCTTTTCTTTTTTTCCTTAGATTGGCCCTCCCCGCCCCCTGTTTTTAGCCCCTACTTATCCATTCTTTTCTCTTTTTCCCTTAGTTTGGCCCACCCTGCCCTCTGTTTTAAGCCTATACTAATCCATTTGTTTTCTCTTTTTTCTTAGGTTGGCCCGCCCCGCCCCCTGTTTTTAACCCCTTCTAATGCATTTGTTTTCTCTTTTTTCCTTAGGTTGGCCCGCCCTGACCCCTGTTTTTAGCCCCTACTAATCATTCGTTTTCTCTCTTTTCCTTAGGTTGGCCCGCCCAACCCCTGTTTTAAGCCCCAAATAATAAATTTGTTTTCTCTCTTTTCCTTAGGTTGGCCTGCCCCGTCCCCTGTTTTAGCCCCTACTAATCCATTCGTTTTCTCTTTTTTGCTTAGGTTGGCCCATCCCCCCTGTTTTAGCTCCTACTAAGTCATTTGTTTTCTCTTTTTCCCGTAGGTTGGTCCACCCTGCCCCCTGTTTTTAGGCCTAATACTCCATCTGTTTTCTCTCTTTTCCTTAGGTTGGCCCGCCCTGCCCCCTGTTTTGAGCTCCTACTAATAATTCGTTTTCTCTCTTTTCCTTATGTTGGCTTGCCCGGTCCCCTGTTTTTAGCCTCTACTAATCCATTTGTTTTCTCTTTTTTCCTTGGGCTGGCCTGCCCCCCCCCCCCCCCCTGTTTTTAGCCCCTACTAATCCATTTGTTTTCTCTTTTTTCCTTAGGTTGACCACGCGCCCCCTTGTTTTAAGCCCCTAATAATCCATTCGTTTTGTCCTTTTTTCCTTAGGTTGGGCCGCCCCGCACCCTGTTTTTAGCCCCTACTAATCCTAGTGTTTTCTATTTTTTCCTTAGGTTGGCCAGCCCTGCTCCCCCCCCCCCCTGTTTTAGCCCCTACTTATCATTCGTTTTCTCTCTTTTCCTCCAGTTTGCCCGCCCTGCCCCCTGTTTTTAGCCCCTACTAATCCATTTGTTTTCTCTCTTTTCCTTTAATGGCCTGCCCAGCCCCCTGTTTTTAGCCCCTACTTATCCATTCATGTTCGCTTTTTCCTTAGGTTGCCTACCCTGCCCCCTGTTTTAGCCCTGCTAATCCATTTGTTTTTTTCTTTTTTCCTTAGGTTGGCCTGTCCTGCACTTTGTTTTTAACCCCTACTAATCCATTCGTTTTCTTCTTTTTTCTCAGGTTGACCCTCCCCCCCCCCCTGTTTTTAGCCCCTACTTATCCATTCGTTTTTTTTCTTTTTTCCTAAGGTTGGCCCGCCCCACCCCCTGTTTTTAGCATCTACTAATCCATTCCTTTTCTCTTTTTTCCTTAGGTTGGCCCGGCCTGCCCCCTGTTTTTAGCATCTACTAATCTATTCCTTTTCCCTTTTTTTCTTAGGTTGGCCCGACCTTCCCCCGGTTTTAAGGCTTAAAATCCATTTGTGTTCCTTCTTTTCCTTAGGTTGGCCCGCCCTGCCCTCTGTTTTGAGTCCTTTAAATCATTCGTTTTCTCTCTTTTCCTTCGGTTGGCTTGCCCCGCCCCCTGTTTTGAGCCCCTACTAATCCATTCATTTTCTCTTTTTTCCTTAGATTGGCCCTCCCCCCCCCCCTGTTTTAGCCCTTACTAATCCATTCGTTTTCTCTTTTTTCCTTAGGTTTGCCCGCCCCGCCCCCTGTTTTAAGCCCCTACTAATCCATTTGTTTTCTCTCTTTCCCTTAGGTTGGCCTGTCCCGCCCCCTGTTTTTAGCCCAAACTAAGCCATTCCTTTACTCTTTTTTCCTTAGGTTGGCCCTTCCCGCCCCCTGTTTTTAGCCCCTTCTAATCCATTCATTTTCTCTTTTTTCCATAGGTTGGCCCGCCCCGCCCCCTGTTTTTAGCCCCTTCTTATCCACTTGTTTCCTCTTTTTCCTTAGGTTGGCCCACCCTGCCCCCTGTTTTTAGCCCCTTCTAATCCATTTGTTTTCCCTTTTTTCCTTAGGTTGGCCTGCCCCGTCCCCTGTTTTTAGCCCCTACTAATCCATTTTATTCCTTTTTTTTTCCTTAGGTTGGCCCGCCCTGACACTTGTTTTTAGCCCCTACTAATCATTCGTGTTCTCTCTTTTCCTTAGGTTGGCCCACCCAACTCCTGTTTTTAGCCCCAACTAATAAATTTGTTTTCTCTCTTAACCTAAGGTTGGCCTGCCACGCCCTCTGTTTTTAGCCCCTACTAATCCATTCGTATTCTTTTTTTATGCTTAGGTTGGCCCACCCCCCCCCCCCTGTTTTAGCCCTTACTAATGCATTTGTTTTCTCTGTTTTCCTTAGGTTGGTCCACCCTGCCCCCTGTTTTAGGCCTAATAATCCATCTGTTTTCTCTCTTTTCCTTAGGTTTGCCCGCCTTGCCCCCTGTTTTGTGCCCCTACTTATCATTCGTTTTCTCTCTTTTCCTAGGTTGGCTTGCCCCGTCCCCTGTTTTTAGCCCCTTCTAATCCATTTGTTTTCTCTTTTTTCCTTAGGTTGGCCCTCCCCGCCATTGTTTTTAGCCCCTACTAATCCATTCGTTTTCTCTTTTTTTTCTTAGGTTGGCCATCCGCCCCCTAGTTTTAGCCCCTAATAATTAATTCGTTTTGTTTTTTTTTCCTTAGGGTGGACCGCCCTGCCCCCCTCCCCCCCTGTTTTAGCCCCTACTAATCATTCGTTTTCTCTCTTTTCCTCAGGTTGGCCCGCCCTGCCCCATGTTTTTAGCCCCTACTAATCCATTTGTTTTCTCTCTTTTCCTTAAGGGGCCTGCCCTGCCCCCTGTTTTTAGCCCCTACTAATCCATTCATGTTCTCTTTTTCCTTAGGTTGCCCACCCTGCCCCTGTTTTTAGCCCTGCTAATCCATTTGTATTCTCTCTTTTCTTCAGGTTGGCCTGCCCTGCCCCTTGTTTTAACCCCTACTAATCCATTCGTTTTCTATTTTTTTCTTTAGGTTGGCCCTCCCCCCTGTTTTGAGCCCCTACTTATCCATTCGTTTTCTTTTTTTTCCTAAGGTTGGTCTGCCCCACCCCGCCCCCTGTTTTTAGCATCTACTAATCCATTCCTTTTCTCTTTTTTTCCTTAGGTTGGCCTGCCCTGCCCCCTGTTTTAGGCCTAAAAATCCATTTGTTTTCTCTCTTTTCCTTAGGTTGGCCCGCCCTGCCCTCTGTTTTGAGCCCCTTTTAATCATTCGTTTTCTCTCTTTTCCTTCTGTTGGCTTGCCCCGCCCCCTGCTTTGAGCCCCTACTAATCCATTTATTTCCTCTTTTTTTCCTTAGGTTGGCCCTCCCCGCCCCCTGTTTTAGCCCCTTCTAATCCATTTGTTTTCTCTTTTTTCCTTAGGTTGGCCCGCCCCACACCCTGTTTTAAGCCCCTACTAATCCATTTGTTTTCTCTATTTTCCTTAGGTTGGCCTGCCCCGCCCCCTGTTTTTAGCCCCTTCTTATCCATTCCTTTTCTCTTTTTTCCTTAGGTTGGCCCGCCCTGCCCCCTGTTTTAGCCCCTACTAGTCCATTCATTTTCTCTTTTTTCCTTAGGTTGGCCTGCATCTTCCCCTTTTTTTAGCCCCTTCTAATCCATTCGTTTTCTCTTTTTTCTTTAGGTTTGCCCTCCCCGCCCCCTGTTTTTAGCCCCAACTTATCCATTTGTTTTCTCATTTTTCCATAGGTTGGCCTGCCCCGCCCCTTGTTTTTAGCCCCTACTAATCATTCGTGTTCTCTCTTTTCCTTAGGTTGGTCCGCCCCGCCCCCTGTTTTTAGCCCTTACTTATCCATTTGTTTTCTCTTTTTTCCTAAGGTTGGCCCACCCTGCCCCCTGTTTTAGGCCTAATAATCCATCTGTTTTCTCTCTTTTCCTTAGGTTGGCCCGCCTTGCCCCCTGTTTTGAGCCCCTACTAATCATTCGTTTTCTCTCTTTTCCTTAGGTTGGCTTGCCCCATCCCCTGCTTTTAGCCCCTTCTAATCCAAATGTTTTCTCTTTTTTCCTTAGGTTGGCCCTCCCCGCCCCCGTTTTTAGCCCCTACTAATCCATTTCTTTTCTCTTTTCTCCTTAGGCTGGCCACGCGTCCCCTAGTTTTAGCCCCTAATCATCCATTCGTTTTATCTTTTTTCCTTAGGTTGGGCCGCCCCGCACCCTGTTTTTAGCCCCTACTTATCCTTTTGTTTTCTCTTATTTCCTTATTTTGGCCTGCCCTGCTCCCCCCCCCCCCCTGTTTTAGCTTCTACCAATCATTCGTTTTCTCTCTTTTCCTTAGGTTGGCCTGCCCCCCCCCCCCCCCTGTTTTTAGCCCCTTATTATCCATTGGTTTTCTCTTTTTTCCTTAGGTTGGCCCTCCCCGCCCCTGTTTTTAGCCCCTAATAATCCATTCGTTTTGTCTTTTTTCCTTAGGTTGGCCTGCCCCCCCCCCTGTTTTTAGCCCCTTATTATCCATTCGTTTTCTCTCTTTTCCTCAGGTTGGCAAGCCCTGCCCCCTATTTTTAGCCCCCACTAATCCATTTGTTTTCTATCTTTTCCTTAAGTGGCCTGCCCAGCCCCCTGTTTTAGTCCCTACTAATCCATTCATGTTCTCTTTTTCCTTAGGTTGCCCACCCCTGCCCCCTGATTTTAGCACTGCTTATCCATTTGTTTTCTCTTTTCTTAAGGTTGGCCTGCCCTGCCCCTTGTTTTAACCCCTACTAATCCATTCGTTTTCTATTTTTTTCTTTAGGTTGGCCTTCCCCCCTGTTTTAGCCCCTACTTATCCATTCCTTTTCTCTTTTTTCCTAAGGTTGGTCCGCCCCGCCCCACCCCCTGTTTTTAGCATCTACTAATCCATTCCTTTTCTCTTTTTTCTTAGGTTGGCACGCCCTTCCCCCGGTTTTTAGGCCTAAAAATCCATTTGTTTTCTCTATTTTCCTTAGGTTGGCCCGCCCTGCACTCTGTTTTGAGCCCTTTTAAATCATTCGTTTTCTCTCTTTTTCTTCGGTTGGCTTGCCCCGCCCCCTGTTTTGAGCCCCTACTAATCCATTCATTTTCTCTTTTTTCCTTAGGTTGGCCCTCCCCCCCCCCCCCTGTTTTAGCCCTTACTAATCCATTCGTTTTCTCTTTTTTCCTTAGGTTTGCCCGCCCCGCCTCCTGTTTTAAGCCCCTACTAATCCATTTGTTTTCTCTCTTTCCCTTAGGTTGGCCTGCCCCGCCCCCTATTTTTAGCCCAACTTAAGCCATTCCTTTTCTCTTTTTTCCTTAGGTTGGCCCTTCCCGCCCCCTGTTTTTAGCCCCTTCTAATCCATTCATTTTCTCTTTTTTCCATAGGTTGGCCCGCCCCAACCCCTGTTTTAAGCCCCTTCTTATCCACTTGTTTCCTCTTTTTCCTTAGGTTGGCCCACCCTGCCCCCTGTTTTTAGCCCCGTCTAATCCATTTATTTTCTCTTTTTTCCTTAGGTTGGCCTGCCCCGTCCCCTGTTTTTAGCCCCTACTAATCCATTTGTTTTCTCTATTTTCCTTAGGTTGGCCCGCCCTAACCCTTGTTTAAAGCCCCTACTAATCATTCCTGTTCTCTCTTTTTCTTAGGTTGGCCCGCCCCGCCCCCTGTTTTGAGCCCCAACTAATAAATTTGTTTTCTCTCTTTACCTTAGGTTGGCCTGCCACGCCCTCTGTTTTTAGCCCCTACTAATCCATTCGTATTTTTTTTTTTGCTTAGGTTGGCCCACCCACCCCCCTGTTTTAGCCCTTACTTATCCATTTGTTTTCTCTTTTTTCCTTAGGTTGGTCCACCCTGCCCCCTGTTTTTAGGCCTAATAATCCATTTGTTTTCTCTCTTTTCCTTAAGTTGGCCCGCCTTGCACCCTGTTTTGAGCCCCTACTAATCATTCATTTTCTCTCTTTTCCTTAGGTTTGCTTGCCCCGTCCCCTGTTTTTAGCCCCTTCTAATCCATTTGCTTTCTCTTTTTTCCTTAGGTTGGCCCTCCCCGCCATTGTTTTTAGCCCCTACTAATCCATTCGTTTTCTCTTTTTTTTCTTAGGTTGGCCATCCGCCTCCTAGTTATAGCCCCTAATAATTCATTCGTTTTGTCTTTTTTCCTTAGGGTGGACCGCCCTGCCCCCCCCTGTTTTTAGCCCCTACTAATCATTCGTTTTCTCTCTTTTCCTCAGGTTGGCCCGCCCTGCCCCCTGTTTTTAGCCCCTACTTATCCATTTGTTTTCTCTCTTTCCCTTAAGGGGCCTGCCCCGCCCCCTGTTTTTAGCCCCTACTAATCCATTCATGTTCTCTTTTTTCTTAGGTTGCCCACCCTGCCCCTGTTTTTAGCCCTGCTAATCCATTTGTTTTCTCTCTTTTCTTTAGGTTGGCCTGCCCTGCCCCTTGTTTTTAACCCTACTAATCCATTTGTTTTCTTTTTTTCCTTAGGTTTGACCCCCCCCTGTTTTGAGCCCCTACTTATCCATTCGTTTTCTTTTTTTCCTAAGGTTGGTCTGCCCCACCCCGCCCCCTGTTTTTAGCATCTACTAATCCATTCCTTTTCTCTTTTTTTTCCTTAGGTTGGCCTGCCCTGCCCCCTGTTTTAGGCCTAAAATTCCATTTGTTTTCTCTCTTTTCCTTAGGTTGGCCCGCCCTGCCCTCTGTTTTGAGCCCCTTTTAATCATTCGTTATCTCTCTTTTCCTTCTGTTGGCTTGCCCCGCCCCCTGCTTTGAGCCCCTACTAATCCATTTATTTCCTCTTTTTTTCCTTAGGTTGGCCCTCCCCGCCCCCTGTTTTAGCCCCTACTAATCCATTTGTTTTCTCTTTTTTCCTTAGGTTGGCCCGCCCCGCCCCCTGTTTTAAGCCCCTACTAATCCATTTGTTTTCTCTCTTTTTTCCTTAGGTTGGCCCGCCCCTTCCCCTTTTTTTAGCCCCTTCTAATCCATTCGTTTTCTCTTTTTTCCTTAGGTTTGCCCTCCCCGCCCCCTGTTTTTAGCCCCAACTTATCCATTTGTTTTCTCATTTTTCCATAGGTTGGCCTGCCCCGCCCCTTGTTTTTAGCCCCTACTAATCATTCGTTTTCTCTCTTTTCCTTAGGTTGGTCTGCCCCGCCCCCTGTTTTTAGCCCTTACTTATCCATTTGTTTTCTCTTTTTTCCTTAGGTTGGCCTGCCCTGCCCCCTGTTTTTAGCCCCTACTGATCCATTCTTTTTCTCTTTTCCTTAGGTTGGCCGCCCCGCCCCCTGTTTTAAGCCCCTACTTATCCATTTGTTTTTTCTTTTTTCCTTAGGTTGGTCGCCCTGCCCCCTGTTTTTAGCCCCTACTTATCATTTGTTTTCTCTCTTTTCCTGATGTTGGCCCACCCCGCCCCCTGTTTTTAGCCCTTACTTATCCATTTGTTTTCTCTTTTTTCCTTAGGTTGGCCTGCCCTCCCCCCTGTTTTTAGCCCTACTGATCCATTCATTTTCTCTTTTCCCTAGGTTAACCCGCCCTGCCCCCTGTTTTAAGCCCCTTCTATCCATTTTTTTTTTCTCTTTTCCTTAGGTTGGTCGCCCTGCCCCCTGTTTTTTACCCGTACTAATTATTCGTTTTCTCTCATTTCCTTAGGTTGACCCGCCCCCTGTTTTTAGCCCCTACTAATCCATTAGTTTTCTCTTTTTTTCCTTAGGTTGTCCCACCCCGCCCCTTGTTTTTAGCCCCTAGTACTCCATTCATTTTCTCTTTTTTCCTTAGGTTGGCCCGCTCCGCCCCCTGTTTTAAGCCCCTACTTATCCATTTGTTTTCTGTTTTTTCTTTAGGTTGGCCCGCCCTGCCCCCTACTAATCATTCGTTTTCTCTCTTTTCCAAAGGTTGGCTTGCCCCGTCCCCTGTTTTTAGCCCCTTTTAATCCATTTGTTTTCTCTTTTTTCCTTAGGTTGGCCCTCCCCGCCATTGTTTTTAGCCCCTACTAATCCATTCGTTTTCTCTTTTTTTTCTTAGGTTGGCCATCCGCCCCCTAGTTTTAGCCCCTAATAATTCATTCGTTTTGTCTTTTTTCCTTAGGGTGGACCGCCCTGCCCCCCCCCCCTGTTTTTAGCCCCTACTAATACATTTGTTTTCTCTTTTTTCCTTCAGCTGGCCTGCCCCATCCCTTGTTTTTAGCCCCTACTAATCCATTCCTTCTCTCTTTTTTGCTTAGGTTGGCCCGCCTCGCTCCGCCCCCTGTTTTTAGCCCCTACTAATCCTCAATGTTTTCTCTTTTCGTTCTTTTTAAATTGGTCCAGTGTTTTAGCCTGATTTAATTGGTTTTCTCTTCCTTCTTTAGATTTTAAATACTAACATTCCATTTATTATATGCTTGTGTTGTGACGTTTTATCTGTACCTTCTGAACTAGCCTTTGCCCCCCCCCCACCCCCCCCCCCCAAAAAAAAACAACTTAAAAATACACAAATAAAAAAAAAAGAATTTAATAAATGCATAAATAGGTAAATATCATATATGTTATAGTAAAAATTAATAGTAAGTGAACATTAAATCTAAAAAGATAGAACGCCCATATCCTATTGAATTTAGTCATCTGTGTACACAATGGAACTGTCTGGCTTAGACAGTCCTTTTGAGTTCCCACAAATGAATATTGAAATGAGACTTGCAATAACTGGAGTTTTTAATCTGAGTAGGCCTTTCTCAACCAGAATTAGCTCAATGCAAGAAGTGTGAGGGTTAACAATCCAGGCTCTTGAAAGTAAACAAATAAATAAAAACCTATTCCCTTACTATAGTTACTTTTACCCAATTAAATGAAAATTAATTAAAATAAGAGACTTTTCAGTATACAACCCTTAAGGGAGTCCCCTTCCTGGTTAAAAGGACCTCCACACTAAACGAACTACTAAAGGAGCCTAACATTATATTGTTTTATCACTTCAGATTGTAAGAGGAAACTGAGCTACAGAGACAGATGAAGAACTGGAAACAAGGAGTTATCGCCTCTCTCTCTCTCTCTTGTGTCTTTCTTTCTGTGCTCTAAACTTTAGTCTAACTTTTAGAACAAAATCTATCATCTGCTCTAACTTTAAAGAAATAAACATAATGGATGATAATGATGATATTTTTTTTCTTGAAATGGCAAGGCTGGGATCTGAACACAGTTTAACAGGTGATCATCAAACAAACTTGCTTTTAATTACCGTTTTTGTCAATAGGTCAAAGACGCCAGCAAATTACACAAAATATTCAGGGTTTACACACCACAATTCAAGTAGGCTACTCCAGTTTTGTACATAATTCCCTCCATTGGTTTACTGACACTGGCGAGGGAGTAAGTCCGTGAGTGATGTGCAGGCACACACACACAATGATAAATTCTTAGAGAAGCTTAAAAGCTATTGAAAACTTGATCATCCTTAAAGGCATAAGTTATCAATGAACATTCAAAAAAAAAAAGATTGACTTAATTTGCAACTAATTTATTAACGCATAGCAATTTACTTTTCTCTTTCAGAACCAGCACTCAGATAAAAGAACAGGAAGAGCACTACCAGAAGACCAATAATGTATATTTCGTTGAACTGTATATCTATTGTTGTTAAAATGTTCCTAAGAGTATGTTAAAAAAACGAAAAACGAAAGAAAAAACGAAATAACAACAGAAAAAAAAAACGGAAAAAAAACGGCTAAAAAATATGACTAAAAATACGACAAAAAAATACAACTTAAAAAATACAACTTAAAAAAATACAACAAAAAAGGGAGAGGCCAAAAAAGGAGTGGGTGAAAGGGGAGGAGGAGCCCACAGAAAAAAATATTTGTCAAGAGTTTTTTGCCTGAATCATTTAGTTTTCTCTCCATGAAACTTTAGAGGAATGTATATCAGATCAAGCTATGTGTTGCATACAATTATGATTGCATTTCCTTTATTTGTTCAGAGGTATGGCCCTTTGATTGTCTTTTTACGCTTATTTTGCTGAGACAGTTCTTTTGAGTGCCCACAAATAGATATTAAAATGAGACTTGCAATTACTATGCATTTTTTAACCTGAGTAGGCCTTTCTCAACCAGAATCAGCCCAATGCAAGAAGTATGAGGGTTAGCGATCGAGGCTCTAAAAAACAGATAAATAAAAACCTTTTCCCTTACTATAGAAACTTTTACGCAATTTACAGAAAATTAATTAAAATAATAGACTTTTCAGTATACAACCCTTAAGGGAGTCCCCTATCCGGCTCAAAGGACCTCCAACCAGGGACTACATTAAACGAACTACTAAAGGAGCCTAACATAATATTCTTTTATCACTTCAGATTGTAAGAGGAAACTGAGCTACAGAGACAGATGAAGAACTAGATACAATGAGTTATCGCCCCTCTCTCTCTCTTCTCTCTATCTCTCTCTATCTCTTGTCTTTCTTTTTTGCTCTCCTCTTTAGGCTTACGCTAAGAACAAAATTTATCATCTGCTCTAACTTTAAAGAAATAAACATTATGAATGATAATATTAATAATTTTTTTTCTTGAAATGGCAAGGCTGGGATGGGAACTCCAACATTTAGGACCTCTCTTAGTGCGTACACTGATGTGTGCAAACAACTGTTTCAGCTTTATTATCACAATAAACACGCATCTCTACCTTTTCGACATGTATCACATACCCTAATTTCAACAGTTTAACAGTAGAAAATCAAACAAACTTGCTTTTAATTACCGTAACTGTCAACGGATCAAGCACTCCAGCAAATTACACAAAATATACGGGGTTTACACACCTCAATTCAAGTTGGCTACTACATTGTTGTACATATATCCCTCCATTTGTTTACTGACACTGGCGAGGGAGTGAGTCTGTGAGTGATGTGCAGGCACACACACACCAGGATAAATTCTAAAAGAAGCTTAAAAACTCTTGAAAACTTGATCATCCTTAAAGGTATAAGTTAACAATAAACATTCAAAAAAAAGATGGACTTAATTTGTAGCTAATTTATTAATGCATAGCATTTTACTTTTCTCTTTCAGAACCAGCACTCAGATAAAAGAACAGAAAGACACTACCAGAAGACCAATAAAAAAAATTTTGCTGTACTGTAAATCTATTGTTGTTAAAATGTCCTACGTGTTTGTTAAAAAACAAACATTAAAACGAGAAAAAAAAACGATAAAAGACACTAAAAAAGCTTTCAAAAGAAACGACAAAAAACAAACAAAAAAAAACAACTTAAAAGGAAAGGCAAAAAAAGGAGAGGGTGAAAGGGGAGGAGGAGCCCACAGAATGTCAATAGGTGAAACACGCCTGCAAATTACACAAAATATACGAGGTTTACACACCACAAACCAATTAGGCTTCTCCATTTTGTGTATAAATCCCTCCATTGGTTTACTGACACTGGCGAGGGAGTGAGTCTGTGAGTGATGTGCAGGCACACGCACCATGATAAATTCTTAAAGAAGCTTAAAAACTCTTGAAAACTGGATCATCCTTAAAGGCATAAGTTACAAATGATCATTCAAAAGAAGATGGACTTAATTTGTAGCTAATTTATTAACGCATAGCATTTTACTTTTCTCTTTCAGAACCAGCACTCAGATAAAAGAACACGCAAGAGCACTACCAGAAGACCTATAATGTACATAAGCTGTACTGTAAATCTATTGTTGTTAAAATGTTCATACGTGTATGTTAAAAAACGAAAAAAAACCTAAAAAAAACCATACAAAAAATCCTTTAAAAACGAAAAAATACAACTACAAAAAAATACAACTAAAAATACAACTAAAAATACAACAAAAAGGAGAGGCCAAAAAAAGAGTGGGTGAAAGTGGTGGAGGAGCCCACAGAAAAAAATATTTGTCCAGCGTTTTTGCCTGAATCATTTAGTTTTCTCTTCATCAAACTTTATAGGAATGTATATCAGATCAAGACTGTGTGTCGCATACAATTATGGTTTATTTTCCTTTATTTGTTCAGAGTTATGGCCCTACGATTGTTTTTTGGTTATGTTTATTTCGCTGAGACAGTTCTTTTGAGTACCCACAAATAGATATTAAAATGAGAGACATGCAATTACTATGCATTTTTCAACCTGAGTAGGCCTTTCTCAACCAGAATCAGCCCAATGCAAGAAGTGTTAGGGTTAGCAATCCAGGCTCTAAAAAATAAACAAAGAAATAAAAACCTATTCCCTTACTATCGTTTCTTCTACCCAATTTACAGGAAACTAATTAAAATAAGAGACTTTTCAGTATACAACCCTTAAAGGAGTCCCCTACCTGGATAAAAGTACCTCCAACCAGGGACTACACTACACAAACTGCCAAAGTAGCCTAACATTATCTTCTTTTATCACTTCAGATTGTAAAAGGAAACTGAGCTACAGAGACAGATGAAGAACTGGATACAAGGATTTATCGCCTCTCTCTCTCTCTCTCTCTCTCTCACTCTCTCTCTCTCTCTCTCTCTCTCTCTCTCTCTCTCGTGTCTTTCTTTCTGTGATCTCCTCTTTAGTCTCTCTTTTAGAACAAAATTTATCATCTGCTCTAACTTTAAAGAAATAAACATAATGGATGATAATGATGATATTTTTTTCTTGAAATGGCAAGGCTGGGATCGAAACACATTATTTAGGGCCACTCTCAGTGCATACACCGATGCGTGCAAACAACTGTTTCAGATTTAATATCACAAATCACATGCATCTTTACTTTTTCAACATGTATCACATACCCTAATCTAAACAGTTAACAGGTGAACATCAAACAAACTTGCTTTTAATTACCGTTACTGTCAACAGGTCAAAGAAGCCAGCAAATTATACAAAATATTCAGGGTTTACACACCACAATTTAAGTAGGCTACCCCAGTTTTGTACATAATTTCCTCCATAGGTTTACTGACACTGGCGAGGGAGTAAGTCTGTGAGTGATGTGCAGGCACACACATTATGATAAATTCTTATAGATTTTAAAAACTCTTGAAAACTTGATAATCTTCCAAGGCATAAGATATAAATGAACATTCAAAAAAAACGATGGACTTAATTTGTAACTAATTTATCAATGCATAGCATTGTACTTTTCTCTTTCAGAACAAGCACTCAGATAAAAGAACAGAAAGAGCACTACCAGATGACCTATAATGTATATTTCGCTGTACTGTAAATCTAATGTTTTTAAATTGTTCCTATGAGTATGTTAAAAAACGATACAAAAGAAAAACGAAAAAAAAAAACGAAAAAATAACCGAAAAAAAAATAAGACTAAAAAACTACAACTTAAAAATACACCTAAAAAAATACAACAAAAGAAGGGAGAGGCCAAAAAGGAGTGGTTGAAAGGGCATGAGGAGACCACATAAAAAATATTTGTCCAGAGTTTTTGCCTGAATCATTTAGTTTTCTCTCCATGAAACTTTAGAGGAATGTATATCAGATCAAGCTATGTGTCGCATACAATTATGATTGCATTTCCTTTATTTGTTCAGAGGTATGGCCCTTTGATTGTCTTTTTACGCTTATTTTGCTGAGACAGTTCTTTTGAGTACCTCACTTATTCATGTAGAACACTGTTTTATGATACCTTTGATAAGACTCTGTTACACGTTATCCTGGACACGGCATCAGAATGTGGTTCCTCTAGTTCAGTTGGGATGTAAAGGAAATATTTAGTCTTCTTGTTTTCACATGTTTATTGTTTGGATATTATGTTCCTTAAACAATATCATGCAGGACTTGAGGAAGTGATACACATTGTCTTGGCCCCATAGTGCCATGACACAGGGCCATGACCTTCAGCATTTCTGACCATTGAATCATTTAAAATTGTCTGAACATGTCTTTCTTTAAGAAAAGTGGAAGTAGATTTAAAAAAAAACACCTCCTCATGTCGAGTTATTGATTCATTTGAACTAAACAATTAATTTTGCTAAAACTGACCTATACCCATAAGAGGTAGGAAATGACAAAGTTACTGGTTTGGATTTTCAGATCAGCAGTATATATATATATATATATATACAGAGGGATATAGTGAATCAACTGAGCCGATAGATGCTGTAAATATTTTGCCTCTAGCGAGACTCGAACCCACGACCTCGGCAACACCGCCTAGCACTACACCAGACATCAACGCTACCAACTGCGCCACTGAGTCATCCCCAAAAAAGGATGTTCAGGAAGCGCTGATATTGATGACGACTGATGCAGTACACGTCGTATATTGGTTCTTTTTCAATGGATGGCATCTATTTCGTTCGCAAGTGAAAGCCTGATGGATCCAAGGATACAAGTGAAATTAGATAAATATCAGAAGTGCGGAAATATAATTTCACAAACATCATTGCTTTCGAGCTACACAGGATCAGAAACTGATGCAGATTCAGACAGTAGATAAATACAGAGGGATATAGTGAATCAACTGAGCCGATAGATGCTGTAAATATTTTGCCTCTAGCGAGACTCGAACCCACGACCTCGGCAACACCACCTAGCACTACACCAGACATCAACGCTACCAACTGCGCCACTGAGTCATCCCCAAAAAAGGATGTTCAGGAAGCGCTGATATTGATGACGACTGATGCAGTACACGTCGTATATTGGTTCTTTTTCAATGGATGGCATCTATTTCGTTCGCAAGTGAAAGCCTGATGGATCCAAGGATACAAGTGAAATTAGATAAATATCAGAAGTGCGGAAATATAATTTCACAAACATCATTGCCACCGGGGGGCCACCGGGGGGCTTAAATGCATTTTACTGGTATATATATATATATATATATATATATAAAAGGATATAAATCAAAAAACAGTGCTAAATGTTTTTGAAACTAAGCGCTTTCGGCTTTCGCCTTCATCAGAGTTTCAAGACACAATAGATTAGGTGAATAGTTAACAAAATATAACTATATACATGAATTATGTGATTATTTAAGCCCTAAAAAGGGCCCAGCTATTGTATGTGTATTTTTGCAAATATGACTGCACAATATTAATGAATTAAATACAGCGTACACAATTGGCGTTCTGGCAAGAAATGTCTTGTACGAAAATTTGTGTAGAACAGAAGTCTAATACATGCCTAGGCTTCTAAAAGATCGTCTACAACAACACAGCACACCAAGTGTTCTACTATATGACCAGATAGAGTCAGTCACCCTTGTTGATGCCAAATGGACACAGGGTGTTCAGACGCCGAATCCAGTAGCTCTCACGGAGTTTCCTGGTCGAATCTGACCACTCCTTGTTGTGTTCAAGGCAGCAGACAGAGGCAGTGGAGGAGTGGTCAGATTCGACCAGGAAACTCTGTGAGAGCTACTGGATTCGGCGTCTGAACACCCTGTGTCCATTTGGCATCAACAAGGGTGACTGACTCTATCTGGTCATATAGTAGAACACTTGGTGTGCTGTGTTATTGTAGACGATCTTTTAGAAGCCTAGGCATGTATTAGACTTCTGTTCTACACAAATTTTCGTATAAGACATTTCTTGCCAGAACGCCAATTTTGTACGCTGTATTTAATTCATTAATATTGTGCAGTCATATTTGCGAAAATACACGTACAATAGCTGGGCCCTTTTTAGGGCTTAAATAATCACATAATTCATGTATATAGTTATATTTTGTTAACTATTCACCTAATCTATTGTGTCTTGAAACTCTGATGAAGGTGAAAGCCGAAAGCGCTTAGTTTCAAAAACATTTAGCACTGTTTTTTTATTTATATCCTTTTATATTTATTTCTCAAATCAATTTAGCATCCTTTACTGGATCCAGTGCCACAGGAAAGATATCTCGTTTGGTGCATTAGCCTATTTCTCACTATATATATATATATATATATATATATATATATATATATATATATATATATATATATATATATATATATATATATATATATATATATATATATATATATATATATAAAATATATGGCATGTTTTTGTGATAATATGATATCTTGACAAAGACTAGAACATATCCATCTTTGACTTGAATTTTGAATGTTTTGTAAATTTTTGAAAAAAAAATATTGAAATTTTACAATCACTTCCTCTGAAAACGTAAACCATAATTTATCCAAATGGTTTCGTGGTATTAAAATAATGTCTATGGTATTTTTGATTCAATCTAGATGACAAATCATAGAAATAAACAAAACTATAGATTTAGGACATGGAAATGGAGACAGGTACCACCTCAAAAATGGAGTACGTCAGTGTTGCTTCCAAAAATAGTAAGTGAGTATGATCAGGAAATACCACAATCACAAACTGCAGACAACCGCGTGGCACCGTGAGGAAGAGCCGCTCAACCATCACGAGACACCAGGAAGACAAATTAAGCAAAGCAATCAGCTCTCTCTTCCCCATCAAGATGATTGCAATACTAGAATGGACATAAAGTAACGTACAACAATTCATAGAACAATTACAGACTCCCACAATGGGAGTAACAATAAACAAAAAGTCAACAACAACAGAACCACCGCCTTAGAACGGACAGCAGCCTAAGCCACCGGGGGGCTTAAATGCATTTTACTGGTACCAAATCTTCGCCCTAGATTCTGCTGTTGTTGAAGTACAAGAAATGTTCAGCTCGCATGGAAAGCCTTATTCTTAACAAAGCCTTATTCTTAACTATCTAATTAGATAAATAAATTTTCATAGTTCGTATATAATGAGTTATTAATATGCAAAGTTTGAAGAAAATCCATGCGTGGGCACAGATGAAAGTACCCCTTTGACAAATAAATAAATTAAGGGATAATGTGAATCAGCTGCAATCATGAAACATTAATCTTTATTTTAGTTTTTAAAAGATATAACAAAATTTGAAAAAAAAAAAGTTTGCTTCACATTTTAGTTGTCGCTCTTAGACCTAAAATAGACGATCATTTTCCGAAGAAATTCAATGAATGATTTAAAGTCTGGTTCATCTGTAGGACTTGTCGTCGATGGCGGTGAAGTCGGTGGGGGTGCGGACGATGGGGTCGTGGTCGGTGTCGGGAAGCAATTGAAATTATCCCACTGAAGAACTTGACCGTCGTAACTACAGTACGAGCCAAAGCACCAATTAGATTCACGGTCCTCTCCTTTGGATATCTGCGAGCCTGGTGGATAGTACTTGCCGTTGTCATCATAACAACCGGGAGGTTTGGTGGATTGTGGCCAGGGTTTGGTGGATTGTGGCGGCCAGGCACTTCTATCCTCAATCACTGACCTCAGTGCCTCGAGAATGGACTTCCTGTTCACCTTGACCTCTCTCGCGTGGCTAAACATGAAAACGAGGGTGCAATACACGACGACTTTTCCAAATAGTACTTTCATTGTGTGGCTGAAAGAAAACAGCAAATAAAATTTATTATAAGCCTTTTTATATTGATAGAATATCCAGTAAATAGAGTATCAGGGACTGCACTGTTTGCTAAGACAAAACCGACTTTCAAAGAAAGAAATACGATCTTTGTTTTAATTGTAACTTGTGAGCCTTAAATATATACAATGAATCATCCTGGCTTTGGATTATGTAGCTTTCAAAAATATCAATTGGCCTGAAAACGGTCAAACTAGAGTTAATCTGTGTTCTCCTATAAACCCACTCAGGAATTGCACAGCACTTGAAACTGATGCAATTATACATACGTTTCATATTTTGTATAGTTATACAGTTTGTTCAAAAAGAAACCCAAACCGTACATAATGTTTCATAACTAGAGCCATTTCAAAGATAAGCACGCCAAACTTGCAGGATACTTCAAAAGGAATGTCACTTATTAGTTGGTTGAATTCCATTTTTATCAGGCACTATAACATCATATTTTCTGTCGGTATGCAAGGGAACCCATGAAACAAAACGTCATAGACATAACATGTGACGAACACTTCTCGTATCCTTTGATTTACAGACTCCCCCCCCCCCCCACACACACACACAAACACAATTGGAACCGTTACGCTAGTTTATCCCTTGTTTCTCTGATATCCTTTTTGATTTTTTTTAATTTGCCAAAAGCATTGAAAAGAAGACATCAACCTGGCATACTGACAAAAGTAAGTGAGTATTATCAGGAAATACCACAATCACACACTGCAGACCAAGCTACGGCACTGCAAGGAACAGCCACAGAACATTAACAGTCACAAGACATCAGAAAGACAATTAAAGCGAAGCAACCAGCTTTCTCGCCCTCAGTGAGATTATTGCAAAACTACAAAGGACATTAAACACTGTATAACAAAACGAAGACCGAACACAGAATCCCCACAAATACAAGTATAGGGAGGGACATAAACCAATGAATCAACAACAAAAGAACCACCGCCTTAGAACGGACAGTAGCCTAAACCATCGGTCGGCTTGAATGTTTTACTGGCGCCAAATCTTCGCTCTAGATTCTGTTGATTGCTTGCGTTTTAAGGCAACACTTTTGTCAGTATGCCAGATTAACCAGTCTTTGATGGTGAGAAAATACCGGTTCAAATATGTGGTGGCAGAGGGTGTCTGTAAATCAAAGGTAAGTTCGCATTACATATTGTAATTGTGACTTTTCTTTTATAGGTACCCTTGCAGGCCGACAGAAAGTATGATATTATTGTGCCTGCAGAAATATAAAATTCAGCTTACTGTTAAGTGACAGTCCAACCTAAGTATCCTGTATGTTTGAAATGCTCTAAATTTTAAACAGGATTTTAGTTAAGAGTGCGTAACGAAAATTTAATTTTCTTATTTCTCAACCAGAACATATGTTGTGGGTACTCAAAAGAACCGTCTGAATGAGTCTTTTGAGCACCCAAAACATATGTTAAAATTGACGGGTAAGAAAATGTTTACAATTTTACGCTGAATTGTTTGTTTATCTAAGCATGTGGTTCTTGTTATCAGACACTATACAGTATAACTAATACAATCGAAAACCTGAAACATTTAGCGGGCATCTCGATATGATAATGTAACAAACTATTTCCTATTTCTGAACTTAAATAGACAACTGGGTACTCATAAAACAGTGTTTACGAGTCGATTTTTATAATCTTAAACTTAATGTTTAAACTGAAAGATAAGACAATAATCTCAATTTCTTGCTCAAGAAGTGTAAGTTATTGTATGGTTTGTGCGTCTGTACGGGAAGATAATCCATGAGCTTTAGCGAGTCATTATCTCCCTTAAAGACTCACACAACCATACAATAACTTTCTTATTGCACCAGTATGCATTTGCACTGTGTGCATTGTGAGATATTTGATATAAAACATTGCTATATCAATAAAAGGTGCCATACTCGTAATTGTATCACAACCACGGGCACTTGAGTCCCAAACCTCAATAAGTATATTGCGGGTTCGAGCCTCACCGGCGGCACCGTATTGTGTCCTTGAGCAAGGCACATTACTGCCTGTTTAGTACTGATTTTATACCAGGAGGACCCGTCCCGACATAACTGAATTTTTTGACTGGGACGTAAAGAATCAAATTCTAACAAACAATAACTAGATATATTAAAATCGTTATAAACTGAGTTTTCGATTGCCATTTTTCGCCTGACTGGCGACAAATGACAATAAAAAATACCCTTTTTCCCATTTTTGATCCACATTCGTCGATTGTTAAGAGCGTTTTCGATTGCCGCCTATCCGGTGATTAATTTCATCGGATATTGGGTCATCTCGTTCTGGCGGATTTTTCCATCTCCAACGTTATTTTTTTTATTCAGCCCCACTATCATAATATGATTCGATGATAGATTGCTTATCCTATCTAATGACATATGTAAAACTTTTGAAAAAAGAAAAGCGTCTTTGCAGTTGAAATAAAAGGCATTTTCAAACGACATGCTAGCAATTTCCGGTTTCTGTGACTTTCATTTTCGTAGCGATCTGAATTTTAGCCTTAAATTCTAAAACACCAATCAATAACTGCAACAACAAATTCAGTTATTTCTAAAAATGACAGAAAATCAAGAACAAACAAAACAAAAAAAAACTTTCCCTTTGGTGAGTAAAGGGGACAGTTTTCGGGGATCGAGTGTGTGGGTGGGGCAATAAAATTTCAGCCAATCCGATCGCTCGTAAGAAAATACGAAACCAAAGTAACAGAAACCATTCAGAGGACAGTGCCCAATGTTATAACTGGTTTTTCGTGCTCAACGCAACTTTGCATAAAATTTCAATTTCACATATAATCATATAGACTTTTGCTGCTTTAAAACTCTCAGAGGCTGTATTCATCATAATAAATGTTGAAATGCAAATAATAATTGTCATTTTGATATTTGTGAGCAGGATAAATTTTATGCTTAGTTAAGTTGAGCTTGAAAAAAGGTTTATAACAACGAGGCCTGGGCCTGGAATTACAAATCAATACTTAACTAAAGTCTTCCCTAACTTTAAGGAGGCATTGTAATTCCGGGCCCAGTTAAGTGTTGATTTTTTAGGATGCGAAAAATAACATTTCAAACTTATTAAAATAAAAATAGTTTCATTTTTTTCTGTAGATCACAATGCTATCTTTGACCACAAGTACTGAATCGATCCTGGCAATTTATTTAGCATACAGTGACTCTTAATATGTTTACTCGTTCTTGTGAACAAAATGTATTAATCGGCGATATACGCTCATTTGTATTGTTTATCTTTTATAGAAAAAAATGGCAAATAAGCATATGCATGAAAAGTAACATAACCTACGTTATTTTGTGCTCCACTGAAAATCTCTGTTCCTAACGTGTCCAAGCAATAGACTGTATAATGCCTAGTTGCCTTATACTGCGTATAATGTAGCAACGAGCAGAGGCATCCCTTTTCACTTCATTATACACAGTTTTCGCATGATTTAACAAGCAGAAACTGAATTAACACCCGATTGTCACCAAATTCAAAACAGTCGAATAAATACATGTAGTATCTATATTTAAATCAAATGACCGTAATATCCACGACCCGTGGTGAACGTAGATTAATCAGTATGCGATGCCAGAAGGAATGTTTTGAAAGAACATTGGTCATTTGCTGCAGAATGATACATAATTAGATCCAAATATACCATGCTGGTCAAGAGTATGAGCATTATAACTTACTGACCACGGACAGACGGACAGGCCCACACAGCAAAAAAAGTATTTCTTTCTTCTGCATTTTCCGCCTGTCTTTAGGCGCACATGATGTCTCACTAGTTAAATATTTAGAATAGGGGTAACAGCCGAATTAACTTAGGAAACATCATTATTGACATTAGACAAGTAATAGTTATACCATGGGTTGTCCGTCTGTACGTGGAGATAATCCACGAGCTTTAGCGAGTTGATTATCTTACGTACAGGTGGACAAACATGGTATAACTATTTTATACCACCTACATCAGTGTAGACCTTGCACATCAAGTGATATTCCATGCTAAAGTTGGTAAAGGTGATATAAGACGAAAAATAACCATTTCAGGTGTAGTTTGTAACACAATTATCTTCAAATGCTTTCAATGATATTCAGTATTTCTGTATTGTTCGGAAGTACATCAGGAACCAGCTTTCGACAGGCCACAATCACTTGTATCAAGGTCCTAGTGTTTCTGATAAACAGATCAAGCTGTCTTCTTTCTATTTCGGCTTTTAAGGGGAGTGCACCAAGTAATAGGTACACTATAGAAGTTGCTGTTCTGGTAGGTAAAGACTGTATGTTCTTCAGAATTTCTATATGGAATTTCTCCAGTTTTTCTAGCTGACCCTTATTGAGCAATACCACCCCCAATACATAGAGCAGGCCCAGCACTACACAAACTTGATAGATTGTACAACATTTTGGCATTGAGTCCATTACATTCATGCACACATGTTTTAATCGATGAATACCGTGGCCTCCTAGCTAATTGAGTTGTCTTTTGAACATTTATTGCATTCTCCCCCTTTGAACGTCTTAAGATCCCTTGTATTCATTTTTTTTTTCATTTTTCTGCAACTATTTTATCTTCCATGAACCATTTCTTATCCTTATCTTTAATCGTACTCGTCCTAGTTGATACTTGTGTACTAATATTGTTTTAAGCGGATGAATCTTGTATTTACAATCTCCGGCATACCCCTGCACCAAGTTGAACATAACCTGTAATTGCTACGGGCAGTTCGACAAGAGTAAAAGTCATCAGCCACAACATAACAAGCTGTATATGTCGTGCCTGGCGTACCTATTTAGATCTCCTGTAACGAATTAACATATATTTTGTACAGAGAAGGCGATAATATTCCACCTTGTCTTACTCCCCGATTTTCTGTGAAGCTCTCACAACATTCTCCTTGCCATTTGACTCTCAATGACATTTTGCTATATACATGTAGTTCATCCACAATATTTCAGAGATCAGGTGGCACACCTACCTCAAACAGGGTATTTTAAAGGATCATATGATTAACACAATTCAACGCCTTTTGATTTCTTTGTTTGTTTTGTTGCTTTACGTCCCAAGTCAACAGCTATGGTCATTGCGGGACGGTCAGTTCACCTAACCACACTTTTTTCCTGGGCAAGCTTGAACAAGCAGTTAACCAGTAATCGTGCACATACTTTCGCTTGTAACTGACAACAACAGTTCATGAATGATTCAGCGGAAGGGAGGAGAATGACCGTAGAAATTATTTCATGATCAATCTCCACGCAAGTATGGGACCGGGCCGGGATCGAACTCGCGACCCCTTAACGCCTTTTGAGTGTCAATAGTTACTAAATAAAGTTGTTTTCCTTCAGTTTCAATTAAATTTGCAAAATTTGATCCAAATATACCATTTTGTTCAAGAGTTATGAGCACGTTCACTAACTGACCACGACCGGCCTGACTGATGCACAGCAAAGCCTCATCCATCAAAAATGGCCGTTACGCATGCCGATGGTAAGACAGTGTTTACATGCATAAGTATGCACAATTTCATAAAAATATGACATGTGGTTTAGAAGTTATGCATGTATGAGCATTTTCACTAACTGCTAACGGACGGATAGACAGACAGACTAACTCACACAGTAATTATAGTGCACATTTATTCAATGCTTTGAACATGCTGAGTGCATTGCGATTGACATATTTGACGTGTTGGGCAATGAGTGCTGAAATAAACAGTAGTTTTTTTTACAAGCAGTGTGGACCCAGATCAGACTGTTAATGTACAATGTAGGAGCATTCTGATATTGGTCCACACTGTTTGTCCCAATACTTACATAAGTCAACTGGGCCTCGACGCAAGAAAACCTGTCTTCGGTGGTTTGTGAACAACAAAGGCGCATACCAGCCTGCGCATGCTCCGTGCAGACTGATCAGCACCTTTTTCATTCTCGTTTTGTAAAGTATCATATCTCAACTTGCTATGTAAAATTTTGATCTTCCAGCTAGTCTATGTAGATGAGGAGACGGGTTTGAGTCTCGCTTTGTCGAAACCCCGAAGACATGTTATGTCGCGTCGAGGGCCAACTAATGTAAACAAAAAATCATAGCATGTCCAGCTGTCAAATGTAGCCAGTCATACAGCTTTTGACCCTCTTTCATGTTCTTCCATACTTTATGTTTGTGAGTAGGCAGGCCTCTGAGAGTGTTGTACGTACACATAGATCTGCCTTTGCATTTGTATAGAACGATCATGTGATTTCTCGGATGGTCTTTGTGATATTCATTAAACTATCATGTGATGGTTTCACGTTCCCCTCTTTTCGGAGTAATAACTTGTTATAGTATTCTTCACATGAATGAGCATTCAGAATTAACCCCATAAATTGCATAGATATGCCGTCCGATCAGTTCAGTACCAACAGTGGGGTGGTATCCTGTATGCCCTCTAAATTTCGTCCTTTCGCCTGGCGTTATTTCGTCTTTTCGCGTGGCGTCCTTTTGTTATTTCGTCTTTTCGCTTGGTATTTTTTCGTTATTTTGTCTTTTCGAGTGGCGTCTTTTCGTTATTTCGTCTTTTCGCATGGCGTGTTTTGGTTTTCGTCCTTTCGCCTGGTGTTATGGCGGGGTGAAATGGCGAAATAACGCCACGCGAAAAAACGAAATAATGAAAAATCGGCACGCGAAATTACGAAAAGACGAAATAACGCCAGGCGAAAAGACAAAAAGACGCCAGGCGAAAAGACGAAAAATGGCGTTATTTCGCATGCCGTTTTTCGTCTTTTTGCGCTCGTTTTTCGTCATTTTTGCGTGGCGCATTTCGTTTTTTCGTCTTTTTGCCTGGATTTATTTCTTCTTTTCGTTATTTCGATTGGAGTTTCCTTCGTTATTTCGTCTTTTCGCTTGGCGCTATTTTGTCTTGGCGCCGCGCCATAACGCCAGGCGAAAATAAGAAAAAACGAAATGGCACAAACCAGCCACCATAGTTTGAGCCTATAAGAATTTATCATGAGTGTGAGGATGGAATAGAAAAATCCATCCCTAGGATCACCGATTGACATCACGAGGCTAATTGAGTGTTGACTAACGGTGATCGCGAGGGGCGGATTTTTCTTTCCCACCCTCACATGAATAATGGATTTTTTTAATTGCTTACCACTAAGTATCGCATTTTACATTGAGAGAACATAAAAATAGCTTCCAGAAAGTCCTGAACTCGCTGAGATGCGGCATGGTGGCGTCATTTTTTTACGGAGTGGCTGCTGCCAGACGTCTGGCAGCAGCGAAAAGTCGGATAAATCGCTGGTGACAGACGTCTGGCAGCAGCGAAAACTCGGGTAAATCGCTGGTGCGAGACGTCTGGCAGCAGCGAAAAATCGGATAAATCGCTGGTGACAGATGGCTAGAAATCAAATGATCTGTGAATGGCACATGAATTATATGTAGCTGCCGACAGACGACAGTACGTGACCAGTTTTCTAGAATTTCAATTGACAAAGACTACTAGTACCGTGGCGTAAAATACGAGCATTTCCAAAATAATGCGTTGGTCGAAGATCCACGCATGAACATGCCTTAGCAAGATCTGTGTGACACATGTAAGCGAAGACAGTCGTTGGTTGCATTTCTGTACACGTTCTCCTAGCTCAAACACCCCACCCCGTCTTGGCTTTGAGAATTAGAAAAGTCGGATAAATCGCTGGTGACAGACGTCTGGCAGCAGCGAAAACTCGGGTAAATCGCTGGTGCGAGACGTCTGGCAGCAGCGAAAAATCGGATAAATCGCTGGTGACAAATGGCTAGAAATCAAATGATCTGTGAATGGCACATGAATTATATGTAGCTGCCGACAGACGACAGTACGTGACCAGTTTTCTAGAATTTCAATTGACAAAGACTACTAGTACCGTGGCGTAAAATACGAGCATTTCCAAAATAATGCGTTGGTCGAAGATCCACGCATGAACATGCCTTAGCAAGATCTGTGTGACACATGTAAGCGAAGACAGTCGTTGGTTGCATTTCTGTACACGTTCTCCTAGCTCAAACACCCCACCCCGTCTTGGCTTTGAGAATTAGAATTGCTGTCATGTACCTCTGTCGCTAGAGTCTGTTTCATTGTCCGGTACAGGCGCATGCGACCACACATGGTCTATTCGAAGAAAGCCAAAGGAGGGTTTTTTGTGTTTTTTTAACCCAACAGTATGTGCTTTCTCATATTGATCTGTATCTGAAGCCCAGGAAGGAGGTCCCTGGTATTCCATATCATGGTTTAACTATTTTGAAAAGTATCCCACACCCTGAAAAGAAATTGGTAAATTCACCAAAATTCAACCACAATCAGAAAGCTTTGTATCACAAAACCCTTAAATACTTTGAAATTTCACAAAAGTATCCTATTTCCCTTTAATTTGTTTTAAAAAACCCTTCAGTACCTCGTAGCTCGCGGCATTACTGAGGCTTCGACTGAGAGTTTTGTAATAAATGCAATAGATTACCGAAAAGATTTATGTTATAACGGGGTAGCTGTGTTCCAGTCTGATCATTTTTTCTTCTTGTTGTATTTTCCATTTCTTGGTCAAAAATGACAATATTAATCGAAATCAATAACGGACTACCCATACATGTACCTAGAGTGTAGGACAAAAGCCCACTAGGACAAAAGCCCACTAGGACAAAAGCCCACTGGACAAAAGCCCACTAGGACAAAAGCCCACTGGGACAAAAGCCCACTAGGACAAAAGCCCACTTATATGCATTTAACAGGGATAGGTTTGAACTGATGGACAAACCCCAGGGGGGGTGGGTACTCTCATTTTTCTTCATATGTAGACTTGAGCCCAGCATCTACCGTTCACCCCCCAAAAAATATCAGGAATTTCATGCACCTCAAATAAATATTTGAAATTTTAGCAACCCCAAAAAAATCCTCCATTCTGTATCTTGACCTTCAGAAAAGACCCTAAAATGCATAGAAATGATCTCTAAATATAGTCTAATTTTGTGATGACCCCCCCAAAAATTCTTCATACCCCCAAAAATATTCAGTTATCTGAAAACTCCCCAAAAATAATATTGAAATTAAAAATTTTGAACCCCCCAAAAATAGCCCAAGCTTCCGTATGTATGAAAATATCAGAGTACCCCCTCCCCTCCCCCCACCCCCCATGGTGGACAGACGGGCCTAAGATGAAGAGACTCCCTTCTTCTCAATTCTGAAACTTCAAACATCTCTTTTTACTTGGCACCTCTCATAAAATTGCATGCTAATTGTTACTACCAGATCAAAGGTCATTTGGATTAATAAGACATATGTTTCCCAATTATAATAGATTGTTTGACCCAAACTGTAAATTGATTTTCTTCAAACATCAATGGCTTTTAACACCAAAATTAACTTGTTTGTCACAACATACTGGAGAAATAATAATGTCAGTGAAAACACACTGCAGGTGTGATATACCCTGAAGGAGCAGTCTGATCAGGGTTAGCAGTTTTATAAAAGATTTAAACCTATTTTTTTTTCAAAAATAGTGGGCTTTTGTCCACCCTGCCAAATTAAGCAGTGGGCTTTTGTCCAGTGGGATATTGTCCAGTGGGCTTTTGTCCTAGTGGGCTTTTGTCCCAGTGGGCTTTTGTCCGTTCCCCATGTACCTTTGGTGTGGTATCTTTTATCCTCTTAATTTTTAGAATATTAGCATAAGAAAGAAAAAAAATGCCACAATATGGACGACTGGACCTAGGTATATAACCAGACCGTGTATGTCTGTAGTTTTTCCAATCCGTTCTGCATTTAATCAGTATCTTCTTTATTTTCCATTTGCTTAATGGTGATCGAGGGTCGCTAGTTCGAGACTCATCAGGGCACTGTGTTGATTCTTTGAGTAAAACACTTTTATACAATCTGCTTAGTACTGGATCAACCAAGGAAGACAGAAGAAAGACAGAAGTCGTGTTAGAAAAAATGTTGAATGGAACGTAAAGCATCAACGCAAGCATACATGTAACATACTGATTGGCTTCGACTGCAAAACATAAGTTACATGTAATTTTCCAAAATGTGGTTTGATATTTTGTTGTAGTTGTTGTTGTCGTTGTTCGGCCGCAGTGCCATTCTCATCTGATAAGATGACCTAAAAAGTATTTTCATTCAACTAACAGTTGTCCAGCTCGATTTATTATTATTATTATTATTATTATTATTATTATTATTATTATTATTATTATTATTATTTGTTAACGTACAAGAATTGGTGTTTACAAAACCACTCTTCTAGTATATGAACTAATCTCCATGACCAGTTATATTTTGACCGTCTGAGAACCACCGATGGAAAATATATTCTATCAAAATGACCTTTATTTGATCAATCTAGTCTCTGACTCTCTGTTACTTCAGATGATCAGCTTTTCTTATTCTCAAACATTCCCCTTACATGTTCATAAATGAAAAAAAATCCTAAAAATCTTAATTTTCCTAAGGACTTATTGGTTAACCCTTTTCAGACTAATGGAATCTTCTATAAAGCTCGAAAGAAAATACATATATGTATATTGCTTCGAGTATAAAGCTACACACAATAAAGTCAGGATGGCCCATTGTATATTTCATTTTATTAATTAAAAATATGTTTCTTTCTCCGAGGATCGACTTTGTATAAGCAAACAGTGCAGACCCTGATGAAGTTTCGCCATATGTGGCATTTAATCTGGGTATTCCCTGTTTGCAATAGTATCCGTTTAGGGGTGTCTGGTCCACAGAGGACCACCAACTGGTCACGTTTTATGGCTTATCCACTTCAGTGATAACCGTAATAGAAATAATGTAAAACATATTTCGGAAACCGATGATTCTTTCACGGAGATAATTTATTATGTACCATATTTACCCTTATTAGTCTGATAATTATATTCCTAAAAATTGAGCAAATTCGTTTGTAATAACGTGATGAGGTGTACCAAAGATAGGTAGGAATGAAAAACAGTGTAAATCCTATTGAAAGTACTCATTGACTGATCTGTGATCAAACTATCCGCCGAATATTTAGAATAAATATGGTATGGTTATTTTCAAAACCATAGAAAGTTATTCTGTATTAGGCAGTTTTACCTTCAGCTGAGCATTTAAACTTGAAATAATTCATTTATGTAAGCATCATGAAGGTGTTTCATGATGTTGGAAATTTTGAAATACATGTAGCTTTTATAAAGATTCTCGCTCGAATAGTTTGGACCACGGCCAGGCCCAACAGGACGTCGGACCTGATCTGTATTCAAGCTGTTTTGACACTCTGATTTGATTCCTGAAAGAATGAAAACGCGTGACTGACTTGCTGGATATCACCACATTAATAAATACTTAAAAGCTGAACTGCTTTAAAGTGGCCAAGCATATAAAACTTTATTTAATGGTAATATTTGATTTTGGCAAATATTTTATTTTACACCCTAACCGATATTATCATTATCATGTCCAGCTCCATGAAAGCGACCAGAATAGCTGAATTATAGCTTAGTTTGGTACCATACTGGATGCACAAATTAAAACATCAGTTTGTTTGTAATATATGGACCAGCGCGCAAAGGCCTCTTATCGTTTTTAAGAAAGATCGTATATATTTGGCAGGGATTTTAATAAAATATTTTCAACGCTTCATCTGTACATTGTCACTAGCTAATGCTGCGTTCCCACTGTCGTGCGATACGTTGCGATTGCCATGATTGGCGATCCGTATCTGATCGTGGGATTTCTTTGTAATTTTAGGCTTTGATACGTAGTGATGCGGGTACGATTCATTGCGCTTGGGAGCGATATAATCCATTGTCTGCGCATGTGCGATACTAAAGGATCGACCTGTCTGCTGTGGGACATCACGACTGAAAAGTCGGGTTTGTGCTGTTACGCGGTGCGCATTACTCAAAACACCTACGTTAAAAAGTAACAAGCATTAAATGCCTATAGATAATTATTCATTGGAGATATCTAGTCATTTTGGGTAGCCAATTCATAACAATGATAGGTATTACGATATTCAGCGATAGACTGATCATATTGTTTGCACTAAAACACTTTTGAAAATATTCTCCGCATTGGCATTTTCATTTGAAACCGTTTCAGTGACACGTGATGACGCGCTTGATACACAATATTGAATCAGCCAATCGGGCAAATCACATGACTCTGTGACGCATTTGGTAAACAAATATGTCACATGTACCCACAGTGCTCAAATCGGACAGGTCAGTATTTGATAAAATGCTTCCGGTCGATGACAATGCGATATAATCACGATTGGCAAATTTCTGGTGACACGGTATGCCACGATCTGTTCTCTCGTTTAGATACGATTACATACGTTCAGACAGGATCACGTGCGGATCCAGATGGGGGACACCCCATATAGTCACCCCCGATGTAGTGTATGTTACAGTTTTTCATTGAACCCCTTTTAAATGATAGATGAATCAATATAGTTTGTCTTCAATTTTATTGAAACCAGTTTTTGTTCATTTATTTGGTATCATATTAAAGCATGTTTATTTATCTTTTCACAACTGCAAGAATAACGGTTCTATCTTATATACTTTTTGAGTTGTTAGATGTTGAACATGGTAGCCCCATATCACACAAAAATGTCAAATGTAATTCTCTAGGCCTTGTGGTGGCTATAGACCCCTCCCCCAGGGGGAATTTTATACACTATGATTTCCAAATTATATATACCACAAAATGAAATATGTTAGTCCTCTGAGAGTGGCAGTCTAAGTGTGTAACATCATGTTACGTACGTTATCCGAAAAACAACATTAGGTTTTCCTGATAATGTCTCCAGTATGACATATTGACACTTTTCTTAAGTCTGGCACAGGTTTAAGAATTACTTATAACACAGCTACATAATTTTAAGTCTTGAGTTTTTTCCGTTGTATATGTTACTTAGTGTTTATATGTTATTTCCCAGTATCAGTATGGCATTTATTGTCTGTACATGTATTGCATCCCTCAGTGAATATAGCAAATCTATAAGGCTGCTATTCAAATGAATTGAAGTTCCTTATTATGATGTCTTACACTATTTTACAGCCCAGGTTATATACGTTACTCTCCAAATACTGTTAAACGTTCAAGATAAGGTCTCCAACACGACCTGTTTGTACTTATTTGCATGCTGGCACAGGTCTATGTACTTACTTTTACTCTGGCTCATTTGCTGAGGAAGCAACTCAAAACATTTACTACCATAAATCCTCTTTTCTTTTATAAATACATCAAATATAGTTAACATAATGCACATGAAAAGTTTGCAATATATGAGCAACAACTTAAAAGGTCAAAGAAAATCCATCAGGTAGAAGTTATAGAGCTGTTTCTTGCCAAGCTAGAAAATCACCGAAGACAGGCTTTCTCTGCTATATGTGTCATTTTACCATGAACGCTTAGTAAATAAGATGCGAAATTCGATTATCGTGAAATATGATAACCCTGACAGAATTGTAATTTGCGCAGTCTCTTCAAAGCATTTGCAGTGTTTTTGTAGACATACCAAGAGTTATCCTGCTGGTGACCGTTTTCTTTGTCATACAACCTGAGATATTCGAAAGTAAACATGGTAATCATTGAACTGTATAAACCACGTGTTACCCATATGAAATACATTGAGGGAAAATAAGGAATTTTCTAAATAGAAAACGACTTAGTTATTTTATTTCACAAGAGATTCCAGACTTATTTTCCTATCATAAATATTCAAATATGCAATTGTACATTAGGCGGTGTTTTATTATATGTATGTGCAAAATTTTAGTCCAAAATTTTATCATTAAAGACATTTTAAAAAAGAAAATCGTTGTTCACTGAATTTCTGTACAGACTATAGTGTTGTTTACCAGTTCATTTAATGCAATAAATTTGAGATAGAAAAACGAACTTTTTTCTATCAGTCAAATGAGTATATTATTAAACTAAGATTCAAACATTTTCAAAATGCAAAAATCGGCTGTAAACGTAGATGATGTCAGTCACAATTACAATTTTCGAAGGGAAATTTAATCTATGTAATTGCAAGCTTTAATATTTCTTTCTTCTTAGTTCATTACAGTAACATATGTAACAGGCTGTTACAGGCTAACACCCCGGCGCACAGAGAGCAACATCTCTTAAAAGACTCAGATTGAGATTTTCTTTTAGATAGGATATGTCTTCAAAATTCAATAGGGGGAGGGGCAGGACCTTTTTAGCTTGAAGTCTATAGTGAACTTTGTTGACTACTGTTAACCGTTGCAAACAGTTTGGGCCCATATCAGGCCCGACAAAAGGTTGGAACAACTGTTATGGGAATGGCAATCACCCCTCACCCCCTACACACACACGCGCGCGTGCGAGAGAGAGAGAGAGAATACAGTTGCACAATAGCCAGCGTGCTGATTTGAGTTATGCATGGCTCAAACTACCGCTCAGCAAGTACAATAAGGTCCACCGCATCGCCGAATAGGTCCAGACTAGTCTGCGTACCCCAGTATAAGAGATTGTCTAACCGATTGCACAAATGAAATATGGTTCATACCAAAATTTCGATATCTAACCAACTTCATAGCTATACAGGCATCAGTAAAAAGACATTGAGCGAATGCAATAATAGATACCAATATCACACGGTATTTCCATATCAATTCTCCTGATTCTTAAATTTCCTTTAAATATTGGACCGAGTACTCATATGATACATTTAAAAAAATGTCTGTCTGGCAGCAACGATTTCCCCGAGTTTTCGCTGGTGACAGACGTCTGGCAGCAGCGATTTCCTCGATTTTTCGCTGGTGACAGACGTCTGGCAGCAGCGATTTCCTCGACTTTTCGCTGCTGCCAGACGTCTGTCAATAGCGTCTTCCTTTTTTATTGAAATGATGTCACGGAACGACGTGCGGCCGACGTAAGGCTGTTCGTTTTTGTTTTTCCATCTTTCCCTATGGCTGGTACAGGTACACTTCTACCACGACCTCTAAGGCATGACCCTCGATTTATTCAATGCATTTACCGTTACAGTCACGCCTCAAAGCGTTTGGTGGAAGTATATGTGAGATAAATCACAACAAAAAACAACGGAAATCCCCATCTGGTGTGCTAATAATAAGATATCTCGCACTACAAAATCAAGCGCTTTCGTAACATAGATAATGGGCCGAAAAAGATGAGGATCAGATTGCAACAAATATAGGAGACATTCAGCTTGGATCATCTTAATATCTTTAAACGAATTGGTATAAATTTTTGCATCAAACATGAGTTATTGTAATTGATTCTTTGATTCTTGGTGAAAAAGTCAATAAAATTGGTTTTATAAAGTATCAATGACCTCCGAAATATTGATCAAACATCTAAATTCCTTCGAATTTTGATATATTTCGATTACTTCTGCATTTGCCTTTAGAAATGTGTATATGCATCTGTTTGGGCTAGTTTAACTCTTTTATCACAGTAGATAATCATAGAAAGGGCGGTTACGGTTACAATATATATTCTATTGTTTCTTATATCAGTTAATCTTAAAACCGTTATATACCGTTCAGTATATGGATGTGCTCAACCACATCCGTTGCTGCATACTTTTTATTGTAGATAGCATACATTGTATATACAATGTACTCTGGTTTCAGGATGCTCTGGGCAGAGGTGGGGTGTGTTGCATCTGATGGCATTTTTTTCTCTTTGTCAATTGGATACTTGTAAATGCGTTGTTTTATTTTTCATGTACATTTGTAAATGTTCTGTCATGCCTACATGTATGTATTGATTCCTATGTGGAGGAAATAAAGAATATCTATCTGTTAATGATATAGGAGTTTCAACAAAATGTTTATTTTTTGGAATCGCCTAAAAATATTTGAATATTTAGGTACGGAAGGTAAAAATGGCAGTTATTTTGACCACTTATATGTTAAAGTTGATCAGTTAATCTATAAACGCTAGATTCACACCAATTAACCATTCCTGTACTTCATATCTAATGCAATAATTCACAATATACCATAACCATTAGTTACCATATCATCGACCTATTTTCCTCTTCCGTCGGCTCTGAACATTTTCAAGAAAAAATAGCACATGACACATGTCTTTGGCGTGCCATACCACGCACTGATACTAAACGGTTATTTCAATTTTTCATTGTTTTATATCATTATTATTCAAATGAGGAAGCAAAACACAGAATATGATGAAAATCTATTATTTTGTTTTTGGAAATAATTGTACAGGAGAGAATCATCCCAATGAGACGGTTCATTTTGGTGCCGAAGCTTAAGTTAAACGTACCCCTAAACAGGTACTTTGGCAAACAGAGAAGACCCAGGGTCTGCACTCATGCGCGGATCCAGAGGTGGAAACAGGGGGTCCGGACCCCCCCTTCCTGAAAAATCACAAAAATATAGGGTTTCTTAGCAATACTGGTCTGGATCCCCGAAAAATTACAAAGCTACCAAGCCAGCAGTCAATGTTGGGCTATCATCGACACGCCAGCGAAACGCCGTTTAAATGGCGTTTCGCTGGCGGGCCGATGATGGTCCACTTAAAGTGGTATATGGATTCTCTCTCCCCTATTCAGCAGCAAAAAAAAATGTCAGAAGTGGGCCCCCTCTGACAAAACTTTCTAGATCCGCGCATGGCACTGTTTGCTAGTCAGAGAAGGAAACTATATTTTTGGGGAATTATACTAATATATACATTGGGCCATCCTACTGTCGTATAGCCCTTTAAATGTAACACTGTTTTTACCAATAACTTTAAATTTAAAATTGGTATTTCAAATTTAATTTTAAAAATATATTTTAACCAAAAAACCCTAACCAATTTTTTTTGGAGTTTGTATACGATTTTATAAATGCTGTAATAGGATGGAATTTTAACATTCTTAATGTTTTATGCCAAATAACATTCCCTTCTTGTATCTTTAGCGATATGGACCAATGACTATCAGTTGAACATAAGCCATGTATATACTGATATAAGACGATTGCATCAGTGGGTTTTAAATGTATTGTTCTTTAAAAGATAGATGAGAATCGATGTAAACAAACACGGGCAAGTTTACCTTGATTTTGAGCGTGCAGGTAGTCTCAGTTTACAGTTATATTGAACCTACCACAGATTATTGCATATGCGCCTAGCAGTGAATAATCATGCTTTACCTGTTTATAAGAAAAATAGAATAACCTCATTACTATGCATCTTTGAAAGCACAATAGCTGCATATTGGCTTGTGTTGCTGTTTATCAGAATACACTACTGCATATAAGCCCATTAAAATCCCATTAATTGCCCCCATTAAAAATTCCATTAAAAAAGCCATTAAAAATGGTCCTATTAATGGTCATTTTTAATGGTAACACACACTTTCCAAAATGAAAACCTGTCAAAATACCATTAAAATGAATCGTTAAAATACCATTAAATCAACCCATTAATTGAAAAAATAATGAGCATTATTTAAGCATTACTTTTTTGTGTGTAAAATTAATGGCCATTAACACCTCCCATTAAAATAAGTGCTGGTTTTTTTAATGCCCATTAATATGCAATATTTTTCATGCCCATTAATTTTTTGGCCATTAATAGAACCATAATTAATGGCTTTTGATTTTAATGGCCATTACTACCAGAGATGGGGTAATCGTAATCTGTAATCACGATTACTTGTAATCGATTACTTTTTTCAGTAATCATAAAGTAATCTGTAATCGTGGATTTTTATGATTACAAGTAATCGTAATGTAATCGATTACATTGCAAAATAGCCTGTAATCATGATTACTTTACGATTACTTTATGATTACTTTTGCTTTTTTTTTTACAAAAAAAAATATGAAGCTGGTCAGATCAAAGAGGATAATAGATGTTTGAAACAAGGAATGTGAACATGCTACCAACAATAGATCTGCTTCTGTGATTACCTCTAGACTGATCCAAAATAACTATATGAGCCCTCATCTGCAGAGCATTAAATGTTCAGTTAAAGTTAAACCTGCACAAAAGTGCAATCTCATCAAAGCCATCATCAGTTCCTACACACATGAAAAAGTAGCTAAGATTAAGGATTCAGCCAAAATTTACACTTCTAACCCCACTGGTTAGCTGTGCATGCATGTATAAAGGATGACTTTATGTATATGCTGTAAGTAAAATATCTCATGAACTGGCTCATATTTGTCATGAATTGACTGATATCCCAACAGTATGTAATATTTTTCATCTCCTCTAACACTTTTTGTGGTCTGCTGATTTTTTTCAAAAAGTTCTTCCATAAATGCTATCAGTGTGTCCAACAGTTAGTAACCCTTTCCATTTAGATGGATTATCTCATACATATTAATACAACACATATTGAATTATTCATTTTGTATTTTTGTCAAAATTTCAATAAAATGATGTATTTCAGTCCCTAAAGATTGTTCGTATATTAACAAATAGTGCAGACCCTGATGAAATGCCACCTTATGTTGCATTTCACCCGGGAGACAGTTTGCAAAAAATGTCTGTTCTGTATGCACCAATGACTGGGTTAGTAGATTAACCTGTTACCTGCTAGTGACAACTTTTGTCGTCTGCTGATATTCCTTGCAAATAGTTTGGACTCAATCAGGCCCAACAAAATGTTCGGCTAGATCTGAATTCATACTTTTTGATACTCAGATGGTGTCCCTGAAAGAATTGCTTCAAAAGAGGGTTAATTTGGAAAAATAAAAACAGATGACAAAAACATGCAAAATTATCTAGCAAGATAAAAGTTTAGCAAAAATATATAACAGGCACTCAAGCAGGAAAAGGTCCCTTGTATGGAAAATACAGTTGGATAGTCTTGAGCCAAGCTCAGATTTGACATTAACTCATCAGATACATATTTCAAGTCAATGTTTTCCTGTCTAATTTCATCTTTCTGAAAAATTCGTCTATAATAATTGTGAACATTGAATGACCTTATTGGTCAACTTTTTTTATTTGCTCTGCTGTCAAATGAAATAAGGACCCTTTTCTTATGTGCCTATTTAATCCTTAAGGAACTTTTATGACAGGTTAGTTTTAACACCTTTAAGCAAGTGTTTAATCCCGACTGTTTTCCTGCTGAATATGACATCATTTTTAGTTTTTGGTTTGATCTGCAGAAGATCCTATTCTACACATTTTTGTCATTCTTTTTATAGACATTACATGAAACATAATAATGTGTTCCAGTTATCAGGATTAAATTAAATGAAATAAAAGAATATCCAAAATATAGGTACTAATGGAAGCTGGAATAGTTTACTTCAGGAGGACAATTTTGTTATCTGAATATGATAAAATAGGGATAAAATCCAAAATTCTTAAAAAGTATATCATCAAATTAAAAAGTCCAGACCTCATTCAGCATGCTTTAATGGTTTGACTTAATGTTATATTATGGGACTTAGATGCAGTTTAGAAACTTTGATCAGAAAGTGAAGTCGTTAAGTCTGATCAGGATCTTCACTGACTATTATCTAGCCATCATAAAACAAATGCAATACTAACAAAGGCTAGTATCCCTTACTGAACTTAAAACAGCCAAAATATGGCTATTTTGGCTGTACCAGGGATATATTGCAAATAAATGTAAGATAAATGAGATGATCAAATGTATATCCATGCTTATATTAGAATAATAAGGAATTTTTGAATACTGTTGTTTTATTCTTTATTTCATATAGTAAACCTTGTATAGCTCTGTAGGTAGAATTGAGAACCATAGCTAAGTTTTCTTTTCTTCAGGATGACATTTATTAAGTCTTGAAATATAATACAGTTAATTTATTGCTCAAAAGTAATCATAAGTAATCATAAAGTAATCATGATTACTTTGCAATGTAATCTGTAATTGTAATCAATAACATTAAAAAAAAGTAATTGTAATTGTAATCAGTAATCATGAAATCTCAAAGTAATTGTAATTGTAATCGATTACATTTGCATGTAATTGACCCCAACTCTGATTACTACAGAAAAAGTAAGTAAAAATTAATGGACATGAATTTCCCATTAATTTACTGGAAGAGAAAATAATGGGCATTATTTTAGGAAATTAACTACATATTAATGGGCATTAAATTCCCATTACTATATAGAAAAAATCAGGCATTAATAAACCATTAATTTTATAGGAAAAATCATGGCCATTAACTACTTGGCAAATAATGGGCATTAATTTGCCATTAATTTACTGGATAAAAATAATGGGAAATAGTGGGCATATAATGTGTACCTAAAACATTAATGGGCATTAAATCCCCATTACTTTATTTAGGCATCTACATTCAGTAATGGCCATTGAATTCCCATTAGTCTACATAGGGGAAACTAATGGCCATTAAATATGATTTTTACATTAATGGCCATTAATTACGCAGTTCTGTGAGGTGCAATCAAATCAGCTTCATTATGTTGATCTATAGAAACACAAATATTCAAACTTGTGAAGTTTCTTAACACTGTCTAACTCTTGTTAGGGTCTTTTCTTGGACCTGGTTGTAGTGCACAGTTCATGAGATGGTGTCAAACAGCAGAGTTTATGGTCTTTTAGCAGAATGTAAGATGTTCCATTTAGCCAAAAAGTGCTTCATCTTTGTACTCTTCTGCCTCAACACACCAGCATTAGGATTCAGCAGAAAGTTAAGGAATGGTTCCTTTCCCAGACTGATAGGTTATAACTTGTGAATAGATCTTTGGAAGCACCAACAAATAAATGTACATGTAGTATACTCTTCTATTTAATAGGATCTGTGAACATGGTTAAAAGCTGAAAAATAAAGTAAAACGAGCCTTTACTAACTTTACTACATAGGCCTGGCTAGCCAAAGGCTAGTTTAAAAATGAAAAGGCAGTATCCAGACAGCAAACAATGGCTCTGATAAAATTATGTGGATGTACAATCTGATCTGAGCCAATGTTGTACTCATGACATTAAATCTCTGTTCACATTGTATGGAGCCATTTTTCAGTAAAACAGAAATTGATTCATGGGAAAATAAATCTTCCATACTTTACAATTTGAAAACTTGACTGCAAATACCTGCTTTTTTACCTTTCATCTTTTGAGTGAAGGTTCACGTGAAATGTTGTCCAGTACATCATGTAACCTATGCACCTGCAAAGTTTTAAGTTGCTAGGTCCAAGTGTTTTGCATTGACAAGAAAATACATTATTTGACTTTTGACCTTGAGGTCAAGATCACACAAATTGTTGCCCAGGCAACCGTCAAATACACCTTTCCTATATGCACCTGCAAAGTTGAAGCTGCTACATGTACTGCCAACGGTTTAGGAGCAGATACAAAATTTTACCAGAAATGAGACAGACGACGGATAGACTAAATGGTTTCTATGGAGTTCAAAATTAGAGAAAATAAAGCAGGTATAAAAATCTAAAACTAGCAATATGTCCATATTCTTTGGGAAGAAGTGAAGACCATGGTGACATGCAACTACAATGATTTGATTTGTTTGACTTGATTCTTTATGTCTCACTCAACAATGTTTTAGCTATGTTGGGATGGGTTTTCCTTTTCCTGGGTTGAACAAGTACTAAGCAGGGATTAGTGTGTCTTGCTCAAGGATACAACACAGTGCCGCCGGTGAAGCGGAACCTGCAATCCCTCAGTCTCGAGTCAAGCACTCTACCACTGCACTCCCCCACAACTACAATTAACATTTCATCAGGGTCTGCACTGTTTTGCAAAGACAAAACCAAATCTTAATGGCAGAAATACACCATATTCGTAATTTAGAAAAAATCTACCTGTGACCCCTTCAAATACAAAATGGGCAATTCTATATTCTATCAAATGCATGATTGGAAAATCAATCAGAATGAAAAGGGCTCAGCATCTTCTGGCGAACCTAAAGCTCTTAAACTGATGTGTGTCTTACACCGAGTTCTAAGCAAGACTTCCCTGCGGATTTGGCTCAAAAGAAGGTTGTGCATTTAATATATGTGTGATGTAAGCAGCAGGGCTCTCACACCCCTTTTTGGGAATGGGGCCGGGGCCCTTGGAATTGGGAAAATTAGCGGCGTTTCGACTAAAATTGGGAAAATCTATATTGTCTATATGTATGTAGTTTCCATTGCTAGATTGATTCAAATAGTTAACCTTACATTGTTTCTTGAAATTATATATAAAATAAGCTTTAATAATTAGACAGTATCTTATTCAGGAACAATTTTGGTTTCATATATATCTCATTTTCTCCATGGGTATTAAGTGGGAAGATTCTAATTAAATGAAACCCCACTTATATGTTTTAAAATACAGCTTAGAATAGAAGAAATAATTCCTCGTCCCATTGAATTTCTGAAATACAAAAATGGCAAAACATTGCAGGAAAAAAGTTGTTTGAGTGAGTGTCTGATAATTGAATCCTTTCTCAATAAATTTCTGAAGTGCAAACTAAAGTTTTATGGCTTAGGAGGCAAAACTTAGCAGTAGAAAGTATGTATGAGTGATTGATAATTTAATCCCAAGGTGTTCGGCTTTTTCGATATATGGCTGTACAAAGCAAGAAGTTATGGCCGAAAATAATCGGCAGAAATTGACCGGGTACGAACGATAAAAAAGAGACTGAATCGTCATTAATTCTTGTGAACTTCTCTTCAAATGATAGCAATGCATAGTATACTTTTTATTTAATCAAAAAATGAAATGATGTGCAGTTTATCGCAACAATATTAGCCAGGACAACTGACAAAATACCTTCAAATCGATTTTGATTCACACCCGTATAGCGGTAAGCAGTTAGGCACATCCGTTCGAATGAGATATAATATGTCAATCTAGATATGCCTAATTATCATATGCCGATCGAGATATACCCCACTTGTAATGTACCCAGAACGAAATATATTAATTCAATCGAGATATCCGATATATTTCGATCGAAATATTGTTTTTTCTCAATCCGCACACGTGGTCTTTGTTGCGTCATGCGCAGTCTCGTGGCGATTTGCGCATAGAGCGCAAATTTGAATTTGATAGAAATGATTTATAACTACAAAAAAGCCAGCGTCATGGGAAAGTTCACCGGGGAACTTTTACACAGATTAGAGTCGAAAGTGGGATCGTCCTTCAATGTCGAAGCAAATGCAAGTAACGTTTCAAATATTCCACCCGACACATTGTTTGTCAAGTTGTTGGAAACCTTGATACATGTACAATAGAGTTTAAAAGATACATCATTTCAAGATATGCCCACAATTAGCAGTTACGATCCTCGTATGTAATATGGCGCCAGGTTTGAGACAATATACCTTAGAAAGGGACAATGCAGTTTTAAACTTGCATTTGATGACGTACATTGGTGAGCAGCGCAGGCTCAGGCGAGTATGCGCGTATGAACGGACTAGCCAGAGCCTTCGATGCTCGCATACGCAAAAGGTGAAAGCTTAGACCAGCATTTAGACATCTAGCTCCACAGGATTATAAGAAGCATTTCACCACATTGCGATAAGTACCAAATCTTCTGTGCTGGCTTATATGACTTAAATGTCGCGCACACGCACCCATGCACGCACCGCACACACAGTGGCGACACTGTTTGGCACTATTTAGACGCATTGGCCGCCACCTTACCCATCCAGTTGCTTAAATAGTCCATGAGAGGCGTGTAAAATAAGACGATGTGTCAGTGAATAGTGTAAAACCTGATCAGAATGATCATTCAAGAGAAGGCTGATCCAAGCCTATGTTGATTTATAAAACCTTTAATTACAAATATTTCGACAATTAGGGTATTAAAATACTGAGCAAAAACAAACAATCCCTCGCTATTTATGTAAGAAATTGAACATTGATACAAGTTACAGATGAGTAGCCGGCCGCACGTTGATCCGTGACGTCATTGTGATGTTAAATGACGTCACCAGCCACACATGATTATTATGCCGCGTTTAAGCGTGTTCAGGATTTTCTGGAAGCCTTTTTCACGTTTTTTTCCCCCAATAAACATGAGGTGTTTGGTGGTGAACAAGAAAAAGAATCTATTTGTGTCACCATAAAATTGAGCAACATGGGATTTCCAACAATGTCGTAACCTTAGGTCTATGTGCGACCAGCAAAGGCTCAGACCAGCCTGCGCATACGCGCAGTCTGATCAGAGCTTTTGCTAGTCGCTAGAATATTCCATGACTCTAAGGCTACTGATCGAATATTATTTGGAGTTTCTAAGCTGAAAAGGAGGCTACACAGGCTCGTCTGAGTCTACACTTGTCAAAATGCCACAGTGTTGCGACTCATTTGTCATCGCTCGGCAAGTCGCGTGATGAACAATGATTCTCGGGACAACGGATCGTTACATTGTATATCATTTATATATTCCTTATAGTCTAGTCGGCTAAGCGACTAAGATGATTATATAAGTCTAATAATATTTAGATCAGGCATATAATCAATTTGAAATTTCCTAAAAGTATATGGTGTTTTAGATATAATATTTCAAATGAAATATAGATAACCGGATGTATGGAGTTATGTATCTCGAAGGAGATAGTATATCTACATTGAAATATAGTATGTTATATCTCGATTCAGATATGTTATTTCGAATTAGATATTATATTCGGATGCGCATACTATATCTCGTTCGGACGGATGTGCCTAACTGGTAAGGGAAGTAACTCGCGCATTCCAAAAAAATGGTACAAGTCAAAACGTCCCCTACCGAGTGCGCGAACAAAAGATCGTTGAAAAAGGAAGTCAGACGTTGTTCAGGGAATAAAAAGTAAATAATCAGTACACTTTTATATGTTTTCCAACTGTTTTAATGGAAATTTTCAACTGATACATCTGTAGTTTGTTGGGACCAAGTAGGCTTGGTCAGATCGGGAATTTTTCGCCTGGAATTTGGGAAAAAAACATACTTTTTGGCATTGGGAATGGGGCCGAATTTCGGCCCCAAAATCAGGTGATCGAGAGCCCTGAGCAGGCAAATAGGGTAAAATAATATGACGATTATTTTGTACTCACATTGTTGAGTTTAGTTTACACAAACAAGGACGGTTTCACTTCTAGTATCACTTCACGTGCAGACTATCTATAGGCATTAGTGCTGTTTCGGAAGTTGTTTAAGGCTGGGAAGGATGGTGTCACTGTCAGTCTAGCAATATCCATTTTCATGCCCTGAAAAAATATTTCATGTGTGTCTATAGACCTTGTCTATCAACCCTAAAAGCGCCAGCAAAAAACTGCAGCAAAAACTCAAAATGTTATCTGCTTAAATTGTCTTCTGTACATCATTGACAATCATTATTTAAATTTAATATGAGCCGTGACATGAGATTTCCAACAATGTGGCATTTTGACAAGTGTAGACTCAGACGAGCCTATGCAGCCTCCTTTTAAGTCTATAGAAATTCCAATGATATTTGGTCAGTAGCTTAACAGTCATGGAATATTAATTGACCAACAATGGCTCTTGATCAGATTGCACATATGTGCAGGCTGGTCTGAGCCTTTGCTGGTCGCACATACCACAATGTTGGCAATCTCATGTTGCGGCTTATCGTCGGCAATACTTCAATCAGTTTACACAGCTTTTTCTCCTGTACATGTGTCATTATTCTGAAGGAAACACGTGCACACTTTTTAAATTTAGAAAGAAAAAGGGATTAGATCTAGATCAACATACAAGTAGTTTGTTTTTTCACGTTTCGATTGAGATACACTAACTACTGTAGCGTACTAGGGCTGCATATCAGTCAAGTCTTTCGATACGATATTTGTATCGATACAAAATTATCAATATTCAACATATCATATGATGCGTTTTCCCCAGACTCTTTCTAGTGAAATATACTCACTCAATGTTAAAAACATTCATCCAATTAGTTAGGTGATTACATTTACTTCACAACACTGATTTCTATACTTGTTCTTGACTTTATAAAGCTAACTCAAACGGATACTTCCATATGCCTTTGCTCTGTCTGCAGAATGTTTTTAAAAGCACAACTTGTTAATGAAATTACAGATAGGTAATCTTTCAATCTGCCAAAATTAAATGCCTTACAAAAATATTTAGGTTGCTGTTTTCTTGTATTAAGGCCTTGCTTATATTTACTCAAAATATCTTGCTTATTATTTTTTAAAACTCAGGCTCCTAAAATACAACCAATTATTTTCTCCGTAATGCAAGCCTAGTGCAGTAGTGGGTGGGGAACCTGTCAAAGATTACCTCAATTTCAGAACAAAAACATCTTATCTAATGGAGAAAAGTAAAGTTAAGTTTAAAAAAATTGTTCTCTCATTTTACAAGCAAAATTAAACACATAATGGAATAAATTGTGGAAGGAAATAACAATTTTGGGCAGTGCAAACTTTCTTGAAATGACGATCGATATTTTTGTTCGATACACAAACGTTCGATACTGTACAATAAAGTAAATAAAAGGAAAATACTTACACAATAGGTTCATCGATGGACAGCTATATCAACGAGGCTTCGCAGGTGCAGACTGATCGTTGCAACTTCTTTCCTGACGCACGTGTTGAGAAAATTTCGAAAATTGAAACACAAGCTGAAGCGACCTCACTTCCGCCAAGGGACGCAATATCAACAAGTATTTCTTTTTGAAAAAAATGGTATCGGTAAAACACGCATTGTTTACTTTTGGAACATTGAGACGATACCATATAAAAGCTATATATGATACAACGGGATGATTTGTGCGCATCTTAGATCTATTCCTTACTTTCAAATTTAGACTGGCCCCAGCCCTAGAACATTGATACATATTAAAATTCTTCCAAAACTGTACCTCCTGGCACAGGTGTTTGTAGTTATGTCCAAAAACCAGGGTCATTATCAAGGTCATACAATCATGAAAAAAAACCGTTGGATTCTATATCCTCAACCAATGATCATATTTGACCAAGCTGACACATATACATTAAGAAAATGATAAGATCTTGGTGACCTTGACCTAATTTTGAAGGATACCAGGGTCATATCAAGCTCTATGAAAAACATTGTCTGCACTCTCAGTACTGAAGCAATGACCAGATTTTTACCAAACTGCCACGGATACATCGATCAATGAGAGGACTTTAAAAAAATATTAGCTTTTGGTGACCATGCATGACATAATTTTCAAGGTCAACATGGTCATTTATGTCTATGAAAAAGCCTTGGCTGCATTTTTTTCTTCTATACTCATGGCCAGGTTTTGACCAACTTGACACAGATACACCATTGGGAGGATGATAAAAATGATCAGAAACTGGTGACCTTGATCTAGTTTTCAAGGTCACTAGGGTCATATATCTATGAAAACATTGCCTGTGCTCTATCTTTTGAAGCAATGGCCAGATTTTGACCAAACTGGCACAGATGTGACAGAAACATCATTGGAACGACTTTAAGAAATGATTAGATTTTGGTGACTGACCTAATTTTCTTGGTCACCATGGTCAAATATGACTTGGAAAAAGCCTTGTCTGCACTCTTTCTTCTAACTTCATGGCCAGGTTTTGACCAAACTGACACAGATACACCATTTGGAGGATCTTAAGAAATAATTAGAAATTGGTGACCTTGATCTAATTTTCAAGGTCACCAGGGCCATATAACTATGAAAATGTCTTGTCTGCATTGTAATATCTGAACCATTGGCCAGAATTTTGACTAAACTCACACAGACACATCATTGGGAGGACTTTAGGAAATGATTAGATTTTGTGACCTTTACTAAATTTTCAAGGTCACTAGGGTCATATAACCCTGCGAGAAAGCCTTGTCTGCACTATATCTTTTGAACTAATGGCTATTATGTATATAAGAAATAAACCCCATAAATGATTTCTAAACCATGAAAAATGACCATTTTCATTAGTTTAGTGTTTGAATGAGCGATCCAATGTGATTTCATGGCATTTTATTGGCTCAAAATCAGAAACAATGGCCTTATGATATGTCTACATATGCTAGTTTAATGGCCTCAATTTATATATAATGGTACATGTATATAGAATGGAATTTACATTTTTATGGCCATGAATTTTCAGGATCATGTTCCATTGGCCATTATTTTCCTGATCAGATTTGGATATGGATTTACATAGAAATATTTTAATAATGGGCATGAAACAAGAGGTTATGGACCCATTGAATATCAGATGCCATCACATTCATGGTCAGCCATAACTTTCAACTACTTTTAATGGTATTTTCATGGTAGATTATTTAAATATATTGAACATTAATTAAATTTTAAATATAAAACAAATAACCTCATGAATAATACAAACAATAAAAAATGGTCTTCCTTGTAGGTTTAGACTGTTTAAATGAGCAATTAAATGTAAGTCATGGTATTTTGATGGCTTGATTGCATTTGCAATGGTGTTCGTCAAAAAAATCAGCAATATATTATTACAGTCTAATTTGTATTGGGCAGTTTGGTGAGTTGGAGAAAATCTTAGTTCTCATACTTTCAAATATAAAACTAAGTATGAACTTTTACACATTTTTACAGAAAAAAACTTTCTAAGTCTTGATGTTGTTCATTTTACAGACTCTTTTTTTGGCTAAGTCCAACTTTTTACATATTTTGCCATATAAAAATTTCCCAAGTCTCACTTTTACATGTAATAACATGTAAAAACCTGTAGAGTTTACATGTAATTCTCATTTTACGTGTAACTTCATGTTACTTACATGTCAAATCAGTAACATAACATGTAATTACATGTAATTACATGTAAAATGAGGTGTAATTACATGTAAACTGATTTTTACATGTAATTCTGAGAGAAGGGAGACAAATGCTTGTAAATTAAACAACCACTTTTCATTTTTTTTCTCCATGAGAAGCTTTGAAAATTTCCTGGATAAATGCTGGAGGAATTGTTCCAGCATTTCTCAAGGAAATGTTATGATTTTTGATGAAATTAATAGAGTTTGCCTTTAAAACTCATTTTCCTACAGCATTTCTCCTGGTAATTTTCTTTGTCGCCCTGAAATTTCAGTTTTATCACACAGGCAATTTCTTCATGAAAAGAAATGTGGCCATTTTAATTTATAAGCACTGAAAGGTGGAGCTCTTCATTACACAAACATGCCTATAGATGAAAGGTGCAGCAAGTTTTGAAGGCTGTAAAATGATAATGTTAAAAACTCACCTTGACATGAGTGTACAAATAATGGACAAGATCAAATACTCTGATTTTTTATTGATGGCCATTATTAACAAATTAATGGGTTTAAGATGTTCAGTCCCTAAAATTAATGGCCTTTTTATGCCAATGAAATTATTGTGTAAATATTAATGGCCATTTAAATATTGATCTCCTAAATTCAGTAATTTTAAAATGCATGAACATATCTTTCATGGCCATTAACAAACATGTAATGAGGTTTTAATGGCAATTAGTTTTTGTAATGGCCATTAATACTGTAAATTTATGGGTATAAAATCACCATAAAACAGAAAATAATGGCCCATTAAATTTTAATGGTCATTATTTCATGCCAAGGGTAAAAAGTAAGGGTATTTTAATGATCATACATGCTCTTGAAATTAATTAATGGCCATTACCACCTAAGTAATGGCACATTGTTTCGTATAAATATTGGATCCTGATATTTCACTGCTTTTTAATGCCAATGAAGTGCATATTTATATATTTAATGGCCATTAAAATATCAAACATGCAAATTTTCTCCTTTTTAATGCCATCAATAGATACGAAAAGTTTGGCATTTTGATGGATTTTTAACGGAATTTAATGAGTTTTATGTGCAGAAGTGATAGTCAACAATAATTCAGTTATCTAACCATGTCACAAAGACGATGACCCAAACGAAAGGCTACATCTATAGATGTCTACTGCCCAAAATGCTCTCTTAGTTTAAAGCGCCCATTTGCCTAGCTATTCCATGAATGGGTCTGCTTATTGATCTCACCACTCCGTTATGAAACCAGGCATAATTTTCCATCATATAAAGAAGCAGTAAAAGGTAAGTATAAAATGAAATGTAGTACATGTAAGTGCCCGGCGTACATCTATGATTTTATTCGTATTTTCAGGACTGTGTAGTTCTAGTTGTACACTCGCACATATAGACACATGAACAAAAATACAGACAGGTAGACAGACATAAGCAGGCAAAATGATGGTTCTTGGTAGCCATGAAACGCGTAAATAACCCTTTATCCGTAGAACTATATAAGCAGCTTGGATTGCATCGTAAACCTCACCATTTGATGTTACAAAATAATCGTCTGCTGTAATCTCTAATGGACATTTATAGCTGAGCAAATTCTACGATATCTATCCCAGGTGTATTGCACTGACAGTACAAAAATGGGGACTAAACGGGTATTTTCATTCCAACAAAAACTAAGTTATTTATTTTTACAAGATATCTTGGCCCGAAATTACAATGCCTCCTTAGAGTTAAGGAAGACTTAAGTAAAGTTTTGATTTTCAGGATGCGAAAAATAACGTTTAAAACTGATTAAAATCAAAATAGTTTTACTTGTTCTGAAGATCACATTGATATCTTTGACCAGAAATACCACACCGATCCAGGCAATTGATTTAGCATTTAATATAGCATGTTGAAATATCAATACTTAACTTAAGTCTTGCTTAACTTTAAGGAGGCATTGTATTTCCGGGCCCAGAACAGTAAGATTGATATCATTATCCGCCGAAATTTAACTCTAGTTAGGGTTTTGCTATATCTATGCTCATGCAAGTTTTCAGGGTGAAGAAACCTTCATGTAAAATTTTAAAAACGAAAAACTGTGTTCCATTTGAGTAGCAATACTACAGTAACATAAGTGTATCTAACTTTATGGGAAATTCCATTGGTCTTGCTAAAGTAGAAAATAACCTCAATTTCATACTCTAAAAGTTTGCATTTAATGATCCTTCTCATCCTGCTGATTTGGTTATGACCATGTCTATTGTCGTAAAATTGCTCAAAGCAAATATTTACAAGTATCCAAAGTAAGTAATTACGCACTGGTCAGTGCCCGATTACTGCTATTATCATAAAAACCGCGTCTCGATAAAACGTATCGCCAGAGACCATAGTCTCGTCCGTTCAGGGTCACTAACAAGAGGATACATGAAATAAAAATGTATTTTATGCATCCACTGCCTACTCGCAGTAACTTGATCTGGCGTACTACATTATACCATTAGCTCATATCATCGGATCACACGAGACGCAAAGCGTCAAGGGTGATCCATCCGCGAGACGTGACACTATTATTATTCGCATCACGTGTGATCCGATGATACATGTATGAGCTTATGCAGTACGCCAGATCAAGTTACTATTATAATAATGTGTTTATCATTTATCTTGTTCTGGCATTATTCTGACTTTATAAAAACAATGTCTTTAATACAGGAAAAATGCGGGAACATTTGCCTTTAGGCTTCGTTTCTTGGTGTTACGTCATTGTGTTGTCCGCTTGAAATTTACTTTACTTAACGTCGCCGCAAAAACAGGTAGACGACGTTAGCCTCGTTTTAAAGGATAGTGATAAAGAATCAGAAAACCTCAGTTCGTTGATCCGGCTTTCTGTATCAGATAGCCTGAAAATAGACAGTTCAAAAGGTATATCATTTGTTTGTTTGTTTGTTTGTTTGATTTGTTTCTTTACGTCCCATCAACAATCTTTCAATTATAAAGAGACGGGTCTTTCTGGGTTGAACCAGTACTAAGCTAGGAATAATGTTCTTGCTCAAGGACACAACACTGTGACGCCGGTGAGGCTCGAACCCGGGTCCCTCGGTCTCGAGCCAAGATTTCTACCACTGAGCCACTGTGCATTTACATGTATCACTGGGTGGAAACGTACACCGGATATTGCTCCAATATGAGCCAATATTTACAAAACGCCAAAAAAATACATTCAACGAGGGTAAGCAAATCTGGAATTTCACCTATTTAATTATTTTTTCGGTACTTGGCAGGTGGTTTTTTAGAGCCACTATACCCATATATCGCACATTAAACGCACGGATCGGTATCAAACACTGTAAATGATGGTGAAAATCACAAAATGAGCACCGTGCTCACTCGTAAATATATACTCCTCTCCAAAAAATGAACATTGTTGAAACAAGTAAGAAAGCTATCAAAATTCTGAATCGACAAATCTTTTTAAATATCAGTTAGATATAACTTCTGAAAATTTCAGCTACGCAGGTCGAAATTTGACCAAATTATGGCTACAAACCAATGGTCAGTTAAGGGTACTGGGGATTGATAAATCTCGAGTTTAGTGTACGGGAGTATTGTATTTTAGTGTACTGGGTATTGCATCGAAGATTAAAGAGAAAACGAAGTAGTTAGGTTTCTTTGGAACAATTTGTAGTATGTCTGTTTAAGATATCACTCTGAGTGATATGTTGCGTGCACATAAATTTAATCACATGAGATGGCCTTTAAAAATATGGCGTCGACAAGCTTTAAACTGATATGCGAGTGACGGAGGGACTCATGCAAAGCTGTGCAAATCACAATGGATCCATACAAACAATAGGGAAAGTGATTAGCGCACCGGTCGAAACTTAAGGGGTCTGATACGTTGATGTTGGCCTGGTATCTTTAAGGAGTGAATTTACGTGCACAGAGTTCATGCATAATATTGGACCACAACGCAAGAAAGTATTTGACCAGGTTCAGCTTCAAAGAGTAGGTAAAATATGGAAACTTTTCATGTGGTGGGCTAACACAGAGCGAATAACAAAAGGTGCTGATCAGTTTGCACAAGTGCAGTGAATGCAGCTAAGTCCGTTTTTATGCGGCGGGACTTATAAAGCCTTTATAAACCCTATAAGCGGGTATGCGAACAGGGATGGCTTAGTCGAACCTGTGCAAACATTCAATCTCTTCAGAGCGTTTGCTCTTTGCATAAAACATAGAGACTTGGTGCACGGTATGCTAAATTAGATCCCAGACTAATTTGCTTTAATATGCGTATAGTGTCCTAAAGCTCAACTTGCCAAGTACTGAAAAAAGAACTAATCAGGTGAAATAACAGATCAACTTTAAACCAGCATGAGATTTGAATTGCGAATAAAACAAAGATGTGTTTGTCATGATGTTAAAATGCCAGCAATTAAGTTCAGCATGAAATAACCACGGGACCTGGATGAATGCAGAGTCTGAGATTTAGGTGTTTTGTCCCGCTAGATGGCAGCACATGCATGCTTGAAGGGTGACTAAAACGCTACACGATAAATAACATGAGAGGGTCCAAATAATTTAGATTTTATAAAAACATGCAACCAATCAATAAATACTGTACAAGTTGCGTCATAAAAGCGCCAACTCCTAATGTTTTATTAACCCTTAATCTCATACAGAGGTCTTTTTACACGTTTACAAACAGAGAAGACCAGATCAGGGTCTACATTGTTTGCTTGTGGAAATATGATTAGATATGATATTACACTGGTGGATCTGACAAGTAATTTCTTTCTTCTATGAACAGATGCAAAACTTTATTTATATAATTTTCCATAGAGGGTGGAGCCTAGCATCAATATTCACATTACTCAACGTCATAAATCAACGTTAAAACAGCTTAAGATTCTATGATAATAAAAGTTGCTGAAAGATAATACTTAAATAACTAAAAGAGTTCCATGGTAGCTTTTACAAATTTCAAACATTTGCTCATCCTTATTATGGATTGAATTTTTATTACTTTTCTAAAATCCCAGCCCTGGCGGATTGCGGGACTTGGCTTTTCGTCCAAATAAGTCCCGCATTGCCGGCTAAGATAATGTAAAACCACTGCTGTTTGACCCTTTCTTACATTTTTTAAATTTTTTAAGTGACATCTGAAACAGCTATTATCAGGCATACTGACCATTTCAAGGCCGTGCTTCTTTTGTGGATCATTTTTGTTATTTATGTTTCCTGTTTGTCATGCTTTCTTGTCTGGTCAATGCAGCCCTGTTGTCACCTGCTGGGAAAGGACTGACCTCTTGGTTCTTGTGTTTGTGATGAGAGTCCTGTAGGCAGGGTACCAGACTACATGTATATTGAAATATACGCATAACCAAAACTAAGGGAACCCTTGTATTTCTCCAGGAATTTGGTGATGAACTTCAGGAGGAATGACAGCAGATATCTAGAGCAGTGATACGCCATAACACCTTCAGTATCCATTGGAAATGATTCTTAAAGATGGCAAGCTTTTCTAAAAAGCTTAAATTTGTTCTTTTATTGCTTGCAAACGAGGCGTTTTCATCCATAGTTCTCGGTATGGCCCGATTTTGTTCTTCTTTTTTTGCGCATTTATGAATTCATAAACCATGGCACGTTGGACTACGGCACATAGCTTTTTCAGACATGTTCTGTTCATGTGGACGCTGGGCATGTGTCAACACATATAATAGTTTATATAAGTACTTTACTTTACTTTTCCTCGTGCTTCGTCATAAAGCATCAATTTAATATAAAGCACAAGAAGTGGACTGCACATGGTATGGTTTGAGAGTTCATGAATAAAAATAGAACTAGACTTCGGTCGATGTAGCCTTTCCCAAAGGCCTAGAACTATTCAAATAGTAATTTTATTTTGATATAAACATAATATTCTTACTTTGTAGCTAAATAATCATACAACTCTGCTGAAGACAACTACATTTATAGACTAGCCATGATCATAACCATCGGAAAAGAAAATAATATCATTACAATTTTTACTTGTATCACGGACGTATATTGAATATTCAATTTAAATGGAGAAAGTTCTTATGGCATACAAGAGAGTAAGTTTGTAAGTATATATTTTATTTGTTGAGTTGGAATAAAATCACTGGATGACAGTTAATTTTCGTGTTTTTCTGGAAAGATGCTGTGTACAATCGGCCATCTTGAAAATGGTAGAAATAAGAAACTTTACAGAGCCATTTGTCTGTATTATTGTGACAATATTAAGAGCTCAATGAGCGTAATTCTTTAAATTCCTGTATGTTAATATATTATATTTGTCCTTTATTGATTCTTTAACGAATATCGTTATATTCTGAAATTAGGTTGCAAAAACAATACAAAAAAGGCTCAAAAATGATAAATTGTCAACATTCCGTTCTACATTTGTATATTTTATACCATGGCCAGCGAACTTGTCAGCTATAAAGCTAAGTAGCGTTGGGAGTTTGGATATACTTGACACTTGATACATAAAGTACTGTACACATATTTTCCTAACACCGCGTATATTTTTTGCAAAAAAAAACCCCTAACCATGCAGTTAAGAAGCTAGCTAAATTGCATTTTCGCATTTTCAAATAACAAAATGGGGGAAATGTCAGAAACCTAAACATTGCCACAAATTATGTTTGTCAGTCAAAGATACGCTACATTAGTGTTAAGTTAACAAATGATTACCAAGGGGGTTGTTAAGGTGTCTGTGAGCAGTAATTATTTCCGCCGTATGCGTTAAAATGTCTCTTCAACCGAAATGTAATATTTTAAACACTTGACAATGATAGCATCAACTAACAGATTTATGTAACAAAAACTAAATAAAGATACCATTTTTTTAATCAAAATGCGCTATTTAATTGAGTTGTTTGTAAACCATTTTAGTTTACAATGTCCACGTAACGTATGGATCTTGATTTCGTCAAAATATCAGATTCACCTGGATTGACGTGGCAAAGATCGGGAAACAATTATTGGCAAATTTGTTGGAGTATCATATCCAGGTATGATCCATGCTTGTATTATTGACAGTACTTTAATTATCAGACAAGTAGCTAATCTACGGTCAATAGCTTGGGTTCCAGTCTGCTCATTTCTTCTTCTTTTTTATTTTTCCATTTCTCGGTCAAAAATATTTGATTTCATTCGACAGCGCCACCTGGTTTATCCCTCTCATTTTGAGGGGTTGGTCAAGAACAATAACGCTATCAACGGTCTCAAACCAAGTAAACAAATTCCATCTTTATTCATGTTTTCATAATCAGCTGATTGATAATGGAGTTGTTGTTGCATTCTCATTATCAGGTCATTGTCTCGTTATCATCTTTATTATGTCACACTAAAGCAATAGGCTATAATTAAATAAATGGGCTTATCAGATTATCAAAGGGAAATACTACCAAGGACCCCAGGCATGCGCGGATCCAGGGTTTTTTGCCAGGGGGGGGGGGGGGGGTCCAGGCCCAACTGCCAGAAAACAGCTCTGACAAGGTTTTTTTAGTCCTCAACTGATTTTACAGTTTTACAGAGGGTGTTATTTCAAAGGAAACTATTATTTTCCAAGGTTTCAGAGGGGATCCAACTTTTTTCAGGGTGGTCCAACTTTTTCCAGGGGGGGGGTCCAAATGATAATTTCTATAGAAACCCATATAACTTTTTTCCTGACCCCTATCCCCCCTCTGGATCTGCACATGACCATGTGTCAATATTAATTGAAATCAATAATGGACTACCGATACTTGATGTCGTATATTTTTATTCTCTTAATTTTGAGAATATTAGCATAAGAAAGAAAATATTGCCACAATATTGACGACCGTCAACGGTACACTATCGTAAGTACCCATTTTCACCTGTAACACGAAACATTGCCTTGACCTTAGTCACACGATATATTGCTCATTATCCTTTACATTATGTGACCTACCCTTCTGCAAAGGGTTAGGAGAAGGGTTTACAAGAAAAAACACATTTTTTGACCTTTGATCTCGACAAGGTCACACGAAATGTTGTACATTACCCTATACATCATGTGACACAGGCATCTGCAAAGTTTGAAGCTGCTACGTCCAATGGTTTAAGGAGGGGTGCATTTACAAGAAGCGTTACACACACAAACTGACGGATGGACCGTGGATTGACGATGGACCAACTTTGATGCAAAAAATAAGATACCTTTTTCTAAAAAAAGTGGGTATAAAAAATTCTACAAAAAATGATCATGCTGAGATTTGAACACAGGACCTTGTGGGTGTAAGTGGATGTCTCTTCCCAAAACGCTACTCAGAATTCTTCCTAAGGGTTATAATTGTGTCAAGTTAAATTGTATTTACCCAACCCTTGTAGGAGATACTACCAGGAAAAGAGATTCTTAGTATTCAAGCTTCTGATCAAGTTTGAGTCAAAGGTATCACCTTGGCCTCGTGGCTAAGCTAGGCCATCGTCGGTGGTATGGCTGACCACTTTTTTTTGCCAAAATAGGTTTTAGCCGGACCACTTTTATTTGCTGAATATGCTTTCAGTTGGTAGGGTCAGTTTCCTCTTGCCTTTTTATACTTGACAGACGCGTGCATAGGTCATTATTTCGCCTATCCCAGGGTGTGAGAGGCGGCCGTTATAAAAACAAGATTAAGAAACTGACACTTAAGTTAATGTTAAAGGATTATCGTTTGGCATGAGCGTGCATCAGTGTTCTTTAAACACAGAGATCATTTTAAACAGAAAAAATAATGCTGTATTCCACAATGTAACTTGGCATTTCAATAAAACATCATTTCATGTACGTTTACCCGTATTAATGCCTGATTTGAGTCTTCTCTCAGTAAAGAATCATGATTTAAACGTATGTTTTGGGTGCTCAAAACAACCGTCTCATTGAGACGGTTATTTGATCACCCACAAAATATATTTTTGTTTAGAAATAGGAAAACTATTTTTAATTACCTTCTCTTATCTGCTGTGCCCAGGTTCATATGAATGTAACGCTTACTTGTATGTATAGAACTGGACCCCCCCTCACAAAAAACCCAAAACAACTTTTAAAAAACAACGGGTTGAAATAGTTGTTAATACATTAATGGTGGAGGTTAAAAAAACTGTCCTATAAGCATTTTAGATACAGCTAATGCTTGTAAAATTCACAAGACAAAATGGCCCCAAAGTGCATTAGAATCGCTTCTACAGACAAATTGAATTAGAAAATTTTCCAAACCCCCTTAAGTAAGGGGATATCCTTACCTCCCCCACTTGTGTTTTCGATACTAGGGATAACGCCAATGACTTTCCATGGCCGTACCACTTTTCAAAAGTCGAAGAAGGGCCTGCTTTAGTGTTATGTGCGGCATAGCTTCATGCTATAGGTTATAATGTAGGTGTGTGTAAACATGAAATTGGCCTACACTTGAATGAAATATCACCGAACACAAAAGTGTTACAGATGGATGAATGGAGGATGAACTGAACGTTCTATTGTGGTTATTATAATATGAGGTTTGCCACAAAAGGTTAACCCTTCAAACACATTTAACCTTAAGTTCACTAAACACGCCAATACATATTATATAGGCCAATAATGTACCAGGAGTCTGTCAGGATAGATGGACTGGTGGACTGACAGGCGGAAGAGAGCAAACCTATAGTCCCCAAACCGGTCTTTGACCGATAGGGGAGCATAAAAGACTATAATCAATTGTCAATCATTAGTACATCATTTAGAAAATATGCATTACCCAGTACACTTATCATCAATCCAAAGTACCCTTACCGTGACTAGCCATATCTTAGTCAAATTTCAACCTACGTGGCTGAAATTTTCAGTAGTGATATTTAAGTGACATTAAAAAAGAATGGCCAATTCAGAATTTTGATAGCTTTCTTACTTGTTTCAATAATGTTCGTTTTTTTGGGAGATGAGCATACATTTTCGTGTGAGCATGGCCATCATTTTGTGATTTTCACCATCATGTACAGTGTTTGATACTAATCCATGTCTTTAATTTGCTTTATATGGGTATAGTGACTCTAAAATACCGCCTGCCAAGTACTGAAAATATAATTAAAGAGGAGAATTTCAGATTTACTTACCCTCATTGGGTGTATTTTCCTGGCGTTTTGTAAATACTGGCTCATTTTGGAGCAATATTCGGTGCACGTTTCCACCCATTGTGTATAGGTATATCATAGTGCAGTGTTGTTGTTTTGGCGATTGCCATCTATAACAAGTAATTTGCATATTATTTATAACCAGGAAATTGGAAAACCGGCAATTATTAACAAAAGTTTGATCAGCGTTTCTAAGTATAATTATATGCTTATATGCCTGACCAAATTTCAATTAAGTTTTACTTCAGCCTATAAAGATCGTAGTTTTACCATTCTTTATGATTTAATGAACATCGATAGCTCTAAATAGACTGGCTCCCGTCATCAAACTTATTTATTTCTTAAACTTGATTATTTTTAAGTGTATTCAAAATTTCATTTGGGGAGGTTTAAATATTTTTATCCCCATTCTAAAGTATTTCTGTAGTTTCGTCTCAAATTTGATCTTTGCAAGCCGCATAAAGCAACACGTCATCCAATATGTGACGTAATAAATGACGTCAAACTATTTCCGACAGTATATAGCAGGATATTATGTCGCAAATTTTTGACGTTATCCAATCAGACGTCGCGTTACAAAACAAGTACATTAGAATCTACAATTAATCCACGGCTGTATGAAAGGTTGTCTCTCCAGAGACCGTAGCAACATGCCGCTTACAACAACAAAGAAAGCGTTTGAAATTATCTCGATACCGGGAGCTGTTCTTGGCGTACAGGAACGGGTTGATGGCTGACTTAAGCCACAGGATCCAGTTTGTTGCCTCGTATACACTCAAACTGACGCAATTGTCTCCACAAAATGATATGCTGATTGTCATGAGTGTGTAGGGAGTCCAAGAGATCAGAAATACCACAACAAGCATTGCGAGAAACCGGGCGGATTTTGCGTATCGTTTCGTGCGAGATGAAGCGAGAGTTTGTTTGCGACTTCTAAATACTTGAGATTTCAACCGCTGAACGTTAAATACTGTTATGGAGGGTTTGAAATGTATTTTGGGCACATGTGTTCTTTTTGTTGCAACATCTACACTGGCATTATCGTTGTATTTTGAGTCTTCATCTGCATCTACCAAGACGCTTGTTGAGGCGCCTTCAGGCCCTATTCTTGGAATATCACTCACTCGTAAACGCCCACGTATCTTATAGTAAATGACAGCGTTCAATGACGTCAGAACAACGAACGGAAGAAGAAATTCTATCACTGCAGACACAGTTGTGAATGCGAAATTATATGCGAATTCTACATCACAGTCCATATGTTCGACAGTTGTGTGTCCAAACCATTTGTCCCAACCAATAATGGAAGGACCGTACAGCATAAATGATATCACCCAAGATATAATCACTACTAGATATGCCTTCTTCATTGTCACTTTAGAAGAATATGAAGGTCCGTAAGATAAAAGTAGCAGACGATCTAGACTTAATAACAACATCAGAAGGATGGATTCGAAGCACAGCGTGAAATCTATAACGAGCCAGACTTTACAGAAATCTCTACCAAGATGCCAAGTGAACTCTGTCAGTGTATACCAGGCATAAAAGGGAACACTGAAGGAAGCGATCAGCAGGTCTGTCACCGCCAGATTGAAGATGAAGAAATCATACACGGTATGTAATCGCTTGTCTCTTACATAAGCCGTCACTGTCATTAGATTTCCTCCTACCGCTATCAATACTAGCAAAGACATTCCGATTGCTGATGGAATCTGAACTTCCGGTGTCATCCGCAGGAATTCGTAATCATTGTTCAACTCATACTCATCTTGCAGCTCCATTTTTTGGTGTTTTGTTACCTACAATATAGATATACAGGGCCCGGAATTACAATGCCTCCTTAAAGTTAAGGAAGACTTAAGTTAAGTATTGATTTTTCAGAATGCGAAAAATAACGTTTCAAGCTGATTAAAATTAAAATCAAAATAGTTCATTTTTTCTGTAGATCACAGTGCGATCTTTGACCACAAGTACTGCATTGATACAAGCAATTTATTTAGCATCTAATATAGCATGTTGAAATAGCAATACTTACTGAAGTCTTCCATAACTTTAAGGAGGCATTGTAATTCCGGGCCCATGTCTCACAGTTGAAGCATTTTCAAAGTTTACATATGAGCGGCGGCATGAGATTTCCAACAATGTGGTATGTGCGACCAGCAAAGGCTCAGACCAGCCTGCACATACACGCAGTCTGATCAGAGCATTTGCCAGTCGCTTGAATATTCCATGAATGTTAAGATACTGACCAAACACACGTGGAGTTTCTAAGCTTAAAAGGAGTGTGCACAGGCTCTCGTCTAAGTCTACACTTGTCAAAATGACACATTTTTGGAAATCACATGTCGAGGCTCATATTGTGTATTAGGGTAAAGTCGAGTAAATTCGGACACACATTTTGAAACAGTGTACATCCAGATGAGACGGCTCCTTATCTCATAAGGATTTTCACTGTTTGCTTAGTTAATTTATTTTTTATTCCAATATTTGAAATATGAAGCAAACAAGGTCGCTGTTCGAATTTAGCAGTCTGTCCGAATATACCCGACTTACCCTACCCCTGCCATTGTAGCAACAAACTATCTAGATCCCATAAAGATTCTCTGGTGCGAGCTTCACCGAGAGTACTGTGTTGCTTGTTCGGGTCTCACCGAATGCACTATATTATGTGATTGAAGGAGACACCGTTTATCCTCTTCTTTGGACCGGTTTAACCCTGGATCCTTCCGGATATGACTGAAAATTGTTGACCGTCGTTAAGCATCAAACAAAAAAAAAATAAGTGATTAAGGGCAATAAAAGTATTGGAAACTTACTAGACAATTTATTGTCGAATGAAAAAGAATCCCAAATAACGGATTCCAGATAGAGTAACGGATACTAGCAGTAAGCCAATTTCAAACACACTCTTTTTAAAATCCAAACTTAGCATAACAAACCCATTTACTGTAAATTCGGAAATTTTCGCGAGAATTTTCTTTTCGCGAATAGTAATAAAAGACATATTTGCGACGTAAAAATCGCGACTATGACATGGCTTACATTTATCAGTAAATGTCAGAGTGATTTCGCCATTTCGCGAGGATTTTGTTTTCACGAAACTTCGCGAAAATAAAACCCTCGTGAAAATTTCCGAATTTACATTAAGTCGAATGGACTTGCCTATCATTACCAGATGGACTCGCCCCTTTCCATTGCCTGGGGATTCTGGCGGTAATCTTAATTGAGCATTCTGTAAGCAAACAGTGAAGATTCTGATCAGATCAAGGCGTGCAATGTTTGCCTTTAAATTGTATCTTAACCGTGAAATATAGATCCCAATTACATGCATAAAATGTTATTAGTTGACCACCTTCCTAAGATATATGCATTATGTAATTCATGGAGGATCTTGCATGAGTGCTCCTCTTTTATTGAATTTGTTACGCGAGTTGGGGAAAAGAGATAAAATACGAGGCTTGCCGAGCATTTTATCTCTCTTTCGCAGCGAGTTTACTAAATTCAATAATACAAGAGTACGAATGTTAAATTCTTCATGTAACAGGGCTTCAAAATTAAATAATAATCGCATTTTGGCGTGAAAACGTCAAGATTTTGTCGTCTTTTACGCAATGTTAAATGACCACTGATGTAGTACGATCCTCTATTTATCATATGACAACGCCTCTGGGATCGATATAACGCCATGCAATAAAATCGACAAACCGCTAGTGGTTTACAGAATTGATAACGTTACGCAAAAACGTACATCAGTGGTCATTTAATATGGAATTAATGAAATGAGTTGGTTAATTTCGGTATTTTGCGAGCCTTGGCGAGCAAAATACAAAAAATAACCAACGAGTTTCATAAATAATGAAAAAATACGTTTATTTGTCTGTGTAAAAATAGATGTTTGGACAGCTGATTGAATAGCCAAAGATTAGTAATGTTATCAACCCATCCTCTTACCCCGAGTCGAGCATATCATGCGCCGCAAACTTAGAAGTCTGCTAATGGTTTATAGAATAGCTGTAAAAAGGAGGGGAAGGCATACAATATGCAAGACCTATGTCCAGAGGACAGCAAATTATCCTATGATGTACAGATGGACCGACAATATAAACATTTTTGTATACATATATATATACGTTTGTACAGTTAACGCCCTTGTACACATTTCGAAAAAAATAATGAAAATCGCATATTACCAATGTAAAGCATTTGCTTTAGTATAATTCCGACAACACAAGAACACAGACATTTAGTGACTAACACGACACTTTGTTGTCTTCAGCACACGGATGCTCGCAGCTAACTCTTTAGCGAATATTGACTGTTTTTGTGTGAACTGGCACAGTTGGGCCTGTCGTCGGTGTTTCCGTCGAAGCGAGACTGAACCAGTTTCTTCAGCTACAGAGACTAGATAGAAGTTGAATTTCACCTGAAGCAATTTTACATATGATACTTTACAATTACCGAATAACAAAAGTGCTGGTGAGACTGCGCGCATGCGCAGGCTGGTGTGCGCCTTTGATGTTCGCAAAACCCCGCAGACAGGTTTTGTCGAGCTGATGCCCATTTTATGATTTTATTACAGTCTATCACAACCGTGGAAATCGTGACAATGCCCTTTCTGGGAAATATAAACAGAAAGCGGGAAAGAAAGCGTCATATGAGCCCTATGTGGAAAAAATGTGTACTTGGACCATAAACATGATACCACCCAAACCATAGCGGTTCTACCATAATAGTCGTTCTCGTCTTTAATGGTTATATTCCTAGTTTTTGGACGGCTATCTTAATTCATATTTTCACGTGACGCAGCATTTAAGTGCGCTTCTGACTACTACTATCACTTTATGATGACTTCTAATCAGCTCGCAATAAACTTTGATTAAATTAAATTCGACTTTTGTTACTTCACTTTTCGCTAACTGTAAAGGCGGCAGCTTTAATATTCATATCTGGGTGTGGTTCGACTATTTCATCTGCTAAGGAAGGGAAATCGGGTTTTATTTATAATTTGGTAAAGAGTTAATAAGCTTTTTGAGCCGCGCAAACGTGCGTGCATTTCATGAAAATCCTAACCGTATACACTCACATTTATTAACCCTTAAAGCGCACAATCACAAAATGTATGTTTTTGTCGTCCACTAAACTATTTAAAGCCTCATAGATAAACAGTGTGGACCCAGATCAGACTGCTCCTGTAGGAGCAGTCTGATCTGGGTCCACAATGTTTGCCTCTCTACTTATGTTAAATAGACATTTTCAGATGAAGTTATTTTGCTGGCGTTTTACGGACTAAATAATGACTGAGGTGGTGGCACAAGATGATACAGTTACTTTTGAATACAACCACGCCTCCTAATCAGCTTTTACCTATGCCTAAGGTTGACTAGTCCTAATTACACATTCATGAGGCGCCGCCTTTACAGTAAGCGAAAAGTCAAGTAATATATGGTGCACTGAAGATATACAATGTCCATAGAAAATCTGTACACGTTAAAAATAACAAATAAAATAACCAAGCCTTCCAAACCCTAAGTCCACCATGGGCACCATCTAGAGGTCAAAACTAAAGTTAATAACTCTTTACATGTACATGCTGTGTATATTTGTGCTTTTGTTGTCGCCCTTTGACTATTTTCAAAATAAACGTTTTCAATGAATTCTTTCAGGAACGCTATTAGAGTGTCAACAGTTGGGTCTAGATCAGGACTGACGTTATGTCTTGGTCATATTCTTGGTCCAAACTGTTTGCAAGGGTTATCAGCAGTCTACAACAGTCACCGCTAGTATGCAAAGAGTTATTAACCTTTTTATGAAGTTTTTCTGCATACCTTGAAAGGCGAAATTTACTTTTTTTTACAGTCTAAACTCTCATATACTTTAAGTATCACAATTCTAAGTATTACTTGGAACATTTTGGAAACCAAGCGAAAATAGAATTACTTGACTTTTCGCTTACTGTAAAGGCGGCGCCTCATGAATGCGTAATAAGGACTGGTCGACCTTAGACATAGGTGAAAGCTGAAAGTGAGGCGTGGTTTTATTCAAAAGTAACTCATTACCTCAATATAGACGCAAAAAACATTGTTTAGTCCTTAAAACGCCATCAAGATAACTGCATCTAAAATGTCTATGTAACATAGGCAAAGAGGCAAACATTGTGGACCCAGATCAGACTGCTCCTACAGGAGCAGTCTGATCTGGGTCTACACTGTTTATCTATGAGGCTTCAAATAGTTTAGTGGACGACAAAAACATACATTTTGTGATTAAACGCTTTAAGGGATAATAAATGTGAGTTCAGTGTGTATACGGTTAGGATTTTCATGAAATGCACGCACGTGTGCTCTGCACAAAAAAGCTTAATAACTCTTTACCAAATTATAAATAAAACCTGATTTCCCTTACTTAGCAGATGAAATAGCCGAACCACGCCCAGATATGAATATTAAAGTTGCCGCCTTTACAGTAAGCGAAAAGTCAAGTAATATCTTCGTGCTGGCTGGCCGTAGCAATAACACCTACATGATTCACGGCGGATAACCACGTAACTTTAGAATATTAAAAATGGCGGATTCTTGTCAAAACCCCTCGATTCAGGTAAGACATTCTTTGATATTTCCGTTAATACTGATCAGATTAGCACGGGGTTTGAAGCACATACCCAGGGAAAATGAAAGCAACACGTCCATCCTTAGAGATTTGGTTAAAAAAATCGGTTGTCTGAAAGTCGCATACAATAGGCATGTTGCTGTCATTTTTTCAGGGGTATTTGCTTCAAACCCCATGCAAATCTGACCAGTATTTACGGAAATATCAAAGAAACTATTACCTGAATCCACTGGTTTTTCAATGGTATCCACCACTGATGTCGTTTTGAAGTCACGTGATTATCCGCTGTGTGTATGTACAATAGCAACATGAAAACCTCGGCTTGTGTAATGCTTGTGGAGTTTACAAATTAATAATTAACAGTAACACTGGTCAGTTTTATCGCTTTGAAATCTGCATGGAAATGTATATAGCTCTCATATTATTTGTATAAAATGTTAGCACAATTACTGTCAGTTGATGCTTATCTCTGAGGTCCAGTGCCTCTCTACAATGTAAACGGCCTTAAAGAACCAGATTACTATATAAAACAGACATAAAGTTAAATTAATATAACAAGGTAGCTAAAAAAAGTTGAAATGGCTATTTACAGTCAACTGTTAATTAGTAGGCCATCAGAGCCTGAAAAAATATCGCATTTTCAAGTACATTTTGGCATCCATGCTCATGGTGTACATTGTTGTGTTTTAAGAAGGATATGGGTGGATGCCAAGTAAGTCCCATAATTAGGTCAAAGGTCAACTGAGGTCAAATACTTGTATATTTATACTCCAGATTTTATCGTTTTTACCAATTAAGATTGTAAACCTATGGTTAAAGGTCATGCAATATCGGCTTTGGATAAAACTATATTGCTATATTAGCAATCGGCACCATCAAGGCATGATGGGGCGTTGGGTCAAAGGTTATTTAAGTGCAAAATCGGTGAAAATTGTTGCAATCTTTTATTTATCAAGGCCTGATCTCAAACTTTAAGTTCTGTTGCACCCAAAGGAAAATATCCATAGTTATCCTGTGTTATGTATATATCTATCGTGCTTGAAAAACCACGTTTTACTAAGTTTCCTGTGGTCAAAATCTTATGAAGGGCCTGTAAAGTCCGTTACCAAATAAAATCAATTAAATGTAATAAGACTTAAACAGGTATCTTAAACTTCGCAAAATCTTTTCTAAATTTTACAGGCGATACTATGATTTGATTTCTAAATTCCAAGTTGGACTTAAATCTCTCTTGCGCCAATGACTTTCGGAACCTGATTGCTATGTTGTTTTTTTTATTTATTCGTTTGTTTGTTTTCTTGCTTTACGTCCCAAGTCAACAGCTATAGTCATGGCGGGACGGTCAGTTCACCTCACCAAACATTTTCCTGGGCAGGCTTGAACAAGCGGTTGACCAGTAATTCGTGCACATACTTTCGCTTGTAACTGACAACAGCCCTTCATGAATGAATTTCTATGGTGACTTGGTGTATACATTGAAGAAGATTGTTGGCTCTGATTATTTTTCAGTGCAGTTCATTAAAATAATTTTCCTTTATAAAAAATTGGCTATAACATTAATGTATTGCAACAGACTGCATGCTTGGCGGTCAACCCAATCACGGTTGGCAACTTTGCTTTCCTCTTTAATTGCACGCCGGTGGGTCGGACTTCAGACTCTATGATGGTTCCGACTTAAAGACTTATCTATTAATGAGATGGTAGGGGTCTGATGCTTTGGCTGTTTGTCAGGCCCACCAGAGTTTACCTGTTGGATTTCTTTGGCTTCGGTATTCAGTTTTATTTACTGTTGAGATCTTATCTTTGCTTTATCTCCTTGTTATATTTTGATTTTAATTTTTTAGGAGATGATGCATTGATAAGTTAGGGGTCTTTCATGCAAACCAAATATCTATGTGTCTTGATCCACATCTGAATTAAGGGTGAGGTTGGCGCCGTTAAACCGGTTTAAGCCCTCCAGTGAAATATTTTACTGACCGTTCCAAGGCGGTACTTCTTTTGTGGATCTTGTATGGTTTTTTCTGTCTTGTGTTTGCTATGTCTTTGTGCGCGTCTGTTTAAATATGCTTTGTGGTCACCGGCTGGGAAACGGCTGACCTCTTGGCTCTCGTTTGTGGTGTCTAACTATGAGTTTGTCACTTTCCCATTGGTATCCTGGGTCAGGTGTGGTACTTGATTGTATCGTTTCCTGATCTTTGCACCCTTACTTACTTTGTGGACATCCCCAATCCTGCTGAAATGGGTAAGAAAGTTGTTAGGTCTTTGCCAGCAAGCTACACAACAGTTGATTTGGACATCACGCCACCTAATGATGCAGTTATACATGTACCTGTCCATGGAACCGACAGTCATCCTTTTCCAGCTTCGCGGTCTCTCAACAACATCCTTCAGGAAGGCTACACTTGGTTGGAAAAAGTGAGAAGTACTTTGTGGGAACAGGCTTTAGAAGCAAATGAATGGATCTCATGGGCAGCATACTATGCCAGCATCACAGAGCCTCCTGCTACTTACCCAACAAAGTCGTACTTGCTACCTTTGTTCATTGAGTCTTCCAACAGTCCTGCAATGGTTTGGCATTGGATGAAAGTTCTCTGCCAAGCTATCAACAACATCAATTCAGGGCAGACGCCAGTCATGGTAGCTGATCAACCGTTATTCACGCTGGCTGAGAAACTTCAGTTGAAGTATCCACATACAGAGCATGGCGAGGACTCCTTTCTGGTGACATTGGGGGCAATGCACACTGAGAAGATGCTGTGGGGTGTGTCTGGTGACTGCCTGGATGGTAGTGGTTGGATTACAGCGCTCACTACCGGTGGTATCTCAACTAGCGGCAAAGCTCAATCCTTCATCAGTGTCCACCATATATGTAGAACTAGGTACATGCATCAGGTATCAGTAGCCGCTTTGTACATGCTTATGAGAAAAGCTTATGATCATTATGTTGAAAACTACACATAATGATAATGGTGACCTCGTTACTCGGCCATTTGATATATGGCTTAAGCAACTGTGTGTTGAACAGCCCCAAGCAAATTACTGGTTCAAGTCCATGGAGTTATATCTTCTGATTCTTCCATTTGTAAACTCATGTCGCACAACTGACTTCTCACTATATGTGGAGACACTTGATTCTCTGATGCCATGGGTTTTCGTACTGGGTCAAACTCACTATGCTCGGAACCTACCAATCCATCTCCGTGACATGGCAACACTTGAAGAACAAACATCCTGCTTTGTATGTAGAGTTCCAACGTGGTCACTTCATTGGTCAAAAGTCACGACGAGCATTTTCAAATATACTACGTGACCAGATGCACGAACAACTTATCGATTGGCTCAAGAATCATGCTGGTGTTATAGAAAACCTGGATGATCCTAGCACAGTTTGCTGTGAACAGGTAGTTCGCCCAGAGATGGTTCGCCAAGTCAGAGAATTTGAGGGAACATACGAGTCAGATGAACGGGTGCACCATGAACAATACCCCAAGTTCTAAACTGACTACAAATCATGTGTTATAGCATTAGTGGATGCATTGGACATTTGGGGAATCCTTACCTTGAAGACAGTGGTGAACTACTGGACTTGGACCAGTCAATATTTATGCCTCCAGATGTGGTAGACAATGTGAGAAAAATGAAATACATCGGATTGCAGCTATACACATCATTTCTCAACAAGCAAGTTAGCACTCAAGAAGAGGCTTTTACTGCTACATTGCGTAAAACTAATCTAAAAGTGCTCAAGTCTTCTCTGTCTGAACTCTGCAGAAAATCGGAGGTATCTGTCATCAAAAGCCAACAAGCGAAACCTACCCAGATTTTGTTGGCAGCCAATTCTGGTTGCGTCATCAACGACTATGTATTCTCCCATGACAATTCCACCCTTCCTCCCTCACTTACTCGGAAGGGGAGTATTCACCATGGAAACAAGAGTGAGATCCTGGACTGCATTGACAATCAGAGACCAGTGACGACAACAGCTGTCCTGGATGGTGCTTATCTCATTCAAATGCTTCGTCCTGGAAGTGTTGTGACCATCAGAGACTATTTCACTGATGTATTTGCGCCATACATCCATTCTTGGTTTTTGAAAGAAATAATCGGGTTGATATCCCCTGGGATGTTTACTCCAAGACGAGTTTGATGTCAAGAACTCTGCAACAAAGAGGCAGTGGAGCACGAAGGCGGGTTACATTCTCAACTAAAATGTCTCAATTTGGCTGCCTTCCTTCGTGTTGATTTGAACAAGCAGGAGTTATTTGTTGAGCTGGCCAAAAACTTAAAAGACATAACACTTCCACCTGGCAAGCAGCTCTTCACAATTCTCAATGACTGCGCCAGTCCATTGCCTGATGCTGATGTTGGTGCAGTCGCCCCCTGTACACAGGAGGAAGCTGACACTAGACTTTTTCTACATGTGGCTGCTAACACAGTCGCCAGTCGCGGTCGAGTGATGGTACAAACCAGTGACAGTGATGTTGTTGTTCTAGGCGTCTCTGCATTTGTGGCCCTCGGACAGCAGATTGATGAGCTCTGGATTGCATTTGGAATGCGTCAACGTTACAAGTTTATTCCAGTACCTGACACTGTACGAAAATTGGCACATCTAAAGCATTAGCACTGCCAGCGTTCGTGCATTAACTGGTTGCGATGCGACCTCGACATTCTTTAGCAAAGGCAAAAAGACAGCCTGATCAGTGTGGCAGTCTGATCGGAGCCCTTGCGTGTCGCTTGGATATTATATGAGTGTTTAGCTGCTGACTGAATGTCATTTTGAGTTTCTAAGCTTATAAGGAGGCTGCGCAGGCTCGTCTGTGCCTGCACTTGTCGGAATGCCACATTGTTGTAGATCACGTGTCACGGCTTATATATAACGGTAAGAAGGTAAGCGGTTTTGATTACTGGCTTTCTCGTGAACTGAACTGTGAAGTGCCACAGATTATATGCTATCACGTTTGTCAAGAAAATTCTTACCACATCAAAAGAAAATAACTGATATACTTGGTAGATAAATGTATGAGTCCGTCAGCGCCTTTAGTTACTAGCAACTGTCGGGCTCAAGCATTAATCTATATGTAGACGACTTCATCCTCCGAAAAAAATCAGAAAAAACAACAACGAATGATGCGAATTTTTTCCACCGTTCAAGTAATATTACTTGTGTCTTAATGAAGAGCATGGTTATATCTACATCAGGGTATAACCAGTTTACGAAAATTTATTCAAACTTGTGTTCAGCATTCCATGTATAAGTATGAAAATTAGGTGTACACGTGACCATTACTGTTTTGTGTTGTATAATATATAGGATAGACTAGAAACTAAATGTATAGTTTATGTCTAATAAAATTCTGTTCTGTTCTGTTCTGTTCTGCCTGAACTCACTTTGCCCCTACGGCTGCTCTCAAGCCAAAACCCAAACAAAGAGGTGATCAGAACTCACTAAATGTGCTTGAGAGATTTGTCAAATAGCTATACGGTGTCTATGAAGAGGAGATTACAACTGAAGATGCTGCCAGACTATACCTATTTCAACACAAAGGGAGTGACTTTGAGTACGTGCCGCCAAGTAGTGATGGTCTGCATCAGCACTTCCTTAGAGTGGTCTATCAGAGTGGACATGTATGAGGTAATACACTCAACAAATCTCCAGATCCAGTGTCTCCAACGAATTCGGGATGGCAGTAAGAAACTCCTGACACTGCACCAACTCCAGTTTATACCACGATTCCTATCATTCCGATGCATTTACCTAAGCTTGTTATGTGTCATTGTAGGAAAGACTGTAAATTCCTTGCAAGTGCTGTATACATGGGCAAACCTGCATGGTTCTTTGTAAATGTAAAGGTTTGTGCTCCCATAACGGTAATAGGAGTGGGGAACAGACAGATGGAGAATGACTTAAAGAAAGATTACCAGGATGCTTTCAAAAACGACAAACATTTCAACTCCGAGTATTATTTCATAATCAAAACACACTCCAAAAGCAAAATTGATGCCAGAAATGTGTCCACTAACCTGATATTAGCTAGAAACTTTGTATCACAATAGTGTATACATTAAAAAGTGCTGGGCCTTGGTTCTGATAAGTTTTGAATATGGGCCGCAAATATGGCCGACGGCGGCCATCTTAGATTTTGAGATACAGCTTGTGTCTTTAAATAATTCTTTTTTATGGCCCTGAGGAACTTCTATACCAAAGGGGACCTTTGTATCATGATTTGAAGTCAAGATCTATGATTTTGCAATTAGCATCTCTACTATGCAGCGAATTGATTAAAAAGACATAACAAAGCAGTTTTATAGCTTGAAACCATTTTCTAGGATCCGATATGGTTGATTTGAAATATTTTCACGTCTATTTCTTTATACACTGTTTTGAGTGCTGAGAAGAACAGTCGCATGGAGACGGTTCTTTAGAGCACCCATAGCAAATGTTTTAAATGCTTAGTTGGAGCCTTACCGTGACACACAGGTCCAGTTAAACAAATGCTTGTGTGTAGATTTGGGTCTTATCACATCCAATATTTTAAACTTTGATGCTGGGTACTGATTAGAGTAGCCTCGTCAAGACGGCTCTTGTAGGTACCCAAAATCATAATTGAGCTGCGTCATGAGATTTCCAACAATGTGGTATGTGCGACCAGCAAAGCCTCAGATCAGCCTGCGCATACGCGCAGTCTGATCAGAGCCTTTGCTAGTTGCTTGAGTATTTTATGATTGTTAAGCTACTGATTGAACACCATTTAGAGTTCCTAAAATTAAAAGGAGGCCGTAGAGGGTCGTCTGAGTCTACACATGTCAAAATGCCACATTGTTGGAAATCACATGCCACGGCTCATATGTTATTGCACATGTTAAAAATTTGAATCCTATTTCGACAACCTGAACGATCAACACGTGATTTCCAACAATTTGGCATTTTGAGAAGTGTAGACTCAGACGAGCCTGTGCAGCCTTCTTCGAATGATATTCGATCGGGGGCTCGGCAGTCATGGAGTATTCAAGCGACTAGCAAAGGCTCTGATCAGACTGCGCGTATGCACAGGCTGGTCTGAGCCTTTGCTGGTCGCACATACCTCATTGTTGGAAATCTCATGTCCCAGCTCAAAAATGTTCGCCATTGTCTATGTAATGCTTCGTATGTATACTGTAGGGGAAGAGCCGTAACTAATGTTGGAAAAACTTGTGGCCCAACCCCGCAATAAATACGTTTAAAACTAAAATCGATCAACCCAGGTCCAGTTAAAAATCGCTAGTGCGTGAAGTGAGATCTAACACGCTTGCGCTTTTAAAACATGCGTATTGAGTTCTGGAAAAGCAGTTCCGATGAAACGGCTCTTTTGAACACCCAAAAACACATGTCTCTGTAGACGAGTAAGAAACTAACTTTTGGCAATCTGAATGATTGAGGCAACTCCGTGTCATTGTATGCAACTGTCTAAGCCGTGACACGTGATTTCCAACAATGTGGTATTTTGACATATGTAGATTCAGACGAGTGTGTGCATCCACTTTTGAAGCTTAGAAACCTCAAATGAGGTTCGGTCATTAGTTTGACAGTCATAGAATATGTAAGCGACCAGCAAAGGCTCTGATCAGTCTGCGTGTGTGTGCAGGCTGGTCTGAGCCTTTACTTGTTGCAAATACAACATTGTTGGAAATCTCATGCCACGGCTCCTATCTTCTTATACATAAGACATGTATTAGTTGTTATTAACGTTACATTTTATGAGTTTACCATATGAATTTAGCCATTTTCTCAAAGTTATATATTCCTATTTACAACTTTCATGAAGCACTTGAATATGATGTTATGATTATAGGGCTAAAATATATGAGCCAGTGCATGAGATTTCCAACAATTTGACATTTTGACAAGTGTAGACTCGGACGAGCCTCTGCAGCCTCCTTTTAAGCCTAGAAACTCCAAATGGTGTTCAGTTAGTAGCTTAACAATCATAGCATACTCAAGCGACTAGCAAAGGTTCTGATCAGACTGCGCGTATGCGCAGGCTGATCTGAGGCTTTGCTGGTCGCACATACCACATTGTTGGAAATCTCATGCACTGGCCCATATTTCTCTTCTCATTTTACACATTTGCTGCATTTGTTCCCATCAATAAGTAATTTAAAAAAAACTTTTTTACAATGCCACTACGAGACTGGTAGTTATTTTCCAGGAAACAGCTAGAAATCACTTTTGGGAGGCCGGAATGCTAATGCAAAGTTATATGCTAGAAACTGTTCAATAACCTATGTTGAACAAGACCTGCCTTGTCCGCACTCCAGAAAATGACCCTTATGCAAAATACATAGGTCAAAGGTCACCAAGTGCATTTTGCATTTGTAGCGTCATATCAATGTAAATAACAGCTTTCTGGTTCATTTTCAGTTGATACTTGACTAAAACATGTTAAGATGTTGGATTAAGGCTGGTTTTAACGTTTACCAGCAAAAGAAGATGAATTTCTGGGTTTGCAGTTAAAATCAAAGCACTAAAAGTACTAAAATGATAGAGATTGAAGGATGTTTAAATTTTTTGTGCTGTAGACGCATTCTGAAATGTATGTATTCATTGTATTTATATATTTACAGGCATTTTTGGTTATTAAAGACCAGTTCATGTTAGATTTTAAGGACTTTAGTTGGAGATATGGTCAGTGTTCGTCAAAATGTAAATGTAATTAGTGGATGTAGGGTGAATATGTTTGTTTTGCCTGTACACATATTCATCGTTTTACAGGTGCTAGTTATTCATTTGATAGTTATAACAAAACAAGCCATTTGGTGTACATGAAAAATTATGATAGACATAGTTAAGGTTAAATATGTAAGCATAATTTTAATAAGTTAACAACAGACCAAACCCTTATGAATACCAAAAAAGATATGTAAAACTACCAATTACAAGGGATTGCATTACTTGTTATGTACATGTATGATGCTTTGCCTACAACTTAGTATGCACTTATAAAATGTTTAGCATATTGATAGGGAGTACACTATATGTGAAGCAAGAGAGTCAAATCCTGCATGCCTTAATGGTGATGAACATGACTTTAAGAATATTATGGAACTGCCTGATCATGTTAATGCGTCAAAAAGGTTCTTCCAGACTTGATAAAAGGTTGGTGTTGCAGACATCAGAGAATAAAGGCTCGTCAGGAACTTTTTGAAAGACGTTTAGTCAGCAAGGAAGCTTGTCTTGATAAAAGCTTAAAGAAGAATACATGTCATTTTTTTCCCTCTATTTTATTGCTGATGCTGGCAGAAAACTCCTTCCCTGTGACAGTAAATCAGACTGGCTGATATTATGGAAGCCCAGGGGGTATCTCACAATAACAATAATTGAAGGTCAAGCACTGATGAATACAGTTTGTAGAAATACCAAAGCAAACGCCTTTGGCGATTTCGCATACGACTTCACCGAAGCTACCAGTAGAAAATATTGAATCAAGAAAAGATGTTTGCTTTGATACATACCAGAACATTCCCATAAAAGGTGCAACTAATGGAGATCTGGAAGCCCGAGATCAATACATCATCTGATCAAAACCAGAGATGCCATTTTCTGAAACTTGGGAGCATTTCATACAATAAAGCCAATCTTGACGCATTCATATCTAATAAACTAATGGTCTACACTAGCTCAACTTCAGATTTTCATAACTCTGACTGACTGTGACTCATGAGTCTCTTTTCTTTGTTTCGTTGTAGCATGTTAATTCGATTAACTTGTTTCGTCTTTTGTGATGATGTAGGCTAGTGCATTAGTTAGAAAGCCTCCATGTGAGCTAAATTATTTTCGTGTTGTAACAACAGCTGAATCCATGCCTCAAATCTGGTGCCAATAAAATGCCTTTAAGCTGCCCTGTGGCTTTGACAGCTGTCCATTCTTTATTGTTGCTCCCATAGTTTGTAGGGATAAGAGTTTGGCCCGTGTTCTAATATGCAGTGCATACTCATTAGTTTTGCAATCATATCTCTAAAGATGTAAGAGTTGTTGGCTATACGTTAAGTGTCTTCTTTCTTAAATTATGTGGCCGTTAGTGGTCTGTGTGTCTCTTCTCATGGTGCTGTAGGCTGGTCGGCAGTGTATGATAGTGGTCATACTCACTTACTTCTTGGATGCATGTGGAGATACAAAACTGACAAAAATGCATCAGACATGATTTTTACTCCGTTACGCAAGATCATAAAGAAGCCAGCATTAGGGTTAAATAGCATCCAAAAGCCATATCAGATGTAGGGTATACATTGTTTCGCATCTTTTGCAAGAACACAGATGTGCGTGTACTAAAGTAAAGTAAAGTGTTTGCTTTCTAAAGTGTCACCCATATTGAAAGGGCCAGCCATTCCTGACTTATGAGACACTTCAACTTGTCACATTTACTTCCCAATTTTCATCCTTTTGCCAGGCTAAGAATTGGTTACCATTCGTTTAACTAGCGGGCGGCTCACCAACCGTCCATATCAGAATAAACCACACTGCCGCACACACTGAGATTCGAACCTTCGACCTTCCACTCCTGAAGGGGATGCCTTAACCACTAGGCTAGCGAGACTGGTACTATAAACATCCTTTTTAAGAGAATTGTGCTAAGGCATGTCCTGCAAACAGGTAATTTCAAAAGTAAGAAAGAAGGCAAAGATCAGAAAATGATACAGTCAAGCACCACCCCTGACCCAGGACACCATATGGGAAAGTTATGAAATCACAATAAAACATCACACACACGAGAGCCAAGAAGTCAGCCCTTTCCCAGCAGGTGACCGCAAGGCTACAGCGAACAGACAAGAAAACATCACAAAAACTAAACACAAATAACAAAAATGATCCACAAAAGAAGTACAGCCTTGGAACGGAAAGTAAAACAACCTTACTTACTGGAGGGCTTAAACTAGTTTCAAAGCGCTAACCTCAAGTCTTTCAAGTTCATTAAAGAAAATCAAATAAGCAATTTAAATACACTGCAAGAATATGTATTGAAGTATTATGCTAGCATTACACTGTCAGTCATTTCAGTGTATATCACAAACAAAACTCATGGAAGGTGATTGAGATTTATTCAGAACTCTTCTCAAGAATTTAGATGATGGCATACTAGCAGAAGAAACTATTATGTGCTGAACATTTGTCTCAGAAAGCTCTGATATCATATTCATAAATGAGTTGCACTCTCGACTGTTCCTCAATTATCCTAGAGCCAGAAAATGGTTCACATATTCGTAGAGCTTACTACGAGGCTACAGTCTGATAATTGTCTTCTTTGATTTCAAGACAGCAGCTAAATTCACCTATTCAGAATAGGTGGCAGAGAGATGAAGATGGTCAACAAATAAAGCCTCTGTTTGATCCATTCCTACAGGCCTGTGGATGTACTTAGTGGTGTTCAATCGCGATATGTAAACGTCGCCAGGGATGATGACCTGTGCACCTGCAAGTTCTTGCGTGGACAGTGTGTACTCAAACTCATATAGTGAACAGTGGAATAATGTTAAGGGGACGTTTTACACATGTGGCTTCTGTTTGATTAAACTTACGAGATAGGCTTTGCACTCTTTGAAAACTCAGATCAGTCTGGACATCTGCTTAGTCTAATAAACATCATCTCTGTGCACCAAGCTTTCATCGTGCCTTCAGTAAAGATTCTAGTTAGACTGGGTGAATTAATTTCAAGGCAGATTTTGTCAGACAATGGCTCATATTTCAAATGGTTGTATGTTTAGTAAAGATTCTAGTTAGACTGGGCGAATGTCAAGGCAGATTTTGTAAGGCAATGGCTAATATTTCAAAGGGTTGTATGTGCAGTGGAATAACTTGAAAGCAGCGATGCTTAAGTTTATAAGTTGGTGTACTTTGGACATAAATATATCAATTGACAATTGCAGTTAGTTAAAGTTAGATCAGTCTCAAACTTTGCAAAGGATATTTGGTCAACATTCTAAGTAACCTGAAAAGAACCATGACACTACTACTGGCTGGTAAAAACATATATTTTAAATAGAAAATTAATTATTTTAGGTTCATTACATGGAGAAAGTGATGCTCTTTTCGGCTTTTATCAAGAATGCTTCAATACCTTCAGTACCTTGATTCTTATTTTTTTATTAATTTTGCTACTGAATGGAAGCACATTATTTTTATAATCTTATTAGTACAGATACACATTATAATATTCATGTACCTGATCTTATCTTTGCTTAAAATCAATTATTGTTTAAAATTTAAGAAATTAAGCATTTTTGCACTCCATGACCTTTGACCTCTTGTCTTACCTTAATAACCAATTGCCAATCTGCAGACAGGCCAAGCATAAGTAGAGATTCACAATAAAATTAGCACATGCCTGGTTATTTTAAGGTTAAAAACAATTATTGCATGCAAAATAACAAATTAAGCACATTTTGCACTCCATGACCTTTGACCTCTGTCTTGACCTTAATAATCAATTGCAAATCTGCAGACAGGCCTAGCTCTGTTACTCAGACATTGGGCAAGCAGAATACTATTGTCTGCAACCATTAACAAGCCGGCCTCCCATGTCTGAAAAAATGAGATTGGACCACCAGACTATACTTTTTAATTGCATTATACTTATCATGGCTTCATGAAAACAAGAAGACCAAACCACCTTATATTGAAACGAATATAACCTCACATTGGTTTTTAAATCGGCCTGTTAGCAGATAGTCACATACATAACATAAAGATTATATACTGGAGTAAATTTCTAAAAAAATTGCCGTACAGTGAATACTTGGTTAACTTTTTGTAGGGTACATCTTGGAAATAGTCCTGAAGTTTATACAAAGCGAGTAAATGTGTGTTTTTGCCGTGCACTATTTTTGCTGCATTAAATTTTGCGGCAAGTGTGTACGTGTAGACCATAGTGTTAGCAGTAATACATGCTTATGTACATAACATACTAAATTTCATGTGATTTAATTTTTGTGACGATAAGGGAATATTAGAATCGATACACGTATATTGCTATCATCTAAAGCCAGGTAAATCAAATTGTATCTTATTAATATATAGTATTAATGTAAATGTATTTGTTTTAATTACATTATGGAAAATAAACTACAAAGCTCATTGCTGACAATTAGGTGTTATTTACAATATGCTGGGTACTTGCAACATTTGAGCAAATAAAACATAATTCTAAACGTTGCTGTTTCATTTTGCAGATGTCCTAAAAAGGAATGAGGCCTTTCATTTGCACTTACTAATGAAATGGTCTTGATTCAAAAGCAACATTTCTTTGAATAATCTGGGAAAACGGATCCTTCAGAAATAGAGAGAACCCACAATATGTTAGAAAACAGCAGGCTCGGGTTTTTTTTGTGTCTGTTCATGAGAACTAGTGGAAAGTGCAACAATTCTCATGCCCCCTAGCACTGGCTTAAGCGATATTCTGCATTCCATCAGAACCCATTATTCCTGAAGGACCAGAACATGAAAAAATATCAACACTATATCGATGCACGGGGAGAAGTTTTACCAACTCCACACAGAAACAACGACATCTGTTGCGAACTCAGGCTTGTTGTTGTAAACTTATTGATCCATATAAGGATGCAGTATAGATATGATATTAAAATATCCTCTAATTTTAAGATTGCATAAAGATTGCTTTAAATATAACTCGATGACTACTGCAGTGCAAACAACAAACGGATCATAAATGAGCCGTGACACGTGATTTCCAACGATGTGGCTAGACTTCGAGCTAAAAAAGGTCCTGCTCCCCCCCACTAGGGAATTTGCAGACATATCCTATCTTAAAGGGAAATTTAAGCCGCATCTTTTAAGAGATGTTTGCACTCTCTGCTCCGGGGCATTAATCTCTGACAGCATGTTACTTATGTTACTGTAACAAACTAAGGAAAAAATCAAAATGAAAGTTTGAGCTACAGAAAGATCTAATTATTCAAATTTCATATGTGGTTTGCAAGCTGGATGCCTAAGCTACATAAAAGCAGCATTTTAAACAAAATTACAGCCTTCAATGGTGTTATATGCGTTACATAGATGAAATTTCTCTTTGAAAGTTGAAATCGTGACTAACATCATTTAACGATTTGCGCATTTTACAAGTGTTTTTAATCTTAGTTTACTAAAATACTCTTTCGACTAATAGAAAAAATAAAGTTTGCTTTTCTATCTCAAATACATTGTTTCATATGAGCTATTAAACAACCCTAAGTGATTACAGTTATTACTGATAACAAGCCCATGGAATTGTGTTACATATGTTATGTATAATCTTTTTTATCACGTATTTCCTAATGCCTATAACATTAAAACATATAGACATAAAGATAAAAAATAGTAGTTCTCATTTAAAAGACACAATTTAATTTAAATATTCCTATTTATATAATTATTCAAAAGCAATCTTTATTCAAGACACCCTCACAATGTCTATCATTGTGTCTGCTTCTATTGCAAAATAATCACCCATTTCATCACAACCAGTAGAATCATGGCATAGTATTAGGACTGCAAACTGAGTACAATTCTGTTTCTCTCTATCCTTTTGGAATTGTGCAGACATATCCTACATTAAAGAACAATTCAAGCTGCATCAAGTAAGAGATGATTGCACTCTATTAACCAGGGGGTTAGCCTGTAATGGTATGTTACGTGTGTTACCATATCAATGTAAGAATAAATGAATTGAAAGTCTTCTTATGGTGTTATTTGTGTTACATTAATAAAGATTACTTTTTTAAAATTGGTAATTGTGACAAATATCCCATAAAAGCATTTCGTGTAATCCTCCTCTTTCACCATCAAAAGACTTATTTTTCTTTGAATGTGTGGCCAGTGCCAGCGTCAAACAAATTGACTCAGCTATAACTTGAATCCCTAGCATTCTTCAAAAGCAGATACAGCATGTCAATGCCATGGGATCAAACACCTGATTAAATATGGGTATAATGTCATTTCACATATATGCATACAATGGAGTATGACTCTGGTATATGTTTCTTCCTGTGAAGTGGCGAGAGCAATCTTACTGCAAATGCCTCTGCATCCGTGCTAGTCAAATGATAACTTTGCTCTGATTTTGAAAAAGCTATGTCTCTATCGTGTACCTCTAAGAATACTTTAAGATTTCTGACATTGGTCAAACCTAAATTTGATAGGCTGCTTTTTTGCATCATTTTCATTGGAACCTTTCCAGTCCTTTGGTGCTTAAGTCCTCAGGTCTTAGATCAATAGTATTTTGCTGCTCCCAAAGAACTTGATAAGTTTTCTTTAGTTACAATGTTGACTCTTGATGGTTTTGGCAGACTGTCTGAAACAATTTCTGTTACACCTTGAAAGTTATCTGGTATATGAGAAAGAGCATAAAGATGGAGATTACCATTAACTATGTTTGATGCTGTTTTTTTGTTGTCAACACATTGAAGCAAGCCTTAGAATAATGTAAAACCTTTGAGTTCTAAGTTTTGCAGTCATATCATTAGCTGTTGCATTCAAAAGAAGGACAGTGGACTATGGGTAGAATAGGATAACCAGTAGTTCTTTATTATGCTCTATGGAAGATTTATACAGAGTAAACAAGTTGATAAGGTTGCCCCATTTAACGATCCATTGAAAACACTGAAATTGAGAACACTTGCCTCTGACTGTGTAATCAAAAAAGATGTCGCGACAATACCCTTGCTCATTTATTATGACGAGTTATATATGTTACATCCTTTAATAAGCGCTCTTATCTTAGAAACTTAGTGAATCATTGAAGTGAAAGGGTCTAATTTGCGCTCTGTTCATCATGCATTCATTGCTTTACCTGCTGTGATACCTCTTGTTCGTTTATCTGAAGGGAAAGAGTTACCACAGTTTCAGCACTTCAGAAGTACTAAGACTTCAAATAAGCTTTTTGAATGCTTGGGGAAAGATAATAAGTGCAGAGACATTATTATATGAAAATATGCATATATGTTGCATGTTTGGAAAGGCTACATTAATAAAAGTTAACCAGCTAATATATGGTTCTTTATCACAGAAATATCAAGGTACATCAGTCCATGTACTCATTGTTTTTAATGGCATAGTTTTCCTCCTTTTAAAGCGCTTGTCTTTCTCCTACTTGCAGAGTATCCCTTTAAACACATACTCAAAGAGCCAACTATTAGGAATTCATTTCAGTTTCCCAATGTTCCAAGCCATGAATGGCAAAATTTGAGAGTTGATAATGGCTCATCAATTTTGAGTGGACTGGTGGTAAAATTGTATAACAGTAAATGATTGAAATATTGTTTGATGATTCTGCTAGTTGCAAGGAGGCGTGTGATAATAATGATTACAACAGAAGCAGACAACGACAAAGATTTAACATGAGTGTTAAATCAACGAAAATTAGTTTGGATCATTTCATTTATTGTATTGTCTTGTACAAATGTAAAACTATCTTTTCTATTTTTGGCTCTATATTTAGCATTATATGCACAGTATTAGAAAATGTGTCCAAAAGGCCATTGATAACATCTGTAACAACAGTCCATGGGCTTGATAATCAGAAATGAATATAATTTCTAGTTTTTTGGCACCAAAGACTTATAAGTACACATTAAGAGTCCTAATCTTAAAGTTAATTACATCTTGCAGATAGATGAGCAAGACAGACTAAGAATATATAAAAAAATACACGCTGCAATCGATGTGTTTTACTTTAACGGTAATAACAAAATGTGCTTTTTGGTAAAACTGGGAGTAGGGCTGTGTATTAGCTCCTATAAGACAATATATTTAAGATAGAAAAGCAAACTTGGTTTTCCTATTCATCAATTGAGTATATGTTTGTAAAATCTAATAAAACAGTTTGAAACCCAAGTCATAGTAGTTGTTTAACTAAACAACGATAGCCACAATTATGGCTTTTAAATTATAATTAGGTTCATGTAACGCACATAACACCACAGTTAGCCGTATTAATGTTAAACAGCTTTCATATGTAGTAAAGCCATCCAGTATGCAGACTATAAAAATGTCAATTAATTAGATAACTTTAATGTCTTCTTTCTGTAGCGCATACATTTAAATTTCTTATTCTTAAATTGATGTAGTAACATATGTAACAAGCTGGTATAAGCTAATGCCCCGACTTACAGAATGCAAACATTTCTTATTAAATGCACCTTGAATGGTTATATAAGATGTAATATGTCTGCAGAATTCCAAAGGGGATTAGAATGGAGCAGGCCCTTACTCAGCTTGATGTCAAAGTACTGTTTGATGATTTTACTTATCACGCTAACATATACTAGGCCAAAAAAGAAACGCCGCGTACAATAATTACAAATATTGTGTGTTAAATGAGAGTGGCAAATTTCATCATCTGTCTATGTTTTGCTATTTTTTCATCCACACTTTTCCCCCATTGATTTATTGAGGTGAGTCAATCAAAACCAGTGTACTGACCGATTTTCCATTTTCCTGTTTTTCACGTGAACACTCAGTCCATTCAGATTTACTTGTGTACTAACTACTGAAATCTCTAGTCGAACATCCCAAACGTCTAAAAACATTTGAAAACTTTGGAATCTAAAAATATACATTGCTAATTTACGGTGATGAAATTAGCACATATGGAACGTGAACGTGCAAAAGGAATGTTAAAAGCTAACGTGACGCCATTGGTAACCGCCAAACAATTTCGGTGCCATGTTATGACGAGTTGACGCCTTAAGAATCGTTTCAAACAAATTGGAACAACGTCACACCGTCCGCATCCAAGGCGTCGACGTGTGTCGACGCGACGTCAAGATCAAGACATCCAGACGTCACATTTGTGCAATCGACTTCATCTGGAGTCAGTCACATCTAGGACATCCCAAGGAGCTCATTATCCAAAAATCAGGGCTCAAACTGTGAGAAATCGTTTCAAGAGATTTGTTTAAGACCCCCACCTCCCAACGTTTGATGGAACTTAACTTTGGTGCAGTATTTACGTCAAATTAAGGAACCCGCGGTAGTACCAACGTCTTTTTGAATTGAGAAACTAGCAAGAGCATTCTCTAGCACCATTTTGTTCTATTTTTTTTTCTAATTACTGCATGCTTTTTAATGAAATACAAAACTAGTACAGTTAGCATTTTTCATACATAGCAGCTTTTCTTTTTTGGCCTAGTATATGTAACACTCTCTGATCTTTAAAACTTGGTGACAACTAGCAGATCTATAAGTCTTTATCATACGAGCCAGCTTAAAATCCCTAAACAATGTATGATATCCAGCAGCTGCTGCGAGTTTATTTCACAATTTAACTCAAACTTTCAAACTGCATTTCCTTTATTTGATATAGTAACGCATATAACAGGCTGTTTCAGACTAACGCCCCAACTAAGAGAGTGCAAACATCCCTCATTCAATGCAGCTTGAGTTGTACTTTAAGAAGGAATATGTCTGCAAAATTCCCTCGAGGAGATTAAAACATTTTAGGCATATCTTACGTAAAGATAATGAGCTTGCCCATTTATTACATCTGGTAACATATGTTACAGCCTCTGATATTGAAAATTTTGCAACATACTTGCGGAGTTATGAGTCTTTTCATATCAGCAAATAGATCCCAAACAATGAAACATATTCATCAAACGCAAATATTTTTTAACTACTTTTACTTTAGTTTTAATGCCAAACTTTTCACCTTAAAACTGGGTAGGGGTAGGGTTGTTTAATTGCTTATTCAAGAAAAAATATTTAAGATAAGGAAACAAACTTTAATTTTTCTATTAGCCGATTGCATAAGCTAGTCTGACATGGTTAAAAACATTTTGCAAAATACACAGTGAGATTGTGAATGTAAATGATGTTAGCCACACTTGCAAATTTTAGTGGGTTATCTGATTTTTGTAACGCATATGACACCTTAGGAAGCCGCAATTTTGTTCAAATACCTGTCATACATAGTTGCGATATCCAGTATGCAGACTAAATGAATAATTTTTAAAAATGAATAGTTTAATGTCTTTAATTTGTAGCCCAAACTTTCAATTTAATTTTTCTTAATTTAATAAAGTAACGTATGTTACAGGCTCTTACAGAGTAACGCCCCAACGCACATAGTGCAAACATTTCTTAAAAGACTTGGCTTTCAATTCTCTACAAGATAGGATATGTCTGTGAAATTCCCTTGGGGAATTTTTAACCATTTCTGACTAGCTTATGCAATTGGCTAACAGAAAAATTTAAGTTTGTTTCCCAAGCTTAAATAATTTTTCTAGAATAAGCAATTAAACAACCCCACCCCTACCCAGTTTTAAGGTGAAATGTTTGGTATTAAAACTAAAGTAAAAGTAGTTAAAAAATATTTGCAGTTGATGAATATGTTTCATTTTTGGGGAATTATTTGCGTATATGAAAAGACTAATAAATCTGTAAGTTTGTTGCAAAAAAAAATTAAATCAGAGGCTGTAACATATGTTACCTGATGTAATAAATGGGCAAGCTCGTTGTCTCTACGTAAGATATGCCTAAAATGTTATAATCTCCTCGAGCGAATTTCGCAGACATATTTGTTCTTATAGCACAACTCAAGCTGCTTCGAAAATGGGATGGTTGCACTCTCTATGTTGGGGCATTAGTCTGAAACAGTATGTTACATGCGTTACTATATCAAATAAAGGGAATGTATTTTGAAAGTTTTAGCTAAAATTGTAAAAAAAACCCTCACAGCTGCTGGATATCTTACATTGTTTAGGGATTTTAAGCTGGCTTGTATGATAAAGACTTATAGATCTGCTAGTTGTCACCAAGTTTTAAAGATCAGAGAGCGTTACATATGTTAGCGTGATCAGTAAAATCATCAATTGAAACAGTATTTTGACATCAAGCTGAGTAAGGGCCTGCTCCATCCGAATCCCCTTTGGAATTCTGCAGACATATTACATCTTATGTAACCATTCAAGGTGCATTTAATAAGAAATGTTTGCACTCTGTAAGTCCGGGCGTTAGCCTGTAACAGCTTCTTACATATGTTACTATAGCAATTTGAAAATAAGAAATTTGAATGCTTGAGGTACAGAAAAAAGACATTAAAATTATCTAATAAAATGACATTATTATAGTCTATATACTGGATGGCTTTACTACATATGGAAGCTGTTTAACATTAATACGTGAACATGAACCTAATTATACTTTAAAAGCTATAATTGTGGTTATCGTCATTTTGTTAAACGACTACTATGACTTAGTTTAAACTGTTTTAATAGATTTTACAAACATATACTCATTTTGATGAATAGGAAAAAACAAGTTTGCTTTTCTATCTTAAATATATTGTCTTATAGGAGCTAATGCTCAGCCCTACTCCCAGTTTTACAGAGAAGCTAATTTTGGAATTACAGTTTTAGTAAAACACATGAAAGAGATTGCAGCGTGTGGATATTTTACATTTCCTTAGTCTGTCTTGCTCATAAATATATATGCAAGATGCCATTAAGTTTAAGATCAGGACACTTAAAGTGTACTCATAATATAAGTCCTTGGTGCCAAAACACTAGAAATTATATTCATTTCTGATAATCAAGCCCATGGACTGTTGTTACAGATGTTATCAATGGCCTTTTGGCAACATTTCCTAATACTGTGCATATAATGCTAAATATAGAGCCAAAAATAGAAAAGATAGTTTGACATTTGTACAAGACAATACAATAAATGAAATGGTCCAAACTAATTCTCATCGATTTAACAGTAAACACTCATGTTAAACGTTTGTCATTGTCTGCTTCTGTGGTAATCATTATTATCACACGCCTCCTTGCAACTGGTAGAATCATCACATAATATTTCAATCATTTACTGTTATACAATTTTACCACCAGTCCACTCAAAATTGATGAGCCATTATCAACTTTCCAATTTTGCTATTCATGGCTTTGAACATTCGGAAACTGATATGAATTCCTAATAGTTGGCTCTTTGAGTATGTGTTTCAAGTGATACTCTGCAATTAGGAAAAAGACTTAAGCTTTACAAGGAGGAAAATTATGCCATTAAAAGCAATGAGTACCTGGACTGATGTAACTTATTATTTCTGTGATAAAGAATCATTTCTTAGCTGGTTAACTCCTATAATGTAGCCTTTCCATACATGCAACAAACATATTTTCATCTTATAATGTCTCTGCACTTATTATCTTTCTCCAAGAATTCAAAAACTTATTTGAAGTCTTAGTACTTCTGAAGTGTTGAAACCGAGGTAACTCTTTCCCTTCAGATAAACACACACGATGTATCACAGCAGGTAAAGCAATGAAATGCAGGATGAACAGAGCGCAAATTAGACCCTTTCAATTCAATGATTCACTAAGTTTTTAAGATAAGAGCACTTATTAAAGGATGTAACATATATAACTCGTCATAATAAATCAGCAAGGGCATTGTTGTGACATCCTTTTTGATTTCACAGTCAGAGGCAAGTGTTTTCAATTTCAGTGTTTTCAATGGATCATGAAATGAGGCACCTTTAAGTTATCAATTTGTTTACTCTGTATAAATCTTCCATAGAGCATAATAAAGAACTACTGGTTACCCATAGTCCACTTTCCTTCTTTTGAATGCAACAGCTAATGATATTGCTGCAAAAACTGAGAAATCATAGGTTTTACATTATTTTAAGGCTTGCTTCAATGTACTGACAACATAAAACAACCGGCTGCAAATATAATTGATGGCAATGTCCGACTTCATACTCTTTCTCTTATACCAGATAACTTCACAGGAAGAGACATATACCAGAGTCATACACTATTGTATGCATATATGTGAATGACATTTAACCCATATTTAATCAGGTGTTTGATCCCATGACACTGACATGCTGTTTCTGCTTTTGAGGAATGCTAAGGATTCAGTTTATAGCTGAGTCAATTTGTTTGACGCTGGCACTGGCCACACATACAAAGAAAATTAAATATTTTGATGACAAAAGAAGAGGATCACACGAAATGCTTATAAGTGATATTTGTCACAATTACCAATTTTAAAAAGTAATTTTAATTAATGTAACACATATAACACCATAGGAAGCCGTATATTTGTTAAAAAAACACTTTCTTATGTATCAAAGGTATTCAGCATGCAAACTACATGAACAATTCAAATAAATAGATAGTTTTTTGTCTTCTTTCTGTTTCTCAGACTTTCCATTCATTTATTCTTAAATTGATATGGTAACTTACGTATCATACCATTACAGGCTAACCCTCTAGTTAATAGAGTGCAAACATCTCTTATTTGATTCTGCTTGAACTGTTCTTTAAGGTAGGATATGTCTGCACAATTCCCAAAGGGGTGGAGAGGAACAGGATTGTACTCAGTTTGCAGTCCTAATTATATGCCATGATTCTACGGGTTGTGATGAAATGGGTGATTATTTTGCCATAGAAGCAGACACAATGATAGACATTGTGAGGGTGACTTGAATAAAGATTGTTTTTGAATAATTATATTTAAAAGGAATATTTATTAAATTGTGTCATTTAAATGAGAACTATTATTTTCTATTTATATGTCTATATATTTTAATATTATAGGCATTAGGAAATATGTGATAAAAATATTATATATAACATATGTAACACAATTCCATGGGCTTTTTATCAGCAATGACTGTAATTATTAAGACTAAGGCACCAGAGGCTAGAGATTAATAGGAAAACATGTGAAAAATAGTATTTTTCTGAAATATCATCTCTTACTTCCAAGACAATTTGCTTGCTCATTCATAATGCCATATAACAAACGTTACATACTTAAATAAGTGCTCTAATCCTGATGTCAAATTTGCAAATGTATGATTCTTTATTGCATTAGCAAGACACAGCCGAAAATGTAAGATATCCACTAGCGTCAAATATTTCATATATTTTTCTTCAATAAAAGATACCAAATTTGGATACTTAAATTTTGGGGTAGGGTTGTTTAATAGCTCATATGAAACAATGTATTTGAGATAGAAAAGCAAACTTTGTTTTTTCTATTAGTCGAATAAGTATTTTAGTAAACTAAGATTAAAAACACTTGTAAAAATGCACAAATCGTCTGTAAAATTAAAGATGTTAGTCACGATTTCAACTTTCAAAGGGAAATTTAATCTATGTAACGAATATAACATCATTGAAAGCTGTAATTTTGTTTAAACTGCTGCTTTAATCTAGCTTAGGCATCCAGCACGCAAACTACATAAGAAGTTTGAATAATTAGATAGTTTAATGTCTTCTTTCAGTAGCTCAAACTTTCATTTTGATTTTTTCCTTAGTTTGTTACAGTAACATATGTAACAGGCTGTCAGAGACTAACGCCCCGGAGCACAGAGTGTAAATATCTCTTAAAAGATGCGGCTTGCAATTTCTTTACGATATGATATGTCTGCAAAATTCCCTAGGGGGGGAGCAGGACCTTTTTAGCTCGAAGTCTAAATGTTAATAACGACTATGGTTCTCGTGAGTCCAGATACCAGCAAATAATGTGTGACCCTCCCCCATCCCCCCACCTCACGAGAAAAGCCTTGTTACAATGTGTGTATAGAAAATTTTAAAATGAGAATGAATACATAATATTTATTTAAACACATAGTCGGGGAACCAAAGTTGCATATCGTGCAAAAACACATATTTTTTGCACCCGAAATGTATACGGCTGGAATTTTGAATACTGATCGTCTAAATAGTGCTTGATATGAAACCACTGTATAGCAATGCGTCGAGAATTGCATTTCAAGGAAAAATGCATTTTTGTATGCAACATAGGTCAAGTTAAGCAACCTTTCATAGCATAGAAATTGTGATGTTTCCCTTATCATTTAGTTAAAGAGTGCGTTTTCGGTCTTCAAAAGAACCGTCTCATTTAATAGGTCTACTTAAGTACCAACAACATATGTTTTGATTGAGAAATAATAAAAAATATTTTCCATTGCGCTCTATTATCTGGAGAATGGGTATGAGAAGCCGTTTGACTGTCCGATAATACAATAATACACTATCAAATGCATTTAAAAGTATGGGCAGTCATAAGTGCACCAAAATATTCTTTCTATGAACATTTTTTTCTTTACAAATACTATGCGGTTACATTTCTGCATCTCAGATGGGGACAGACAGGTTGTTCATTGTGATATGATAATAGGTATACGAGTTTTTTTTTCATCTTTGTTTTATCACTGTTAAACGATATTATTGTTTTCAGTAGATAAAAATTCTCTTGGTCCCTACAATGACCCTCTGTTTCAAAATTGTTGTAAATTTGGAAGATAAACATCTTTTAAACCTTGATAAATTTCATTTATGTTTTAAACTGCTCTTAAGTTGTCCATAGTAACTACGCACCAGCTGGCATGGAATAAATTACTATGTATCAACTTATCATGGTTTCATATTTTTACTTGTCAGCTACCTTTTCTAGATTGCCATAGAAAATAAAACAAATTGTCTTAAATTATTTCCAAAACGTCTGTCTAACTGTATGCAGTGATTAACCGCATTCAATTTTAAATTTATTTATGTAAAAATTATGCAATTCAGACCACTTCAATGGGGGGGGATAAAAGTGAACAAGTAAGCACGATTTTTTTTTACGAGATATGCTTCTAAGCGACATATAAATATTTATCAAATACATTTTTGGCAATAAATGCAGTTTAAATGAGATTTGAAGAAAAGAAATCTACAACTTTAATTTCAAATCGGGTTGCCCTAATCTACATGCTTTAAAAATCAATAAGCAGTATTCTTAGATAACCAACACTGCTTCTGATGTCTACTTTGATGTTGTTTTATTATATAAACTCAATGTTTTTCAATCCCGAACTTTTTTGATAAAAATATATGACATTTTGAAAAAATATATTTTGATATGTTCTTGTTGGGCTTCCGTAGAAAGTTGACTGCTCTTGCGTGATGCAATTCGATCCAGTCTGCTATACAGTGGTTTCAGATACACCATAGAATTACCTTTGCAACCATACAAAATCCAGCTGTATACCTTTCGGGTGCAAGGGTTAGCATTTTTTCTACCTTGGTTCCCCGACTAAAAGTAGCTATCTGCTATATTGTCAAATTGAATACAATGGCAGTTCAACTACAATTATCTATTATACGTGAAGAAAGCTGATTAGAGTAGCCTCTTATCTGCTTCAATTGATGACATAATAGTGATAGCCCTGTTGTTTATGTAAACTTCTTGTCTATGGGTGACCAAATGAAAACTATAAGTGTTTTATAATAAAAGGCATTTATATCCCTACCAAAGTAGCAATCTGCTACATTAAACAGTTGTTTTAAAAGACCCATGAACTCTGTGAACTTACCGTGGCATTGCTACAGTTTCATAACTAATTTACAAGAACACAAATAATCCGGAAATAGACAGAACCTACAATATAATAAAAAGCAGACTCAGTTTTATTGAATCTGCTCATGTGAACTAATGAAAAGCGCATCAACCATCGCGCCTAGAGCATCGGTCCAATTGTTATTCTACTTTCCATCAGAGCACAACATTCCTGAAAGACCAGAATATAGAAAAATATAAACACTGTATTGATGCAAACGAAGATGTTTTACCATCTCCAAGCAGCACAACGACAGCTGCCATAACCTAAACAATCTGGAAAAATGGATCCCTCAGAAATAGAGAGAACCTACAATACAAGAAAACAGCAGACCCTATTTTATTGAGTCTGTTCATGAGAGCTAGTGGAAATAGCAACAACCCCATGCCCCCGCCCCCATCTGATAACCGTATCTTATTTTAAAAGTCAAAGGAGAGTGAATACTACCGACGTCACGCGAATTACAATCTGCTGTCACTTATATTACTATATGATAGAAAGTTGTCACACTGGCTTCAAAGTTATGTACATGCATATGTCCATTTTTTCTGTTTTCAGGTCTTTTACAGTTTGCTGTGATCAAGTTTTTCATGTTTTGTTAACTTTTCAGAAGTATTAAGTATGGTGGGTTTCAAAAGAAATTCACGTGCCTTTGGGTGTAATTTACGTGACGCTAAATAAAAAAGACTATTTTTAAGAGTGTTTGCTTTGAATAACATCTTTTCATCTGAAATGTCGTGTAGGGGTATGGTGATTAACATCTAAGGTTTTCATACAATTTGCAGAATACTGCAGATTGGCAGTTGAAGCAGTTGAAAGAAGACAAGGTTGAAATATCTAATTGTAGAAAAAATAGTGGGTGAGTATGATCAGCAAATGCTACAATCACAAACCACAGACAACTCCGTGGCACCGCGGGGAAGAGCCGCCCAACCACCACGAGACACCAGGAAAACAATTTAAGCAAAGCAACCAGCTCTCTCTTCCCCATCAAGATGATTGCAATACTAGAAAGGACATACAGTAACGTACAACAAAACATAGAACAATTACAGACTCCCACAATGGGAGTAATTACAGACTCCCACAATGTGTAATTATAAAAAGCCTGTAAGTCCAATGATTTCCAAGACTCTCCAGCATATTTCAAACACATAATTAAGCAATCATCTAAATTATTAAAATTCTGATTGCCAATATTCCAACTCCAGACCTACATGCAATATAAAAAAAATTCTGTAGGCTAATCCCTACAGCCTTGTAAACCCTTTCTGCATTTACTTTTTTTAGCAAATCAGAGGTCAAAAACGGAACCGATTCCTAGGTTGAATAACTTTTACAACAAAAGCTGAACATCTCTTCATATGTAAATATCCTTAGATATCAGGGATATTAAAGGGCACAAAATAACCATTACAATTTCCACAATTCGCAATCAAAAGCTTCTCCTGCTCATTTCTCAGACCAAAAACGTTTGCTTAAAATATTTTTTAAACCCGTACTTACTGCTCACTTATATCATTGTACAAATTACCAAGCAATTGCAAATGGCTTGCTATTGCCAAAATTCTCCAATGAAGAAAATAGCCAGTCATCTACAGGTGACTACAATCGCAACATCTTGCAGCAAATATTATCTCATCTTGAGGCAAATATTATCTCTAAACCATGTTTTGCAATGATACCAGTATATTATTAACTACATTTGTGTACACCTTATTCAATTGTGTGTGCTGTTTACTGGTGACCACTGCACATTTGCAAATGACATTAGTAAAATACACTAAATAACCTGTGTAAAAAAATGACTTACGTTACTCATGGACAAACTAAATTCAAACAAGCTTTATAGGACTTCAACTGTCAAATATTATTGTTATTGTAACGTAATTCCCCATGCAAGACTTCCTCGCATTTGCCTTCGAAACGTTGCATACTCAAATGCTCTACCATAACTTGAGGCTTCTGACATCAAACTATTTGCCTGGCCATAATAAATCCTTAAGGGATTTTTTGAAGAGTTCAATTATCATTAATGTTACAATATATACAGTCAGACATAAGTTAAGCATCGCCTCAATAGTTTCCTAGAAAACGAAGGAAGCTTGCCAGTCATGAATATGTTCCTGTTTTATTTATGGAAATAGATAAATGGTGACAATTTACACCAAATTTTGATTCGATTATCACAAAGGTAAACAACCAGACATGGTAAATGCATACTTACTCCTAAAAATGTCCATTCTCTCTAACCCATTATGATATTTTCAAAACGCTTAAAAGTTTAAGTGTCAAATTGTTACAATATGGAAAACAAGTTCTTACTAAAAAATTCAGATTCATATCTCTAAAAGAATACAAATAATGGATGTGTAAAGATAGGCATGTTATATAGTGATAATGCAAAAAAAATGTAAACTCGCGATTAGCTATCTCTGTGATCCTCTATAATTGGCATGAAACCTTGAGTTCGACAGAATGAGTTTGGCACTTGTTTAAAAAATATGTCTAAATTATTTCTGCTTTTATTTGAATTCAAAGTAAGCACTTTGAGTTAAGCTGTGACACTTTTTAAGGGTGCACCAATAAATAGGGGTTGGTGTATACATGACACCGTAGAAATTCAGCAAAATGACCAAATGACATTCTGATATGTTCAACAGACCAAAGGAAGTCTAGGGTTACAAAATATAACAATTTGGTTGTTTTTTTCTGGAGAAATTTGTACACGAAAAACGTCTCTGTAATAATGTTTGGGTGATGTGTAACTTATGTCTGACTGTATACTATCTGTTATAAAATATCAGAAGTTTTATGCATGAATTCTACTCAAACACCTTCAAAATACATATCATATCTGTAAATTGTCTGAGGATATTCGGCAGAACCTCTGACCCCAAAAATATCTGTTTGGACATTTCAATAATATAGGTAACTCAATTAGACTTACACTATGATTACTATTTAGCCAAATGTCATATTTCTAAAACTGTTCGTGGATAACAAAACGTATCATTTTCACTTACATACCTTCAAAATATCCATACTCAAATATTTCAGTGGTAATTATTTTAGGTGTATCATTTAGAAATACGTGCATGCAAATGTACTGCCTAGCTCTTCAGAGTAAACTTATCAGACTTCATCTGTCATTATTATAAGAAATACACTTGTTCTTAACCGTGTCAGTAAATCAGTAAATAATATTATGGGAAAACAACTCACGCACACGCCTTCGAAACGTTAATACTAATATAAATGGGCATAATTTGAAATATATTTCGAGCCATTTAATCTAAAACTACCAATTGAGTAATAATTATTTCTATTTAAATCAGAACTTTATAAGATTTTAACAGTCAAACAATAATGTTCATAGTCCTATTTTTCCAAAGACAATATGTTCTAAAACTATTAGTGAATAACTATGCGACAATTCCAGGTAAGTGCCTCTAAAATATCTATACTTAATAGCCATTTCCAAAAACTACAGACATCGATATTGTCTGCCTGAACATTTTTAAATCAATTCCAATTTGACATAGACTATTATTTATGTTACAAAATACGATTTGTTTAAAACAATCAGTGGATGACAAACCTTTTTTTTTTGAACTACAAACCCATCTTAACTATCATTATATGCCTATAAAATAATCAGACTCAAATATCTTGCCAAATAATGAATTCACACATTTGCCCTCAAAATGTATGTCCATAATTTGAGGCATTTGCATAGACCTTCTGACATATCAATTATCTGATTGAATTATCTGACGAATACATTTTATCTACTTCGTGTAACACACTGTTTCATTTGTGTGTAAAAGTGCAAATAAAAGCATTATTTACTGAGTTAACAACTCTGGCTTTATTATCCAAAGTCTGAAAGAATACTTATCTTATAAAACATCCCAAAGGCGAAATACTCGAGATTCTCCCTGAGTATGTCAGTTCATAACCATCATAGCTTGAGCTGAAGGCTGTATAGAGAACTTTGGCTGTTGTCAGGACCACCAGGGTTTACCTGTTGGATTTTTTTTTATTCTATTATTCCGGTATTCAATTTAGTGTACTCTGAGTCCTTATCTTCGCTTCATCTCCTCTTTATATCTTGATTTATATGTTCTAAGAGATGATACATAATCAGTTAGGGGTCTTTCATGCAAACCAAACATCTATGTGTCTTGATCCGAATCTGAACTAAGGGTCGGGTTGGCGCCGTGAAACCGGTTAAAGCCCTCCAGCAAATTTTTTTTGACTGACCCTTCCAGGGCGATACTTCTTTTGTGGATCATTTGTGTTGTTTATGTCTTGTGTTTGTCATGCTTTTGCGTCTGTTCATACTACCTTGTGGTCACCTGCTGGGAAAAGGCTGACCTCTTGGCTCTTGTTTGTGATGTTTAATTGTGTTTTTGTCACTTCCCCTTTTAGTATCCTGGGTCAGGCGTGTTAATTGATTGTATCGATTCCTGATCGTTGCCGGCTTTCTTACTTTAACGCCGTTGCAACGAAACGAGGTATTGTCTTCTGAGTGACTGACAACTGGCTGAACACATACTGACGGACAGTTCCAAACAGACAATACAGCTGTCGGCAATTGGGCCGCGACGTGACAAAACCTGTCTTCGGGGTTTCCGACAAAGCGAGTTTCAAACCGATCTCCTCAGCTACGGAGACTATCTAGAAAATTGAAATTTCACCTGTAGCAAGTTTACATATGATAATTTCCAAAGAGCGAATTACAAATGCGCTGATCAGACTGCGCGGATGCGCAGGCTGGTCTGCGCCTGTGTTGTTCGCAAACCCCAGAAGACAGGTTTTTCTCGCGACGGGCCCAATTTATATCACTTAACTTTCATCCCTCGGTTGAGTTTGCTGTCCGATATCTGCAGCAACTTTCAAAAATTTAGTGGTTCATTGAAACAGCGCTCTAGCTTGAATGAATCCTTCAGATATACATATAGGCATCAAGACACTGAACTCACGTACAACGTATGCACATTGGATCTATCAAAAAGTGACCTTACCTTACCTAACACATATGTAAAGTTGCTTAAAGACCCGCAAGAGAAAGTCAATTATTGTCTAATTCACGTTTATCAAACGACATAAATCATATCGTCCTCTAGCTGCGTAGCAGTATTTTTTCCAATAGATAGTCGAGGAGACAATGATGTAGGGGAAATTGATGCATAGAAATAGCTATATACAAGGCAACCCGTGTTGCTACTTACTCTCGTTGTTGGTCGCCCTTTTGGCGACCAACAACTCGTTGGTTTGTTGCTATTAAAGCTGCATAGTCTGTAACTTTTGATCTTCTAATTTTAAAAATAATGTTTTTATTTTTCAAGAACACAGTAAAAATACTCAATTTCAGGTAAACATTTTACCATTTTCGTAAATCTTAACAAGTTATCACTATCAGAACAACTGCATTTATGTTAAAATTCAACGGTCTAGAATTATTGGAGGGACGCAAATATTTACCAACAAGAGAAAAATACACCTATTTGATAAGATAATTCACTTTTCCATGCAGTTTTCAGCTGTACTGAACATTTTTATTGTGAAAACATAGCTTAATTCTACTTTTACAAATGATTTAAAAAGAAAATATTTTTTTTTTCGAAAAATGTTCATAGTTACAGAGTATGCAGCTTTAAACTAGTTTAATAAAGTTCGTTTGAAATTATCAATATGTAAGATCCATTCTACAGAAGAGGTTGTGGCGTATTAATTGCCGTATAATTGTTCTGAGAACGAACAATGATTTAATCTTTCAAGTTCAGACAAAGGCCAGTAAAACTATCGCGAAAAATATCTTTATTTGCAATTCAACTAATAATGAAAAAAGATGTAGACACAAACTGTCAAATAACATCAGCAAAGATATCTACAATACCAAATATTTTGTATCTGCTGCTGAATTGTGGGAATTCAACAGAAAGCCACCAAGAGATAGGGTAGTGACTTTCGGATTTGCACTTCAGTTTGCACTGGAAAGTAACGACCCGATCTTATGGCATCCGTCAACAATTTACGGTGTGCTTTTTAAAATCTTTTTTAATGCAGCATGGCTTCATACCACGTTACTGACTATATATATGCGTACCACATTCGTAAGATTATATTCAGAATTCAAACCTTCAATGTGTTATTTAATACACAGATGAAGTAAAATGGTTTCCATTGAACGTGGTTTGTTTTTCTCCGTCGTGTTGATGATGGCCTTCCAACAGGGTGAGTGTCAAGCATTAACTAATAAATAAATAAAGAAAGAAAAAACAAATAATGTTGTCAGAATATCGTCCTCTAACGTGAGGGGGCTACACGACCCACAAAAACGTAAAGACGTATTTCACTACCTAAGAAGTAAAAAATATGCAGATTTATTGTCTTCAAGAAACACATTTTACGGAAAACTTAGAGCCATATATTAGGGCGGAATGGGGTGGTAATAACTCGCATACTTCAAACTCTAAAGGCGTATGCATTCTATTCAACAACAATTTGGAATATAAAATAGTTAATATAAAAAAGATGGTGAAGGAAATTTTATACTATTAGATATGATAATTGAAGATAAAAAACTTACTTTAGTTACCATTTATGGGCCCAATGAGGATCGACCAGATTTTTTCAGAAAAATAGCGGATTCAATCGAGGAAATAGGAAATGATACATGTATCATGGTCGGAGACTTCAATGTAGTACAAGACCAGAATTTAGATACTTTTAACTATCTTCATGTTAATAACCCTAAAGCTAAAGAGTGCATTTTAACAATTAAAGATGAGCTTAATCTAATCGATCCATACAGAGAATTACATGAATTTGAAAAATCTTTCACATGGCGTAGACCCCATCCTTTAAAACAAGCACGTCTTGACTACTTTCTAATTTCAGAAAATTTCATGCCAAGTGTACAAAGTCATAAGATCTTACCTAATTACCGATCAGACCGTTCAACTGTTGTTCTATCTTTCCAAATAAATGATTTTAAAATGGGAAATGGGCTTTAGAAATTTAATAATAGTCTTTTGAGAGATATGGAATATATAAAGGTAGTAAAAGAATGTATACAAAGGGTAAAAGAGCAATATATGTTACCTATATATAACCTTGAACATATTATTGAAAATGAACAAAATTTAGAATTTCAAATATCAGATCAACTATTTTTGGAAACATTGATAATGGAAATAAGGGGGAAAACTATTTCATACTCATCATACAAAAAGAAGCAAAATAATCTCAGAGAACATAATTTAGAAAACATAATAAAACATCTTGAAGGAGAGGAACCCTTAGATCTGGAAAAGATCAATGAAAAAAAGTTAGAATTAGAAAACTTTCGAAAGAAAAGAGTAAAAAGTAAAGAGAAAATTCAAGGTATACTGATTAGAGCCAAAATTAAATGGGCAGAAGAGGGAGAAAAACCAACGCGATATTTTTGCAGCTTAGAGTCTAGAAATTTTGTCAATAAAACAATACCAAAAGTGCAGCAAGAAAATGGCATTGTAATAACATCTCAGGAAGAAATTTTAAAAGAAGTCCAACATTTTTATTCAAACTTATATGCACCACTTAACAGCAAAACAGATATAAATGATCAAGATATTTTGAATAATTTGCAGCATCCAGTTCTGACAGATATTGAATCATCGAGCCTTGAAGGCGAAATAACAGCTGACGAAATTTCTAAAGTACTTCGAAATATGAAAAATAATAAGAGCCCTGGTATCTGATCAGATGGCTTTACAGTTGAATTTTTTAAATTCTTTTTCAAAGATTTTAAACATTTTATTAAACGTTCTATAAATGAAGGATATCATAAAGGCACATTTTCGGTAACACAAAGGCAGGGAATTATCACATGTCTTCCAAAAGGAGATAAACCAAAGCAATTTCTAAAAAACTGGCGTCCCATAACTCTTTTAAATGTTATTTACAAAATTGCTTCGGGGTGTATTGCGCAAAGAATAAAATCTGTTCTTCCAAACCTAATATCATCAGATCAAACAGGTTTTTTTATCTGGCCGATATATTGGTGAGAACACCAGACTTATATTTGATTTAATGAACTACGTTGAAGAGGAAAATATACCTGGACTTTTATTAATTGTTGATTTCGAAAAGGCATTTGACTCCATATCCTGGGAATTTATTGGAAAAGTTCTGGATTTTTTTAAATTTGGACCGTCAATGAAAAAATGGATCTCTGTATTATATAATAATATCTCATCTGCCGTCACCCAGTGTGGATTTCTTTCTGATTTTTTTAATATAGGCAGAGGATGTAGACAAGGTGACCCCCTTCTCCGTATATATTTTTACTGTGTGCTGAAGTGCTATCTTTGATGCTTAAACAAAATAAGGATATTAAGGGAGTTAAAATTGGTGATGTCGAGCATCTTTTATCACAATTCGCGGATGACACGACAATTATATTGGACGGTTCTGAACAATCACTGGCAGCAGCTATAAAAACCTTAGACTCATTTGCTAAATTGTCTAACCTCAAAGTGAATAGTTCGAAAACAAGAGCCATATGGATAGGTTGTAAAAAATTTAGTGGGGAAACTTTTAATCATAGACTTAAACTAAACTGGAACCAAACCAACGTTGATATGTTAGGAATAAAGTTTTCGTGTAATTTAGACACAATGGTAAAAATCAATTATAAAGATAAAATAGAGCAAATAGAAAAAGAACTTAAAATATGGTCTAAGAGGAAACTTACACCCTTTGGAAGAATAACAGTCCTAAAAACTATTATTATATCTAAATTAAATCACTTATTTATAGCACTGCCAAATCCAACTGAAGAAATCATAAATAATTTACAAAAAAACTTTTTCCACTTTATTTGGCAGTCAGGAACAGATAGAATAAAACGTGACATACTAATGCAAGAATATGATAGAGGAGGCCTAAAAATGATAAACTTAAAAAATTATATATGTGCGTTGAAATCAACATGGATTCGCCGTTTATTAGCTAATGATTCAAAGTATGTATCCGTTTTCGAATCAAAATATACTAAAATTAAGGATTTAATAAATAGAGGACTGGAATTTACAAAAGGGCTCATAAGAAACAAGAACAACATATTTTGGAACGATGTTCTAGAAACCTGGATTCATATTTGCAACAAACAAAACCAAACTAAACCAGATGAAATAGGATCAACAAATATTTGGAACAATAAAGATATAACAATAGCACATAATTCGTTTTTCTACAGAAGATGGTACGAAAAAAGCATATATTTCATCAAAGACCTACTAAACGAAGATGGAACTATGATGAGCTTAAATCAGTTCTCAAATAGATATAACTTGCAAATAGATTTTATGCAGCATTTTAGTGTCAGAACCGCGGTTTTAAATTATATTAGGAAAAAGGAAATTAATATTGGTCCAGTCTCACTAGCTAATAACAACATACCATTCAACGTCAAAACTATACTAAAGAGCAATAAAGGCTGTAGAGATATGTATAAGATTTTAAATGAAAAAGAAATAATACCCAAAAGTCAGATTAAATGGAATGGTATATTCGAGACTGAAAATCTAGATTGGTGCCAAATCTATAAAATTCCAGCTAAAAGCTGCGGAAATACGAAACTACACTGGTTTCAATATAGACTACTTCACAGAATTTTAGCTACCAATGATTTACTGCTGAAATGTGGCATTACCCAAGACAGTTAATGCACATTTTGCAAAAGAGTCCCCGAAAAAATTGAACATTTATTCTGGTACTGTAATGTAGTAATGGAATTTTGGGAAAATATCGAAAATTGGATCTACGAAAAAAATCAATACTTGGTAAACATTGATAAGAAACGTGCACTTTTCGGTATATGTAATCAAAGTGAATTTAGTAAACCTATTAACTATATTCTAATTTTAACAAGATTTTATATTTACAAATGTCGTATAAACAACAAAGGTTTGAATATTGCTGAATGGGTCAAAGAACTTAAGTTTTTCATACATATTGAAAAGAAAATAGCTATTAAAGAAGATCAGTTTCCAAAATTTACAAAATATTGGCAGAAATGGTTACAAATCTTTGAAAACAATTAGGACTTTCATTGCAAGGAGGTACCAAAACTAGTATTTGCGGCTATTCATAGGAGTGGTATGCCCATTATAAGGGACAAAATCAGAGCAGTTTAGATCCAAACGAGATGTCCATGATTGTGATGTCTGGTCAGGGTCTCCACTAATCGCTAATATAGAATTTTATTCAAATTCGAATAAAAATGCTACCAGGTGTTTCCTAAATTCCGGAATGGATTCAATCGGTTCAATCGGTCTTGGCTAAAATAGGTATATTACCCTCTAAAGGTTAGACTGTATCATAAGTATAGATATTCTCATTATGCTCGTTATATTATAATATCAATTAATAACGGCGATTCAAGTATGTAACTTCATTTTTCTGCACAAATTGGAGGGGGGCACCGTGTACATCAATCATTTAAATAATGTATTCTATACACCCACAACCATACATATTTACAGTCCATAAAACAGATCCCCACACCGAGGACAGATTATATTTTCATACCTTACTCCTTGTGATTTTTTCAAGGTACTATGCTGAGACATGAAACGACAAAATCTTCTATTTGAAATATATTAATCCACCAGCAGAATCTATAATCCCTCACAGAAGTACAATACGATATACCAATGCTAACACGTATTTTAAACATGTACATGATACGGTAAGCCATGTCACTGGAGGGCCTTTTTCATATTCGAGCGAAATGCGGAGCAGTAGGAGCATTCCCAATCTGGTCAGTTTGGTAATATTGCTCTGCACAGATAAGGTAGGGGCTGTGAGTAGTAATGGATGTCACTCTGGACCCAAAATTTTTAAGCCTGAAAAGAACTTAGAATTTTTCAGGCTAAAATTTTGGGTCCAGAGATGACTATCCTGGTAGGCTTGAGTGACTAGCTGTGAACAACTTAGTTTATTTTTGGGATTATTCTAGCTGGGGCCTATGATTATGATAGTTTCCTGGGCTATTGAGAAATAACTTAGTTTATTTTTGGGATTATTCTAGCTGGGGGCTGTGATTGTGATAGTTTCTTGGGCTATTGGGGAATAACTTAGTTTATTTTTGAGGTCTCTTCTGGTTGGGCCTATGATTGTGATAGTTTCTTGGGCTATTGAGAATAACTTAGTTTATTTTTGAGGTCTATTCTGGTTGGGCCTATAATTGTGATAGTTTCTTGGGCTATTGAGAATAACTTAGTTTATTTTTGAGGTCTTTTCTGGTCAGGTCTATGATTATGATAGTTTTCTGGGCAAATGAAAAATAACTTAGTTTATTTTTGAGGATTATTCTGGCTGGGCCTATAATTGTGATAGTTTCCTGGGCTTTTTGGGAATAACTTAGTTTATTTGAGGTCTATTCTGGTCTATGATTGTGATTATGATAAGCTCCTGGTCATATCCACTGGTTGGGTTGTGATTATAATAGTTTCCTGTGCTATTGGGAAATAACTTAGTCATTTTTGAGGGGAATAAAGGTCCTGCTGTGGTGATATATAAAATAACTTAGTTAAATTCAGCTTTGAAGATAACTTAGTCATTTTAGGGGGTATAGAGTATGGATGAATGTGTCCATATCGCTTGAGATGTGGATACAATATGGACCTTCACATGTACAATGTGGATGCAATGTGGATGTAATGTGGAGCAGTGTGGATGTATTGTGGAGCAATGTGGATTCCCACATTTCAAATGTGAATAAATGCAGATATATTGTGGGTCAGAATAATGGAGATTTATGTTCATTCTTGGATAAATACGAATTATATGTGGACCGCCACACTTAAAATGTGGATCCACCACACCTCCACATCTTGACAATGTGGATCCACCACATCTCCACATCTCCACAATGTGGAGTTTCCACACCTACACATTTAACAATTTGACTTGTACCCTCTCTCCAATTAATCTCTGGTAGGCTTGAGCAATGGGCTTTTGGGGAATAACTTAGTTTATTTTTGAGGTCTCTTCTGGTTGGGCCTATGATTGTGATAGTTTCGTGGGCTTTTGAGAATAACTTAGTTTATTTTTGAGGTCTATTCTGGTTGGGCCTATAATTGTGATAGTTTCTTGGGCTATTGAGATCCACCACACCTCCACATCTTGACAATGTGGATCCACCACATCTCCACATCTCCACAATGTGGAGTTTCCACACCTACACATTTGACAATTTGACTTGTACCCTCTCTCCAATTAATCTCTGGTAGGCTTGAGCATTGAGCTGTGAATAACTTTTTGGGCCATTCTGGCTGGTGTATGAATGTGATAATTTCCAGCTTTGAAAATAACTTAGTCAAATTCAGCTTTGAAAATCACTTAGTCATTTTAGATGGGTATAGAGTGTCATATATGTGTGTGTAATAGTCAAGGCTTCTGAGTTCTATGCGTCTTTAGAGTCTCTTGGTCAATCAAGACCTCAACTCCTAGAGGCATCACTCTGTAGCGTTAACTAGTGTATAGCTAGCCGCCTCAAGCTTACAACTACTTATTTTTTAATGAAAGAACAACAAAGACTGGTGAACATTTCTATAACTTTATTGCCCCGCTAACTATAACTGATTACAATGACAGAGGATTAGGGCCGTCCCTCCATTCATTGTTTACAATGAGAGAAATTAAAGAATATATGACATCGTACAAAATAGAATTCAATTAGAATGTTTTAAGCATCGATCCAGGGCCTTTTTGGAAGTTGACTTTGAGTATGTCTTGGTCCAAAGTTGTTCTGTTGCAGCTGACTTGGTGCATATTTTGATCCTGAACTCTGTTGTAATGAATCTGATTCATCATCTTCACCTAAGGAATAGGTTGGTGGGTCAAATTCTTCAAGTTTTCCATCCAAGAGGTATCTTCGTTTTTTAATAGCATATTTCAAAGCGTCATCCTCATCAAAGTCATCTTCATCTCGTAGTCGTTTTGCTGTATCTGTTATCTTCTTGTGCAAGGGATCTTTCTTCATTGCCTTGGATAATTTAAGGAAGGCCTTGTATTGACCAATGGCTTCTGCTCTGTATCTTGGTTCCAGTTTATCGAAAGTCACCTACTCTGCCTCTTCTGTGTCAATGTCTGGATTTTTCTCTATTATATGTTGTACACCTTCATTGAATGTGTCTTGTAGGATACTATGAGCTCCATCAACAAAAAATGTCCAAGGATCAAACTTGCTCTTTTTTCTAGAATAATGTTGGTCTTCATCATCTTCATCAGTATAATCTGTATCACTATCGTCATGAATACCATAATCTTTGTCTGTATATTTCTCAAAGATGTCTTCCTTTTGATGACTTCTGGAAGTCTCTGCATCAGATTCTTCAGACATAGTAGATTCTTCATTTTCTGACATTGTTTCTGACTCCATATCTTCACTGCAGATACCACTTGTCAGATGTCGTCTCAAACTATCTGATCTTGCATACTGTCGTTCACACTTTGGACACTGATGTTGACCCATTGAAATCGTTTTGGTAAATGAATAGTTTCTCCTTAATTGTATCCTTTTATACTTGTAGTGACATACAAATCCACAGATTTGTCAATATTTCTCACAAAAATATGACATTTTCTACTCTGTCATATCATTTGCATGTACTTCTTTTGCTGCAACACTTGAGAGAGGTCTGCATTTTCTTGTTTTGCTGCTCTCTTTTGCAGAAGAAAAATTCTTTCTTTTATCACATCTTTGTTCTGTTATATTTCTTCCCTTCATATATTTATTCTCTAATGGCCCTCTTTCTAGTTGGCTTCCTATCAGCTTACGAAGTTCTCTATGGCACATTCTACAGTACTTTGGTGGTCTTCCTTGCTTGCGTTTACTATCCAACGCTATACTCAGCCTTTTCATCAGATATCGAATTTGTCCATAGCTCATTTGATATTTAGTTGATTTTTTAGAAGCAGGTTTTATCATATCATCATTGCAGCTTGTATTTTTCTGTCTTGCTGAGAGATCCATTCTTCTTCTTTTAGTGTTCGTAGAACAATAAGACATGTCAACCAGAGCCATCATATTTATACTGATAGCAAAATTGATCAACTTTTTATACGTTTGAAGTGTAATTTTACTAAAGTTTTCCCACCAACAAAAGGGACAGACCTGCCAATTTCATCTTTGATATCAATATGAACCTGATCAATATAAGATTTTGCCAAAGGTACATAATGTAAATTCACAAATTCTTGATGCGATTGAGTGCTAGATTTGGACTGTTTATAAGAAACAATTCTAAGTATAGGAGCTGTTATATTTCCAACGTAAGTGTAATCTGCAACATCAGAATAAACAAACATCTGATGGTGGGTCATGTTCAAATCAACAGCATATGTAAAAGCCTGGTTATCATTCCCAATCAGTTTATTTGAAAGATCAGGATTCAATCCAAGTATTTCGCCAAGAGACTTTGAAAATCTTATTTGAACTCTATTTGGATTTTCAACATGTAAGTTTACACGATTACCTGATTTCTTATAACTTAATGAGATCATACTGTGGATTTGACGTAGAATAGCTCCACATTTTTCTTCAATTGCAATCTGAATTTGCTCTACTAAGTGCTGAGGTGAATTATAGTTTCCTGCTGGGATAAACAATTTTATTTCAGGACAACTTCCATCTTTCATGCATACAGTATTCATTTTACTTTTCCCCAGTCTTTCCAAAACATTCTCATCGTAGAAGTGAACATAAAAATAATTGCTGTTATGTGAAATGTTATAAACTTCTGAAGGAGTCATAATTTCTACCAACGCTACAACCCATTGTTCTTTCTGGACTTGAATAGGATGATTTAGCTTTGTGGTAAATGAGAACTGTTTATTTTTAGGGAAAATATCCATAGAACTATCACTCAGTAAGCTCAGATAAAATTCGTCCATGATCGCATATGTGAAACAACCAACACACTTGATAGAAATATAATGACAATTAGACCTTGCTTAACGTCATATATATATATTGGCTACTCTCATATTAATCATATGAAGATAGAATATAAAGAATCTGTGGGAAAAAACCCAAATTTTCTGAAATCAACAGTTGAAATTTCACAAAAGTGTAATCACTATTTGATTTTTTCATCCAATCGAATATTTTCCATAAGTTCAGAAAAAAACCTCAGTCAAAATTACTAGTTCTCAAATTATTTTGATATGCAGAACTACTAGAATTTTTTCATCTGATCAAATATTTTCCATTAACCAAACTACTGAAATTTTCACAATGTTGCAGGCGAGACTTCATGTTTTGCTAGATCTAAAGTGGCAGGCGAGACTACAATTTTTTGCTAGGCCTAAAGTGCAGGCGAGACTACATTTTTTTGAAAAAATAAGCAAGAAGTATCAGGCACTGTATGAACAGCACCATTACTCCCCCAGTACTATCCTAACCTCGGAATCCCTGGCGATTGAAACTGTCTCAAATACAAGTCAAATTCCTGCATGTCTCTATGGACCAGAGAATTTGAGGCGGAGCCACTCCAACCAGAAGGTTGGCGCCCTTAAACAGCCGAGGCTGCTCTACCTTTTTAAATGCATATTCAACAGTTTCTGAAGCACAAAGCTTCTCTACGGGCCTCGGCGGATATATAGAGTACCAGTGGTCAGTTATTTTTTGTTCAACATATATCTCTACTGACTTAATAAGCAAATATTTGCGATTCATATATAAAGTAATCATAAAACAAGATGAGTTTGAAATGGTGTCTCAATGTTACTCTATCCCATAATAGTTATCATGTCTTATAGTATGTAAAATCAATAACTTGAATATAAGAGCTATCTTTTGGTAAAAATTTGAAGTAAATCGGATAAAAAATAACCGAGCTATTATAAATTTCGCATGTTTTTTACCGTGAAATTTTTTATTCAAGGGAGATAATTTATTGGCATGAAAAAAGCAAGAACGGGATTTCTAAAAAGTAAAAAATCATATTTTCGCAATAACTTGAGTTTGCCTGGACCGATTTTCAAAATTTCTTCACCCTATAAAAGCTGAAAACAATAGCTATCTTATCACATTAGTCCTATTTCATCTGCAGGTATCACAAAGAGAGCAAATCAGTCATGGCATATCAACTACCGACAGAAATACAACACATGATTTGGACTTATTCGATGTACAATTCAGCTAAAGGGTTGGAATTTAGGAAACACATTCAAGAAGGATGGTTTAAACTTAGGTTGAGACGTTTGTCAAATGCTTTAGAGACTAAATCTCAGGACATCTATCACCAAGAACTAGGCCAACTACTTCTAAGCATGGACGAATTACTAAGTCTTCCTGGCGAGATGCGCTTAAGATTTCATACGGAGAAGCTCAAGATACATTACTCTAAATTTCACAGTATTGATAAAGCTCGTGTTTGGGTTGTAAGAATGAAGAATTTGACACTGGATAAACTTTACTCTATTCGTACTCGTGACACAGAGATCAAGTATTTTTTGAATGGAATTATCTATGACAGTAATAAATTGTATGGATGTTTGTACTTAAAGGAAGAAACTCCTAAGCATCAAGTCCAATGGTTATTGTCTGCATGGAATACTCAAGATGTATCTTTATCTGTGGCATCTTTAACAACTGCAGGGATTAATCACTTTATAACCAGTGAACTGATTAGGTATATAAACAGACCAGATTCATATAACGTTGCCATTGGACATTATACTCCAAGACAGATAGAACCACAAATTATTTTGAAGTTTCCAAGTCGTGAATCTGATTATCTGCTGAATAACTGAATATGTATACAATCACCAAAAGTCTACCCGTGTGCTTAGATCAAATTTTACATTTTGATGTCTACAAAATAACTTTGGACCACATCTTATCATTAGAACCATCCAATGCAGAGTTTTTGAAAACGAGAGCAGGAATCAAGAACTGGTTAAACCGATTTGAGACATTTGATACATTCAGATTTTGGACTAAACGTAATGCTAGAGAGCTGTTGAGAATCATTGATGACCCTCCTATCAACTATATCGATTGGGTAACTTATGTGGCAAACAGCCAAAGTGTGATTTCTCACATCGAAGCAGTATTGAAAGAAATTCAACAAGCCTCAGAAGAAGAAGATATGGATTATGAAGATCTCATTTCAAACATAGATAGCTTGATCACGATATAAAAAGAATGATCAAGTCATTTTGATCATCATATCTGAGTTCAACATCATGGAAGAAGCAAGAGAGAAGAAATATTTGGAAATTCCACTAGATCCTGTACAGAGATGGTTGCAGAGAACTCAGATAAAATTGATCCCTAGTGATGAATACAAGTGATCTAAGTGACTCAGTAGACATATTCATTAAATATTTTAGACACATAATAAATCTAGGAGTTCTATTGTAAACAATGAACAGAGGGACGGCCCTAATCCTCTGTCATTGTAATCAGTTATAGTTAGCGGGGCAATAAAGTTATAGAAATGTTCACCAGTCTTTGTTGTTCTTTCATTAAAAAATAAGTAGTTGTAAGCTTGAGGCGGCTAGCTATACAGTAGTTAACGCTACAGAGTGATGCCTCTAGGAGTTGAGGTCTTGATTGACCAAGAGACTCTAAAGACGCATAGAACTCAGAAGCCTTGACTATTACACACACATATATGACACTCTATACCCATCTAAAATGACTAAGTGATTTTCAAAGCTGAATTTGACTAAGTTATTTTCAAAGCTGGAAATTATCACATTCATACACCAGCCAGAATGGCCCAAAAAGTTATTCACAGCTCAATGCTCAAGCCTACCAGAGATTAATTGGAGAGAGGGTACAAGTCAAATTGTCAAATGTGTAGGTGTGGAAACTCCACATTGTGGAGATGTGGAGATGTGGTGGATCCACATTGTCAAGATGTGGAGGTGTGGTGGATCCACATTTTAAGTGTGGCGGTCCACATATAATTCGTATTTATCCAAGAATGAACATAAATCTCCATTATTCTGACCCACAATATATCTGCATTTATTCACATTTGAAATTCGGGAATCCACATTGCTCCACAATACATCCACATTGCTCCACATAACATCCACATTGCATCCACATTGTACATGTGAAGGTCCATATTGTATCCACATCTCAAGCGATATGGACACATTCATCCATACTCTATACCCCCTAAAATGACTAAGTTATCTTCAAAGCTGAATTTAACTAAGTTATTTTATATATCACCACAGCAGGACCTTTATTCCCCTCAAAAATGACTAAGTTATTTCCCAATAGCCCAGGAAACTATTATAATCACAACCCAACCAGTGGATATGACCAGGAGCTTATCATAATCACAATCATAGACCAGAATAGACCTCAAATAAACTAAGTTATTTCCCAACAGCCCATGAAACTATCATAATCACAACCCAACCAGTGGATATGACCAGGAGCTTATCATAATCACAATTATAGACCAGAATAGCTCACAAATAAACTAAGTTATTTCCCATTAGCCCAGGAAACTATTATAATCACAACCCAACCAGTGGATATGACCAGGAGCTTATCATAATTATAGGCCCAACCAGAAGAGAGCTCAAAAATAAACTAAGTTATTCTCAATAGCCCAAGAAACTATCACAATTATAGGCCCAACCAGAATAGACCTCAAAAATAAACTAAGTTATTCTCAATAGCCCACGAAACTATCACAATCATAGGCCCAACCAGAAGAGACCTCAAAAATAAACTAAGTTATTCCCCAAAAGCCCATTGCTCAAGCCTACCAGAGATTAATTGGAGAGAGGGTACAAGCCAATTGTTAAATGTGTAGGTGTGGAAACTCCACATTGTGGAGTTGTGGAGATGTGGTGGATCCACATTGTTAAGATGTGGAGGTGTGGTGGATCCACATTTTAAGTGTGGCGGTCCACATATAATTCGTATTTATCCAAGAATGAACATAAATCTCCATTATTCTGACCCACAATATATCTGCATTTATTCACATTTGAAATGTGGGAATCCACATTGCTCCACAATACATCCACATTGCTCCACATTACATCCACATTGCATCCACATTGTACATGTGAAGGTCCATATTGTATCCACATCTCAAGCGATATGGACACATTCATCCATACTCTCTACCCCCTAAAATGACTAAGTTATCTTCAAAGCTGAATTTAACTAAGTTATTTTATATATCACCACAGCAGGACCTTTATTCCCCTCAAAAATGACTAAGTTATTTCCCAATAGCACAGGAAACTATTATAATCACAACCCAACCAGTGGATATGACCAGGAGCTTATCATAATCACAATCATAGACCAGAATAGACCTCAAATAAACTAAGTTATTCCCAAAAAGCCCAGGAAACTATCACAATTATAGGCCCAGCCAGAATAATCCTCAAAAATAAACTAAGTTATTTCTCATTAGCCCAGAAAACTATCATAATCATAGACCTGACCAGAAAAGACCTCAAAAATAAACTAAGTTATTCTCAATAGCCCAAGAAACTATCACAATTATAGGCCCAACCAGAATAGACCTCAAAAATAAACTAAGTTATTCTCAATAGCCCACGAAACTATCACAATCATAGGCCCAACCAGAAGAGACCTCAAAAATAAACTAAGTTATTCCCCAATAGCCCAAGAAACTATCACAATCACAGCCCCCAGCTAGAATAATCCCAAAAATAAACTAAGTTATTTCTCAATAGCCCAGGAAACTATCATAATCATAGGCCCCAGCTAGAATAATCCCAAAAATAAACTAAGTTGTTCACAGCTAGTCACTCAAGCCTACCAGGATAGTCATCTCTGGACCCAAAATTTTAGCCTGAAAAATTCTAAGTTCTTTTCAGGCTTAAAAATTTTGGGTCCAGAGTGACATCCATTACTACTGCTGTGCCAAGTTTATATTCAGGGGTATAGCTCTTTAATTTGGTTAAACGTATGGAAATTAGAATTCTCTTTGGCTAACAGAAAGGTGGGTCATCTAGTGACAGGGCTTGGTAATCATATTTATTCACCATGTTTGAGTGCACAGTACAGTAGCTTTCCAAAAGGCGGACAAAACTGGCAATACCGGCAGCGCCAGTTTAGTTCTTTGTATAGCACCACGACGCTGTGCACACGCTGCTTTTGGCTTTGTATGCTGTGTAGACTAAATCTGTTTTTTTCCACTGCCTTTTCAATTGAAAAGTAGGAAACCTCAAACATGTACAGAGAACTTTTAGTGATACAGATGATTTTGTAAAAGCTATAAATTTAGTATGTCTGTTCGAGAGATTATCCGCAACGCTAAGAGAGTTCATTCAGGTAAGCTCGGGTAGGCACATATCTGGTTGGCTTACACAAATTGTATCTTTAGTTTAACTCTTGATGCAGTTTTAATAGATGACACATTTTGTCTTTCTTTATTTAGAATATAAAATTATATGCCAAGGGCAGCCCATGGTCAAATATTTACCAGATGGACTCTTTTTTAGCGTTGCGACTCATATTTCGTATTTTTTATATGTAATAGCATAGACGTTGAATCGAAATGATACCATATTACATGCATGTACTATTTGTCCTGTGATACTGTTGAGAACATGTCAGTAGAGAAATAAAAATAAATTAAAAAAAATAAATAAATAAATAAATAAATAAATAAAGAAATCCTTTGGATCAGTATCAGTGAACATTAGTTATTTTACTTTTCTAATGTGCATTTATTATCTAGCACTGCTGGTTATTTCGGTCCTTAAAAAATCTGTTCTAATGAACAGGTTTAGCGTCAGTGACATTAATACAACAAAAACAAATAAAAATGCTAAAACTATAAAGTCAATATGACGCGGATATGGCATGGTCCCCAATCACATTCAGGTTAACTTAAAGTCAGACGTCTATCGCGATACATTTTGCGACATATTTCCCTAATTTAAGAAAAAAAGTATATTTTATGACAAAAAATGCGTTTGTTGGTTGGGACCCTTCACCACTTGTTTGTCACTCAATCGTCGTTAAAAAGTCGCGATCCTGTGCTAACGTGTGAAACTACTTTAGTGTAAAGTCAGTAAACTTCGGACATCAGGTAAATCCGGACATACATTTGCAAAAGTGGAAATCCAGATCGCCTCATAAGGATTTTTACTGTTTGTTTAGTTTATTTATTGATTTATTTCAATAATTAGAATATAAAACAAACAAGGTCGCTGTCCGAATTTATTTTATGTCTGAAGTTTTAGCCTGACTTTACCCTATAAAGCAAGCCCCAGGTTCCGCGGCCGCTGTTCATTCTGAGGCGGTGATTTTGTTATTTGTTTGTTTGATTTGATTCTTTACGTCCTATCAACAATCTTTCAGTTAAACAGGGATGGGTCTTTCTGGGTTGAACAAGTACTAAGCTAGGATAAATGTGTCTTGCTCAAGGACTACAACGCAGTGACGCCGGTGAGGCTCGAACCTGTGGCCCTTTGGTCTCGAGTCAAGCACTCTACCACTGAGCCACTGCGCTCCCGTTTTTTTTGTGATTTTGTTAATTTAAGGTACTTTTTGCCACCATTGTATAGGGGTGTTCTAGCTAGGTCTTTGTCTTGTGCTGAAGTTATTTAATTCCTTTGAGCCGCGACATGTGATTTCCAACAATGTGGCGTTTCGACAAGTGTAGATTTAGACGAGCCTGTGCAGCCTGCTTTTAAGCTTTAACATTCCAAATGATGTTCAGTCAGTAATATCATAGACTATTCACCCTCTTAACCCTTTTTGCAAACAGAGCACACCAAGATAAGATAAGACAGCTCTTGTAAGAGCTACCTGATCAGGGTCTACTCTGTTTGCTTATGATAACTAGTGCACCTGACAAGTACTTTCGTTGTTCTATGTTCAATCTTGAATGCTTATTTATATACTTATTCATTGTGGGTGGAGCTTAGCATGGATATTCATAAAGGAAAGGGTTAAGTAAGAAACCGAGACCAAATGTAATTTAAAAAAAACACACGAAACAACAACATAAGCAGTCAGATGATTTATTTTCATTCCAGTTACTGGGCAATGGGGTTTTTGGTCGGAATGGAGTGCCTGGTCGGAGTGCAACGAAACCTGCAACACTGGAGTCCAAATGAGAAGCATGATGAGAGAGTGTCAAGGTGAACCTGATTCGTGTGTTGGCGATTCTGAGTATACGGAAACAAGAGAATGTAATGAACAAGCATGTCAAGGTAAGAGAATATAGATTATCTTAAGGAGAGCGCATGTTTTGTTGAATATATTTTTATTAAATGACGTCGCGTCCGCCATGCAATAAAATCGATTAACCACTAGTGGTTTACAGATTTAGTAAGGTCATGTAACTACGTAAATTATGACGCTGCCTGAAAGATGGCAAAACCCTGACGATTTCACGGCAAAACATGTGATCTTCAAATTATTTCAGCGTTATTTGATTAACAAAATATAGCATTCGTGCTCCTGTATTATCTAATTTATCATCTCGTTACGAAAAAGAGCCTCGCATTTTATCTGTTTCCCTCAACTCGTTTAAAGGTTCGATAAAACAGGAGCACTCATGCTAGATGCTCTATTCAGAGTTGGCAAAAATAAATAAATTGCCCGGCAGAGGGTCAAGACTGTGTTATGTCTTTGAGAAAGACTCTTTATCTCGCTTAGAACTTACATCGTACCATGCTGATATGACTAAAATATTGTTGACAGGGAAGTAAAGCATCAAAAGCCAAGAAACAAAATAATATGAAGTTAGGCGCTACATAAACCGTGCAAATCAATCAAACAGATCCATTCAGCGGATCACGTGTGGTACTTGATTCATTCAAAAATGAGCCAGTGCATGAGATGTCCAACAATTTGACATTTTGACATGTGTAGACTCAGACGAGCCTGTGCAGCCTCCTTTTAAGCTTAGAAACTCCAAATGGTGTTCAGTCAGTAGCTTAACAATCATAGAATACTCAAGCGACTAGCAAAGGCTCTGATCAGACTGCGCGTATGCGCAGGCTGATCTGAGGCTTTGCTGGTCGCACATACCACATTGTTGGAAATCTCATGCACTGGCTCATTAATAGTAAGTGAGTATGATCAGGAAATACCATACTCACAAACTGCAGACAGACCCGTGGCATCGTGAGGAAGAGCCACACAACAATCACGAGATACCAGGAAGACAAAGAAAGCAAATCGGCCAGCTCTCTCTACCCCATTGAGATGATTGGACTGGACCCGCAGGAGATGGCGAAACACAAGAACGACCACCAGTATCAGCGACATGCTTGATGAGCTTGAAGGACAATGGTCAATTTCTTGTGGCCCTTAGGGATGGACCCCTTTTTCTTCTATTTCTGAGACTGACACAAGATTTATTGCCGTACTGTGTCAGTTGCAAATAAGAGAGCTTGACCCCTGCTCACATTTCGAAAGTCACACTCAACAGGAACAGGGCATCAGACAGTGCCCAACATTGTAGATACCAGACATAAAAAGGTGTTATGAAGATTGTGTTTTACCCTGCACTATATTCCAAGTCGGAACAGTCTTTTTCTTTCAGTAATCAATGCCAAATCTTGAAGACTACAGAAGAGTTTAGGGTCTCCTCATTCAGACAGAAACACAGCCAAAATATTGTTGTCCACTTTCAAAGCACTACCTGGCATAATGGTCGAAATTGGATTGAACCAGCAGATATGGTGCTTCCTCTTCCTTATTTCAATAAATGATATACTAGATACGTGTGGTCTTCTGTTTGTCTTTTCTAAAAAATTATCCTGTCGTATAATGCAAGAAAAAGTGAGTATTACCAGAAAATGCAACATTTTCACACTATATACAGGCCAACCCATATGGCACCGTGAGGGTGTGACAAAGAATGACAACAATAACATGACATACCTTTTTCCCCTGTTTAAGTGCAGAACCGGTGAATCCAGCACTCTCGCACTGTGACTAAAACTATGTACATGGCGAGTGGTCCAAGACTGGTTAAAAGCAGGATAAAAACAGGATTAAACACCTTGGAGACTAGAGCAGAGTAGCTGCTGAAATCCCTGCCTAAAAGGCCTCTAGGGATTCAACATTTGTCAGCTTTTCTGGCAGCTGGTTCCACAGTCTATTACTTGATAGAAAGAAGGAATCTTTGTATGTATTGGTCCTGCAGTATGGGATTCTGTACTTGTACTGGTGGCCTCTTGTAGCAGCACCCAACAGTTGTAGGTGTGGAAAGGCTTGTATAGCCACCATGGCATGCACAATACTGAACATCATTATGGCCTTGGCTTGCTGTCTTCTGTGTTGGAGAGTTTCCAATGAAATGCTCTCAGTCATGGCAGTGGCACTGTTGGTGTAGTAATAGTCTCCTGTCACAAATCTAGCCGCTCTCAGTTGGACAGCTTCTATCCTCTTGATCTTTCCTGTTGTGTGTGGATACCATACTGTGGCTGCATATTCCACTTGAGGCCTCACAAATGTTTTGTAACAAGTGTCCTTGACTTTCTTTAGACATGTTGAAAGGTTCCTCCGAAGAAAGGCAGTGGTCTTATCGGCTTTCTTGGTTGTGGTGTCTATATGGGCGTTCCAGGACAGCGTATTACTGAAGGCTAGACCTAGGTATTTTGATCTCTTGTTTCAGTTGAATGTTGTGGATGTGGTACGTTGCGCTGATGGTTTTACGCTTGTTGGTAATTCTGATCAGTTCGCATTTGTTTTTTTGTCAGGGTTGAAGTGCATCTGCCAGTTTGTTTCGCAGTCCTGTAGCTTGTTGAGGTCATTTTGTAGAGGCTCTGCATCCTCGTCCGTCTTGATGTGGCGATACAACAGGCAATCATCTAAAAAGAGACGAGCCTTGGCGTTGACTTTGGATGGCAGGTCATTGATGTAGGCGAGGAACAGTAGGGGGCCTAGCACTGTACACTGGGACACGCCGGAGGTGACTGGGGCTGAACATGATTAATTGCCCTCTACGACGATCTTCTGGGTTCCGTCAGACAGGAAACTTCTTATCCTTTGAAGGATCATTTCTCTAACTCCCTAGTGTTCCAGCTTGATCAAAAGCCTTTGATTGGGTACCTTATCGAAGGCCTTTGAAAAGTCAAGTAGGATGGCATCGATCTGTTGTGAGTTTTCAATACCAGATGCAAGATGGCAGTTGTCAGTGGCTGTGATTTGCATGATCTATGTTTCCTGAAACCATGCTGTTGGTCACAAAGGATCTGGTTGTCCTCAAAGAAGTTCATCAGGTGACTATGGATGATGTGTTCGAGAACTTTGGAGCAAACACATGTCAGATATACTGGTCTGTAATTGGCCTGCTGACTTTTATCTCCCTTTTTGAAGATTAGAGAAACATTCGCCTCCTTCCAGTCGTCGGGCGTCTTTCCTTGTTTAAGTGATGCTGAGAAAATCAGAGTCATTATAGGAGTGAGCGGCTCCGCCATTTTCTTGAGATAAGTCATCCAGGCCTGTAGCTTTATGGGGCTTCAGGTTCCTTAGCAGTTTTCTAACTCCATTTGGATGCACTGTGATCTCTGGAGCATCCTGATAGTAACTAGCTCCACGGTCAGGAAAGGATCTTGTATCTTCTGTGGTGAAGGCTGATAAAAATTTGCCGTTCAAAATTTCTGACTTGGTGGTCGCATCATTATGGGTGGTACCATCTTTCTTAAGCGGGGCCACGCCTGAGCTGTCACATTTCTTATCTCTTACGAAGGAGTATAGTTTCTTGCAGCTTGATTCGTCGTTGAAAACATTACAGACATAGTCATTGTATGTTGTACGTTGACAAAAACTGTATTGATTGGTATACACACTGGTAAATGTATACGTCGATTTGCTGGTATTTACGCGTATTGCCGGTACTTCATAGACAGGAAGTGGTAGATATTGGTGTTAATACTATATAGAAAAACATGCCATATACCTAAAGTACTATAAAATTAGATCATTTTTAAGAATTCAGTATGTGCATGGCGATTTATGTAAGCATTTAGGAATAGATTTGAGTACCGATCATCCAGATCGGTACTCGAATCTTTTCCTTAATGCTTACATAAATCGCCATGTGCATGCCTAATACTTAAAAATAATCATATTCTATAGTCCTTTAGGCATATGGCATGTTTTTCTATATAGTATTTACACCAATATCTACCCCTTCAGGTCTATGATGTACCGGCAATATGCGTAAACACCTGCAAATCGACGTATACATTTACCAGTGTGGTATACTGTAGTTGTTTTTAGTGATGGATGAGTTGCTCCAATCTATATCCTGTAGGTTGACCAGTCAGATGCATAACCTTCAAAAGTTAAAAAATATATCACTTAAAGCAGTTAACTTTTTTTGCAACAAAAACAAACGTAACCTGTTTGAATGAATGGGTCTTTTTTTATCTTCATATTCCCGAGTTACCGCAATTTTCACGGCCATGTGGTTAATTTTATCTGAAAGACCTATTACATAACTTTACGATTATGCAATAAAATTTTGTACGCATCGTCTATAAATAAGTACGTGAGGTCATTGAAGTTCAGAAAATAAGCTACTTTTTAACCTTAATAAGTTATATTGTTGACGGCTTGCAATTTGACCTTGGCCTAAATAATTTCAGATATATCTTAAATAAGTTACTTTCTGTAGCATCACTTAGAAATTATTGTTGAAAAGGCACAATTTTAACTTCCTCAAGTGATATATATTTTTTACTTATAGAAGTTATGTCCCTGACTGTTGACATAAAAAAGACATACAGAAGACAATATAACTTATGAAGGTAAGAAAATACTTTAATTTTGTTAAAAGTGCTTAAATTGGGAAAAGGGTAAACAATATGGCCGAACTGGGAAATCCTTTAAAAGTGCTTAAAAAATTAGGGTCAGAGACAAAATATTAGGCACGGTCCGGTAACCTGGAACACACATTTTTTTTAATATTAAGCCCTAAGTACTTTGTATTCTCCAACAAATGTGTACTGTGTAAGACCATATACCTCATACGTATATGAGTTTGCAATGGGTTTGTCTTCAGTTTGTGATTGTGGTATTTCCTGATCATACTCACTTACTATTTTTGTCTCTATTCCTGACTCTTAAGATTGTAAAGACTCTAAATATTGCTATCACCCTGCTGGTCTTATAGTCACAGGGGATTTAAAAATCATAACTGATTCAAGAATTCGGTCTATTATATGTAAGGGACCTAAATATAGGTTTCACGTGCCAATGGACTTCAAATCATGTCGTAAGGAAATTGCAGGAGCCTTACAAGAATTTTGTAATCGCTGGTGTAAACGAGAGCATGTTGAGTCTAATGCCTTAAATAGTTGGAAACTAAATATTTTTAAAATTATTGATGGTAGAATTTCATTTTATTGCAACAACTTAGATCTTCTACCACCTAAACCTAAATTCACTTTTAGACACTTGAAGAAAGGGATCCAAGAATTTCATAGGAGGTTTGTTTTGGCCCCGGCAGATAAGGCTGCTAATAATGTTGTGGTCGTTTGAAAAAGATACTATATTAACACCCTTAAGCAAGAACGTAGCACTGCAAAAACATATGAGCATAACAGGCTTGATGAGACGTCTATCGTTGCTAGGCATCGATGCCATGTGGCAGCTAAGTTTGGGTTGTTTGTTGATGAGGACCATAGCAAGCTTCCTACGTTATACTGGTTACCTAAACGTCATAAACGGCCCTATTAATCACGTTTTATTGCTAATTCTAGTGCTTGTACAACTACTAAGTTGTCTATTTTTTTGACTTCTTGCCTCAATGCGTTTAAAAACCATGTCATTAAATATTGCACAACAGTTTATGAAAGAGATGGTAAAAATTTATTTTGGTCTATTAAAAATTCAGGTGAATTCTTAATAAATTGAAGTCTAGAGGTGTTCTAGCATCTGGTTGGTCTTCATATGATTTCTTTACTCTCTATACTACATTGCCCCATAATCTAATCATGAAAAACTAACAGAATTAATTGAACAAACATTTAACAGAGAGGGCTCACTTTATTTGGCTTGTAATGATAAAAATGCCTTTTTTACTTCTGAACAACCTAATGCTACGTTTACACTATGTCCCCGGCGGCCACGGCAGTCACGATTTCGGCCACCGTGGACGAAACGGGGTGACCATAACACAATGTAGGGGAACGGGGTCGACAAACGTAGCTCGCCGTGGTTGCCGTGATCGCGGGGACAGATTTTTAAACAGTCAAAAAATTTGCCATGGCAGCCACGGCAAGATTGACCAACTTAAATGTGCCGTAGTAGAACGGGGAGAACGCAACAAAACGTGACAGAACGTAACAGACCTTAGCACAACTTGGAGTGTGTCCTCAGCGGGACTGCTTGTTACGTGACGGCAACCCAAGGTCTGTCAAGGTCTATCAAGTTCTGTTGCGGTCTGCCACGTTCTCCTTACCCGACTCCACAGCTCGAGCCTGAACATGGAGTCTAAGAATCTCAGATAGATGCATCGGAGGAGGAAAAGTAGTGACAAGGATAGAACTAATCATTATTGAATGTATGTGTGCGTGCGTGCATTAGTGTGTGCAATTAACCCTTTGTACTTTTTTCTTGGGTGGTTTCATTTTAGTATCGAGGAATCATAGGTTATAATTTCCCGTGGCAGAAAGTTGCATTTATTTCCTGAAGATCAGTCAGTGCAGACATTGACAAAATGCTGCATTGTGCGCCGTTACATTAGAATCTGCTGTGTTTTTAAAATAATACTCATAAATGAGTCACTAGAGTACAAAGGCCACGATTAATGCTGATACCAATGGCTGGTGTTATCTCATCGAACAGTTTCGAAGAGCTTTTGAGGCCTAAAATGCGTTAATATCTTCGATGCGCAGCTCTCTTGCTATTAAATGTGAGAAATATCCCAATTGTTGCTTTCGTTCTTCCGAAAACCATGCCCGCACTTTGCATCCGTCTTTAATCTTCCTGCTAGACGATCATTCTGATATACAGCTGCTGGTGGCCTCCTTGCTGCCGCAAAGGCTAGATGTACGCTCCTAACAATTATATAAATACGAAATCGGATTCTCCATTGCCTATACATGTTATGATTTTTTATCAAGGGTGTATAATATAACGATTGCAGCAGCTTTTTGAACCTCCTCTTATACCGTGGGCATATTGGGGCTCAAACACTATTCATCGCCCATGTTTCATCGTAGAAAACCTTGGGAGAACATGATAGACGTGGCAGAACTTGATCGCAACGTAACAAAACGTGAGAGGTCCCATCAAAACGTGGCAGGCCGAGAGGAAACGTAGAACCATCCGTGACAGACCGTAGCGCGCCGGCGAGCCTCTGTTACAGCAGATCTTGGCAGACCATGAGAAAACGTAGTGAGACTTAACAGAACTTGAACACAAAGACAAAAATGACTAAAAACACCACGGCGAGCTACGTTTCTGGCTACTGTGACTGCCGTGGCTGCCGGGAACATAGTGTTAACCTAGCATAAACGATATAAATTGTGGTCATGTCAGAAAATGTGTGATGCGCTCCATTATCTTTTGGACAAATATTTATAAGATTTTGCTCGAAATTATATAGACAAATTGTAGGTATTCCAATGGGTACTAATTGTGCTCCTCTTGTTGCACATTTGTTTTTGTTTTGTTATGAGAGAGACTCTATGTTGTCTCTGTCTGACAATAATCAAACTGATATTATTGAAGCTTTTAACTCAACATCCAGATATTTAGATGACTTACTTAACATTGATAATCCTTATTTTGAACAAATGGTAGGTCAGATATATCCCACTGAACTTCAGTTAAATAAGGCGAATTCTTCTGATACTGAAGTTCCGTTTTTGGACTTGAACTTGTCAATAACAAATGGCATAGTTTCTTCTAAAATTTATGATAAACAGGATGATTTTAATTTTGAAATAGTAAATTTCCCCTTTCTTGATGGAGATGTTCCTCGCTCTCCTTCCTATGGTGTATATTTATCTCAGCTTATTCGTTTTGCTAGTGTGTGTTTTAATGTTGAGGATTTCAACAACAAACATTTATTTTTAACTGCTAAGTTATTAAAACAAGGTTATAGATATCATAAAATTCGAAAAGCATTTTCTAAATTCTACCACAGACACTCAGAGTTAATTGTTAAATACAACACTGGGTTAAAAACTCTTCTGCAACAAGGCATATCAGAACCAATATTTTATGGTGATTTAGTTTATAAATTCAAACGAATTGTTGAAAACCCTAATTTTAGTGATCAATTCCAAAAAGGTAGTAAAACGTTATATAAGGGTTGGACAGTATGCATGCCTAGTTTTAAACCCAATCACGGTTTATAGCTATGGTTTCCTCTTTAATTGCACGACGGTGGGTCAGGCCTCAGACAGATTCTATGACGGCTCTGACGTAAAGCTTTAATCGGTGGGTTGGTGCCTGATGCTTATCTATAGCTGGACCCACCATGGCTCAACTTGAGGTTTTCTTTAGCTCTGACTATCTGTGAGTCATGAGCCCTTTTCTTTGTTTCATCATGGTGTGTTAATTTGATTAGAGTGTTTCTCCATGATGATACATTGCATTAGTTAGATGGCCTCCATACGAGCTGAACATTTCTTGTACTTCAACAACAACAGAACCTAGGGCGAAGATTTGGTACCAGTAAAATGCATTTAAGCCCCCCGATGGCTTAGGCTGCTGTCCGTTCTAAGGCGGTGGTTTTGTTGTTGTTGACTTTTTGTTTATTGTTACTCCCATTGTGGGAGTCTGTAATTGTTCTATGTTTTTTCTACGTTACTTTATGTCCATTCTAGTATTGCAGTCATCTTGATGGGGATGAGAAAGCTGATTGCTTTGCTTAATTTGTCTTCCTGGCGTCTCATGATGGTTGAGCGGCTCTTCCTCGCGGTGTCATGGGTTGTCTGCGGTTTGTGATTGTGGTATTTCCTGATCATACTCACTTATTATTTTTTATCATGTAAGAATCAGTATGTGAGTTTAGCCAGGAAATGCAACAATCACTGATGAGGCACCGTGAAGAAGAGACAAAGAACGACAACAGAAACATGGCATCTACAGAATACAATAAAAGTAAAATAATCAGCTCTCTCTTCCTCAATAGCCTCAAATTCGATTTGATAGCTTCTGTTAGTGGGAGGCAGAGTGACCAAATGTCACTTACGGTCAACCTGTGAAATACCACTGAAATGGTGTTTTGCTTGTGATGGGCAATAGTTGCCTCCTTTTATAAGCTTGACCATTATATAAGCCAACAAAATACATACATACCTTATCAGCTGTTGATTACAACAACTATATTGATAACAATCAAGGATGAAAGCTACCTCACAATTTCTAAAATTGTAAGTCATTTTAAGCATGGTAAAAATAAAAGAAGAATTAAAACAGGCGTTTTTCCTTTGAACAGAAAATAAAGCTTTTTGAATCATAGTGGTTTCTGACCCATATATGGCACCCACCATGCCACACCTATGGTTATATCCCATATGATTATCTAAAGCATGTTAATTAATAAAATACTCTTTACACTAAATAAGATCAGAAATTATTTTACCATCTAAATGCAATAATGTTCATACTTTTGCTACTGTCAAAGAACAAATGAGATAATGAGATATGGTTTCAATATTTGGTATACTGCATCATACACACATGTTACACACATGACAATATATACACTGCAATATCAACATCTGGTATGTACGATATCTTTTTAATTAATAAGTAAAAGAAGTATGATTTCTTTTGGAGATAATTGAGGCAAAAAGACCCATGGAAACCAGAAATGCATATATACTTATCATCAAAATCATGTATACGTTGTTAACATTGCATGAAAGTTTATCATCGTAACTCTGTTGACAGTGACTAGTGTGGCCTCTCAATACCAGTTTTGTCAGAACAGTTGACTTTTTGTAAGATCCTGTTTTCAATCCCTGGTGTGTTTATAGCTCATTCTATAAGTTTGATATTCATTTAACACTTTGTTATTGAGGACTCCTGCAATAATTCGGTCATGCAACATTCTGTATAGTGTAAATTAGCATCAGCTCTTTTGACATTAATTTATATAACTAAGTAAGATCTCATGACAGCACTGGTTTATGTATTTTACTTCTTTATTCCAGATGCTAAAAGAATATTGTTCAATCTATCTTACATTAACTTAAATGTGAGCTGGTCAAATTTGGTCTGACCTTATTCTGGCTGATAAAGTCTTATAAATTTAAATTGGTATCGTAAGTAACAACAATTCTGTGGGAATGATACTATCACATGCAATCATTGTTACGTCTAACCCATCATTAACATTTATTTTTTCCCATTTTCATGGAAATATTTGTTCTTTGTAAATCATTTATTTATTTGTATCAAGTTCACATTGTTTGAGCAAATGATCAGAAATATTGTTTTGATTTGATTAACAATTTTATTCATTAACATCCATAAAATGTTATTTTTTTTTAAATGATTGCACTTTGCAAATTTGGGCATTGAAAACTTGTAGTAAAGATATTTCAAAAATTATTATAGCTAGCAGCTTCAAACATGGTCAGTTGACAGACGATGATGAGTAGATTACCTGGTGTAAATTTTAAAAAAGGTTATTTTATTTTTATTGCCCTTTGCAAATTTTGGCATTAAAATGTGTTATCAAGGTATCTCAAAAATATTACAGCTAGCAGCTTCAAACTTTGTCAGCTGATAGAGAATAATGAGTAGATTACCTGGTGAAAATAAAAAAAAAGTTATCTAATTTGTTTGATTTATTGCCCTTTGCAAATTCGGACATCGAAAACTTGTATTCAAGATATCTCTAAAATTAGTTTGCTATCAGCTTCAAACATGGTCAGTTTACAGAAGATGATGAGTTGATTACCTGGTGAAAAATGTTTAAGAAAGTAGTTTTATTTTTTTCTTGTTATTGCCCTTTGTAAATTTGGGCATTGGAAACTTGTAATCAAGATATCTCGAAAATTATTATAGCTAGCAACTTCAAACATGGTCAGTTGGTAGATGATGAGTAGATTACCTGTTGAAAATTTAAAAAAAAAGTTAATTTAAGTTAATTGCCCTTTGTAAATTTGGGCATTGAAAACTTTAATAAAGATACAGTATCTCGAAACATTTTATAGCTTGCAGCTTTAAACTTTGTCAGCTGATTACTTGGTAAAATAATGTTTTATTTTAGATCAAATTAGGTCAGCTGATAGAAGATGATTAGTAGTATAGCTAGAAGCTTCAACCTTAAGATGACCCTTGTGTTATAAACCCTTCTTGACAAGCAAAGGGTTGGAGACATAGTGTTTTATAAACATCGTTTCTGGTTATTACTGTATATGTGCCAAAATATACAAGGAATGCTAGCCTGTATCATATTACTATGTTCTTATAATATGAACAGCAGTTAACTGGTTACACTAAATTTCTTGGTTGCTGTTAGATAAGTAATTGAATTAAACTATTTAAAAACAGCCTTCAGATAAGTATAACAAATTCTAAATCGACCTTTTATTACCATTTCAGACTAAATCTATACTGTCTTTGACATCATTTTGACCACACATAGTACCTTATGATATACTTAATATGGTAATTTACGTTACTTTTACTAGTTTGACAAAACGTGGGAATATATTTTTATCCAATTATCACTTGAGCTCTATTATCTTTGTTAATGAAGTTTAAAGGCTAAAAATGTTGCCAAATTTGTAACAAATATTTTGTTGTTTTAAAAAGTTTAAAAACATATTATTTCATAAAAGCAAATATGTTTTGACAATTCAATATAGTCTCTTAATACGAGCTGATAAATCCCATTTCAGACAAATGATTATTTTTACATCTATTAAACACAAAAAGATAAATTTCAAAATACCCTATAGTGTATCATTTAGGGTATAAAACATTATATAGAACACTTTGAAGTTTGTAACATAATAAAATATCGACAATTAAACATCAAAGTGATATTTTACACCCGAAACAATGTTTAATATCCCCTTTCAGTCTTGCTTATCAATATAATGCTCATATATGGTGTTTAAAAGCGTACAGGTAGAATTGCATGCTGTCTTTTAAAATGAAAAGAATTATACCTTACATTACGTTTTCTTAAGGGTTGTCATATTTAACAGCTTACCTGTCATATTTAACAGCTTATAACTCTTAGGGTTTGTTATATTTAACAGCTTATTTGTCATATTTAACAGCTTATAACTCTTAGAGTTTTTGTGAATGAAGCAAGCTGTTTGCAGTTTTTGAAATTGGCAGTAAAGTGTCTTTCAAATTATCAAATGAAACTATTTAGCAACATTTCAATGATTATATAGGATGTAGTTGAAAATGTAACGTAAATGACATCATAATGGGCCTAAATAACTTTGACAGACATCAATATCTGCAGGGAATTAACTGTTCGTTTATATTACATGACTATTTAGCCAATTTGAATTGTTCAAGTACTACCTTAACAGCCTTACTTACACATTTTAATGGGGGGTAACGTAATTAACACGTTGTAGCACCCAAGTGCCCCAGCTGCCAGAGAGCTAACATGTTTCAAAAAGCTTCCTAAATAATACGCTTTATGCAAAACTCCCCTGGGGGCAAAACTCTTAGTAGCTCATAGCCTAAGATACATATATATCAAGCAAATCTGAAAAATGCATATTTCACTGCTTAACCGATTTTTAAAAGGTCTTAATTTAGATGGCAAATATTGCAGTTCTGAATACCCTTGTTAATGATAGCTGATTGTCGCGCTGATATTCTCGTAAAGAGTAAATTTAAAGCTCTCTCATATTATATCAGTGACAGATGAACATATACATTCAAACTTACTGTTGATCCTAAAATGTGCAAGAGTCATTTGTGATCAAATGAAGCTCAAAATAATTCCTTTTTACATGGAATTCCATAAAATAAACTGACTATGCTATCAACTCCTTCCCTCCAAAATTTTATGTTACTCACAGTGGTCGAATGATTTAAAATTCAGCTCTGGCAATAATTTAATATATTGCTGCACTATTGCAGCTTTCAGAATATGCTACTTCTGGCGACAAATTCATATTGCGGCGAAATTTAACACTCTCTTCGTGTGTTCCAAAAATCAATTTTGATTCTGAAGAAAAGTCGCAAAAACATGTACCGTTTGTTTTCAGGGGAAAATGGTTGGGAGAAGAGGTAAAAATCGAAGGTAAATTGACGAGTAAACTTACAAATACATAACTTGGCTCGAGTATGACCAATAGCAGCAGCAGAAAAAAAAATATATGTATTTCTCATTCTTCAGGACTAGAAATTTCGTCGATGACATAAGAAAGACTGGGTGCATTGTTTTGTAGCAGGCTGATGGTTAGCTTTTTCCAGAAAGATAGGTTTACTCGTACATGCGCGGATCCAGTGGGGGGGGGGGGGGGCAACTTGGAGTATGGACCCCCTTCTCTCTGAAAAATCACAAACATATAGGGTTTCTTAGCAATACTGGTCCGGATCCACTGAACAATCACAAAGCAGCTACCAAGCCACCATTCTTTGCAGATAGACATGTCTTTGTTTGGTATGAATTACTTTGTGTCTTTTCTAGTTTTGCATTCATCTTTACTAGGAAGAGAGAGCTGATTGCTTTGCTTTAATTGTCTTTATGATGTCTTTTTACTATTAATGTTATGTGGCTCTTCCTCACGGTGCCGTGGGTGGTCTGCAGTGTGTGATGATGGCCCGCTAATAGTGGTATTTGGAACCTCCCTCCCAATGTCAATTTAAAAACCCGTTGTCAAGTTTGAGCCCCTCTGACCAAAAAATGTTTCTGGATCCGCGCATGGGTTGGAATAATTTTATTCAAAGATGGTTATAGTGTGTAAGCCCTTAAAGCGCCAATCACGACTGCAGCAGACAACAAATTTTGCGACATCTTTCCCAAATTTCGGCAAAAAATAAGGTATGATATTTCATGAGAATCGTCTGCCAGCAGACGATTCCAATGAAATTTCATGCCTTATTTGTTATTTTTGAAAAAAACGGCAATATTTGAAATTGTCGTCTGCTGCAAATTATAGGTGGCGCTTTATTGGTTAAAATACTAGCTAAGAGTCTTTAGAGTGAAAAACAAACAGTTAGTATCCAAATCAGGCCAGATATTTAGTCAGGCCCGATCTGGGTCCAAACTGCATGCAAAAATATAAGCAGACGACAGAGTCGCCACCCAGAAGTTCGAACAGGAGCGAACAACATAAATATTGACTGATCTACACGTGTGTTCTTCGAGAAAGGCAAAAAAGGTTATCACATGATCACACTGGTAAATGTATACGTCGATTTGCTGGTACTGTACGCGTATTGCTGGTACTTCATAGACCGGAAGTGGTAGATATCGATGTTAATACTAAAATATGCGAAAGGGACTATACAGCTGCTTTCCAAATTTTTTATAGATAGCGATTTTTGACATAATTATTTACATACCCTATACTCGTTTGAGTGTTTGTAATAAACCTATACTTTGCTTGAGATATGATTTGTTTCGTCTCCTGTATGCACGACGTATCTAGTTATAGTGAGTAAAATATGGCTTGTTTTTGCAGATGTTTTGTATCACGTTTTATCTTCTAAAAAGTTGATAATATTTTTAGCAAATCAAAGTTGCTTATCATAACTCTATTTCGAATTATGAGATAAGAAGGAGAGCACCAACAAAAACTGTGGTGGCAATCTTTAAAATCATGTATATGGTGCATTTTGAAAATGCTTTAAGAATTGAAGCTATCGAGTGTATCAATAATGAATCACTTAATTGACTTTGGTGTTTGTGCACTAGTAGGTTGCACAGATTATATAATTTTACATAATTACTTTTAAAAGATATTTTAAGTGCATTTTTGGTATTCAATTTGATGCTCCATAGTAAGAGCCCAATTCTTAGGAGAAAGGTCAAAAGGAAAGTACATGCCAAACATTTAAATGGGCCAAGATGGTTTAAAATTGTATTAAAGTTGGGAAAATGTCATCTATTCAGATTGATCCACACTCTAAACCTATTTCTTTTGCAAACCTATTCCCATCTGGCGTCAGAAACACGATCAAATTTGTTCACATCACATTGATGGATGGGTAAAAAACCGCTGAAGTCGTATTTTGGGGACTGTCTCGTAACTTTAAAAGGGGTCTCTCAACTTAAGCTTGTTAATGAAACAATCACCAGTAAGTCATATCAGGATAATATCAAAAGCGATATAAAACTCCAATATGAATGCACTATACCCCAAGCATTCAACAAGATAACGCACATTGCAATAGCTCTTTAAAATATTAACGCATGATTCATATTGGAGTTTTATATCACTTTTGATATTATCCTGATATGCCTTACTGGTGATTGTTCATTAACAAGCTTAAGTTGAGAGACCCCTTTAAAAGTTAAGAAATAGTCCCCTCAATACGACTCCAGTGGATTTTTACCCATCCATCAATGTGATGTGGATAAATTTGTTCGTGTTTCAGACGCCAGATGGGAATAGGTTTGCCAAAGAAAAAGGTTTAGAGTTTGGATTTATCTGAAAAGATGACAGTTTCCCAATTTTAATACAATTTCAAACCCTCTAGGCCCATTTAACTGTTTGCAGTACTGTACTTTCCCTTTGGCCTTTCTTCTCATAATTGGACTCTTACTATTTAGCATTAAATTTGAACACCCAAAATGCACTTAAAATATCTTTTAAAAGTAATTATGTAAAATTATACAATTTGTGCAACCTACTAGCGCACATATACCAAAGTCAATCTACTGATCCGTTGTTGATACGCTCGATAGCTTCAATTCTTAAAGTATTTTCAAAATGCCCCGTATACATGACTGTGTAGATTCCAACCACAGTTTCGTTGGTGCTCTCCTTATTATCTCATAATTCGAAAAAGAGTTTTGATAAGCAACTTTGATTTGCTAAAAATATTATCAACTTTTTTAGAAGTTAAAACTTGATACAAAACATCTGCAAAAACAAGCCATATTTTTACTCACTATAACTAGATATGTCGTGCATACAGAAGCAGAAATAAATCATATCTCAAACAAAGCCCAAGTTTATTACAAACACTCAAACAAGTATAGGGTATGTAAATAATTATGACAAAAATCGCTATCTATAAAAATTTGGAAAGCAGCTGTAGACATCAATCATTTTTAAGTATTCAGTATGTGCATGGCGATTTATGTAAGCACTTAGGAATAGATTCGAGTGGTACTCGAATCTATTCCTAAACGCTAACATAAATCCCCATGTGCATGCCGAATACTTTAAAATGATCTAATTCTATAGTCCCTTTGGCATACGGCATGTTTTTTTATATAGTATTAACATCAATATCTACCACTTCCGGTCTATGAAGTATCAGCAATACGCGTAAATACCAGCAAATCGTCGTATACATTTAGCAGTGTGATGATCATGTTCAAATGAGTCTTGTCTTTTTCTTTAGTGTGTGATTCAAGTCCATGTCTTAACGGAGCATCGTGTGAAGATCTTGAAGATGGTGATTTTACATGTGTATGTAGTCCTTTCTACACTGGAGAATTCTGTGAAACCGAAGGTAAGTCCAACTAGCTCACGTTACAAAATGAGTTTGTAGATCCTGATTATCCAGGTGGATCATTCTGTCATTTTTCACACCTAGTGGAGCGGGAAATGTCTGTTTTTTGAGACGATCATGCACTTCCGGATACAAGCTTGAGACTTTCAGATTATGTTCTTCAAACCTTTCTTGTAAATATTTTCTCGTTAGCCATCGCAAATTTTTCCTTTTTCAAGATGGCCTACGGAAATTTCAAGATGGCTGCCAAATTCATACGTTAAGCAGAGCGGAAAGTGACAAAAAGAAGGTACGTGTAGATATAAGCATGAAACTTGGTAAAGATGTTCATGAGCATGAGTAATTTGAATATTTATCCTTAGCCAATCGAAATTGGCCTATTTTCAAGATGGCAGTACTAAAATCCAAGATGGCCGCCGCAAAAAAACGTCAGATCAGGAAATGAAGATTATACATGATACAAAGCAATTAAAAACGTCTAAAAAGATATAATTGGATGAAATATATTATAAAATGATATTGGTTACCTTGAATCAGCCCTATCTGATTATTAAAGAGTAAGTTTCAAAAGGTATGGAAAGGGGGAGGGTAAGTAAAACTGACAAAAATTCAGTTGGAAAACCTAATTTTAGTGATCAATTCAAAACGATTATCAAACGTTATATAAAGGTTGGATATAACTTGTATGTCATGCGACAGTCTGCATGCTTGGTTTTAAACCCAATCACGGTTTTTAGCTATGGTTTCCTCTTTAATTGCACGACGATGGGTCAGGCCTCAGACTATTTGACGGCTCAGAAGTAAAGCTTTAATTGGTGGATTGATGCCTGATGCTATCTGTAGCTGGACCCGCCGTGGCTCAACGAGGTTTTCTTTAGCTCTGACTATCTGTGAGTCGTGAGCCATTTTCTTTGTTTCATTATAGTGTGTTTATTTGATTAGAGTGTTTCTCCATGATGATACATTGCAATAGTTAGAAGGCTTCCATGCGAGTTCAACGATCATGCACTTCAACAACAGCAGAATATAGGGCAAAGATTTGGTACCAGTAAAATGCATTTAAGCCCCCCGGTGGCTTAGGCTGCTGTCCGTTCTAAGGAGGTGGTTCTGTTGTTGTTGACTTGTTGTTTATTGTAACTCTCATTGTGGGAGTCTGTAATTATTCTATGTTTTGTTATACGTTACTTTATGTTTCTTCTAGTTTTGCAATTATCTTGATGGGGAAGAGAGAGAGCTGGTTGCTTTGCTTAGTTTGTCTTCCTGGTGTCTCGTGACTGTTACTTGGTTCTTCCTCGCGGTGCCATGGGTTTGTCTGCAGTTTGTGTTTGTGGTGTTTCCTGATCATACTCACTATTTTTGTCGTGGAACAATGGTAAAAATGCAAATAGATGACGTTTGCTTGTTTGCGCTACCATCAGATTATAAGCTATGAATTATGTAAGCAATAAACAGGAACTGGAACAATCAAAAGCTACATCTCGCTCTTAAGACCAAAATGATAATAATTAAAAAATACAAATAGACCAAAATACAATGAGAATAAATGGCCAATCGAGTGGGCAGCTATTTCTCGAAAGGTGGCCACTCAGCAACCCAAATATTATAATTAATGTAGTAAGATTTAATGGTCAGATGAAATAATTCGGAAATCTTTAAAGGAAATATAAATAACTTGAATATAATTAGATCTTTGTCGAACTACTATATTTTCATGTAAAATCATAAAAAGAATACTGGACAATGCATATTGCTTGATACACTGTAATAAAAGGGACAAAGATCAGGAATAGATACAATCAAGTGCCACACCTGACCCAGGATACCACATGGAAATGTGACAAATACACAATTTAACATCACAAAAGAGAGCCAAATGGTCAGCCCTTTCCCAGTAGGTGACCACAAGGCAGCAATGAACGGACCCTGCTATAAGTAGCACTTCCAATTAGTTCCCCCTTATTGACTGGTCACACTAGCTCAAGTGGTAGAGCGTCCGTTTCCAGAGCTGGAGGTCGCATGTTGAGAAAACCAGCCATGTCAGTATGATGTCACACTAAAATGGTTCAAACAGGAACCAATTGCTACATTGCTTGGTTCTGAGCACAATAAGACATGCGATGGATTTTCTTATCTCACTCACTGCTAACTTAAATAACATTTTGAAATAACTACTTAATTAAAAACAAGAACAAAAATTTGCTTCCAAGTACTTGGTTCACCGAATCCCATCTGGTGTCTCCCTCGGTGGTTGAGATGTATCGATAGATAGAAAGATTTGAGCTTTTGAATGCTAAACTATGAAGCTCCGGTTGCATAGGGTGGTTACCTAGCTGTCGTGGCGCTATTATTATGATCAATATTATCAAGATTATACTATAGCGTTTAACTCCTTTTGAAGTGAGGATGGACAAACTTCTCTTTTTTCCATTAATGGTGATCCCATTTGATTAATATTTTGAGGACCCTCAAAATGCATATTCCGTACCCTACCCTACCATATCCTAACCTGGGTTTTCAACCTACGACCTCCAGTTCCGGAAGCGGATGGCCTACAACTTGAGCTACCCTGAGAAGTCAACAAGGGGGCCTAATTATGGAAAGTGCTATTTAAAGTAGGGACTCCCGCCATGAAGATTGTTCCACCACCACCAGAAGAGTTTGTGAATGTAAAGCCAGCATACTTCAAGCATACTTTTAAAGAACCCACTGCACTGGTAATCAAGGTATTCTTCCTTTAAAACCTGTCTCTGTCAGAACATGAACATTTCAGTTCCTTGAAGATGTCCTTGTAACTTATAATCTAGAAGATTGTGTTATACATGTAGTAAGATGGGCTGCATATCATGCCTAAAAACACTGAGCACTGCAATTGTAGCATTTCATATTTGTTTTGCTGCCTCCAAATTGATCAGACGCGGGTATAGCACCATCTGAGACTGAAGACTCATGTATTATTGCCTCTTGTGTCACAAAAACATACCTTGCACACCAAGTGACATCAGCCTTTCCTGGTATATTTATCAAACTTTGAAGTGTACATGTTAGCAATATCAGCGAGATATTACTGTTGACTTAAAAACAGGTAGAGTTCATGCTCGATCAGAGTAGAGTCACGTAGTTGGTCACATTATGGTACTTTATTCACCTCATTGGACAAATATATGGTTTTCTTTCATACTTCTAACTGTAAATCTGTTTTACCAACCTACTCATATTGAGCAAGGACAATAGTGGACAAGCAAAGAAGGAGAAAATCTATCCACAGCGTATGTTTTGGAGTCAAATATTGTCTTATGAGATTATAATTATGCGTTAACGTTCTTTTCTATTCTTATCGCCATCATATGATATTACTTGTTTCGTTATTATTTTTTTTATCATTATCTCAATTAATGATAGACCTAAATGAATACCTTTGTGGTTTCTTTTCCATGCCACACAAATAGTGTAGGTAGGTAGGCTCTAACATTAAATTAAGACATAACATTAAAACATGATGACGGCCTATATTATTCTACTGACTATATAATAGTGCATATGAAGTCTGAGTGAATACATCTTGATGTATTATGAAAAGGCCTTAATGATGTTACTACACTATTTTAAGCCCAAAACCTTTATATGGTAATTAGTTTATGAAATTATATTGAGTAACGTTTAACACAGAAACCCGCTTCAAAATGATCAATATGCCTGTTTTAGTTTTTTTTCCCTAATATTTATGATAGGATAGGTAGGGGAACAGGAACCATACTATATTCCTTTAAGCCTTATTATAATTACAAAATGCATCGTAACAAGCAGTATGCATTGTCCAGTATTACAATCATGTTTTACTTGGAAGATATTGTAGTTCAAAAGGAGATAATTGTATTTAATTATTTACATTTGCCCCCAATGACCCCATTTATACTATCTGACCATTATATCTTACCTGCAATAATTATAATAGGTAAAACTGATTCATAGTTTATAAAAAAGGGTAGCTCAGACAAGCAAATTGACATCTAGCTGCATTCCTACCATTGTTTGATGGCAACACAGCATTTTTAGTCAATTTTGCTTTATTTTCCCCCATTTTGGCCCCATTTAACCCTTATTCTCAAATAATCTTTACTAATTTAAGAAAACATTTATCCTTTTATGATATATTATATCCAACAATACCATTTTTGATGTTATTTTATTCCTTTTTATGATGTAAAATCTTCATTTCATGATTTTACGTTTATTGTGGCGGCCATCTTGGATTTTAGCGCCGCCATCTTGTAAATTGACCAGTTTTGATTGGCTAACGAGAAAAATTCCAATAACTCAAGCTTATGAACATTTCTACCAAGTTTCATGCTTGTATCTGGATGTGCATGATTATTGTCACTTCCCTCTCTACTAACCTGATAGGTGGCAATCGAAAACGTTAATACTATCGACTAAGTAGATCAAAAAGTGTTTGAAACGGAGTTTACGGTGTTAAAATGCATCTTGGGATGGCGGAGTGGTACATACCATTTTCGGGTCACTGTGACCTTGACCTCTGACCTAGTTTTTAGAATAATCTTGTCCGGAGCATATCTCTTATATTATTTGAGCTAGGAATCTAAAACATTTAGTGTCATGATACATCTTGGGATGGCAAAGTGTCACGAAACATAATTGGGTAACTGTGACCTTTGACCTTGACCTATGACCTAGTTTTTTAGAATAATCGTGTCCAGAGCATATCTTTTATATTATTTGAGGTAGGAATCTCATATTTTGTGTGTGAATGCATCTTAGGACGATAAAATATCGCATACCATAACATTGGGTCACCATGACCTTGAAATTGACCTCTAACCTAGTTTCTAGAAACTGCATTGAGTCTGGTGCCTATCTCCTATATCCTCTGAGATTGGAATTCCAAATTTGGTGTGTAAATGCATCTTGAGATGAAGAAGTAACACATATCATTTTTGGGTCACTGTGACCTTGACCTTGACCTCTGATCTGGTTTTAATCATAATTGTGTCAGGAGCATATCTCTTATATTGTTTAAGATAGGAATCCCAAATTTGGTGTGTGAATGCATCTTGGGATGGTGGAGTTTCGTGTACCATTTTCGGGTCACTGTGTTCTTGACCTATGGCCTAGTTTTTTAGAAAAATCGTGTCCGGAGCATATCTCTTATATTATTAAAGGTAGGAATCCCACATTTGGTGTGTGGATGCAACTTTGGATGGCGGAGTGTCACGTAACATTTTTGGGTCACTTTGACCTTGACCTCTGGCCTAGTTTGTAGAAAAATCGTGTCCAGAACATATCTCTTATATTATTTGAGATGGGAATCCCAAATTTTCTGTATGGACACACCTTTGGATGCTGATGTGTCGCATACCATTTTAGGTCACTGTGATCTTGACCTATGACCTAGTTTCTGGAATAATCGTGTTTGGAGCATATCTCCTATATTAGTTGATGTAGGAATCCCAAATTTGGTGTGTTGATTCCTCTTGGGATGGCGGAGTGGTCCATACCATTTTGGGTCACTTTGAACTTAACATTGACTTCTGGCCTCATTTCTAGGTTTTTCGTATCTGGAGCGCATCTCCTATATTACAGTCTTATGTTAGACCATTTCCTTTGGGGGCATTCGTCAAGTTACTGTGACATTTCTTGTTTCTCTTATTTCTAATGTTTACATCAATATTGATAAATTTTAAAGTTGGATAATTTCAAATAATGACTAATGAGTATAGTTAAATGTCTTAGCTTAATGTTGGTACCAAGTGAGGTAGTGTAGGAATAATAGCAGCTATGATATGAGTAATTTTGTAGGTACACAGCTTTAATTTTATTACATTTTCTTCTCAAATTTCTTTCATTTAAATTAATATTCAAGAATATAATCATATCATGATTTGCATATCCGATCATGGCATAAATGTGTTATGTCTTAGCCTTTATTTGGTACCAAGATCGTTAGTCTATAGCAATTAGCAGATGAGATATAGGCAATTTTGTAGATATACCGATTTTAATTTTTCTGCATTTTTTTTATTTCTTTTATTAATGTTTTCACAAATATGTAAATTAGATTTGTATATCAGAATATTGTGTTAAAGTAATATGAATCAACTTTTATTTGGTACCAATTTTGGAAGTCTAGAATAGTTAATGTAGTATATCCCTTCAAATGGAACACTGTTTTTTGGCAATAACATTAAATCTAAAATTTGTATACGTTTTCATAAATGCTGGGATAGGATGGAATTTTAACATTCTTAATGTTTTATGCCAAATAAAATTCCCTGCTTGTACCTTGAGCGATATGGATCAATGACTATCAGTTGAATATGAAACCATGTATATACTAATATAAGACAATTTACAATGCATCGAAGGTTTTAAGTGTAGCTGCATGTTGGCTTGTGTTGCTGTTTATCAGTATAGTCAACAATATTCCAGTTATCTAACCATGTCACAGAGACGGTGGCCCAAACGAAATGCTACATCTATAGATGTCTACTGCCCAAAATGCCCTCTTAGCTGGAAGCGCCATTTGCCTGGCTATTCCATGGATGGGTCTTCTTATTGGTTTCATCACTCCCTTATGAAAACAGGCATATTTTTTCACCATATAAAGAAGCAGTAAAAGTTAAATATAAAATGAAAAGTAGTACATGTAAGTGCCTCTTATTCGTATTTTAAGGCCTGTGCATTTCTAGTTGTACACTCGCACATACAGACACATGAACAAAACATACAGTTAGGTAGACAGATGGAAACAGGCATAATGGTGATACTTGGTAGGCATGAAAACGCGTTAAAGACCTTTTATCCGTAGAACTATGTAAGCAGCTTGGATTGCATCGCAAACCGCACCATTTGATGTTACAAAATAATCGTCTGCTGTAACTTTTATTGTGGAGCAAATACTACGATATCTATCCCAGGCGTATTGCACTGACAGTACAAAAATGGGTACTCAACGAGTATTTTCATTCCAACAAAAACTTTTTTTTTTACAATATATCAGAGCAGTGAGATTGATATCATTCTCAGCTAAAATTTTAATCTAGTTAGGGTTTTGCTATATCTATGCGCATGCAAATTTTCTGGGTAAAGAAACCTTCATGTAAAATTTTAGAAACAAAGAACTGTGTTCCATTTGATGTGCAATACCCCAATAGCAGTTGACATAAGGGTTATGTTGTACGTATACCCCATTAAATTTTCTACATTTTTTTCTCTTATTTCTGATGTTTTCATTAATATTCATGAATATGCAAATTAGATTATTTGTTTATCATACTATTGCGTTAAAATATTGTGTCTCAACTTTTAGTTGGTAGCAAGTTTGGTAGTCTAAAAGAGTAAGCAGCTGCAAGTTAGGTAATGTTGTACGTAACCCCCCTCCCTTATTTTTTTATACCATTTTTCTCTTATTTCTCATGTTTTCATAAATCTTCATGAATATTCAAATTAGATAATTTGCATATCGTACCATTTGGCAAAAGTACTTTGTCTAGGCTTTGGTTTTGTACCCAGGTTGATAGTCTATGATAACTAGCACATGGCATCTGGGTAATGTGTATAGGTACCCCCCCCCTTATTTTTTCTACGAATTTTCTTTTATTCTTTTATTTCTATTTGTTTTTATATTAATACTCATGAATCAAAAATGAAAATTTGCATATCAGCAAATTGATTAAAAGAAATATGGCTGGGCTTTAATTATCAAGTTCGGTAGTCTAGGATGAGTTGCTGCTGAATCATTTTGTGGGTACAACCCCTTTCTTAAGACTCATATTATGGATTTTCACATTAGGGCGTAGGGGGTAAATTGCTCTATGCAAGCCTCACTGTGACAGTTTTTCCTTGCTACTGACGACCATTTTGTTTTGCCAGTAACTGACAACTCGCTTTTCTTGAATCAGTGGAAGAGGGAACAAATCCACGAAAGGACGCGCAGCACGCAAGCGTCCATCTCAGGTCTGCTTGCAAATGACCCAGCTAGTGTCGATGGGTTGCCATGGACACCATGCAACATTATATAATCTAAGGTTAATTTTCGCAGAAAATATCTTTTTGGCATTTAGTGGTCTCACCGAACAATTTCGCATCCATGAGTAATTGCCCTTGGGTGCAAGGTAAGTCTAATAAGCCTCCCCCTTCCCGAGGTGCAAGGTAAGTCTAATAAGCCTCCCCCTTCCCGAGGTGTGTGTGGGGGAGGGGGGGGGTAATAATTCCATGATTTTACCTCAATGTTTTGTTTCATTAATATTGATGAATATGCAAATGAGATAATTTTATACATGTATATGACTACTGGATGAAAGGACTTGTCACATTGTATCACTGATGATATAATAACATGCAACAAGGGCAGTTTGTGGCTGAATTCAGTTTATATTTGCTTTTATATAATTATCCCTTATTTTCTGAAATTTTCTTCAGTATTGATGAATATGCAAATAAGATAATTAATCTGCATATCACACCATCCCTTCGGATGAAAGTACTATATCTAAGCTTTAATTTGCTAGTTTTATACTGTAGGGTGAGTTGCTAATGAGATACGGGTCATTTTGTAGGTACAGGCTCATTTTTCAAAAATCGCATTGACCCCCTCTCCTAACTGAAACGTACAGAATGTGTTTAAATTGCCATATTTTCCTGCCAAAAAAATATTAATATCATTGCAATGTATGTTTTAATGTTTTCAGCTTAATGAAATCATTCCTGACACATTTGGGCAATATAATACAGTGAGCCACTTTAGTTACGCACCACTTATAAACTGTAAAATTACCCGAAAAAGAAATGTGATATTTAAAGTCTAAGAATACTAGCTTAAAGCGCATCTATATTTGCATTAGCCATTAAAATTTAATTGTGATCAGATTAGAAACGACTGAGAAAATGGATCTTGAAGGGCACTACCCTCAAAACACCATTTCACATTGCATTGTTTCGAGTGAAACTCAGATCACATTGCACTTCTTCCGGGTCGAATTTCTGCTATGCCAGTGAAAAGAGCCAATTTATTCTTGGCAATATCTAAGACTGAAATGTGTTTGCTAACTTCATCATTTTTTTAAACGTTTTACTAGTCTGGTTCCCAGCTGGCCAAGGTTTGAAAACAGTTGGTTTTATTACTTTTTTTAAAGTTAGTTAAAATTTCGTATGATTCTGATTAAACTAGTTATCAAAACACTTCTTTTATAATTTCATTTTAAACAACCATGCATCCGCCGTTTATTTTCGTAAAAAGAATAGTGGATTTATTGGCGTCATGGTGTTGACGTTAGTGATGACGTCACTACTACCAATGCTATAAGACGTGTCAATGAAACGCTGTTTTAGTGTTTTGATACTTCTATGTCAACAAGTGACTCATAACAAAACAATTTGCGAAGGAAAACCTGTCTGATTATTGTAACTGACGTTAATATGACGCCAAAACAAGCATTTCTTCAAAAAGTAACGGTGTTACTAAATCCAACGACCAAAAAAAGGGGTTTTACCTGAATAAAATCATTGTTTGTGATGTTTTTCTGTCACAACGATCACCATGGATAATGCGTAGCGCAAAACGCAAATAGAAAATATAGACGTTCAGGTTGCACGTGCATTTTTGCATTTTTGTCAAAATTGTCTTTGACGTAGCAGAATGATTCGCATGAGTGATTCCGATATTTTTTTTTCGATGTCATCAAACAGATAAAATGTCAATAAGTAAATTATCATAGAGAATGTTCAATTCCAGCATTTTTGTCCAAAAATGTGGGCCCTGAAAAAATGGTGCGTAACTAAAGTGGCTCACTGTATGCACGCACGTTACATGAAAAAAACCTTAACAGAGTCGGAAGCGAGATTATTTGCTCAAGTTGCCCCCCCCTGATTACCTCTTGATCACATTTTTAATTCTCATTGCATAAATTGATGTCAGTGAAGACTCCAAATCATGAGAAGATGTTTTTGGATTGATTTGTATCAATTTGGCATCCTTAACACGTTACTCTGCAGATTTTTATTATTTTTTCTTCAATTTGGCGGCCATCTGGGAAATATGCAAATTAGATAGTGAAGACCCCATTTTTAGCTTGCCAACATTGATTTTTGGATTCAGCATACCAAAATATCCCTAATAGGCACTTCAAAGCCTTTTCTTCACAAAATGCCTGTACGTTCTTGAATAAGAGTATTTTTCTGAATTTTTTCCTGACTAGTAGTCAAACGCTATAAATAGTTGAATATAGCATGGATATCATGCGACAGTATGCATGCATGGTGGTAAACCCAATCCCATTCCATAGCAATTGTTTTAACGGTTGGAAGGCCAAAAACTCTGATGACACTGACCTATCACTTATATCTGCGGTTTGGTGCCTGATGCATTTCTTTGGCTGGGTCCACCGTGGCTAACTTTTAGCTCAATGAGTCATAGGCCCTTTCTTTGTTTCATCATAGTATGCTGGGCTGTATCCGTAGTGATGTACTGTATGAGATAGGATGCCTCCATGTGAGCTAAATATTTTTGTATTAGCAAAAACCAGAATCTAGGGCGAAGATTTGGCGCCAGTAAAATTCATTTAGGCCTCCCCTAGTAACCCTAGCGTTTTTTCCATCCTTAGGTGGTGGTTCTATTGTTGTAGAAACATTTTCATCTCCTTGTTTATTGGCCACTGTGTGACCATATTTCAGCTTATAGATTCTTATATTTGATGCCCTGTCCGAGACCTTGCTGGGCTCACAGCCACTTTTATGTTTTGTTAGGACCGGGGGCTGGCTAAATTTTCTTGTGTATCTAATTTGGCTATATATCGTGGTTTTAGTGAGTGCTTTTGTGCAACAAATACAACCAGGCCGTGCGGTTATAAAACTTTTTTCATGCTCAACTCAACTGAGCACGAAATTTGAAACTAAAATACCGACAAATGAAGAGGCTTCTTGCTTTAAGTCTCTCAGATGTTGTATTTATCATGCTAATAAATGTTAAATACCAACAATTGTATGTATTTTAACATTTATGAGCAGGGTAAATTTCGTGCACAGTCAGTGTTGCATTCTAATTTAATTCAACTGTAATTGGGCCTGGAAGCGGGAAAACCTGTCTTCGGGGGTTTGCATACAACACAGGCGCAGACCAGCCTGCGCATCCGCGCAGTCTGATCAGCGCCTTTGTTATTCGCGTTTTGGAAAGCACTATATTTGTATATCTAAACTTGCTACAAGCGAAATTTCGGTTTTCTAGCTAGTCTCTGTAGCTGAGGAGACTGCTTGGAGTCTTGCTTTGTCGGAAACCCCGAAGACAGGTTTTCTCGCGTCGAGGTCCATTTATGAGCAGGATAAATTTCGTGCTCAGCCTGGGATGAATGGCGTCATTTTGTTTCCAATTAAATTCAACTGTAATTAATTGTGTTAACCCTTAAAGCGCCAAGAAAAAATGCATCTGAAAATGTCGTCTGCTGAAGTCGTCTGCTGCAAATAATTGCCTAACATTACTGACGAATTAAGTATAGAAGCAAACAGCGTGGACCTAGAACAGACTGATTCTATAGGAGCAGTTTGATCTGGGTCTACACTGTTTGCCACAGAGACTTCTTAAACATTTCAGCAGACCAGAAAAAGCAGACGAATTTTGTTGCGATTGGCGCATTAAGGGTTAATTGTGTTAAAATTCCAGAATGTCCTGATGGTCAAGAGTTCAAAATTTGTGGCAGCGCATGTCCTGCCACATGTCAACCAGAACCTGGCAGCTGTTCAGATGCCTGTGTTTCGGGGTGTTTCTGTGCAGAGGGTTTGGTTCTTGATTATGATGACACTTGTATACCTCCCGAAGAGTGTCCCTGTGCACGAGACGACGATAGTCCTTTAGCAAACGGTGGAAATACTGTAGTAGCTTCTGAAGAAGAATGCAGTCGATGGTAAGTGATTGCTAAGATTCACACCTCCATGCATGTCGGGTAATTTTCCATACGTTTGAGGACTTATTTGAAAATTAAACCTCTTCAAATATTCTTTTGAAAACAATATCAGAGTGTCAAGCAGTTTGAATTCAGAGCAGGACCGCCTTTATAATAACGTATTTGTTACTCTAAAGATTCGTCTCAATAAGCACCCAAAACATTTTTTTAATTGAAGGGTCTAGTTAGAAATTAAGTACAATTCTTAGCTCAGAAATTTTACATAATTGGGCGTATGAAGACCCAGTGTTGAAGTCTGGACTCGTACTTGATGGATTGTTATATTTATCTCTAATCATTTCTAATGCACTGCAAGGGTCAAGTGAGCTTCAAATTTATTAAATGACGGCATAGCTCAAGATACGCAAGGACCTCTGACGGTGGTAATGGGAATCACAGTGTATCGCTGCCTATAATTTTGATTAAAATAAAAGTCGATCAAATGCTTCCATCTTCATATATAAGCTCGCTGTTGGTCTCTATTTTATGATATAGCAATCGAATTCCTATTTCCATGAATGTACGGCCTAATTTTTGGGCTAAAATTGTCACTTTTGTATTAAACATATGGGAAATAGAAAAATAATTTTAAAACGTTATTCCCCCCCCCAGTTCCATCTAATCTTTTTTCAGGTAAGTGCGTTCTAATGCTTTACATCATTTATGCGAATAACTAGTTGGGACTCGGGGGGGGGGGGGGGTGATATCCCACAGCCAAAAATGTGAAGTCTGGGCGAGCCCTAACATTAGTATTTCGATTTTTGAAGTGTTCTCTTGAAATTTTTGTTCCAAATATAATGATGTAACTAGTTCAAATAAATTTCCTTTTCATAACCCCTTAGTCTTGAAATGTTACATTTTAGCATAATCAGGGCGCCGCGACATGAGATTTCCAACAATATGGTATGTGAGACCAGCAAAGCCTCAGATCAGCCTGCGCATACGCGCAATCTGATCAGAGCCTTTGCTAGTCGCTTGAATATTCTATGAGTGTTAAGCTACTGACTGACATCATTTAGACTTTCTAAACTTAAAAAAAGATTGTACAGGCTCCCTGAGTCTACACTTGTCAAAATGCCACATTGTTCCACCTCACATGTCGCGGCTTATATTTATCTTTAGATTATGAAAATTGTCCATTTACTAATTCTGTTGACAGATTAGTTTGCACACGGATGAATGGTTATAATACATTGCGGCATAATATTGCACCTGGGCCCGGAATTACAATGCCTCCTAAAAGTTAAGTAAGACTTAAGTTAAGTATTATTTTTTCAGGATGCGAAAAATAACGTTTCAAACTGATTAAAATCAAAAAGTTTCATTTTAACTATAGATCATAATGATACCATTGATTACAAGTACCACATCGATACAGGCATTTTATTTAGCATTTAATATAGCATGATGAAGTATCAATACTTAACTTAAGTCTTCCTTAACTTTAAGGAGGCATTGTAAACCCGGGCCCAGGTAAATACATTGTCATCAAGGTTGAATATGGACTACAGTTGCACTTCAAAATATTTTTAAAAAATCAGATAGAAAAAAAATCATCAAAATGCTCATGATTTTGGACTTTAAAATACTTTCCCATTGATTTGTAATCGAGTATTAATGATATAACATCATCACGCGTGAAAATTATTTGATTTCTAAATGCTTTGGTGAAGTCAAATTTTGCAAACCCTACCCCCCTTGGGTCGCGTCTCCTGTTTTGTCATAAGGGTCTGTCAGTCTAATTTTAACCTTTATTCGTTCCTAATACATGAAGGGTCTTATTCAAAAGGATACCAGTGATATCTTTTGCGGAGGGAAGTTTTGGGAAGCATCTGAAAAATAGGCAGATACCCTATTAAAGTGTCAGGGGTCCTTTGTTGCTTACAATAATAAATATATTTTTCAATCAACTTCGAAATATGTCTAAAGATCTTTCATGCAAACCAAACATCTATTAATCTTGATCCACATCAGAAATAAGGGTGAGGTTGATAGTACCGAAAAAATGTTTAAGCCCTCCAGTAGTTTACTTACTGACTGTTCCAAGGCGGTGTTTCTTTTGTGGATCATTTTTTTATTATATGGGCCTCATCGCGAGAAAACCTGTCTTCGGGGCTTCCGACAAAGCGAGTTTCAAAACCGTCTCCTCCGCTACAGAGACTAGCTAGAAAATTGAAATTTCATCTGTAGCAAGTCTATATATGGTACTTTACTTAAAGCGAATAACAAAGGCGCTGATCAGACTGCGCGTATGCGCAGGCTGGTCTGCGCCTGTGTTGTTCGCAAACCCCCGAAGACAGGTTTTCTCGCGTCGAGGCCCATATGTGTGTTTTGTTTGTCTGTTTTACTGTCTTGTCTGTTCCTTGTAGCCTTGTCGTTACCTGCTGGGAAAGGGCTGTCCTCTTGGATCTTTTGTATGTAACGTTTTCTTGTGTTTTGTCACTTTTCCATATCGTATTCTCGATCAGGTGTGGTACTTGGTTTAAACATATTTTATTTGTATCCTTTGTACATAGAACAACATAAAGACATACAATAATATACAGTATGGTACTTGATTGTATTGATTCCTCATCTCTGCCTCCTTCCTTAATTTGGTATACAAAAGAATTGTCTCATTTAAACGATTTTTAGTACACAGAACATATTTTTGTAGAAATAAGATTATTAACCAAATGCCCATTCCTAGACATTATTATAAGTTAGGAATCGTTCATGCGAACCAAACATCTACTTTTGTATTTGTCTTGATACACATCAGATAATGGTGAGGTTGGTGCCGTCAAACATGTTTAAGCACTCCAGTACTTTTACTGACTGTTCCAAGGTGGTGCTTCTTTCGTGGATCCTTTTTGTTATTTTTATCTCGTGTTTGTCTGTCATACTGTCTTGTCTGTTCCTAGTAGCCTTGTATATAGTTACCTGCTGGGAAAGGGCTGGCCTCTTGGCTCTCTTGTATGTGATGTTTGTTTCACTTTCCCATCAGGTGTGGTATTGGATTCACCGGATTCTGATCTTTGCTTTCTTCTTTAATTTTAAATAGTAAAATTTGATCAAGTACTACATGCAGACAAGAATATATTTCCTGGTAGAGTCCGTGCACGATAAGAGAAGAGTTACGTCGTTGGTCAGGGTCATCCGATTGGACAAATACAGGTTTTTCTTTCATAATTCTAACTGTACATCTGTGTATTCACCATATTCATGCGCGGATCTAGAAAGGTTTGTCAGAGTACAGTGTGTGGGGGCGGGGGGGGGGGAGATACTCCAAATACCACAGTGACTATAAGTGGCGCGCATCACCCGTCCGCCGGCGAAATGTCATTTAAATGGTGTTTCGTTGGCTGGCCGATGATGGCCCAGCATTGAATGCTGGCTTGTAGCTTTGTGCTTTTTCAGGGGATCCAGACCAGTATTGCTTAGAAAACCTATAAGTTTGTGATTTTTCAGGGGGTCCGGACCCCCTGCCTCTACTGGATCCGCCAATGCTATTCTTATCAAGTAGCGACTCTAGACAAACAAGATTTTTGGCAAAGACCCTTGTTTGTATTCACTGATATTTACATTGTTCAAAGCAGACAGATTAAGCCAGCTTAATACATGTACAATTCTATGAAAGTTAAGTAATGGTGTCACAAAGACACGATTTATAATTAAAGTCCAAAAAGTCTCTGATGCACATTTTAACGCTCATTTTATATTGTTTGAAGACGCCGCAAAAAACAATCATTAGGGCTGGTGGTACCTAGCATCCTGAAAAAGACACGATTTATTCCCATCAGCTGTGGTATTGGATTGTACCGACAACAACCTAGACGCCGGAATGCTGTTTAAAACTCTTAATATTCGCGGCAATTTGGCTAGTTTAAAAGACTGTCATATTGGCGTAGTTTTCAATTTAATGTCCTTAAAGCTATTATTCTGAGAGCCCGTAATAGGTTTAATCAAGTGGTTGAGACCAAAAGGTTTGAAGGTGTGTTCTGATGCAGAAAAGTGTGCGAAATTCAAAAATCAAACTCTTAAAAAAATTGGCTGATACACAAAAGTACTATGCGCAACGGAATACCCCCGGGGTATGCAATATCTCAAAATAGCGCTAAAATGGGGGTACCCTTGCAGGTTATACTTGAAACCATTTTATATCAGTAGTAAAGCGCAAATTATGGCAGCAAACAATATATAATGATAAATGTATAATATAAAACAGAATAAGACATGCCAATAAAACTTTCTAACACTAAAATATAGCGAATTGTAAAGCCCACGAAAACTAATGACTTTTGTCTCTGGTTATCAGATGCTTTTTAATTTGTTTAAGTTAGAGCAGATTTATAATTCAATCTTATGTAATACAATGGTGTTGTCATCAACAATTTTTATAGTTCCACAAATGATAGAGTATGGTCAAGAAATACCACAATCACAGACTGCAGCCCAACCCGACATGGCACCGTGAGGAAGGGACACAAAGTAGGCATAGTCCAAGCTGTTACAGTACAATATATGTATATTTCAAGTTCCTTTTCCTTCCAATGTGAATAAATTATGCTCAGATAACACTAAGATTTGCCTGGATATTGGCACAGCCCAATTAGTTTCTAAGCTGTGAACTATATGTATAGCTAGCACCACGTGGCCAACCACGACTGGCCAGACTGTTCTGGTCAATATTCCAAATGACTTTTATTCTATGTTCTAGGAATTGCATGATAACCTCCCACCCCACGGATAAACCCTATTCCTCTCTTTTGCCGAATCTCAATTAAAAATATAATTGAGTATGAAGAAATAAGTTGAAAGTTAGTGAGTATGATCAGGAAATACCACAATCACACACTGCAGACCAACCCACCGCACCGTTAGTAAGAGCTACAAAACACCAAACGTCACAAGGTATGTGCATTACACAGATCTTACTAGGTCAGAAACCACCATAAAACAGCAGCAACCTTCAGGAGTATGGACATTGTAGAGATCTATCTTCGTTTCATCAGACCCTGCACAATAAAGCCAGATACCTGTGATGCCTTTTTTCACATTTTCATAAAACAGGGTTTCTCGTGATGAGGGTCGTTTGTACACTAGAAGTTATGAAAGGGTACATAAATTCAAAGAACAGTATATGAATGGGTCAACTTCCTGTGAAACCAAGTATATGAATAGGCTGTTTTTTTTCAAAGGCCTGGTATATGACTGGGATTGGTTTCAAAATACTGACTCCCACACCCATACCAAAATTACCCAGAGTCCCACCACAACCAATTACAGAGGATATGAAAGGGTCTATAAATTCAAAGGACAGTTTAGGTATAGGTCAACTTTCTGTGAAATCAAGTATATGAATAAGCTGGTTTCAATGCTGGGTATATGATTGGGGTTGGTTTTAAAAAACTGACTCACACAACCGTACCAAAATTTTCACTTTCTGTCTATGTAAATTCTGTGCAATTATATTCTTTGCTACAAGTTGTCCTAATTATGCTCAATGGATGACGTGATATCTATTTTAAAAAAAAAAAAAACTTAAACTTCACTTATAACCGTTTGTTTGCGTTTTGGTATCGTTTCTGTGACGTCAGCCACGCCTTATGTAGCGTCAGCGTCACGTTATCAAAGTAGTCCTCGATGTACATCCGACTTCTTTTTGAGAAAATACTGTGCACCATTAAGCATGTTAAGGAGGATTACCTAACATGAAATGCTTTGCAATATAGGTAAGATTACTTTAGAGACAAGGCTGTGAAATTTGAGGGGAGTTTATCGGAAATAATGTACAATAATGCCAGGATTATTTTAGAGACATGACTGTTCAATATTTGGAGGACTATTCTTAAACCGGAGACAATGGAATATTGTATGGACTATCCTTATAGGAAAGATAGTGAAATATAGTTCAGTAGCCTTTAGAAGAAAACTACTGTTCTTAAAGTAGAGACAGTGGCATATTGGATGGACTACCCACAGAGGAAAGATAGTAAAATATTGTGAGGTAGCCGGTAGAGGAAAAGTATGAAATGAAATAAACGAGCATTTTGTTAACTGAATTTGTGTTGTAAAGCACATATATCCTGTACTCATATGAAAATAATGGATGTATTATTTTACAGCACGTGCTCAGGAGGGAACCTGACATGTATTGCACGGAAGCCGTGTAGACCCAGGTGCACTGTTGCTGGTGACCCACATTATGAAACATTCGATGGGAGAAAATATAACTTCATGGGAAACTGCAGCTACATACTAGTAGAGGTAGAGATGTTCATTATTTTTGTCAGCTATTTATTTTTGCTAGCCCCACAGACCCCACTGTAAAATGTCAGTGTATTTTGTCTCATTATAGCATGCACATTTGGATTTATATCGGAGAAACTTATGGCTAATAAGTTTTGTTGTTGTTGATTTAGTATCCTAAAACTTGTTGATTTTTGGATTGATAATATCATATTTTGGAACGCTCAGAATGCACCTTATCATATGACATCGCGTCTGGGAGTGAAATAACGCCATGCAATAAAATTGGTGAACTACTAGCGGTTTATAGATTTTCGGGAAACGTTATGACGTCCATAATAACGTTGCGTACATAATGACAAAATAATAACGTTTTAACGGCAGAAAAAAACTTTCAGAGTAATCTTAATGTCATATGATAGATAGAATCTAACATTCGTGCTCTTGTATAATTGAATTTATTAAACTCTTTGCTAAAATTGATAAAATGCTAGACAAGCCTCGCACTTTATCTCTTTTCCCCAACTCGTTTAATAAATTCAATAAAAAGAGCACTCATGTATGATCCTCTATGTTCACACCATTCTTATCAATTTTCTTTGGGGAGAGTGCCCCCAGGTCCTTCTAACACAAGTTTGAATCCTCATTGTTACAGTGCTGTGTAAAATAAATGCGTTCACTTTGTCTAAAAATCTAGTTTAAGCTGTTGGAAAAAACAGCCCTTCCCCACCAGAAAGCAAATGGTTTGTGCCTAATTTTTACAAATAAAATGCAAATCTAGAGAGCAATCTTCCATACCTACTCTTCCTGGAACATTAACACCATTTTTAGGATGGCCTCATACTTTGATTAAAACAATTTATGTCATGTATTCCATGGCTAAGCCCTGTCTTTGCATGTATAGCACAAAATATTATGTGAACATTATTTCATGCGCCCATGTATAGCTCTATAGTTTTTTAAGTGTGATAATTTAATCCTATGGAAAGAAAAACACATTTTAGGGATTTTGGGGGATTTGGGAAGAAGCTGAATTATTTTAGAGATTTAGGGAGCAAAGGCAAAATACTTTCAGGGAGCTGAGGATTTTTTTCAAGGATTTGGGGAGAACAATGCATTATATTTAGGGAGCAAGGAAGCACATACCCCTTGGGGTCTTAATTATGCCCCTTTAGCTAAAACAGGCCTCGCCGCAGGGGAACATAGGTTTATATAAAATCAACTCTTTGGGAATATGGTCATGTTGCATATCAAGTTTAAGGAAATGAAGCAGACAATATCATGCTAGCGAATTTTGGTGCCCTTACACACACTAGACCCCATGCAGACGACAAATTTGGCAGACGATTCTCATTAAATATAATGCCTTTTTTATTTTTGAAAAAGCAGCTAAATTTGAAAGTCTTCTATTGAAAATTATAGGTGGCGCTTTATGTTGTTGTTTTTTTCATGACCTTGCTCAGGACCGATACACTGCTGCATACAAAATCTCTGCAGAAAATATAGAGTGTAGACGACGACGTAGAACTTGCCTCAATCAAGTGATTATCCACATCATGTTAACAAACACAATTGTTGAAATGAATCGAGATCTCGACGTGTTCGAGGATGGAGTCCAAGTGACTCTGCCGTACTCAATAGCAGGAATTTTAAGCGTGGTACGATTATCACCAAAGAAAATAGAGGCTGTATTTGATGATTTCGGTCTGAAGGTGGTATGGAATGGACGAAAAGTGGAGATAGACAACCCAGACTTTGTTATGACGCAAGGTTCGTATAAAGTAAATTTTCAAAAAGCGTCAACACTTTCTGTCCGGAATTTAAAAATGTCAATATATTATGCCCTGCATATTTTTGCATTTTGCATAATAAAAATAATAATAATAATAATATAATTTACATAATAAAATAAAAATAGTAAAATCACAAAAAACAAATGTTACATGTACATGAATATGGAAATAATTCAAAAACTAAATATTTAGTTTTTGCATAATTTCATAAAGATTTTTGTTTTTGCAGTTCATATTTCATATTTTTCAAACTTTGGGCCTCAAACATTTTGTAGAATTATTACCCCTTTTGGACCATACTTTGACATGTTTTCTTAATGATATTAAACTGTTTTCTTAATTGATTTGGTAAATGGCCGCTCAAACTCTCAGGCAGTCAACACCCAAAGCCGATGTCAATTAAGACATCAAGGCAACTAATCAGAATAAATCCTTACAAGTAGGAAATATCACCTGTAGCTTGGATAGCATTTTGCCTAATAAACCCTAATAAGCTTTGGTCACCTGAACCAGATTATTGCCATCCAAACACCTTTGTTCTAGTTAAACTGCCAGGTCTGTGAAGGTGATTGTGTCAAATGGCCTACCTTTGATCATTAACATGTTTGTGATTAAGGTGATATAATCGCTTTGTTTGGCCAAATGCTTTTGGCTTGCGCCTGAGTAGAGATTTAACTATATAACTCCATCCTGACCCTAACCCGTCACAAAACAGCTTTGCTTGTGACATTGGACGTAGGAAATAAACAGGATTGAAGTTATATTGTTATTAATCATCTATTCAGGTAAGAATAAGCTTATATTTTCTTCTCCATTTACTTTTACTTTCTTTAAAATTAATTGCAGTTAAAGGTCTGGTTAATTTTGGGCAAATTTAAGAGCAAGGAATATCTGCACCTGCCTGTTTTTGCAAACAAGACACAGATCAGCTAGCAAATCTGCACAGTCTGATCAGGGTCTTTACTGTTCGCTAATAAGAAAGTAAAGGTTAATACTGTTAATAATGTAAGAATTTATACTATATAACTTTAAATTAGGCCAAGGAATACCTGCGCCTATCTGCTTTGCAAACAATAAAGACACAGATCAGCTAGCGAATCTGCACAGTCTGATCTGAGTCTTTACTGTTCGCTAATAAGAAAGTAAAGGTTAATACTGTTAATAATGTAAGAATTTATACTATATAACTTTAAATTAGGCCAAGGAATACCTGCGCCTATCTGCTTTGCAAACAATAAAGACACATATCAGCTAGCGAATCTGCACAGTCTGATCAGAGTCTCTACTGTTCGCTAACAAGAAAGTAAAGGTTAATACGTTAGAAATGTAAGAATTTTATCTTAAATTTATTTGAGAGTGAACAACAAAGACCCCGATCAGACTGTGCAGATTCACTAGCTGATCTGTGTCTTTATTATTTACAAAACAGACAGGCACCGGTATTCCTCAGCCTAATTTAAAGTTATATAGTATACATCTTACATTTCTAACGTATTAACCTTTACTTTCTTGTTAGCGAACAGAAAAGACTCTGATCAGACTGTGCAGATTCGCTAGCTGATATGTGTCTTTATTGTTTGCAAAGCAGATAGGCGCAGGTATTCCTTGGCCTAATTCAAAGTTATATAGTATAAATTCTTACATTATTAACAGTATTAACCTTTACTTTCTTATTAGCGAACAGTAAAGACTCAGATCAGACTGTGCAGATTCGCTAGCTGATCTGTGTCTTTATTGTTTGCAAAGCAGATAGGCGCAGGTATTCCTTGGCCTAATTTAAAGTTATATAGTATAAATTCTTACATTATTAACAGTATTAACCTTTACTTTCTTATTAGCGAACAGTAAAGACCCTGATCAGACTGTGCAGATTTGCTAGCTGATCTGTGTCTTGTTTGCAAAAACAGGCAGGTGCAGATATTCCTTGCTCTTAAATTTGCCCAAAATTAACCAGACATTCAACTGCAATTAATTTTAAAGAAAGTAAAAGTAAATGGAGAAGAAAATATAAGCTTATTCTTACCTGAATAGATGATTAATAACAATATAACTTCAATCCTGTTTATTTCCTACGTCCAATGTCACAAGCAAAGCTGTTTTGTGACGGGTTAGGGTCAGGATGGAGTTATATAGTCAAATCTCTACTCAGGCGCAAGCCAAAAACATTTGGCCAAACAAAGCGATTATATCACCTTAATCACAAACATGTTAATGATCAAAGGTAGGCCATTTGACACAATCACCTTCACAGACCTGGCAGTTTAACTAGAACAAAGGTGTTTGGATGGCAATAATCTGGTTCAGGTGACCAAAGCTTATTAGGGTTTATTAGGCAAAATGCTATCCAAGCTACAGGTGATATTTCCTACTTGTAAGGATTTATTCTGATTAGTTGCCTTGATGTCTTAATTGACATCGGCTTTGGGTGTTGACTGCCTGAGAGTTTGAGCGGCCATTTACCAAATCAATTAAGAAAACAGTTTAATATCATTAAGAAAACATGCCAAAGTATGGTCCAAAAGGGGTAATAATTCTACAAAATGTTTGAGGCCCAAAGTTTGAAAAATATGAAATATGAACTGCAAAAACAAAAATCTTTATGAAATTATGCAAAAACTAAATATTTAGTTTTTGAATTATTTCCATATTCATGTACATGTAACATTTGTTTTTTGTGATTTTACTATTTTTATTTTATTATGTAAATTATATTATTATTATTATTATTTTTATTATGCAAAATGCAAAAATATGCAGGGCATAATATATAGCAGAAGTTGAATGTGCATATCGACCAAAAGAGTTGAAACAGTTCAGTTGATAACTGAATGACAACTATGTACGTGCTTCACATACACGACCGTTCACGTGACCGGTTTTAGAAGAGCTAATTCGTTGCATACTGGGTAATTTTTCATGGTTATGTTGTCATCTGCTGACTTTTTCCAAAATTAGCTTTTCAAAATATCTTTCTGGAGCACTGTATGAGTGATAAATGGTTCCGATCCAAAGTCTGGGCCGACGGTCTGTCGGTCCTGATCTGGATTCAAACTGTTTACAAAGGTTATTACCACACGACAAAAAACATAGGGAAACAAATAAAAGCAAACAATGTTTGAGGAGGTATATCGCGCGTCGCCATAAAACTAAATTTCCGACCATATATCCGACGATATACCTCCCCAAAAGAAAATTTTGAATATGATCATCCCCATTCGAATGCACTAGTAACACTATGACTTGAAAAGACAGTGAAAACGTATTAAAATTAGACTGGTTCTCTCCCTTTAATAGCTTGTCAGCATATTAAGACAGGTAACTACTAAACGCCATTGCGTCTATTTATAGCATATACACTGACGTAGTAATGGAAAAATACGTAGTATTGGAAAATACCTGGGACGTCTTGAGTCCATCTGCGGTATTGAATAAAAAGTGCATTTGCGATTTTTAAACAACTGCTCCCAGCTAGCATCCCATCACGAGCCACTATCGACCCGCCGACGAACCGTCACCTGCGGATGGCGGTTCGTTGGCGGGCCGAAAGTGGCCCAATTGTACGTGCGGATTGGATTTTTTTATAAAGTTTATTTTGTTCTATTATCAGGAATATGGCAACTGAAAAATTACAAGTTCTATAGGTTCCTATAGAAATAAGCATCCCCAACCCAACACTGGATGCGTGGATCCAGAGGGGGTTAGGTGGTCCGCACCCCCCCCCATCCCCCTAAAAAATCACATGTTCTATGGGTTTCTATAGAAATAAGCATTCCCCGCCACCCGAAAATAAACAAAAATACAGTTACCCCGCATCTAGTCAGACGCAACGCGGCCCGGTACAACTATTTTCTGGAATTTCAAATGTTCACAGGGGAAACACTTATGAGACTTTCAGTTTGCACCTACAAAACTCAATCCGTGACGGGGAAGTGGGCAATTACTTATTCTAACCGATGTGCGGATCCAGAGGGGGATAGGTGGTCCGGACACCCCCCCCCCCCCCAAAAAAAAAAAAAAAAATAAATAAAAAAATAAATAAAAATAAATAATAATCACAAGTTCTTTAAGTTTCGTTGGAAATAAGCATTTGCCCCCCCCCCCATCCCCGAAAAAAAAAACACATGTTACCGACTGCGCCGGCCGGTAAACCTTCTGAGACTTTCAGAAAACTCAATCCGTGACAGGGAAGTGGGCAATTACTTATTTCTTACCCATGCGCGAATCCAGAGAGGGATAGGTGGTCCGGACCCCCCCTCCCCGAAAAATCACAAGTTATATAGGTTTCTATAGAAATAAGGATTTGTACCCCCCCCAACCCCCCCCCCCCCCCAAAAAAAAAAAAAAAAAAAATAAAAAAAAAATAAATAAAAAGTTGCACCCCCCCCCCCCCCCCCCCCCCCCGATAAATGTTTCGACCCTTTTGAACCGTAAAAAAATATAATATAGTTGCAAAAAAACCAACAATAAACACCCTTATCAGAGTTTTTTTTTCTGTTATTTGAGTCTGGACGCCCCCCGGCCCCTGTTTCTATCTGCAAGGAGAGGGTGGAGGGGGGGGGGGTACTATAATATTTTCATTCATACGTAGGCTCGCACCATTTTGGGGTTCAAAATTTTGAATTTCAATACCTTTGAGGGTTTTCAGAAAAAATGAAAATTTTTTGGGGTATGAAGATTTTGTGGATATCTTTTGGGGTCATCACAAAATACCAAAAAGTTAACCCCAAAAATGGTCCGGGCCTACGTATGTTTGAAAATATCAGAGTATCCCCCCCCCCTTTCTCACCCAGGTGCGAGTATGCTTGGAATTCGTGAACAATATCAGCGGACGTCATATTTTGTGTTTGGGGTCACTACACAGATAGCAAAGATACGTTGGGCCCACGTTGGTAGTTGGTGGAAATGTGGGCGTCGCCGCATACCAACCTTGTACCAACATCGAACCGACGCAACAATGTCGACCATTCTCTCATTATTAAACACCACTATATTATTACAAAATCCTCTGTGCCTGTATTCTGAATAATGTGTTTGGTGTTAAAAGAAGTTTATGTTTCCGGAGCACATGACATTGGGCCAGCATTGCGAAGGAGATTTGTTTGATTTGATTCTTACGTCCCATCAACAATCTTTCAGTTATGTAGGGACGGGTCTTCATGGGTTGAACCGGTACTAAGCTATGATTAATGTGTCTTGCTCAAGGACACAACGCAGTGACGCCTGCGAGGCTCGAACCCGCGGCCCCTCTGTCTCATGTTCATTAAGGTCACTACCCATAGCAATAACCGTAACTCTAAATCATCAAGGGAGGTAATACTTGGTAGCGTTCGATTACGACAAAGTGTGATTTTACGCAACTATGATATGTTTTCTACAGACAGTAAAGCCCGTTACACTGCACGTTGGTAATCTGAAAGTGATTGATATCACATTAAAAATGCAAACAAAATTTTAAGTATAATGAACAACAAAAGTTGGCATTCTTTACGGATACTAAACGATGGACGCTCAGCTCTGTGAGAAGAAAAAAATCAGTCAGTGTAATAGAACACGCATTATACCAGGGAAATGTCAGTCGACTGTTCGCGGTTTTTGACAGTCCACAACAACAATAATGATATAACTACTTGTAAATAGATCTATACATGATTTTCTGGTTTTATTTTACCATCATTAAAATTTCACCAAGACAGACTATCCCGTCACGTTCTCTAGCGTCTACTTTGAACCTGACGTGCGCTAATGACGTCACTTGCTCTTATGACGTCATTATGCGTAAACGACAAGTATTGAACTTGACGTTGACGTTGAGAGTCCCTCGCTTTAGTTTGCGTCCTAAACAATTTGCCTTATGTCAAATGCGTTCCAATATTTAGCTTCAAGGGCTATCTTGGGCTAAGGTTGACTCAAGTATAGTCGTGAGTCTAAATTATAGTAGGCCTACTCTAAATTTACTAAAGGTACGCGAGGAATTCTGCCATCAGGGTCTGCAGTCTGCAAACAACAAAGGCACAGACCATCTTGCGCATCCGCGCAGTCTGAACAGCGCCTTTGCTATTTACAAATTGAATAGTATCGCATTTAAACTTGCTCCAAGCGAGACTTCACTATTCTATCTAGTCTATGTGGCTGAGAAGGCTGGTATGTTATGATCTTATCGGAAACCCTAAAGACAGGGTTTGTCGCATCGATGCTCATATGTATATGCATTTATACTCATGTAAATGCGAGCCCAATCCACAAACCAGTTTTATGTGATATGCACATAGAAAATGTCTAGCCCCTCTAGACTACTCGTAGCCAATTCCGCCCATGACCAACGCCTACGGGATCCGTAACAAAAATAATATCCTCTCCCCCTCCCCGCCAATGAATACCCCCTTCAGTAGCGGGAAGAGTGTGGGCATAAAAAGAACCTTTTTCATAAAAATGCGGGTCCAACCAAAGCATAGGTAAGTTATAGGTACTCAGTGAGACGGTTCTTTTGAGCACCCAAAGCAAACATATAAATAATGAGCAATAAAATATTTACAATATTACGCTAAAATATTTGCTAATCTCAAAGTTTACTCTACATTTGACATATTTCAACCGAAAGATGTCCGTCAAGGGATATATAGATCTAATAGAAATAAACCTCCTCTGGTCAAGTGTTGAGGTCTGGCCTTGCGTCGCGATCGAACATTAGTTTGGCGCCCGAGACCGCGACAAAAATTAAAAAACTTTCAAATTTTTGGATGAGTACAAGTAGTATATGCATCGATCAATTGAAGCGATGCATATTAAAACAGCACATTTTTCACCTAATTTAGACATGCAGAGTTACCCTGTGACCTTGAAAAACGGTAAATGTCCCCAAAACATTATATCTCTATCCTAATGATGTATCTATGCAAATTTGGTCAAAATATATCGACTAGGTGTTCAGACAAAATGCAGATAGGTTTCTTTTTACCGTGGGTGGGGTATTTTGGTATCGTTTTTGGTATTGAAAAGTCTTCTCATATATGCATATAAATGTTCCAAGTATTTGGAATACATATAATTTCATTTGGAAGTTCACAGTGAGGTATTTCAATCAATAGTGTTTGGTTTGTAAGGTATTAACATGCTTAGAAATAAGAAAAGCCTGCTTAGTTCATTATTTTGTAGTTTAGGGGGTAGGGATACTTATTTGGTAATATCTCACTAATTAGACGGTGAATTTTTTTTTAAATTCTGTCATAATGCATCTTATATAATGATCACTTTCCTGAAAAAAATTGAGAAAAATTTATTTTTTTAAAGTATGTTTAAATATTGAATTATCAGTCAGTAATTGCTGAAAACGAATGCACAAATGTCGGTGAATGCTGGTTTGAAAGCGTGATACGAAGAAAAATACTTGTATAGCTGCAAAAGAATGGTTTGAGAAAAAGTTCTTAATTATTAATGGCTTCGCATGCTTGTTTGAAATAACGATTTTCAGATACAAAATTGAGTTACAGAATATTTTACTTGTCTTAATGAGTTTCCAAAAAGCTGCGTAAAAAAGCCAACATAGGCCATATAATCAAGAGCTGTAACTTTTGAACTGGACGGTAAATTTTCTTTAAAATGCTTTATTTTTCTTATAACACGATGTACTACAGAATATCAAAAAATGAAAAAATTCTATTTTTTGGAAAAAAAATCGCCCAGGTGTGGGTAGTGACCTTAAATAAGCCAGGTTACGAGGAAAACTATCCATGCGCGGATCCAGAGGGGGCCGGGGCTCCGGGCCCAGCAAAATCACAAAGCTATAGGATTTATTTAGCAATACTCGTCTGGATCCACTTGAAAATCTCAAAGGCAAGCCAGAATTCAATGTTTGGCCATTAATTTGGCCGCTAGCGAAACGCCATTGAAATTGGCCGATGATGATACACCTTGAAAGGTATTTGGATTCTCACCATAAAAAAGTTGTTAAAGATAAATTGGACTCCCTCTAACAACACTTCCTGGGTCCGTGCATGCCTGTGTCGGGGATTTCCGATCGGATGGGGGTTACTCTGATATTTCGTAGCCTATGTGGACTCGGACCTTTTTTAAGGAGGGGTCTAACTTTTAATTTCAATAATTTTAGGGGGTTCAGATTGAATAAATATTTTATGGGATCTATGATAAAATTGTGGATATTTTAGGGGAGGGGGGGGGGGGATGGTCATCATTCACAGTTAGGGAGCGTGGCGAAAAAGGAACGCATGTGCGCGACCCCCGTAATATGACTTTAAAGCATGTATAATATCATGCGCGGATCCAGGAATTTTTGACAGGGGGGGGGGGGGTCCAGATTGAGACGTTTTTTAGTCCTCAGCTTATTTTACAGAGGGGGGGGGGGGGGCAATGGTTTAATTGCAGAGAAAACTATACTTTCCTAAGGATCCAGATGGGGTCCAACATTTTCAGGGGAGGTCCATCCAAGGTGGGATCCAAATGCTAATTGCTATCAAAATAACTTGTGATTTTTAGGAAGGGGGGGGGGCTCCGGGGATCCATAGGTTTTAGTTACGCGGTGTGCATTCTTCTAAGATCATTTTAAAGCTGTTTAAAAAAGAAAAACGGGGGTCACTTAAAACCTGGAAACACATCCTACCAGTAACAAAATCCACTTTAAGGCCAATTTCCTCGGGTGTGGTACTTTCAGGGGTGGCACTCTCTTTAAACAATTGTGTTTTGCGTTGTGTTTTGCGTGTCTTTGTTGGTGTTTTTGAGAAGTTAATTCTCTTTTGTGGTCCAGAGAGAGGAGAGGAGCGCATCATTCTTTTAGTATTAGCACGCATCACTATCCTTGCATTTCGTTGGCACCCCTCATAAAAAAGTCTACATCTTTGATCGAGGTTCTGTAATTTCGAGTAACAGTTTCTACACATAAGGCCTAAATGAAATATATGTGTGGTTCCTGTTTCATGCCAAGAAAATTCAGGGTAGGTAGGTAGGGAAATTATTAAATTTTGTTATAACATTTAACAAAGAAAATAGTGACAGAAATTGAAAAAGTGCCCATTTTTTCTCCAAAGACCATTTTATTGTTTAGGGTATATAGGGTTAAAAAAATTAGGGTAGGTAGGCAACAGGAACCACACATATATTTCATTTAAGCCTAACGCCACTCTCTACATTAATGCCCCCATATTTGGCAAGCAATGCTTTGGCGTTGATGTCTGATCTTTTTGTGGATTCGATCCTTCGGACCTCTTGTGCGCTCTTTCCACAGACCATGCAGACACGCTCTGCAGGGTGCAGATTTTTGTTTTACGGGAGTTCTATACATTTCTATCCCATGCTGTAGCCACGATGATCCACGGATGTATTAGTTTGTCTTCCTGGTGTCTCTTGATGGTTGTGTGTCTCTTCCTTGCAGTGCCATGGGGTTGTCTGCTGTTTGTGATTGTGGTATTTCCTGATCATGCTCACATACTATTTTTAGCTAGTGAATACCCTTTAAACCTTCTTTACATGAACCACAAGACTGGTGACCTTGAAACATGGTTTGCATCATTGAATAGTAAGTGAGTATGAGCTGGCCCACCCAGTCCACTTTCTGTGCCTTTTATATAGTAAAAAATTTAATTGAATTTGGTTCACACTGGATTCATATAATACCTGGCCTATTTATGAACTTTTTCAACACCGACGCTCTTTCTGGAGCATGCGCAGGTTCTCTACTTGAAAAAATACCATATGCGGAAGAAAAAAAATCAGGTGTGTGGGATTCGATCTCTAGACCCTTACCTCGTTAAGCTAAATCGCTACCACTTGCGCTATTTGGGCAGGTATCGTCACTTGATTACATCAAAATCTAAGTACATTGAAAAAATTATTAAAATCGAAATTACCAATAACAGCAATATTTGAAAGGCTTCGTATCGAAAAGAAAGTGCGGCAAATCTTCTCAGTTTTCAGTACATGTTCATTTCTCATTTTGAAGTGTGAAATTGACCCAGGATGTAAACAGATGCTCTTTCTGGAGCATGCGCAGTCGGATGAGTGGGATTCTCTACTGGTAAAAAATTACTAGTTACCAAACGTAATATGCGTAGCGGAAGTGGAGCTTTATCAACGTGGGGAACCAATCTAGCGGCAAAGATCAGGAATCGATACAATCAAGTACAACACCTGACCCAGGATACAACCATAAGTTGCGCAAGCGTCCAGCAGCTGCCAGCTGCATATAATCACTTGCCACTTTTCAGCCAATGAAAAGCGACATTACATAATGACGTCGAGTTTGCAACCTTATATAGCAGGATATACTGTCGCAAATTTTGACGATATAATCAGACGTCGCGTTACATTTGCAGGTGCATTCGACCTTAAAGCGCCAATCGCAACAAAAGTCGTCTGCTTTTCTCGTCTGCTGAAATGTTTAAGAAGCCTCTATGACAAACAGTGTGGACCCAGATCAGACTGCTCCTATTGGAGCAGTCTGTTCTGGGTCCACACTGTTTGCTTCTATACTTAATTCATCAGTAATGCTGGGCATTTTTTGCAGCAGACGACTTCAGCAGACGACAATTTCAGATGCATTTTTCTTGGCGCTTTAAGAGTTAGTATTGTTTATGTTTGAGCAGGTCTCTGTGGAAGTTTCGACTTGAATCCAGACAACGACTTCATGATGCGTAATGGCACAATAGAAACGGATGTAAACACGTTTGCTGAAGATTATGTAGATACGTGCTTAGAACGTTTGTAAACAAGGTAATTTGATGCAAATAATTTTCGTTCAGTACGACGAACAGTTGGTGCATAGAAAGCCCTGTAGAATAAGATTAACTAGTGTAAACACGTTGCAGACAGTTTAGACTGATGGCTTAGAATGGTTTTGTTTCCCCCTAAGGAAGTTTCCAGACATATCCTATTTTGAGAGTTTTAAGTTGCGTAGAATAAGAGATGTTTGCACTCCGTGCGCTGTAGGGGCGTTACCATATACAATTAAGAAAGATAAAAATAAAAGTTTGGACTACAGAAAGAAGGCATTAAACTGTCTTTTTTATTTCGCATAGTCTGCATGGTTTTGTTTTGTTTGATTTGGTTCTTTACGTCCTATCAACAATATTTCAGTTATATAGGGACGGATCTTCCTTGGTTGAACCAGTACTAAGCTAGGATTAATGTTCTTGCTCAAGGGCACAACGCAGTGACGCGAGTGAGGCTCGAACCCGCGGCCCCTCGGTCTCGAGTCAAGCACTCTACCACTGACCCACTGCACTCCCAGTCTGCATAGAAGATATCTAAGCTACAGATAAAAGCTTTTATAGCAAAATTACGGCTTCTTAAGGTGTTATATATGTTACTTGAATTAAATTACCCTTTAAAATGGTAATATTGACCAATATCATTTCTTTTACAGTTGGTCTGTGCATTTTCAAAATATTTGACCTTCTTGTACTTACATACATATGGAGCTTATAGAAAATCGAAAGTTTGCTTCTCTATCTTAAATATATTGTCTTATATGAGCAATTAAACAGCCCCAGATTTAAGCAGCCAAATTTGGTAGGTATATTTTAAGTAGAACATATTTGAAAATATTTATTGCTGCAGGATATCTTACATATTTGGGATTGTCTTGCTCATATAATAAATAATCATATATTTAGCAGATTTAACAAGAATATCAGAGCACTTGTTAAAGGCTGTAACATACGTTACAAGGCATAATAATAAGCAAGGACATTAACTTGATGTAAGTGATGATATTTCAGAAGAAAAAAATGCATGTTTTTCTATAAGTCTCTACCCTCTGGTCCCTTAATCTTATAGAGGTAATTTACTTTTTTTAGGTGAATACCAAATATATTTCATCGAGTGCGGTGAAAAAAATCAGTATTTTTCACGAGTTACGAGTGCGTAGCACGAGTGAAAATGCTGATATTTTCACCGCACGAGATGAAATATGTTTGGTATTTGCCGAAAAAAGTAAATTTTATTTTTATTTTATACTCAACGGAAATACAGAAAGCACAACCTAACTTTTTCCTTGGTCGTTTCTCGTTCGATTTGACTTTTGCAGTGTGTTTCTTGGGTATAACATTGGGTGTAAACGTAGTTTGCACCTATAAACTGCCGTGTAATCATATTCTAACGAATGAAACGTAAGAAATCAGCATTTAAAGAAAGTCTATTGGGAGTGCCTAAGGGTAGCGTCACGTGCAAACTGGCGCTAACCTAGGTCAAACAGTGACGTCATTATGTTTGATGTTGACGTCACGACATGCGAAGCGTTATTTCTGACAAATATCCTTCACTTAAAACCCTTTGATAAAAAATTCCAGTCCCAAAGTTGCCAAGAAAGCCTTGTTTTGCTACAGTGAAAATATAAATCGTATCAGTCACTAGTGAAAAAATACGATATTTTTTCACTGTAGAAAAATACCAATTTTTCTCACATTTGATATGCGTTGAAGTCACTGCTTGCGATAAAATAAAGGAATTTATTTCATACTTAGTAGTGAAATCAATGCATATCAAAAAAAATAAAAGTGATATCAATCACTAGTGAAATGATATGATATCAATCACAAGTGATTGATATCAGCCTTTATTATACCTCACGTGAATTCCCCATACAAAACTTCCATAGACGAACGACTGATATTTTATAATATCACCCGTTGCTACAGCAACGGCGAATACTGCCACTTGTTTGCCATAGCAGCGGGTGATATTATAAAATAACAGGGCGGTCACATGATGCGCAACGCCGATGCGCGTACGGTTCGTTCACGTCAGGAGACGTTCAACAGCAATGGCGGACATGACGCATGATTTGGCGACTTTAAACTCCAATACCTTCGTTGTTTATGGTCAGAAACATAAAGTGTGGGTACTCGTTTTCTTAGTTAGGACGAGAGGAACACGTTGAGACCAAATTTGAGCGGATTTGGCGAAATTTTCTATTTTGCAACAAAACCGCATCTTGTACAGTATCTCCAAACAAATGACGTGCTTGGTATAAAGTTTGACGTCATCGACTTTTTATGACGTAATTTGTTTAACCGAACGTCATGATCAGTTCGAGCATTCAAACTGTTCAAAAGAAACATTGTTGTGAAAGATGAATTTTCATTCATGCATATCTATAAGAGGCTGTGCATTTGTCTCCCTTTGGAACTCCCCTCACCATGGTAGGCCTAAGACGGTAGAAAAAAAGGATCTAATGTTCGGTATAATAAAATAAATATTACATTCCCTGATTGGGTGATAGTCGAAAATATCATCCCTCGAAATATTATTATCAACCTCGGCTGCGCCTCGGTTGATAATCACATTCCTTGGGATGATATTTTCGACTATCACCCAATCAGGGAATGTAATATTTATATAATATTTTCACTGTAGCGTTTTTGGATCACCTCTGACTTTTCCATTCACTCAATGCAGCTCACTTCAAAAGTTCAAACGCCTATAACTTTCTAATTTGTGAACAAAAACATCAAGTGTGGGTAGTCATTTTCTTAGTTAGAACACGAGGAACATTTTGGTACCAAAATAATTCAGATTTGCTGAAATTTTTCGATTTTGAATTTTCAACACCCCCCCCCCCCCCGCTTCAGTGAGTGACACAATGCATATAACCTATGCTACGCAACGTCATCAACAAATTATGACGTCGCTTATGACGTCACTTGCCTCACACTTTGACGCTGAATAAATTTCTTTTTATCTGTAAGTCCTGATGGCTATAGATCATGTAGATTGATCCAGGTGTTCTGTCACAAATACTCCTTTGCCTTCTTTTACTTTATTGTGATTCGGCTTGAAGCATGGTTAACTAATTGCTTAACTGTAAATCTACAGCACTCATGAAAATTCTGATGTTTTCAACACACTCGATGAAATATTCACCTCAAAAAAGTAAATATCCTCTATTTGTTTTATCACAAGCAGTGAATTCAATGCATATCAAATCACATTTAAAGGACTCCAGACAATTTTGTAAATGTTCCTGTCAAATGTAAATAATCAAAACTAATCCTTATCAAAGTCATATACAAAGGTTATCATTATGTCTGCTTCTCTGGCAAAATAATTGTTCATCTTATCTCAATTGTCGGTCTCATATCAATTGTCAGTCTCTCCATCTCAAGCAGTAGACTCATCAAACAGTATTTTGACTGCAAGCTGATTTGAGGCCTGCTCCTTCCCGATTCTGCAGACATTTTTATCTTTAATAACAATTCAAGCTACATTATCTAAGATATGTTTGCACTCTGTAAGCCGCGACGTTAGCCTATAACAAACTGTTACATATGTTACTATGTCAATTTAAGAATAAAATTATTGTAAGTTTGAGCTGCAGAAAGAAGACGTTAAAAGTATCAAATCAGTTGACATTCTAAAAGAGTCTGTATACTGGATGTCTTTACTACTGAAAGCTGTTTAACATTAATACGGCTTCCTGTAGTGCTATGTGCGTTACATGAATTTAAATATAATTTAAAAGTGGTAATTGTGGCTATCGTCAGTTAGTTCAACAAATAATCTGTGTATTTTTAAACCGTTTTAGACTAAGCTTTACCACCAAATTCAATTAACTAATACAAAAACAAATTTTGCTTTTCTATCTTAAACATATTGTCGAAAATGTGCTAAAATATGACCTACCCCTGTTTTACTGAGGCGCAAATTAAGTAAAACACATGTGAAAACAATTGAAGCTTGTAGATATTTTATATGAATCAATAATGAGTGTGTGGGGTAGGATAGAAAAATCCGCCCAGAGGATCACCGTTTGGCATCTGATGACAAACGGTGATCACGATGGATGGATTTTTCTATGCTACCCTCACACGAATAATGGATTCTTTTTCTTGCTCACCACTGTTTTTGTATTTTAAAAGAGCTTCCAGATGTCCCTGAGTACGCTAAGATACAATTTCATATGATGACGTCACTTTAACATAACAATGAGGTCACTAGATGACCATGTGCATGAGTTCGAATCCAACCAATGTATGTAGCCCTCATGTGCCGTCATTTAGTTTAACAACTGCTCTGCGTAGCTTTCAAACCGTTTGAGACTAAGCTTTACCACCAAACTTAATTGACCAATACAAAAAACAAAGTTTGCTTTTCTATCTAAAATGTGCTAATATGCCATATCCCCTGTTTTACTGAGGAGCAAATTAAGATGTTACCATTTAAGTAAAACTCCTGTGCCACGGCATGTGATTTCCAACAATGTGGCATTTTGACATGTGTAGACTCAGAAGGGCCTGTTCAGCCGCCTTTAAAGCTTAGACACTCTAAATGCTTTTTGGTCAGTAGCCTTAGAGTCATAGAATATTCAAGCGACTAGCAGTAGTTCTGACCAGACTGCGCGAATGCGCAGGCTGGTCTGAGCCTTTGCTGGTCGCACATACCACATTGTTGGAGATCTCATGTTGCGGCTCACATGTGAATACAATTGAAGCTTGTCGATATTTTACATTTTCTTAGACTTTGCTGCTCGAAAACCTGTAGAATTTCACGAAGTTTTTAAGATCAAAACACTTATTTAAGATGTAACATACATTACATGAAGTATGTAATCAATAAGCAATGCCAATATCTGATGTAATAGATGATATTTAAGAAAGAATTAATATATTCCACAGTCTCTGGCCTTTGATGCCCAAACATTAAAATGTATATTTATTTCTGATTATCAAGCCCATGGGCTATTGTTACAGAGGCTATCGGTAAACTTGTTGACATATTTTCTAATACTGTGCATATAGTGCTAAATAAAGAGCAACAACTAGAAAGGATAGTTTTACATTTAAACAAGACAATTCAATAAAAAAAGTAAGTGAGTATGGCCATGAAATAACACAAACTGCAAACGAACCCATGGCACTGTGAGGAAGATCCACACAGCAATCACAAAACACCAGAAAGACAAAAAAAAGCAAAGTAACCAGTTCTCTCTTCCCCATCAAAACGGTTGCAAAACTAGAATGGACACAAAGTAGCGCACAACAAAACGTAGAACAATTACAGGATCCCACAATGGGAGTAACAATAAACAACAAATCAGCAACAACAGAACCACAGCCTGAGAATGGACAGCAGCTTTGTCACTAGGGGGCTTAAATACATTTTACTGGTACCAAGTCTTCGCCCTAGATTCTGATGTTGTGTTGTAAATATTCAAAACTAATTCTCATCAAAGTAACACCCATATACGTTCGTCGCTGTCTGCTTCTGTGGAAATCAGCATTATCCCCGACTTCTTAAAACCAATGTACGAGGGATGTTCGAAATGAATTGCTTATTGTCCTATATCTCGATATGCACGTGGGGCACGATAAAAACCAATATATACTTATCTAGGTTTATTCAGGGTCTACACAACGGTGTATAAATGTACATGCTAGACTAAATGTAAAACAAAAAAGTTTTCATACTAACACAGGCAGTCAATGACCACTGTAGTAAAAATGGTTGGTAGAAGCGTCGAACAGAAATATGGAATACGGGATTATATCAAAGCTCGCTCAAAAATTGGTTGGTCTTTGAAGCAGCTGATGACTGAACTTTCTACTACATAAGGACCTTCTTGCGTGCCTTATGACACAATAAGGCGCTTGAAGAATAAATTTGAATCTAGTGTAGAGTCCATCAAACATGCACCAAAATCAGGTAGACCAAAATTTGCATCTCGTAAAGAAATCGTTTAAAAAAAGGAAATCATTGAAGGAGATGCCTGATTTACAGTGCGTGATAATGCGCGAAAAATAGGCATATCACTATCAACGGTTCACCTTATTTTGATGAAGCATTTCAAAGTCCGAAATATTTTGCTAGATGGGGTGCCACATTTGTTGACTGATGAGCAAAACAGACAACAGGTTAAAGTGACCAAGAAGCTGCTTAAAAATGTTTCAAACTTGTGACAAAAACAGTTTGCCAATGTCGACACAGGTAATGATAATTGGGTCTATTATTTTGAGCCCGTCAGAAAGGTTAGCAATAAAATCTGGGCTACTAAACATAGCAGACGCCCAATAATTGCCAAACGGTCTTTGAGCGCAAGGAAGGTTTGGTATGCAATTTTTTTCTCTGATGAAGGAGTCGCAATAAAAGTACCGATGGAAGGGCAAAAAATATCACCGGAAAGTACTACAAGACATAGTACTGGAGAAGCCGAAAAAGTATTATCAGAAACGAAACCCTACCTGTGGTTTAAAACATATCCGTCTTCTATATGCCACTGCCCCCACTCATACCTCCGCAAAAGTTACGGCATTTTTGAAGAAAGAAAAAGTAACTGTTATGCCTTAACTCCTGTATTCCCTAGACCTTGCCCTATGTTATTTCTTTATATTTCAGAAATTGAAATAATTGAAATACCAGACCTGACAGACACTTTGATCTGCTATTCATCAGTACCTTATTACTGTTTCCACATCAGCGTACCGTGACGCCTTCAGGTAGTGGATACATCGGCTGAAGCTTTGCATTTCTAGCCACGGGGGTTTCTTTGATGGCATGAAATGTGCACATTTAGGCTAACTTGAAATTTGAGGTCTCCAGATAGAAATAAGCAATTATTTTCGAACATCCCTCGTAATCATCACGAAGTATTCCAATCAATTCATGTTGTACAATATTATTACCATGAGTCCACTCAAAATTGATAAATCATCATGAGCAACTTTCCAATCATGCCATGCATGGTTTTGCACATGCAGGAACAGATATGTATGCCTGATAACTGGCTCTTTGAACATGCGTTTCCAGCGATGCTCTGTAAGAAGTAGAAGGACTAAAGCTAACAAGGAAGAAATATATGCCATCAAAAGCATTGGGTGCCTGGCCTGATGTACCTATGATATTTCTGTGAAAAAGATTCATATCTGAGCTTGCTTACGTTAGTATAGGCTGCCTTTCCATAAAGGCAACTAAGTAAGAAAGGGGGTAAAAATCAGGAATCGATACAATCAAGCACCACACCCGACCAAGGATACCCATGGAAAAGTGACAACGTCAAAATTAGACTTCAAAAACGAGATCCAAGAGGTCAGCCCTTTCCCAGCAGGTTACAACAAGGCATCGACAAACAGACGTGCATGAAACAAGTTTTTCACCTAATAATGTCTCCGAACCTTTATAAACTTTCCCCTAGCATGCAAACATCTATGAAGTATTAGTACTTCTGAAGTGCTGAAAGAGAGATAATATTCCCTTTCAGGTGAACCAACGATTTCTATCACAGCAAGTAAAGCAATGCAATGAAGGATGAACATAGCACAAATTAGACCCTTTCTCTTCAATGTAACATATAACATGACATAACAAATGGGCAAGGGAATTCTATTGGCATTGTCAGTTTTGATTACACCGTCAGCTGCAAGTGTTTTCAATTTCAGCCTTTTAACGGATCATGAAATAGGAAAGCCTTATCAACTTTTTTACTCTATATGAATCATCCATTTAGCAAAATATATACCTACTTGTTATCATATTCTACCTATCGTCCAGTTCCCTTTTTTGCATGCAACAGATGATGATATTCCTGCACATTCTGAGAAAGCAACAGTTTTATATTATCTTGAGGCTTGTTTCCAGGTATTGACAACAAGCAAACGTAATTGATGGCAATGTTCAACTTTATGTCCTTTCACATATACCAGTTAACTTTCAAGGTGTAGCAGAAGTGGTATTAGATCGTCTGATAAAATCATAAAGAGTCCACTTTTGCTACAGATATATCTAATGCAGCTAACTTTGGGTTGTTTGTTGATGAGGACCATAGCAGGCTTCCTACGTTATACTGGTTACCTAAACTTCATAAACGGCCCTATAAGTCGCGTTTTATTGCTAATTCTAGTGCATGTACAACTACTGAGTTGTCTATTCTTTTGTCTTCTTGCCTCACTGCAATTAAAAACCATGTCATTAAATATTGCACAGCAGTTTATGAAAGAAATGGTAAAAATTTATTTTGGTCTATTAAAAATTCAGGTGAAATTCTTAATAAATTGAAGTCTAGAGGTTTTCTAGCATCTTGTTTGTCTACATATGATTTCTCTACTCTCTATACTACATTGCCTCATAATCTAATAAAAGAAAAACTAACAGAATTAATTGAACAAACATTAAACAGAGAGGGCTCACTTTATTTGGCTTGTAATGATAAAAATGCCTTTTTTACTTCTGAACAACCTAAACGATATAAATTGTGGTCATGTCAGAGAATGTGTGATGCGCTCCATTATCTTTTAGACAATATATTTATAAGATTTGGCTCAAAATTATATAGACAAATTGTCGGTATTCCAATGGGCACTAATTGTGCTCCTCTTGTTGCAGATTTGTTTTTGTTTTGTTATGAGAGAGACTTAATGTTGTCTCTGTCAGACAATAATCAAGCTGATATTATTGAAGTTTTTAACTCTACCTCCAGATATTTAGATTACTTGCTTAATATTGATAATCCTTATTTTGAACAAATGGTAGGTCAGATATATCCTACTGAACTTCAGTTAAATAAGGTGAATTCTTCTGATACTGAAGCTCCGTTTATGGACTTGAACTTGTCAATAACAAATGGCATAGTTTCTTCTAAAATTTATGATAAACGGGATGATTTTAATTTTGAAATAGTAAATTTCCCATTTCTTGATGGAGATGTTCCTCGCTCTCCTTCCTATGGTGTATATATTTCTCAACTTATTTGTTTTGCTAAAGTGTGTTCTAATGTTGATGACTTCAACAACAGAAACTTACTTTTAACTGCTAAATTATTAAAACAAGGTTATAGATATCATAAAATTCGAAAAGCATTTTCTAAATTCTACCACAGACACTCAGAGTTAATTGTTAAATACAACATCGGGTTAAAAACTCTTCTGCAACAAGGCATATCAGAACCTATATTCTATGGTGATTTAGTTTATAAATTCAAACGAATTGTTGACCTAATTTTAGTGATGAATTCAAAAAGATAGTAAAACGTTATATAAGGGTTGGATATAATTTAGATATCATGTGACAGTCTGCATGCCTAGTTTTAAACCCAATCACGGTTCATAGCTATGGTTTCCTCTTTAATTGCACGACGGTGGGTCAGGCCTCAGACTCTATGACGGCTCTGACGTAAAGCTTTAATCGGTGGGTTGGTGCCTGATGCTTATCTGTAGCTTGACCCGACGTGGCTCAACTTGAGGTTTTCTTTAGCTCTGACTATCTGTGAGTCATGAGCCCTTTTCTTTGTTTTATCATGGTGTAGTAATTTGATTAGAGTGTTTTTTCCATGATGATACATTGCATTAGTTAGATGGCCTCCATGCGAGCTGAACATTTCTTATACTTCAACCACAGCAGAATCTAGGGCGAAAATTTGGTATCAGTAAAATGAATTTAAGCCCCCCTGTGGCTAAGGCTGCTGTCCGTTGTAAGGCGGTGGTTCTGTTGTTGTTGACTTTTTGTTTATTGTTACTCCCATTGTGGGAGTCTGTAATTGTTCTATGTTTTGCTGTACGTTAATTTATGTCCATTCTAGTATTGCAATCATCTTGATGGGGAAGAGAGAGCTAATTGTTTTGCTTAATTTGTCTTCCTAGTGTCTTGTGATGGTTGAGCAGCTCTTCCTCGCAGTGCCACGGGGTTGTTTGCAGTTTGTGATTGTGGTATTTCCTGATCGTACTCACTTTCTATATTTATTGTCTTACAGATGTCTTGTTTCTGTAAATGTGACTCATCCTCAAGGCGCCATGAGCAGGTCTGCAGTGTGTGATTTTGGTATTTCCTGATCATACTCACTTACTTTTTGTAACATGGAAAATATTTTTGATCCAAGACCTGAATACATAAGCACCAAAGGACTGGAAAGGTTTCATGGCATTTAAGTTATGTTTGACCAATGGCTATTAATGCATGCTAAGAGGGTTACACTAGACATATATATTTTGCAAAACCAGAGCAATGCGTTCACTTGACTAGCATGGATTCAGAGGCAGTTGCTGATAGATTCATTTTGACACTTCACAGGATGAGGCATATGCCAGAATCATATTCCATTGTATGGATATATGAGAAAAAGTACCAAAAACTACCCATGTTCAATTTAGTGTGTGATCCCCTGACACTGATCCCCTGGCGCTGTTTCTGCTTTTGCAAAATATTATGGAGTCAAGTTATAGCTCAGTCAAATCGTTTGATACTGGCACAGGCCACACATACAAAGAAATTCAATTAAGTCCTTTGAGGATAAAATATTAAGTACACCAGAAACGATTATAAGTGATTTTTGTCACAATTGCCAATTTTAAAAGGTATTTCAAATAATGTAGCGCAAATTATGCCATAGGAAGCTGTTATTTTGTTCAAAAAGCACTCATATGTATTAAAGGCATTCAGCATGCAAATTACATGAATAACTAAATTAAATAGATAGCTTAATGTCTTCTTTCTGTACCTCAGACTTTCAATTTACTTATTCTTATTTTGATATGGTAACATATGTAACAGGCAAGTACATGCTAACCTCCGGGTTTACAGAGTGCACACATCTCTTATTGGACGCAAATTGAATTTTTCTTTAAGATAGGACACTTTCCAAGGGTGTCGGGTGGAAGAGGAGGACCTTACTCAGCTTGCAGTCTTAATACAATGCAATGGTTCTACTGGTCATGATGAAATTGACAATTAGTTTGCCACAGAAAAAGACAAATGATAAACATTGTATGTGAAGTTGGCTTAAATATTATTTGTATATATGCATCTTCTCCTTAAAATGTTAAACTGTTATTATCTATATGTATCTATACATTTTATCATTGTACACACTTGAAAATATATTATAAAAAGATGATCTATAATATCTGTAACACAAGTTGATGGGTTTATTATCAGCAATGACTATAATTCCCATGATTAAGGCACCAAAGGCTAGAAATATATAGGAAACATGTAAGATATATTCTCTTTTTTCTGAAATACATGTATCAGTTCTTACATCAAGGCAATTTCCTTGCCCATATGTTATGTCCTGTAACCTATGTAACAGCCTTTAATAAGTGCAAATCTGTAATTCTGTATTATAAAAGCCCGACGGCAAATATTTTTCATATATTGTTTCTTCAATAATAGATATCAAAATTGGCTACTTATATCTGAGGGTAAGGCTGTTTAACAGCTCATTAAAGACAATATATTTAAGATAGGAAAGCAAACTTTGCTTTTTTATTATTAGTCAAATGAGTATGTTAGTAAATCAAGATTACAAACGTTTGTAATAATGCACAGATCGGCAGTAAAAGTTAACGATGTTAGTCATAATTACATTTTTCAACGCAAAATTTAATCTATGTAACGCACATAGCATCATTGGAAGCTGTATTTTGTTCATAATGCTTCTTTCATGTAGCTTAGATATCTAGCATGCAGACGACATATGTAGCTTGAATAATTAGATGGTTTAATGTCTTTTTTCTGTAGCTCAAACTTTCATTCTACTTTTTTCTTAATTTGACATGGTAACATATGTAACAGGCTGCCAGAGAATAAAACCGAAATGCACTGAGTGCAAACATATCTTATACGAGGCAGCTTGAAGTTTTCTTTAAGATAGGATATGTCTGCAAAGTTCCCTATGAGGGAGGAGCAGGACTTTTTTTAGCTTGAAGTCTAGTTTGATTAGAAGACCTTGATGAATAAGGTAAACGTATGTTAACAAAATTACAGGCATATGGATAGACGGTCGGGACATTATTGACATTTTAAAATAAGATAAACTGACGTCAACACTTTTGCAGTCAGTTGGATAGACAGTGGATGCTAAGACATTGTAAAATTAGGTAAACTAACGTAAACACATTTACAGAGTAAATGTATTGGATATGCGGATGGTGTACACAAGAACTTAGAATTTTTGGCTCTAAATTGTTTAGAGTAGGTATTCCAATGGACACTTATTGTGCTCGTTGCAGATTTGTTTTTTTATATGATATTTTGATATTTTGTCTCTTTCTGACTATAATATGGCTGATGTTACTTAAGTCTTCAACTCTACTTTAAGATATCTAAATGACTTCCTGACTACAGTGCATCTTTATTTAACAAATTGTAATTCAGATATATCCTACAGCACTTCAATTAAATAAAGCAAACTGTTTTCGATACAGAAGCCCCTTTTTGGACTTGAACTTGTCTATAACGTAACTTGAACTTATGATAATCGGGCTGATTCTAATTTTGAAAATATTTTCATATCTTCATGCATAAAATATAAAAGGGTGTATGTTTTAAAAGGAGTTATAATCAAAATATACTTTACTTTTTAAAACTTGAAATATAAAAAATGTACATTAAGTATGAGAATAATTGAACTTTGTAGCTATACTTAATAAACAGTCTAACTCTCGAACAACTGCAAGGGTCATTCAATAAGTAACCCGCCTGACCTATTTCTAACTGACTGACACAGTCAAGATTTCATGTGTGTTTGGCCACCATATTGAGACATATGTACAAAATTTAAACATTTAAACATTATTGGTTCATTAGTTGGTAATGTCTTCAAGCATGGCCAGTGAGTCAAATGATTTGATTTCATCGAATTCAGTTATTACGTAAATATTATTTTACTATTCGATACATATCTTTAGTATGAAACATGATGTGTGCATGTGTAATATATCAATGGAACGAAAAATTTGTCGCCTACATGGTGGCATAAAAACGACAAGAATGCATAATTTGATTAAACACAATACTTACTTATGTGACCCATCGTTAAGGACACTGGAACATAACTCTTTTCAGACATGTAGAAAGCTCTCAAAAAGTAAAACTTTTAACAATTATGTATGTAATATATCAATTAACACCGAATACAATTATAACTACATTTTTGTCCAAATAGGAAGGAATAAAATGTCTGAATTCTCATATTTTCACAAATAAAATTTTCATTTCTTTTGAGGAAACATGTAACTCTTAAATGTGAACACTGTGAATTTTTTCAAGAGCACTGAAACTTAATCTCTTTTTTTCAAAATGAAAATAATTTCTATAAGCTTCTATAATACCTAAGCTACAAGTAAAAATTTTGCAGTTTGCCTTTTGAAAATGACTCTTGGACATAGCAGTGTTGCATGTTTCCAAGCCAGTTTAGCATACTTTCAATGGTAGCTATAATTTTGTTAAATTATTAGATACTATCCCCAACAAAAAAAGAAACGCACCACTTAGAACTGTTCATCTCTCAGGAAGATCACAAGTGATAGGCCAATTTAGTGTATATCAGTGCAAAGGTATGTCAGGTACTGCTGCGTCACACGTCTTTTGCAATCAGGCGTCGAAATTGTGTTAAAGAAAATTGGTCATGAACCAAGTGGGGGTCAAATTGTAAAGTCACAGGAAATAAGCGTTTTTATAATGCTCTCTTGCTGGATAAGTTCAAGCAATTGGGTTAATCTCAGTAGACCAAATTGTATACAGACACTTGTTCTTTGCAATTTCTATCTTTAAATTCATCATTCGCGATATTTGAACTCTAGGTAGCCCATGTTTTGTGACTACCCTTTGGATAACGATTCCACACTTGCGATTAACCTTACACACATTTAAAGAATTCAACATTGTTTTAATCAATTTAAATGATCCTAACTGATGAAAATGGATTTTGGAATAACAAAAAAGCATCAATAAACACATTGGTTGTCTCACATAACGACAGCATATCGTTTTCATACTTTGCTAATGTAAAACATACTCAGAATTTCATGTAGACAGTAGCGTTGAATTAACGCTTCAAAAATCTCTTTACCCTTCGCCTTGATGTGCTTTGTATCTACACAGGAAAAGTAGAGATACTCATCTACGTCCCATTCAAATTTTAGTAAAATTTGATCAAAAATGAATATTTCATAACAATTAACATTTTCGTATTAAAAGGAGATCTTAATGGGAAAATCGTAGTGGTGCGTTTCTTTTTTTGTCGGGTATACGTTTTACAAACATTTAATCGAAAAGTATCTTGCTAGAAATTAATTTCATAAAAGAAAAAGCGACCTGTCTCAATCGGAAAAAGGGTAGGTTGTTTACTTATTGAATGACCCTCGTATCAAATTACTTTCTCAGTTTAATCTTATCTAGAATTCATTTTCAGAACTTGGTGTATTTTAACTGTGTTGCACAAAAACAGATTTAAACACTAAAACTCTGCTGATTAACACGAACAACGTATGAGCACATACTTGCTGTGCATTGACACTTAACTCGTTCCAATGCCACTTTATCATATAGGTGGCTGTGTAGAAAGCAAAGTTTGTGGTACAAAATAAGAATATATCATGAGTGTGCGGGTAGGATAGAACAATCCGACCCGAGGAACGCCGTTTGGCATCACGAGGCTTGCCAAGTGATGACATACGATGATCCCGAGGGACGGATTTTTCTATCCTACCCTCACACAAATAATAGGTTCTTTTTCTTGCACACCACTGTATTTATTTCTTTATTATTTATTTATTTATTTATTTATTTATTTATTTATTTATTTATTTATTTATTTATTTTAAAATAAGATTCCAGAAGTCACTGATGTATTTTAATATTATGACGTTACTTGACGTCCTGGGTAAGAAAGCATGGGTATGAAAAGATTTTCTATCCCAGGGTAAAATCTCAGATATCCTTATTCGGTGTGCAAGAAAAAAGCTACAATACCCATGTCTGAAATTCGACTGAAACGTTCAGTGAGTTTTTCAAGCAGTTTCCATGGTTTCGGTCTCTATAGCCGGTTTGTATATTAAAGCAATTCAAAACATAGATTTAATTCAAATAGAAAGGATAAAAAAAAGTAGACTAGGCGAGGGAATAGTCTTTTACCACAAGCCTGTCCCTTCCTCGCGATGCCTCGGGATAGTCTGCAGTATGTGATTGTGGCATTTCATGGTCACACTCACTTACTTTTATCAGAACAATTATATTGCAATTAATTGTAAGGGATTGAACTAGATTTGGGTTATAACTCTACACTAAGCCCGAGAGTTCATCCAGTGTCATTTAACTTTCACGCGATCTGTACGCCTTCTGGGGCACATGACCAGAGCCTCCTTGGCTGGTAAACTTTGTCCAATCCGATGCGGCATCTTGGTGTTATATTGGTGCTTCCCAAAGTGCATTCAGTAGACTGGGTACCTTATGGCATTACAACTGACACTAGACCCGATGCTGAATTTAACAGCTGTGGTTTGCACTTGAAGCAATGGTTACAGATACAATGAAAGGTAAAAGAAATTAGAAAGGGGAAAACAAGCATGTGCAATGTAACTTAAGTCTGTCACCATGACAACAGTCTTATTTAAGTTTGAACTTCTGTTGAGGACATCATGAAATCTGATCATGCCAAACAAGATAAATAAAGAATTTTAATGATGGTAGAGATCCAGCATACATGTAATAGAGCACCTAGCCAGCAGACATGTTTGTGTTATAGTTGCACCCGACCAGCAATCTATCAAACGGTATTTTGTGTTGATCCGCTGCACAGACTGTTGTTTTCTAACCCTCAATAAATAGCATTTTTCTTTCTTTTGGTAAATTTACCCATCAATCCATATACCACTTTCTAGCTTTATATTTTCCGCACATTAATTGAGCAGTGACAGGTGATTTCCAACAATGTGACATTTTGGCAAGCGTAGACTCAGACGAGCCAGTGCAGCCTCCTTTTAAGCTTAGAAATTCCAAATGATGTTCGGTCAGTAGCTTAGTATTCTTAGAATATTCAAGCGACTAGCAAATGCTCTGATCAGACTGAGCGTATGCGCAGGCTGGTCGGAGCCTTTGCTGGTCGCACATATCACATTGTTGGAAATCTCATGCGGCGGCTCAATTCAAAAATAAATATACTACTAGCAGACACTGTCACAAAGTTTTCAGTGATATATATCAAAATCGATATCACTTTCAATAACTGTTAGATCTACTGTTTACTTGAATTTAGTAGCAAAACATATTATGACCTCACAGTCAAAATCAAATTGTACTGCCTGAATCGCAGAAGTCATCTTGAATATTTTACAACTTTAAAAAAAACAATAACATGCCACTCAAATTCTCAAAATAGAACCACTTTTGAAAACTATCATAAAATAGTTATTAACTCTGCGATTTTATTTCATGTTTAATTTTGCTTAAAGATGGCGGCTATCTTGGACACCATCTTAATATTTTCTACCTTCTGAATCAAAATAATGTCAATTTGATTTGTTTGTATGGTTTAGCAACAAAACATCCATAAAACGTCTAAAGTAAAATGCTTTTTTTTTTGTCGAGTATGTCGGTCAGGTAGGTCTTAGAAACCTAACTGACAGCCATCATCGACGTCATCTTTAATATTTAGAAACGCACTATGATGCCAGAGTGGCATCAGTTGGATACATAATGTACAATGCCTAACGTCAAGAATCAACAAAGAAAAAAGACTTTAAAATCAAGCTCCAAATCACTCTGGTTTTCTACCAGTCTATACCATTTTTCTAAAGATGAAAAGCAGATATAATCATTCTATAAAATAGTCCGACATCCAAAGAATTAATACTGGTTTTTCATTGCAGGTTACCAAGACATACACGCATTGTATGGAACCAAGCGGTACTTATTTGATATCCAGCTGCTCATGTCTTCTCTTAAGTAACAGCTAGCATTAAGTAATTGTGTTCTCTTTTTGTTCTTTTTTCTCACATCTTTTGATAGTGTTTTAGCTCACCTGAGCTGAAGGCTCATCGATGAGCTAATGGCCCCGTTGTCTATTATCCCTATATCTATCGTCCGTCATTCTGTCAACATTTTCAAACATCTTTCCTGAACCCACTTGGTCAATTGAACTCGAATTTCAATGAAACGGCTCTTTTGAGCACACAAAACATATGTTAAAACGGATGGGTAAGAAAATATTTGCAATTTAAGGCTCAAAAATATGTTTATCTAAATCTATGACATAGTATAGAATCTCCTTAGGCCGCGGGAACGAAAGTTTATTTAAATGGTCCTGGTCACATGACCAAGATGCCCACCACGCCTACAGATTGTAGAAAAATCATCAGAAATCTCCACCAGAATCAGAAGGCCAATTACCTTTGGTCTATGTTTGTATCATTGGGGATGTAGACCCCACCAATTTTGTTCAATAATAATCCTAGGTTGATCATGAACTACTTTAAAGCGCGGTCGTATTTGTTTCCAAACGAATTTAAAGGGAAATGGGGTAATCTGAAAAATCCAATTTTTCAAATACTGTTGAAGCCAAAGCTACTACATCTATTAGAAATAGGTAACCATATAAAAACAATGTCTTCAGAAAAGTAGTCGAGGTCAAGGTAAGAAAGGGGACAAAGATCAGGAATCGACAAAATCAAGTACCACACCTGACCCAGGATACCACATGGGAAAGTACCAAAACACAATTAAACATCGCAAACAAGAGCCAAGAGGTCAGCCCTTTCCCAGCAGGTGACCAACAGGCAGCAATGAACAGAAGCGAAAGCCTGACAAACAAAAGACATTAATAATACAAATGATCCACAAAAGAAGTACCACCTTGGAACAGTCAGTAAAAATATTTTACTGGAGGGATTTAACCAGTTTCACGGCGCCAAACTAACCCTTAGTTCAGATGTGGATCAAGCCACAGAGATGTTTGGTTTGCATAGGCCCCTAACTTATACATGCATCATCTCCTAGAACATATTAATCATGATATAAAAAGGAGATAAAGTAAAGATAAGGAATCAACAGTAAATAAAACTGATTATTCGCAAAAGAAATCCAACAGGTAAACCCCGGTGGGCCTGACAAAAGCCAAGGCATCCGGCCCCTACCATCTATTCAATAAACAAGTCGTCAAGTTGGAACCGTCATAGAGTCTTAAATGCGACACACGGGCGTGCAATTAAAGAGGAAAGTAAAGTTGCCAACCGTGATTGGGTTGACCGACAAGCATGCAGTCTGTTGCAATACATTAATGTTATAGTCTTTTTATAATGGGAAATCATTTAAATAAACTGCGCTGAAAAAATATTAGAGTGTGAACAGTCTTCAATTAATACACCAGGTCACCATAGAACTCAGGTTCCAAAAGTCCTTGGCGCAAGAGCCTAGAGGGATTTAAGTCCAACTTGGAATTTAAATATCAAATCATAGTATCATCGATCAAATTAAGAAAAGATTTTGCGAAGTTTATGATACAAATAACCTTGTTTAAGAAGTTTCCAAATAAATGATTGACCTTTCGGCCGCCAAGGTTTCTCATTTTGAATTGAAATCAATTGTCACGTAAATATAGTTTTCTAAGAACCTATATGGCCAATCAATTAATCAAAGATGAACGCTGAAAATAAATCAACATCTATGCCTACTGCCATAAAAGCCCTCTCATTTGGAAGCCCTTGGTCAGGCTATTCCACGAATAAGTCTGCTTATTGATCCAATCCCGTCCACATGCCTGATGTAAGCACAACAGGCATATTTTTCGATCATATAAAGTAACGATAATAGTTAAAATATAAAATTAAATGCTGTTGTTTGCGTGTTGATTAAGATGCCCGTCCATCTATTATTTTATTCGCGTTTCCATGACTGTGTCAGTCAAATTGTATGCTCGAACATACAAACACATGTACAAAACAAAATGGACAAAACAGTGTTTGGTAGACACTAAATACAAAAGTCACCCATTATTCCTAGACCTATATAAGCAGCTTGGATTTCATGATAAAACAAAACCAGTTGGTGCCTTCAAAACGAAAATCGTCTTTTGTAATAGTTGGAAGTCCATATCACGAAAATAAAACTTCTGATGGCAAAATGGGGTAGAAGCTGGCATCTATGCTAAACATGTTCCAATATGTGTAGTAAAACCGATTGGGGTATATAGGGATAGATGCGAAGTCTAAAATGACCTGATGACTCAGAATTAGGTCAAAGGTCAACTGGATGCAACATAAAAATATATTAGACAAAAACTTCTTTCTATGTCATCATCTGTCTGTAAAGCATCCATTAAATTCACTGAAATCATTCAGAATGTACTGGAGATACTTGTTGCATTTAATACATAACCTTGACAACAGAGTGATGCCTCTAGGAGTTGAGGTCTTGATTGACCTAGAGACTCTTAAGACGCATAGAACTAAGTAGCCTTGACTATTGCACACACAATATATCACCCAAAACTATACCTCCTAAAATGATTAAGTTATTTTCAAAGCTGAATTTGACTAAATTATTTTATATATTTCCACAGCAGGACCAGGAAACTATCATACGACCAGAAATCTTTCACAATCATAGTTATTTTCAGCTCAGCGCTGAAGTCTACAAGAAATTTAGAGAGGGTATAAGTCAAATTGTCAATAGTGTAGGTGTGGAAACTCCACATTGTAGAAATGTGGAGATGTGGTGGATCCACATTGTCAAGATGTGGAGATGTGGTGGATCCACATTTTTAGTGTGGCCGTCCACATTAATTTCGATTTTATCCAAAATAAACGTAAATCTCCATTATGCTGACCCACAAAATATCTGCATTTATTCACATTTGAAATGTGGAAATCCACATTGCTCCACAATACATCCACATTGCTCCACATTGCATCCACATTCAAAATGTGGAGATGTGGTGGATCCACATTGCATCCATATTTTACGCGTGAAGGTCCACATTGCATCCACATCTCAAGCGATATGGACACTTTCATCAACATCTAATCATTAAACCCCAATACTATTACATGCCAATGATTATTATCTAAGGTATCAACAGAAGCTCTAACTTAATCATAAGATTGATACTAGCTTTCAAATACGACACCATGCGAGAACCTGAAAAAAAGTATAATCCTTAGAAACCTTCAAGCACGCTTATCATTGCTAAGTACACACCTACTCTAGATAAAATGACTGAGTTATTTTCAAAGTCCTGACTGATTCTACAGAATATTTCATCTAGGAGTTGAGGTCTTGAGATACAACCTCAAGCGACATTCTATACAACGTAACTTTTAGCATATCATTAACCTAATCAACTACATTTATTAAAAGTACTAAGTTAAAATTAAGCTCAGAGTCTGACCAAAATGTAAAGCTAAAATAATATTAAAAAGGCATATCATATCTGAATACACACCTTTCCTCTTAAAATGACCAAGTTATCTATTGTTTCGAAAAGTTATACTTGTTGTCGCTTTTAGAAGATACTACTTGCTTTTCAATGACGTCATGTATAATCTATATGACGTAAGTTATCATTGAAATTCGTGAGAAGCGAAAAATTGTGCTAAATGTGATATTTCTTAGCTACAGAAATTAGCCTTGAATATCTCAGTTATTTTTCTAAAGAGACTATAAGATACATAGAATTTCATGAAACCAAAATTCCTTACTTAAAATAGTTTTCGCTATTGCAACGTACAAGATGCACAATATGCAAATTAGGAATCCTGTTGTTTGTGATGCAAGTAAAGTTAGCCTTTATAAAAAGATAACCACAATATGCCTACAAGCGAGAGAAGAATAGGTAGGAATTCATCACAATCAGATCAATCTTCACGCAAAATAAACTATCTAATGACACTCCAGCATGGTACTTTAGCCTTGACTATTACACACACCATATATCACCACATACTATACCCCCTAAAATGACTAAGTTATCTTCAAAGCTGAATTTAACTAAGTTATTTTATATATCACCACAGCAGGACCAGGAAACTATTACAGAGCTGTCAAAATAAACTAAGTTATTTCCCAATAGCCCAGGAAACTATCATAATCACAGCCCAACCAGTGAATCAGACCAGGAGACTATCACAATCATAGATCTAACCAGATTAGCCCTAAAATAAACTAAGTTATTCACAGCTAGTCACTCAAGCTTACAAGGGGCGGGATCTATGGCACCCGCGATTTTATCCTGAAAAAACTTAGTTATTCACAGCTAGTCACTCAAGATTACCAGGGTAGGCATCTCTGGGGTCATTTTTAGCCTGAAAAAGTCTAATTTCTTTTCAGGCTTAAATTATGACCCCAGAGTGCCACCCATTACTACTGACTAGCATTTTTGTTGTTTACTGGTTATAAGGTACCAATCATCCTGACTCTAGCTAGGCTGTTGCGGAGCAGGCCGGATTGAGTCATACCTGGTCGTTAACAATGAAAACACATTGGCGGGTCTCAAGTCAAATTCATTGGCGATCAAGTAAGCACTACAAATAGATGCTATTTTGATGTCAACGAGTTTCTACCGCTGCGTATTGGTCATTTCTTCTATATAACACAAGAAGCAGATCTACTATTTTGTGTAAGTTGCTGAGTTATAATTCCAGGTTTGTCAGTGTACTCAACCAGCAAATTCATTCTCAATAATTATTGCTTTAGCAGATCTATTATAAGTAAAATTTGTAAGACTTGCGCTGTCAATGACATCACACCCACTAACGGGTTTGCATTTCCGAGGTACTTCAGAACATTTTCATCTCACTGGCACACATTTTGTCTTGCATCCACAGCTAAATAGCTGCATACACGGACAATCGTTACCAAACTACTTTTCGTCCATCTGTACCTCTTAGCATGATAGTTTGCCATTGTGATATGTAACTCCATCCTAGTTTTGCCTCCTCATAATATGATGCAATGTGGGACAATTCATATGTTGGAAGTTTGTAACTTTGCCACGTCTAGTTTAGGAAAAGTTCATAGTTCTGGATGAGAATAAGTCTGATTTGGATGCTGATACATTGTCTGTAATTTTGAAAACTAAAACTCTCAAACTACCTCAGACTAGGAAATAGTTACTTCAGGAAGAATTGAAAATGACGTAAGAGCTACACCGAATATACATGAAGCGCCCCAATGAAGATCTTGACACTAGGATGACATTACATGCGTGAGATGCAACAGCGGTGGGGTATAATAGAAATGTTGGCAAATGCATTGACACAGATCAGGGTATCAGATGTGTTTATAGTGTGACGGACTGATCAGGGTCTTCTCTGTTTTGCTTAAGGGTATATGAATTATCTGATCATATATGCTCGTGCGGCGGCTTTGAAACGTTTTGTAAACAAAGTAGATCCAGATAAGTTGGCTCTCACGAGAGCTGCCTGATCAGGGACTACTCCGTCTTGCTAATTGGGATATGAAGTATCTGATCATACACAAGTGGAACTTGTGCAATATGCTCGTGAGGCGGCTTTAAAACGTTTTGTAAACAAAGTAGATCCAGATCAAGTGGCTCTCTTGAGAGCTGCCTGATCAGAGTCTACTCTGTTTGCTTATGGGGATATGAAATATCTGATCATATACAAGTGGATATGAAACAAGTGGAACCTTGTGTTATATGCTCGTGCGGCGGCTTTAAAACTTTTTTGTAAACAAAGTGGATCCGGATCAAGCGGGTCTCGTGACAGCTGCTTGGTCATGGTCCACTCTGTTTGCTTATGGGGATATGAAATATCTGATCATACACAAGTGGAACTTATATGCTCGTGTGGCGGCTTTAAACGTTTTTTCTAAACAAGGTTGATCCAGATCAGGCGGCTCCCGTGAGAACTGCCTGATCACGGCCTACTCTGTTTGCTTATAGGGATACGAAATATCTGATCATACACAAGTGGAACTTGTGCTATATCACGGGTGGTAAACCTAGGAACTACCACGAAATTGTGTTAACGTAATTTTGTTCCCAAGCCACATCCGGGACACGTCGTGGTAGTTTCCAGGCCGAAAATTGGATAAAGAAAGGTTGGTGCCACTTTCATTTTTGTTTTATTTTACAACTAAGAACGAACAATGGTGAAATCCAACAATGTGGTTCCGTGTAAATATGTCTCAGCGTCACCTCTAGCCCAAATTGTGTTTGAAAAGCTTTTTTCTTTCTTTAGATTCGTGTTTCCCCACTGAGCATCGGACCAACTTTCCCCAAAGTTCGAAGGATTTTAGCCCATATCTGTCAAATTAAATGGAATTTGATATCGTTTGACGATGGAAATGATAAAAAGACCCTAAATAAACATTCCTATACAGAAAAAAATCTGAGCATTTACTCGTAATCGATTCATGCCTTGTTCGTCCTGTGTGGTAGTTTCCAGCTCATCGTGGTAGTTAAAATGCTATAGTGGTAGTTTACAAGACTTTGTAGGATACGTTTTTGAAGTGTTACAAAACATTATAGTGGTTGTTTGTTTCGCATGATAATCCTCGAACTCGTCAATTAATTACCACGGTAAACAAATAAATCACATTTCAACACCATAAAGAAGCTAAGCTGAGGACTCAAGAGATTCAATGTGATGCTTGACAGGTGGAGATCATGCCCTGGACTGCCAAACAACACCTCTGGAAATCTAAAGCAAAAGAAGGTCATCAGTTGAGCCGTGGTGGACCAAGCAACAGACAAAGAAAAATGATATAAAAAATATGCGTCACTCGCTACGTTGTTCCATGTTCAGTCAACTTTAAGATAAAATGGCCGGCTAAGACTACTGGCCCAAAGAATGGTTAGTACTTGCGCTTCAGAAAAAGGGAAATATCCCGGGGTTGGGACACTTTTTATATACATGTGAGTGTGACGATGAACAGGCATGTTATTTGATAATTGAAAAGCATGTTTATTCAAAAACAAAATATGTGAATATCCCTTCTTTTCATTCTTCTCATCATTTCAATAGCCCACTTAAATTGAAATTCAGACAGTCGACATTTGCTATCTGACAAAAGGTTGTTTGAAAAGGTCTTCGTATGAATAAGAAGGGTAGTCAAGGTTCGGCCTGCTACTACTACTAAATTCCTACAAAGTCTTGGAAACTTCCACGATAGCATTTTAACTACCACGATGAGCTGGAAACTACCACACAGGACGAACAAGGCATGTTTCGATTACGAGTAAATGCTCAGATTTTTTTTCTGTGTAGGAATGTTTATTTAGGGTCTTTTTATCATTTCCATCGTCAAACGATATCTAATTCCATTTTATTTGACAGATATGGGCTAAAATCCTTCGAACTTTGGGGAAAGTTGGTCCGATGCTCAGTGGGGAAACACGAATCTAAAGAAAGAAAAAAGCTTTTCAAACACAATTTTGGGCTAGAGGGGATGCTGAGACATATTTACACGGAACCACATTGTCGGATTTCACCATTGTTCGTTCTTAGTTGTAAAATAAAACAAAAATGAAAGTGACACCAACCTTTCTTTTTTCGGCCTGGAAACTACCACGACGTGTCCCGGATGTGGCTTGGGAGCAAAATTACGTTAACACAATTTCGTGGTAGTTCCTAGGTTTACCACCCGTGTATATGCTCGTGCTGCAACTTTAAAACGTTTTTGTAAACAGTGCAGATCCAGATAAAGCAGCTCTCGTGAGAGCTGCCTGATCAGGATCTGCTCTGTTTGCTTATGGAGATTTGAAATATCTGATCATACATAAGTACTAGTGGAACTTGTGCTATATGCTCATTGGTGCCTTTAAAACGTTTCTATAAACAAAGTGGATCCAGATCAGACGGTTCTCGTGATAAATGGCTGGTCACGGTCTGCTCTGTTTGCTTAAGGAGATCATACACAAGTGGAACTTGTGCTTATGCTCGTAAGTGGCCTTTAAAATGTTAAGTAAACAAGGCGGATCCAGATTAGGCAGTGAGAGCTGCCTGGTCATGCTCTGCTCTGTTTGCCTAAGGAGATAGAAAATGTCTTAGCATACACAAGTGGAATATGGTGCTATATGTTCTTGGGGCGCCTAAAGAGCGTTTTTGTAAACAAGACGGATCCAGATCAGAAGGCTCTCATAAGAGCTGCCTGATCATGGTGTGTCCTGTTTTTACGTATGAAGATATGAAATATCTAGTCATACACAAGTGGAACTTGTGCAATACGCTAGTGCTGCGGCTTGAAAAATATTTCGTTCTTTGTAAACAAAGCGGATCCAGATCAGGCGGCTCTCGTGAGAGCTGCCTGATAGGGGTCTGCTCTGTTTTTTTGCTAAGGATTACCTGTAAACCTGTGAATTGATGCCGCTTCCGTTAGCCAGGACAAAGATTACTCAATTCATTTATGACTCAACCTTTGCTGTTGCCCTGTAAATCATTAAGGGGCGTTTAGACGGCATGATTTAGTCGTGATTTTGTCATATATGATTTTTCTGTTTAGACAGCATTACAATGTCATGTGTGATTTCTTTCAACAGTGAAGAAATCTGGCTGGGCACCTTGAGCTATCTCATCATGCTCTACATCGTTGCATTGCTATATAGCTAAGAACATGTGTTTTAACTCATTCCCGCAAGTCACGACATTTGTCATCTGCTATTTCATCTGCTTATGTTCTTAGGTACATGTAGTCTTTATGGCGAACACTATCGACCCAGATCAGACTGTTCCCTGGAAGCAGTCTTGTTAGGGTTTATAGTGTTTACTTCCATGATAAGATCTCCCCTGAAGTGCACTTAAATATATGCAGCAGGTTAATAAGTAGACACCATTTTCAGGACAAACTACTGGCATGTTTAGGGTCATCTCTTTTATCTTGCTCCAAAAGCAATTAACCCCAGTGACCTCTATGCTGATTGGCTAATTCGCCATGATTTTGTAATGGCAAATAGAACCAGTTCTATCCCCCATGACATGTCGTCCTGGCTCTAAAATCATATATGACTCTGTAATAGCAGTGTTTACACGAGCTGATTTTTAATGTATGACTAAGTCAGGCTGACAAAATCATGCCGTCTAAACACCCCGTAACGCTTCTTCATCAACAGCCTGGATTTGGCTTCGTATGACGGCCTAACACATGTATCTTCTGCTGCCTTCTTCTTAGCTCTATATCTGATGTGGTGCCTCTCTGTTGTTGTTTTTTTGCTCCTCCTGTGTGTGAGTGAATGCTCATTTTTCTGTGAAATAACAGTCGAGCATTCAGCGTCTGTTCTTATTCGGGCCTTGCATGGTGGTTTGGATTTGGCGTTTCGCAAGGGATTATCGCCTGTTTTCCATCGAGCCTATATCGGTACCCATCACAGATTATATTTTTTGACCACGGTTTGTTTCCACTACAGAAATACTCATCGTTCTTGCTAAAATACATTCGAGCTACTGACTAAATTGACCAAAATATTTGTTGAGCTACAGATATCCAAATTGCTTTGAGGTGTGACTAATCCTATTAATATTGAACTGATCCTAAAAATAGGGGTGTCGGGTGTTTATTAACATTTCAATATATTGTTTTTAACACATAGAGCCTACAGCCGCACTGGCTCAGTAGGCTAGGTCGTAGGTAAGTTGTCATATTTTTTGTTACCAATGAATCGGAGATCAAGCGTTCAAGCCCAGTCGATGGCATGCATTTTCTTTTTAAATTTCACGAAATAAGTGTGATTTTAAATTATTGCTTAGTTTGTTGCTTTCAAGACTTTGAAAGATCATCAAAATGCCTGTTATATGATATAAAGCGAGGATGCTCGAAAAATTGTTCAGAATGTGTACAAGTTCTGCGTGGAGGAGAAGCAGTAGGGTTTCAATATTCACTTGAACGCGCGTCAGATCGGACAACGGCTCTGACCGGAGTGAGCAGAGCCACTGCTCAGAGAACTCTATCCAAGAAGGTTGAACTGCCATCCCCGTTGATCGACCAGGCTCCAACAGTAACAAAAGTGGCTCTGGATGATCGAGAATAAAACAAACAAAAAAATACAAGAAATACAGCATTCAACAGTTCTAAAACTAAAAAATGTCACAATACGAGAAGGCAGCAACATATTAATAAATATTGGATAATGCGGGGCTCGAACTCACATCTCAGCGTTCTGCCTCAAGTATAACCCTTTCTGTGTGTAACCAACTGGACCACTGAGGATTGTATCATAATACCGAAATAACAACAATTTAAAGAGCTATTTTCAACGTAAACTGGTACCCATTCCAGATCAACCTTTGCTTTGGAAATGGAACAATCCGATCCAAACGTCGTTGGTCAGAGGTCGTGGTATATCTATAATAAAATTGATGACAAATACATGCTCCTTTTGTATAGGTAAACACTATTTATTTGTGGAATTTACCTGTACAGTGGCCCTCCTGTAATTTCTTTTTCCGCTCAATGGTCCGCTTTAAAACCGCTCAAATGTCCACTAGGGGGTCCGATTTTTCCGCTCAAATGTCCTGCGCCCTAATGGAGATATGAACTATCTGATCATACCACAAGCGGACTTTGTGTTATATGTTCGTGAGGCGGCTTTATACGTTTTCGTTAACAAAGCAGACCTAGATCAGGCATATGGACCTTTAAAATGAAGGTTTTATCAATATGTTAATGGAGTTTTGAAGGAAATGCTATTTATGAAAAGTTTTTTTTCTATGCAAGCGGATAAAAAAGAACCCATTTATAAGGTTGAAATTATTTTGAGAAGACAAAAGTCGACATGGAGTAAACCTTCTACCTCATAAAGAAACATTTAAACGGTTTTGTAAACAGTGCAGATCCAGATCAGGCAAGTCTGCGAGATGCCTGATCGGGATCTGCTCTGTTATGTTTACGGAAATTTGAAATGCCTCATCATACACAAGTGAGCCTTATAAGTAATTTCTTAATCGATATACGAAGATGAAGGTCAATATTTAAAATTATTTATATTGGATGGAGCTTTTTGAAAGACAGGGAAAATTATGAAAAACTGTTCTGTGCAATCAAACAAAAAGAGCGCGGTCGTGTGTGGTTGTGTGTGCGTATGTGGTGATTCATCAATTGAGCGCAAATGCTCATCAATTCGGCGCGGGGGTGCCATCAATTGGGCGCAGATTTTCTATAGAGGTCGGAGACCTTGCTCGTCGATTGAGCGCAAATATTTTAGGCAGTTACATGTGGAGGTACCTTCAAAGTTGCCCGTTTACTACAGGTGGGCCCATAAAAAAGTCATATAGAATCTGCGCTCGGTCGATGGGAGGGTTTTGCGCTCGGACGGTGACGTGAAAAAAAAATCATTTACGCTCAGTTGATGATAAGCCGCGTGTGTGCGTGCATGCGTGTGCGTCATCTCCTTTGGTATACTAAAAGGTGGTGCCACAAAAATGATAACTCATATGTATTACAAACTATTTATGTTAAATAAATTTGCTACCAGTCCTACACTGAATAATTGTCTCGCTAAAATCAACATATCCGGCAGTTTTTTAAACAGGCCCCGCATTTCTGCTCGGTATAAATATTTAGTAAGAAATTTTGATTTTGCGGAAAGGAAAACCGGTACAGTACGAGTTGTTTCCCGTACCTCATACCCTTTTGTTTCGTTTCGAAAAGGAAGAAGGCTAAAACAGTCTCGAAAATCTATTAATACTGTGTGTGTGTGTGTGTGTGTGTGTGTGTGTGTGTGTGTGTGTGTGTGTGTGTGTGTGTGTGTGTGTGTTGTGTGTGTGTGTGTGTGTCACGAGAGTAGATTTTATTTTCAAGCATGGGCACTCAGTAACTCGATCTCAATCAGCAAATAAAAATTTGATATGCATCGGACCGTATTTTTGAAGTACTTTTGTATTATTAAGCTACCTGGCCACTGTATTGGTGGGAACATGTATCTATTTCAAGAGGAAGATCAGGTTATATTTTAATAACTTGGTTTAGATTTAACATGGTTAATAAATTATTTGATTCGAGCAGTTAGTTACTCATTCATGATATGGCGCCTTTACTGTGACCCGAGGGCTTGGTAATACTGTGAGCCTGAAGGAGCGCTGAGTTAGTGAGATTCAACTGCATATTAGTGCCCACATATTGTGTATATATTATATAAATTGATGGATATGACGTTGGTATATGCACCTCATTATACACGACAGCCCTGTTCACCTCTTTCATGTACCTAGATGTTATCTAGGATCTATGTGTTTCTATTTTTTCTCTCCTCACTGTCGCCTTTTTGTATTCGATACACAAATGCTTACTACCAAGACATTAAATGAATATCTCTCTTTGCTCTTACAATGTTAGGGGCTTGGGCAATAAAAGTAAGCGAGAGCAAATATTCGCATGGCTAAAATCAAGTAACCACGCGTTCTGCATGCTGTAAGAAACCCACTCGGGAGAAAATAATCATGACTCATGGAAACATGAATGGGGCAATGACGCTTTTTGGAGTGGCACTAGCAATAGCAGTGAAGGTATTGGGATCTTGATAAATCCGACAGTTTCATATAATATACAAAAATATTCTGAATTAATTCCAGGTAAAATGCAAACTCTTGAAATAATTATAAACGATAAAGAAATCAACTTAATAAATATCTATGGTCCAAATAATGATGATGTAAATTTCTTTGAACATTTAGAAAAATATTTAAAAGAAAACGACGAAAAAACGTTTATAATAGGTGGTGATTTTAACACGGTACTGAATGAAAAAATTGATAAAAGAAATGGCAGGATTGACACACAAAAACGTTTTAGACAGTGATAAATAACATTATAGACGCATATAGTCTCACTGATATCTGGCGAGACATGCACCCAGACTTAATGCAATATACATGGTATTCTCACCACAAACCACCTATATTTTGTAGGTTAGACTACTTTTTAATTTCAGAAAATTTTAGAAATTTTATTGTTTCCAGTAGACATAACAATGGATATAAGTCAGACCACAGTATAGTCTCCTTAAATATTGATTTAATGAACCTTACCAGAGGACCTGGTTATTTTAAACTTAACAACAGTTTCTTATTAAATGAAGATTACCAGGAAATAATTAAGAACAGCATTTCTGAAATAGCTGAAATAAATAAAGAAGCAAATCCAAACACAAAATGGGAACTTATAAAAGGTACTGTTAGAAACGAAACAATAAAATACGCAACATACAAGAAGAAAGAGACAATTAAACAGGAAAAATACCTTGACAAATGAAATTACACAATTGCAAAAAGAGCTTGCTGATTCATCTGATGCTAACAGAATTAATTTATTGAAAGATAAGCATGATGAAAAAGCAACACACTTGAAAACATTACTGAAACCAAGTTAAATGGGGTAATCATGCGATAAAAAGCAAACATAGTCGAATATGGCGAAAAAAATAGCAAATATTTCGCTAGTCTAGGAAAAAAACGATCTGAAACGAAATTGATTTCAAGATTATCCATTAACAACTCAATAAGCACAAATCAAAGGAAAATAATTACAGAAATTAAATTTTCTATAAAAAAAAATCTCGATAACAAAAGACAACAAAATAATTCAAAATTTAACTTTTTGGATGAGTCAATAAATAAATTAAGTAATATCGACAGAACTAAATGTGAAGGACTAATAACAGAATCAGAATGTTTAAGTGCCCTAAAATGTATGAAAATAAAAAAGCCCTGGCTCAGATGGCATAACAGTAGAATTATAAAACTAAAAATTTTGAAACTATTAGAGGGTCACTGATGACGCCTAAATGGCAGAAACTAGCTAGTCTGGTCCAGGAAATATGCACACTCTAGTTTCAGTTCTTTGGTGCAGTCTTTGCTTCTAAAGGATACCCTTTTAAGAACATTTATAAAATCTTTTGGAACAATATAAAAGAATTTTATGTTAACTCTTTAAACTACTCATTCGAAACGGCATCGCTTACAGTATTACAAAATTACAAAACATAATCACAATTATCCCAAAACAAAACAAAGATCTGACAATACTAGATAACTGGTGACCAATTAGCTTGTTAAATGTAGATTACAAAATTGCAAAAATTTATTTATTTTGAATGGTAGAATAGGCCAAGACAGACTCCTTCCAAGAGTTATTGTAAGGATCGAAGTACAATGGATTACTTCTTATCAACAGTTGAAAACTTCTCAGTTTTGGAAAATTTTACCATTCATGGATCTTCTGAATTTTATTCAGATGCTTTCTGTCCATTATCAATCTGTTTAAATGTCGACCTACTGGAAATTACACACCCAAACCACGCAAACAAAATAGATGCTCAAGAACCAAAAGTTATAAAGTGGGATGCCACAAAAAGAGAAAACTGTATAGAAAACTTTGATGTTATGGAAGCTGCAGCCATTGAAACAAAACTGAATGAACTTTTGAATAAAAGTGATATCACAAAATCAAATATAAACGAGACTGTTGTCAGCATAGGTAAACTGTTCAACACATGTTCAAAAGAAATATTTGGAGAAGTAGCCAATACTAATTCATATCATTATAATAAAATAAAGCCTTGGTTAAATGGTGAATGCTTCCGTGTAAGAAATTTATATCATAAATGCAGAAGGATGTACAATAAATACAAATCTAACTACTATAAAAATATCTTAAAAATAGTAAGTAAAATATATAAGACAGCACTATCAAAAAACAACGAACGTATAAAGATAAAAAGATAAATGAAATCCGAAAACTAAAAAGTACTAATCCCAAGAAATATTGGAAAACGATTAACACTCAAAACAAAAAGGATGAAGTCCAAGGCCCACTTGAGGAATTATACAGGTAATTTAAAACAAGTAATGAGCAAGCAACAAATACTGTAGAAACAGAAAATGATGACTTTGATTTGGTAAATAATGAAATCAATGATGAAATAAACCAGCCAATTAGTGAAAATGAAATCTTACATGGAGTCCATTCCTTAAAAACAAATAAAGCACCGGGATAGATGGCATAGTAAATGAGCAAATAAAATCTACAATTTCTTACATGTCCCCAATATATGTGAAACTTTTTAATATAATGTTTGATTCAGGAATAATGCCAGATGCTTGGACTGTTGGAAATATAAAACCTATATATAAGAATAAAAGTGACCCCCCAAAAAAAAACACAAAAAAAAACAGAAAACTATCGACCAATAACACTAGTAAGCAGCCTTGGGAAAACATTTACATCAATCATTAATAACAGACTTTAAACATATGCAAAAAATTATGACTTAATATCGTGGTCACATGCAGGGTTCAGAAAACATCATTCAACAACAAATAATCTATTCATTATTAAATGCCTGATTGACATTGTGAGAGCCAGAAAGAAAAAGATATTTTGCTGTTTCATCGATTTTAAACAAGCATTTGACACTGTTTGGCGTAAAGGACTTTGGTTCAAGATGTTAGAAAGTAAAATAATGGCAAATGCTTTAATATTAAATATAATTTATACCAATTTATTAAGTCTAAGATAACAACTAAAAAAGGATCATCTTCTCTTTTCAACAGTACTTTAGGCGTCTGGAAAGGAGAAATTTTATCACCATTTCTCTTCTGCATCTTCTTAAATGATTTAGAGACTTTTCTACAACAAAATAATGTATCCCCAATAAAGCAAGATGTCAATAATGAGGAAATCATGATATTTTTAAAACTGTTTTTGCTACTCTATGCAGATGACACTGGTTTATTTAGTGATAACGAGATAGATATGCAACAAGCATTAAGTGTATTTGAAACATATTGTAAAAAATGGGAGATGGCTGTAAACACTGAAAAAGCAAAAATTGTGATTTTTAGACAAGGAAGAAAAACTAATGCTTATCATTTTACAATTAATATGAAAGAAATTGAAATAACAAAGGATTATAAATATCTTGGTATTCTTTTTGCACAGTCAGGGTCACTTCTAACATCAAAAAAGCATATTGCAGAACAAAGCAGCAAGGCTATGTTTTCACTTTTAAGAAAAATAAAATGCTTACAACTACCCTTCGACATACAAATTGATCTATTTAATAATATTAAGTGAGTATGATCAGGAAGTACCACAATCACAAACTGCAGACTACCCCGTGAGAAGAGCCGCTCAACCATCACGAGACACCAGGAAGACAAATTAAGCAAAGCAATCAGCTCTCTCTTCCCCATCAAGATGATTGCAATACTAGAATGGACGTAAAGTAACATACAACAAAACATAGAACAATTACAGACTCCCACAATGGGAGTAACAATAAACAAAAAGTCAACAACAACAGAACCACCGCCTTAGAACGGACAGCAGCCTAGGCCACCAGGGGGCTTAAATGCATTTTATTGGTACCAAATCTTCGCCCTAGATTCTGCTGCTGTTCAAGTACAAGAAATGTTCAGCTCGCATGGAGGCCATCTAACTAATGCAATGTATCATCATGGAAAACACTCAAATCAAATTAACACTCCATGATGAAACAAAGAAAAGGGCTCATGACTCACAGATAGTCAGAGCTAAAGAAAACCTCAAGTTGAGCCACGGTGGGTCCAGCTACAGATAAGCATCAGGCACCAACCCACCGATTAAAGCTTTACGTCAGAGCCGTCATAGAGTCTGAGACCTGACCCACCGTCGTGCAATTTAAAGAGGAAACCATAGCTATAAACCGTGATCGGGTTTAAAACTAGGCATGCAGACTGTCGCATGATATCCAAATTATATCCAACCCTTATATAACTTTTTACTATCTTTTTTGAATTAATCACTAAAATTAGGTTTTCCAACAATTCGTTTGAATTTATAGACTAAATCACCATAAAATATAGGCTCTGATATGCCTTGTTGCAGAAGAGTTTTTAACCCAATGTTGTATTTAACAATTAACTCTGAGTGTCTGTAGTAGAACTTAGAAAATGCTTTTCGAATTTTATGATATCTATAACCTTGTTTTAATAATTTAGCAGATAAAAATAGGTTTCTGTTGTTGAAGTCATCAACATTAGAGCACACTCAAGCAAAACGAATAAGCTGAGAAATATATACACCATAGGAAGGAGAGCGAGGAACATCTCCATCAAGAAATGGGAAATTTACTATTTCAAAATTAAAATCATCCCGTTTGTCATAAATTTTAGAAGAAACTATGCCATTTGTTATTAACAAGTTCAAGTCCAAAAACGGAGCTTGTTAAGCCAGTTCTCTTATATGGAAGTGAAATATGGGGATTCGGAAATTGGGACATATTAGAAAGAGTACTGTTAAAATTTAATAAATATATTTTTAATTTAAAAACATCAACACCATCTGCAATGATATATGGGGAATTGGGAATTTTACCATTAAGAATTGACATTCAGTGTAGAATGATATCATTTTGGGCAAGGATAAATGAAGATGTTGAAGAAAATGAACGTAAATTATCACCACTGATCTATAAATTAGTATATAACCTCCAAAATACTAATAATTTTAAATCCCAATGGATAGGTAGTCTTAAAAATCTTATATGCTCACTTGGCTTTGGAGGTATTTGGTATTCACAAAGTTTCACAAATAAAACCTTGTTTGTTAAAGCTTGCAACCAGAAACTGAAGGATATATTCACCCAAGAATGGTTCGCATTAATAGAAGCCTCATCATCAAGCAATATATACAAAATTATAAAAACTAAATTCGAACAAAGTTCATACATTTCACAATTACCCCCATACCATACTAAAATATTGTCTTTTCGAACAAGGAACCATCGCCTTCCTGTTGAAGTAGGTAGATGGAGAGGAATTGCAGTACACAAACGACTATGTACATATTGTAATGATGACATAGGTGACGAATTCCATTTTTATTCGTATGCAATCAATTTCATGAATCAAGAATCAAATACATAAAATCATATTACAGGCATCCTAATATTTTAAAGTTCGAACAATTAATGAATGCAACAAACTTAAGAGAACTCAAAAGATTATGTATATTCATAAACCTTATTACAGAAACTGTAAACGCAGTTTAGCACACACACACACACACACACACACACACACACACACACACACACACACACACACGCACGAACACACGCACGCGCACGCACGCATGCACACACACACAATATTTCTATATTTTATCTTCTTATGCCCTAATTAAGAATATGTCTTTTGTTTGTGTTCATATGATTGTACTACCTGACCATACTTAAACTTTAAAAGTACCTCTCTTATTATTTACATTTACATAGTGTTTATCCGAACTGTCCTCTCTCAACTCATCTTGCATTTCGTTTCGGCAAGAGCTTGGAAGGACAGATCGAGGATAAAACAAAATTTATTGCCCCACCCAAAAATCACTAGGGCATCACAGCGATGACATCCCAACAACGAGGCATCGTCGATTTTGCCTTGATGTAATGACATTTCTGCGAAGCCTTTCGGTGCCCTGAAAGCTGGGGTAGGTACTATTGTACTATTATCTTTTATACTGTTAAATATTGTTTGTTTATATAAATTAAATCGTTTCTATTTGCTGTACATATAAGCAAACTAAATAATCAGGTAAACTATATTAAGACTGCATCCATTTTGAAAAGTGGTTTTTATATATACACTATAATAGTTAACCCATAAAAGCTAAAATTGATATTATACAAACCAGCCCATATAACCGTAACGTCCTTTTTGTTGGACATATGCAAACAGAGCAGACCCAGATGAGACACCACACAATGCAGCGACTGATCTGGTTACCCACTGTTTGCCTATACAGAATTCTCTATGCTACGGTTATGTGATACTCACCGAGGCGATGTATAGCAAACGCAACATGTGCTTTATTGAAAATCATACCAAATGATAATTAAACCATTTAGTTATATATGAAATAGATATACTGATTATTATATTTACAATTTAAAAAAAACAAACACAAAATGCACTTAATGTGCTCGAGATATGCAGCTTATTTTGCAGTGCTGACTAAATTGTTAAATATATAGTTAGTCTCCCAAGGAAGTTTAATTAACATTCCAAAATATGTTCAGTAATTTTCTAATACATCAGTATGTTTATACATATATATTATATGCCATGACTTATGATACACGTTCATGTGACCTCTGTATTCTAAAATATGCTACTATGTTATATGTATAGAATATGTTGAATCTCTAGCTGTATACAGTGTGTAACAGAGAAATAAAAAAAAATTGACCTGACTTGACTTGCAACTAAAGTTATTGCAAACCGCATTAAAAATGTATTAACAAAAATAATTCACAACTCGCAGACAGGATTCGTAAAGGGGATATACATAGGCGAGAATATTAGATTGCTTTTCGAAATTATTCATAACGCTGAAGAAGAAAATAAACCAGGCTTAATTTTTTTCTCCGATTTCGAAAAGGCTTTTGATAGTATTGACCATACATAAATAATTAATTGTTTAAAACATTTTAATTTCGGTGAAGACTTCATAAAGTGGGTAAAGTTATTTGACAAGATGCTAAAAGCTCTGTCACTAACAATGGTTACTTATCAGACTTTTTCCCCGTTCTGTGAGGCGTTCGTCAGGGATGTCCCCTTTCCACTTATCTCTTCATCATATGTATTGAATTACTTTCAAATAAGATAACAACTACAGAAGACATAAAAGGCATTACTTATGCGAATTACGAATTTAAAAACTCTCTTTTCGCCGACGACGCATCTTTTATCCTAGATGGTTCACTAAAATCTTTCGAAACATTTGTTGATATATTGGATATTTTAAGCTACATTTCTGGACTAAATTTATATTCAAATAAATGCCAATTCCTTGCGAATAGGCAGCATGATTCAAAATGAAGTTGCTTACTTAAATAAAAGAAAATTTAGATGGAGTTCAAAAGAAGCTAGCCCACTCGGATTTACCTTTTGCACTGACAAATCTAGTATATTCCAAGCAAACTTAGAACCCAAAATCGAACTCTTTGAAAAATGTTTAAAACAATGGCAACTTAGAAACTAACGTTTATGGGTAAAATCACAGTTGTAAAAAATTATGCCCTTCCAAAATTGATTTATGCCCTTTCGTCGCTACCTAACCAACCCATTGAAACTGTAAAAAGAATTGAAAAACGTATGACTTTGTACGAATTTATATGGGATGGTAAACCTGAACAAAATTAAGGGAGATATACTCACGATGGGATATAAAACGGAGGTTTGAAAATGATAGATATAGACAATTTTATAAAAGCGTTAAAAGTTTGTTGGATAAAGCGGATGACAGAGGCTGATAATGATTCAATATTAAATAGAATATATATTTACAATCTTCGAGCATTTGGCTGTAATCTTTTGTTTGAATGTTATATCTCTGAAAACGGCATTTGTAAATTTACGCAAAATATATTTCTTAAAGATGTTTTATCTGCGTGGTGCAAATGCACAGCAAATGCAGTAATATAAAGTTACAGACATGAAATTTTGTGGAACAATAGTCATAAAAAGGCAGGTGAAAATACAATAATGTTTGCAAACTGGTACCACAATGGAATTGAGTATTTTAAAGACATATATGATGACGTAACAAAAAGGTTCAAAATTATATAGACAAATTGTCGGTATTCCAATGGGTACTAATTGTGCTCCTCTTGTTGCACATTTGTTTTTGTTTTGTTATGAGAGAGACTTTATGTTGTCTCTGTCAGACAATAATCAATCTGATATTATTGAAGCTTTTAACTCTACCTCCAGATATTTAGATGACTTACTTAATATTGATAATCCTTATTTTGAAAAAATAGTAGGTCAGATATATCCCACTGAACTTCAGTTAAATAAGGCGAATTCTTCTGATACTGAAGCTCCGTTTTTAGACTTGAACTTGTCAATAACAAATGGCATAGTTTCGTCTAAAATTTATGATAAACGGGATGATTTTAATTTTGAAATAGTAAATTTCCCATTTCTTGATGGAGATGTTCCTCGCTCTCCTTCCTATGGTGTATATATTTCTCAGCTTATTCGTTTTGCTTGAGTGTGCTCTAATGTTGATGACTTCAACAACAGAAACCTATTTTTAACTGCTAAATTATTAAAACAAGGTTATAGATATCATAAAATTCGAAAAGCATTTTCTAAGTTCTACTACAGACACTCAGAGTTAATTGTTAAATACAACATTGGGTTAAAAACTCTTCTGCAACAAGGCATATCAGAACCTACATTTTATGGTGATTTAGTCTATTAATTCAAACGAATTGTTTGAAAACCTAATTTTAGTGATCAATTCAAAAAGATAGTTAAACGTTATATAAGGGTGGGATATAACTTGGATATCATGCAACAATCTGCATGCCTAGTTTTAAACCCAATCATGGTTTATAGCTATGGTTTCCTCTTTAATTGCACGATGGTGGGTCAGGCCTCAGACTCTATGACGGCTCTGACGTAAAGCTTTAATCGGTGGGTTGGTGCCTAATGCTTATCTGTAGCTGGACCCACCGTGGCTCAACTTGAGGTTTTCTTTAGCTCTGACTATCTGTGAGTCATGAGCCCTCTTCTTTGTTTCATCATGGTGTAGTAATTTGATTAGAGTGTTTTCCCATAATGATACATTGCATTAGTTAGATGGCCTCCATGCGAGCTGAACAATTCTTGTACTTCAACAACAGCAGAATCTAGGGCGAAGATTTGGTACCAGTAAAATGCATTTAAGCCCCCCCCCCCCCCCCGTTGACTTAGGCTGCTGTCCGTTCTAAGGCGGTGGTTCTGTTGTTGTTGACTTTTTGTTTATTGTTACTCCCATTGTGGGAGTCTGTAATTGTTCTATGTTTTGTTGTACGTTACTTTATGTCCATTCTAGTATTGCAATCATCTTGATGGGGAAGAGAGAGCTGATTGCTTTGCTTAATTTGTCTTCCTGGTGTCTCGTGATGGTTGAGGGGCTCTTCCTCGCGGTGCCATAGGGTTGTCTGCAGTTTGTGATTGTGGTATTTCCTGATCATACTCATTTACTATTATTAATACAATAGATTCCGGGAAATAAATAATCTACCTGAAGGCGATTTTTTAAACTATTACACTTTGATACACAATATACCATACTTTTGGAAAACTAACATTAAAAATGAAAATGAAAACAACAATACTTAATCGATTAATGAAAACCGAACACACTAATAAATATGTATATAATTTAAAAACAAAATACGCCCAGAAAAGAAACCAGAAGTAAAATGGACAGAACAGTTTAACGAAGAAAATCTTTATTGGAAATTGAAATACACGACCTCCTTACAAGCAACGATAACATTAAACTTCAAAAAAAATAATTATAAATTCTTAATGCGCATTATTCGAACAAACAGATATCTATTAAAATGTAATATAGGGCATACAGCATAATGTGATTTTTGCTCCATAGATATTGAAACACTGAATCACCTATTTTGGGAATGCATTCATGTACAGCATTTTTGGACAAATATATCCATACTCTTGCAAGAATATAATGTACACATCCAATTTATTTTTAGATATATATTGTTGGGCATGACGGGAAAAAATCGAACAGAAATTCAATTTAAAAACTACATAATTTTGCTTGAGAAATATTTTATTTTCAAAAATAACTACCAGAAGCAACAACCAAATTTACTACGCTTTAAATCATATTTATGCAAAAGAATCAATATAGAAAAACAAATTTATTTCATGAAGGACAGACTTGCCCAATTCAACAAGAAATGGGGTAATCCCAAATCTTTGATGGAGTAATGAAAAATTAATACACCAAAACACTCTAAAACATAAAAAGGCGACATTTCTCTCTCTCTCTCTCTCTCTCTCTCTCTCTCTCTCTCTCTCTCTCTCTCATACCATATTATTTATATAAGGAAGAAATAGATGTTTGAAACTTCCCAGTGAGCTTCGTGCACATTTTTGTTCCTATTTGTCTTTTGTAATTCTTTAACTTTTTCTTTCGTAATGGCAAAATTTCCCTTTTTTGTTAATTCAAATTATTTTTGAACATATTGTGTAGAAGATACAATTGTAAAGTACCAGTACACAGACAGCATATATTTGTGTTGAATAGCTATGTTAAGACAGTTATATATCGTTATGCATGTATATGTTATATACCATTTATGATACATGTATGTTGATCTATGCTGAAAATGTATATGTTTCATAAATAAAACAATAAATAATAAGAAAAAAAGAATACAGTTCTCTACTCCCTAAATTGCTATAATAAAAGTAAGAAAGAGGGCGAAGATCAGGAATCGATACAATCAAGCACCACACCTGACCCAGGATACCAATGGGAAAGTGACACCTTCACAATTAGACATCACAAGCGAGAGCCAATAGGTCAGCCCTTTACCAACAGGTGACCACAATGCATCAATAAACAGACGTACACGAAAGCATAACAAAAACAAGACAGAAATAAAATAAATGATCCACAAAAGCAGCTCCGCCTTGGAACGGTCAGTAAATATATTTTACTTGACGGCTTAAACCGGTTTCACGGCGCCAGCCTCACCCTAAGTTCAGATGTGGATCGAGACACATAGATGTTTGGTTTGCATGAAAGACCCCTAACTTATCAATGCATCATCTCCTAGAACATAACAATCAAGATATAAAAAGATTAAGCAAAGATAATGATTCAATAGTAAATAAAACTGAATACCCGAGCAAAAGAAATACATAAGCCCTCTCCTTCCACTTCCGGAAACCTTGTTAATAAGATTTACTTGTTCTCTGTGATCTTTATTCAAGTTACAACCCAGGAAACGAAACAATTCTTCTAACCAAATCCTCTGTATCAGTATATTTCTGAAAATTCAGGATAAAACAAAAAATACCAATACATATCTAACTAAGGGAAATATCCCATTCGTATCCATCAGTGTGCAAGGATGTGGTCCCTTAACATAACTTTCACAATCAGCATAGAAAAAAGTAAGTGAGTATGATCAGGAAATACCACAATCACAAACCGCAGACAACCCAATGGCACCACGAGGAAGAGGCAATCAACCATCACGAGCCACCAGGAAGACAAATTAAGCAAAGCAACCAGCTCTCTCTTCCCCATCAAGATGATTGCAATACTAGAATGGACATAAAGTAACGTACAACAAAACATAGGTCCTGATCAAATTCTCGATATGCGAGCTTCTGGCTTTAATCCATAGATGTCTTGTCTACCATAAACAGCATAAATCCTGATCAGACTTCTCAACTTAAAAAATCTGATCTGGACCTATAATTTTATGCAAACATATCCTTGCTCTCAGTTATACACAGGCTGTATAACTTCAGTGTATTCTAAAGACCCGCCGGCCTCATCATGTGTAATTGAAAAGACCTGCCAACATCATCATGTGTAATTGAAAAGACCTGCCAACATCATCATGCGTAATTCTTAAGACCCGCCAGCCTTATCATGCTAAATTATAAAGTCCCACCAGCCTTATAATGCATAATTATAAAAGCCTGCCAGTCAAATGATTCTCAAGACTTCCCAGCATATTTCAAACACACTATTAAGCAATCATCTAAATTAAAAAATTCTTAGTGCTATTATACCCACCTACATGGAATATAAAGCTTTTCTGTAGGAAGATAAATGCAATATTGTACACCCTTTCTAAATTTGCTTTTATTTTCGCAAATCAGAGGTCGAAAACGAAACCGACTCCCAGGATGTTATAACTATGACACCAAAAACTTAACTTCTCTTTGTATGTAAATATCCTCAGATATCAGGGATATTAGAGGGCACGAAATAGCCATTACAATTTCTCCAATTCACCATCAAAATTCTCCTGCTCAATACTCAGACCAAAAACGTTTGCTTAAAATATTTTTAAAACCCATACTTATTGCCCACTATATCATTGTAAAGATTAGCAAGAAATTTCTATTGGCTTGTTATCGCTAAAATCTCCAATGAAGAAAACGGCCAGTCATCTACAGGTGACTACAATCGCAACATCTTGCAGCAAATATTATCGCTAAACCATGTTTCCGCAATGATTCCAGTACATTATTAACTACATTCGTTTACACCTTATTCAATTGTGTGTGTTTTTACTGGTGACCACTGCACATTTGCAATGACATTTTATAAACTACACTAAATAACATGTGCAAAAGAAATGACTTACGTTACTGAAACTAAGTTCAAATAGACTTTATAGGACTTCAACTGTCAAACATTTTTGTTAGTGTAATGCAATTCCCCAAGTAAGAATTCCTCGCATATGCCTTCGAAACGTTGCATGCTCAAATGCTCTGCCATACTTTGAGGCTTTAATTGCACGCCGGTGGGTCGGACTTCAGACTCTATGATGGTTCCGACTTAAAGACTTATCTATTGATGAGATGGTAGGGGCCTGATGCTTTGGCTGTTTGTCGGGCCCACCAGGGTTTACCTGTTGGATTTCTTTTGCTCCGGTATTCAGTTTAATTTACTGTTGAGTCCTTATCCTTGCTTTATCTCCTTGTTATATCTTGATTTATATGTTTTAGGAGATGATGCATTGATAAGTTAGGGGTCTTTCATGCAAACCAAATATCTATGTGTCTTGATCCACATCTGAATTAAGGGTGAGGTTGGCGCCGTTAAACCGGTTTAAGCCCTCCAGTAAAATATTTTACTGACCGTTCCAAGGCGGTACTTCTTTTGTGGATCTTTTATGTTTTTGTTCTGTCTTGTGTTTGCTATGTTTTGTGCGCGTCTGTTTATATGTGCTTTGTGGTCACCTGCTGGGAAAGGGCTGACCTCTTGGCTCTCGTTTGTGGTGTCTTCTGTGAGTTTGTCACTTTCCCATTGGTATCCTGGGTCAGGTGTGGTACTTGATTGTATCGATTCCTGATCTTTGCACCATTACTTACTTCTGACATCGAAACTATTTGCCTGTTAATAATAAAGCTTTAACGGAAACTTTTAAAGATGTCAATTATCATTAATTTTGCAATATACAATCTGTTCTTAAAAGTCAGAAGTTAACTTTTATGCAGGAATTCTATGCAAACGCCTTCAAAATACATAACATATCGGTAAATAATCTGAGGATATTCCGCAGACCACTGACCAAAAAAAATATCTGTTTGGTCATTTCAATAATATAGGTAGCTCAACATGCCTTACACTATGATTAATATTTAACCAAATGTCATATATCTGAAACTGTCCGTGGATAAAAAATGTAACCTTTTCACTTACATACCTTCAAAATATCCATACTCGAATATATCAGTGGTAATTATTTGAGGTGTATCATTTAGAAATATCGACATAGAAATGTACTGCCTAGCTCTTCAAAGTAAACTTACCAGACTTCATCTGTCAATTTTATACGAAATATACATGTTCTAATCCGTGTAAGTAAATAAGAGTATGTAAATATCTCACACACACGTCGTAGCAACGTTTATACTAATATAAATGGGCATAATTTATAATATATTTCGAGCCATTTAATCTAAACTACCAATGGAGAAATTATCTGCCAAGTAATTATTTTTATTTATTTACATCAGAAGATTTTAACAGTCAAACAATACTGTTCATAATCCTTTTTTTTCTAAAATACAATTTGTTCTAAAACTATTAGTCAATAACTATGTAACAATTCCAGGTAAATGCCTCCAAAATATCTCTACTTAATAGCCATAATTTGAGGCATATTCTCAAGAACTTCAGACATAGAAATTATCTGCCTGGACATTTTTTAAATCAAATCCAATTTGACTTAGACTATTATATATGTTACAAAATGCGAATTGTTCAAAACAATCAGCGGATCATAAACTTTTTTTAAAAAATACAAACCGATCTAAACTATCATTATATGCCTATAAAATATCAGACTTAAATATCTTGCCAATTAATAAATCCACGCATTTGGCCTCAAAATATATGTCCATAATTTGACGCATTTGCATAGACCTTCTGACATATAAATTATCTGATCGAATTTATCATCTACTTCGTGTAACACACTGTTTTATTTGTGTGTAAAAGTGCAAATAAAAGCATTATTTACAGAGTAAACAACTCTGGCTTTATTATCCAAAGTCTGAAGAAAAATGCCTTTTTATAAGACATCGCACAAGGCGAAATACTGGAGTCTCTCCCTGAGTATGTCAGTCCATAACCATCATAGCGGGAGCTGGAGGCTGTATAGAGAACGTTGGCAGTTGTCAGGCCCACCGGGGTTTACATGTTGGATTTCTTTTAATCTGGTATTCATTTTATACTCTGTTGAGTCCTTATCTTTGCTTTATCTCCTCTTTATATCTTAATTTAAATGTTCTAGGAGATGATGTTTGGATAAGTTAGTGGTCTTTTATGTAAACCAAACATCTATGTGTCTTGAGCCACATCTGAACTAAGGGTGGAGTTGGCGCCGTGAAACCGGTTTAAGCCCTGCAGTAAAATATTTTTACTGACCCTGCCAAGGCGGTACTTTTTTTTGGATCATTTGTTATTCAAGTCTTGTGTTTGTCATGCTTTCGCGTCTATTCATTCTACCTTGTGGTCACCTTCTGGGAAGGGCTGACCTGTGATGATTTCTTGTGTTTTTGTAACTTTCCCATGTGGTATCCTGGGTCAGGTGTGTTACTTAATTGTATCGATTCCTGATCTTTGCCGCCTTTCTTGCTTTAACACCGTTGCAAAGAAAGGAGGTATTGCACATACTGATGGACAGTCCACAAAGATAAATCAGTTGTCAGCAATTAAATCACTGAACTTTCTTCCCTCTGTTGAGATTGCTGTCCGATATCTGCAGCAACTTGTAAAAATTTAGTTGTTCATTGAAACGCCGCTCTAGCTTGAATGAATCCTTCAGATATACCTAAAGGCACCAAGACATAGGAGTCACATGCAAAGTATGCACGTGGTGTCTATCTAAAAGCGATCCTATTTAACACATATTTAAAGTTTGCTTAAAGACCCACAAGAGAAGTCAATTTATGGCTAATTCACGTTGTTCATCCAACATAAATTATGTCATCCTCTAGCTGCGTAGCAGTATTTTTTCCAAAAGATATTCGAGGAGACACAATCTAGAGGAGTTTGATGCATAAAAATAGTTATAATGAAACCTGTGATGGGTTTTGAAAGCACAATTTCACTGGCGAGATTTCTTGTGTGTTGTTTTTTTGCTGTTGTGTTTGTTGTTGTTGTTTTTAATTGCGAGGACGCACTGTACTGGTTAATTGTTTGTCGTTCATTCAATTGAAAATGCGCCAAAACGCACGATGCTTTGCCTCATAGAAAAACCTTGGACTCACGCTACGTCAGGATGATCACACAGGAACTTGCTTGAAAGTGGTTTCATTAACTTTCAAGCTCTTGGCGATTAAACACATCACGCAAATATAAATTGAATACCAATAAAACTGGTATTTTAGCGATTCAAGTTTTTGCATTTATTTATTGTCAAAAATGATCATGGCGCATTTTTCAAAAGTAGAATAAGTTTTTTTATACCTTTGAATACGACTCCGTATATAGACCGGAACTCGGCGACAGAAAACTGGCTTTCAGACTGCGCTTGACCTCTAATGGTTACAACTACCAACTCGCTTTGGCGACCAACAACTCGTTGGTTGGTTGCTATTAAAGAAGTATAAAATTGTCAAGCATGTAAGATCCATTATAAAGGAGAGGTTATGGCGTATTAATTGCCGTTTAATTGTTCTGAGAACGAACTATGATTTAATCTTTCAAGTTCAGACAAAGGCCAGTAAAACTATCGCGAAAAATATCTTTATTTGCAAATCAATTAGGAAAAAAGATGTAGACACAAACTGTCAAATAACATCAGCACAGATACAGTGTATCTACTATACCAAATTTGTTGTATCTGACGCTGAATTGCGGGAATACAACAGAAAGACACCAAAAGATGTCTGTAATTTAAACACTCCAGTGGAAACTGAATGCGAGTCACGACCCGATCTTATGGCATCAGTCAACAATTAACGGTATACTTTTTTAAATCGCTTTTAATGCAGTATGGCTCCATACAAATGTACCACGTTGGTGACTATATATATAAATATATGCGCATCACATGCGTAAGATTATATTCAGACTTCAAACGTTGAAGGTGTTCTTGAATGTTCTTCGTCGAGTTCACACAAAAATGAAAATGGTTTCGCTTGAACGTGGCTTGTTTTTCTCCGTGGTGTTGATGATGGCCTTCCAACAAGGTGAGTGTCAAATAAGTATCTCCTGCCTTAAATAAATAAAGAAAGAAATCCCTAGGATAAGTAGCAGTTAATATTAGTTATTTTACCAGTTTTTTTATCTAGTTGTTTGATCTAGCACGCAAAGATGACATGGTTTCCAATCACAGAGACGCGACTAATTTTGCGACATTTTTCCTAATTTAACCCTTAAATCGCCAGCGAATTTTCATCTGCAAATTCCGTCTGCTTTGTCGTCTGTTGCAACTTTTTGCTAACATTATTTAACAAAGTTAAGCATAGAGACAAACAGTGTTGATCCAGAGTCTGGTCTGGGTCTACACTGTTAGCTGGAAAGGCTTCTAAAATATTTCAGTAGACGACAAAAGCAGACGACTTTTGTCGTGATTGCCGTCTTAAGGGTTTAAAAAGTATGATATTATATGATATAGTATTATTACACAAAAACATGAGTTTGTTGGTTTTGACGATCATTGAGGGTCCCTTCACCACTTGTTTGTCACTCAATTGTCGTTTTTACAAGTCGCAATCCTGTGTTAACGTGTGACGGTACTTTAGGGTAAAGTCTGTTAACTTCGGACTTCAGGTAAATTCGGGCATACATTTGCAAACAGTGGAAATCCAGATCAGACGGCTTCTTATGCCGATTTTCACTGTTTTCTTAGTTAATTTATTGTTCTATTTCAATGATTAAAATATGAAACAAACACGGTCTTTGTCCGAATTTATCGTATGTCCGAAGTTATTCCTTTCTATGAGCCGCGACATGTGATTTCCAACAATGTGGCGTTTCAACCAGTGCAGATTCAGACGAGCATATGCAGCCTCCATTTAAGCTTAGAAACTCCAAATTATGTTCAAGCAGTAGCTTAACAGTCATAGAATATTCAAGCAACTGGCAAAGGCTCTGATCAGACTGCGTGTATGCACAGGCTGATCTGAGGCTTTGCTGGTCGTACATACCACATTGTTGGAAATATCATGTCGCGTCTCCTATATTGACCATCATGTAGTCATTTGATTCCTTTCTATATTGACAATCGTGTAATTATTTGATTGCTTTCTATATTGACAAGCATGTACATGTAGTCATTCGATTCCTTTATATTGCCAATCATGTGTATATTTGACAATTATGTAGATATTAGATTCCTATCTCAATTGACAATCATATACATTTAGTTATTTGATTCCTTTTTATATTGACAATTATGTACGTGTATTTATTTGATTCCTTTCTTTATTTATAATCATGTACATGTATTTATTTGATTCCTTTCTTTTTTGATAATCATGTCCATGTAGTTATTTGATTCCTTTTTATATTGACAATCATGTAACTGTGGTTATTTGATTCCTTTCTTTTTTGATAATCATGTCCATGTAGTTATTTGATTCTTTTTTTTTATTTTGACAGTCATGTCCATGTAGGTATTTGATTCCTTCCTTTATTGACAATATCATGTAGATGTAGTTATTTTTTCCATTCTTTATTGGCAATCATGTAGTAATTTAATTCCTTCATATTAACAATCATCTAGTTATTTGATTCCTTTCAATATTGCCAATCATTTACATTCATTTATTTGATTCCTTTCTTTACTGTTGTGATTTGATTCCTTTATATTGACAATCATATATTTACATGTATTAGATACCTGTCTCTATTGACAATCATGGACATGTAGTTATTTGATTCCTTTATATTGACAATCATGTAGTTATATGATACCTTTCTATATTGTCAATCATGTACAGAATATTTCTTGTACTTCAACAACAGCAGAATCTAGGGGGCGAAGATTAGGTACCAGTAAAATGCATTTAAGCCCCCTGGTGGCTTGGGCTGCTGTCCGTTCTAAGGCGGTGGTTCTGTTGTTGTTGACTTTTTTTTATTGTTACTCCCATGGTGGGAGTCTGTAATTGTTCTATGTTTGGTTGTATGTTGCTTTGTGTCCGTTCTAGTATTGCAATCATCTTGATGGGGAAGAGAGAGCTGGTTGCTTTACTTAATTTGTCTTCCTGGTGTATCTTGATAGTAGAGCAGCTCTTCCTCGCGGTGCCACAGGGTTGTCTGCGGTTTGTGACTGTGGTATTGCCTGATCATACTCACTTACTATGTTTTTATTTGATTCCTTTCTATATTGACAATCATGTAGTTATAAGATTCGTGTCTTTATTGACAATCAGTCTCTCTTGACAATCATGTACATGTAGTTATTTGATTCCTTTATATTGACAATCATGTAGTTATATGATACCTTTCTATATTGTCAATCATGTACATGTTTTTATTAGATTCCTTTCTATATTGACAATCATGTAGTTATTAGATTCGTGTCTTTATTGACAACCATGTACATGTACTGTTGTGCCAACCAAGAGTGACAGTCACGTAATACTTTGTTTACAATAGCTAAGTAAAATACCAATGTGTACACTTCACTTGAGCAAACGCGAGTCGATAGATCACTTGTGTATTAATCATATCCTGCGGGTAGGATTAAAAAAACAAGTGATCTATCGATTATAAGTCCCTGATACTTTTGTAAACAAAACATGAAGTCACTGTCACTCGTGACTGGCAGGAAAGTAGTAAATTGATAACATAACATAACATAAACTTCATTTCAATACTCAGGTCAATATTGTGACATATGTGTTATTCGTACTTGTTAGACAATCTGGGACATGGCAAGTGTTTTCAAACAGTTAAAGTAATAGGCTTTTAGCTGGTGCTTATTCCAGGGGAAGAACAAGGGTGGATGGGTTCCACGTTCAACACGGTGTTGTTTCGGGAGCGATACCTCGGCTCGGATGATAGGTACCTTTATATTGACAATCTAGTAGTTATTTGATTCCATTCTATATTGACAATCATGTACGAGGGGCATTTGGAAAGTTCTTAGCATGGTCGTTTATCTCAGTAACCGATTTACAAACCCTATCATGTTTGATATCATTTTAAAGAGCTATGTTTCCTCTATGTTGTGGCTTAAATTTCATGAGGATATTATAATGCAGACGCAAAAATATTATTTTTGAATACATGTACTGTTTGTATACTGGAAAACGCAAAATTTCAGTGGAAAATTTAACATTTTATCTTTTGAAAAGTGTGGAAAGCATTAACAATAGTTCATGAAATTAGATAATGTTGTACCATTTTGTAGGCAACAATCTGGTACAGTGATTATACAATTGATGATTGAGTTGGATGTTTCTAATAACTAAATACCGGAACAGCAATACCAACACCGTCTTGAAAGCAAAGCAATCCGTTAATTTTTTTGACTAAAAATCGCATGTCACCATGCACATACTTTGAAAAAATATAACCGACAGTAGTTTAAAAATGCTGTGCGTTGGTAATTTTGTCAAGTACACTTTATGTTCTTTGTATTGAAACCAAAAGAAATTTTGTAAACTTGAACAAAGGAAAGATAACTCTTATAATCTTCCCATGGGGCAGAGTAAGTTTAGCTCTGAGTTGACGTTCAGGTTCATTTTAATTGAAAACGGTCGCAAACAAAAAAGTAAAAACACATTGAAAGTAGAAATCAATCCATTTTGTGATGGTTAATGCGATACCATGAGAAGTTCTTAAGCAGTCGACAAAATATGTGGGGTTGAATTACCCCATCCACTTCTTGAAAAGTAGGGGTAGTGCTATTAGGAATAATTTTCTTGAATACAGAACTAAGTAAGCCACACTTTTTGCACGACGAAATGATTCTTATGCATTGTTCTCTACAAATAAAGCAAAACATATATTCAATAGGCATTTTTCGTGCTCCTGTAGGGACACAATTTATAATAAAGATATTAAGAGAAATCGAAAAAAGTCCCATTTTTTAAAGTTTATCGTTTCTCTATCAGTCAACATTTCTCGAAAGTAAAGGTGTAAGTCGTGCAAGCAGTGATCACATAATATATTTTAATAAAAAATAAGTTGGCACCAAGTCGTTAATTTGTCAAACAATGATCGTAAATAAGGTCCCCAATTTTTCTTCGTTTTTTACAAATATTTTGCTTAAAATTTCAGCCAGTGTATAAACCCTACTCACTTTGAGCATGTGCTGCACGTGCACATCGAGTCCTTTTTCGACAAAAATTAAACCAGCAAGTAGCAGTTGAATTCTAGTTTTCAAAAAATGTATTATTTGATAGCATTTTATTAACGCATTTTAGAGTTATGATGCCATGCTAAGAACCTTGCCAAAAGCCCTCGTACATGTAGTTATTTGATTCCTTTCTTTAATGACAGTCATGTCCATGTAGTTAGCTGATTCCTTTCTATAGTGAAACCATTTCGCGTGTAAGGATGGGGAATGCTGATTTATTTACACTAAAGCACTTTTATTTTGATGGATATTTTTACTTTGCGCTATTTGCAATACAGTGTAGACCCTGATTGAAAATCCAGTTAAGTGGCAATTCATCTGAGTCTTTTCTGTTAGACAAAGTAAGCACTATACAGGGGCGGATCCAGGATTTCCGGAAAGTGGGTTCATATAGATAATGGTGTGGGGTTCGCTTTGCTGATTTCATCTCATTTTACTAAATATCCCGTGAAAATAAAATAATTTGGTCTCACTGAGACCAAATTATTCATTTTTATAGGATATTTAAAAACGGGGTACGGGGAGGGGGTTCGAGCGTACCCCTTCGGCCCCTCCTGGAATCGCCATTGTAAATCAATGGTTAAACCTTTATCTCGTAGAGTCGCCCTTTTAACCCTTGTTTGCAAACAGAGCACATCCAGATAAGACAGATCTTGTAAGAGCTGCCTGATCATGATCTACTCAGTTTGCTTATGATAACTAGTGGACCTGACAAGTTATTTCGTTATTTTATGTACAAACGTGAATGCTTATTAATATTCTTAATCATTGTGGGTGGAGCTTAGTATGAATATTCATGAAGGAAAGGGTTAAGTAAGAAGCTGTAACCAAATGTATTTTTTTAACAACAACGAAACAACATATACAAGCATAGTCAGATAGTTTAATTTCATTCCAGTTACTGGGCAATGGGCTGCTTGGCAGGAATGGAGTGCCTGGTCGGAGTGCGACAGAACCTGCGACACAGGAATGCAAATGAGAAGCAGGATAAGAGACTGTGAAGGGAACTTTACTTTGTGTGTTGGCGTTTTTGATGGTTCGGAGTCAAGAGAATGTAATGAACAAGTATGTCCAGGTAGGGGAATATATAGATTACCAAAAGGTTAGCACATGTTTTATTAAATTAGGGGATAACTGTATCAAAATTTTTATTTGGGGAGGTATATCGTCGGATATACGGTCGGAAATTGAGTTTTACGGCGAAGCGTATATCCGATGATATAACTCCCCAATTGAAAAAAAAATAAATATGGTTGTCCCCATTCTAATGCAATATTCACATTTTCCTTCAAAAAGACAGCGAAAATGTACATGTTGCGCCTACGTCCAGCGGCTGCCAGTTGCAAAGAACCGCTCACCAGCTGCATATACTATCTTGCCAACCAATGATAGCGACATTTATTTTGTGTTATGACGTTGAGTTTGCGACAGTATATCACAGTGGTTTACAGATTAAGTAAGGTCATGTGATTACGTCCATTATGACGTTGCCTGAATGAAGGCAAAATCCTGACGCTTTCATGCCCCAAAATGTGATCTTTAAATTAATTCAATGTGATTTGATAAATACAATATAACATTCGCGCTCCTGTATTATTGAATCTATCAAACTCGTTACGAAAAAAAAAAACATAAAATGCTCGGCAAGCCTCGCATTTTATCTCTTTTCCTCAACTTGTTTAAAAGTTTACCAAAATAGGAGCACTCATGTTAGATGCTCTATTTAGAGTTGACGAAAAGAAATAAATTGCTCGGCAGAGGTTCAAGACTGTGTTATGTCATTGAGAAAGACTTTTTATCTCGCTTAGTACTTACATCGTACCATGCTGATATGACTAAAATATTGTTGACAGGGAAGTAAAGCATCAAAAGCCAAGAAACAAAATAATATGAAGTTAGGCGCTACATAAACCGCGCAAAGCAATCAAGCAGATCCATTCACAATGTTTGTGCGCATCAGCGGATCAAGTGTCGTACTTTATTCATTCAAAAAAGTAAGTGAGTATGATCACGAATACCACACTCACAAACTACAGACAGACCCGTGGCATCGTGAGGAAGAGCCACACAACAATCACGAGACACCAGGAAGACAAAGAAAGCAAATCGGCCAGCTCTCTCTGCCCCATTAAGATGATTGGACTGGACCCGCAGGAGATGGCGAAACACAAGAATGACTTCACTAGTATCAGCGTCATGCTTGATGAGCTTGAGTGACAATGGTCAATTTCTTGTGGCCCTTAGGGATGGACCCCTTTTCCTTCTATTTCTGAGACACAAGATTTATTGCCGCACTGTGTCTGTTGCAAATAAGAGAGCCCCTGCTCAGATTTCGAAAGTCACACTCAACAGGTTATCAGACAGTGCCCAACATTGTAGATACCCGACATAAAAAGGTGTCGTGAAGATTGTGTTTTACCCTGCACTATATTCCAAGTCGGAACAGTCTTTTTCTTTCAGTAATCAATGCCAAATCTTGAAGACTACAGAAGAGTTTAGGGTCTCCTCATTCAGACAGAAACACAGCCAAAATATTGTTGTCCAACTTTCAAAGTAAGCACTAACTTGCATAATGGTCGAAATTGGATTAAACCAGCAGATATGGTGCTTTCTCTTCCTTATTTCAATAAATGATTTACTAGATATGTGTGGTCTTCTGTGTGTCTTTTCTCAAACACTTATCCTGTCGTATAATGCAAGAAGAGTGAGTCTAACCAGGAAATGCAACACTTTCACACTATATACAGGCCAACCCACATGGCACCGTGAGGGTGTGACAAAGAATGACAACAATAACATGACATACCTTTTTCCCCTGTTTAAGTGCAGAACCGGTGAATCGGTGAATCCAGCACTCTCGCACTGTGACTAAAACTATGTACATGGCGAGTGGTCCAAGACTGGTTAAAAGCAGGATAAAACCAGGATTAAAGCACCTTGGAGTCTAGGGCTGAGTAGCTGCTGAAATCCCTGCCTTGAAGGCCTCTTGGGATTCATCATTTGTCAGCTTTTCTGGCAGCTGGTTCCACAGTCTATTACTTGATAAGAAGAAGGAATCTTTGTATATATTGGTCCTGCAGTATGGGATTCTGTACTTGTACTGGTGGCCTCTTGTAGCAGCACCCAATAGTTGTAAGTGTGGAAAGGCTTGTATAGCCACCATGGCATGTACAATGCGGAACATCTTACTTGCCTTGGCTTGCTGTCTTCTGTGTTGGAGAGTTTCTCATGAAATGCTCTCAGTCATGGCAGTGGCACTGCTGGTGTAGTGATAGTCTCCTGTCACAAATCTAGCCGCTCTCAGTTGGACAGCTTCTATCCTCTTGATGTTTTCTGTTGTGTGTGGATACCATACTGTGGCTGCATATTCCACTTGAGGCCTCACAAATGTTTTGTAACAAATGTCCTTGACTTTCTTTAGACATGATGAAAGGTTTCTCTGAAGAAAGGCAGTGGTGTTATCGGCCATCTTGGTTGTTGTGTCAATGTGGGTGTTCCAGGACAGCGTATTACTGAAGGTTAGACCTAGGTATTTTGATCTCTTGTTTCAGTTGTATGTTGTGGATGTGGTACGTTGCGCTGATGGTTTTACGCTTGTTGGTAATTCTGATCAGTTAGCATTTGTCATGGTTGAAGTGCATCTTACAGTCTGTTTCGCAGTCCTGTAGCTTGTTGAGGTCATCTTGTAGAGACTATGCATCCTCGTCTGTCTTAATGTGGCGATACAACAGGCAATCATCTTCAAAGAGACGAGCCTTGGCGTTGACTGGATGGCAGGTCATTGATGTAGGCGAGGAACAGTAGGGGGCCTAGCACTGTACCCTGGGGCACGCCAGGGGTGACTGGGGCTTGACGTAGTGTTCCCACGTGATCTAAAGCCTTTTATTGGGTACCTTACTAAAGGTCTTTGAAAAGTCAAGTAAAATGGCATCGATCTGTTGTAAGATGTCAATACCAGATGCAAGATCTTGGACAGTAGCTGTGATTCGCATGATCTATGTTTCCTGAAACCATGCTGTTGGTCACAAAGGATCTGGTTGTCCTCAAAGAAGTTCATTAGGTGAGTATGGATGATGTGTTAGAGAACTTTGGAGCAAACATGTCAGTGATACTGGTCTGTAGATGGCCGGCTGACCTTTATCTCCCTTTTTTGAAGATTGGAGAAACATTCGCCTCCTTCCAGTCGTCGGGCGTCTTTCCTTTTCTGAGTGATGCTGAGTCAGTATAGGAGTGAGCGGCTCCGCCATGTCCTTAAAATATGTCGTTTGGGCCTGTAGCTTTGTGGGGCTTCAGGTTCCTTAGCAGTTTTCTAACTCCATTTGGATGCACTGTGATCTCTGGAGCGTCCTGATAGTAACTAGGTCCACGGTCAGGAAAGGATCTTGTATCTTCTGTGGTAAAGGCTGATAAAAATTGGCCGTTCAAAATTTCTGACTTGGTGGTCGCATCACTATGGCTGGAACCATCTTTCTTAAGCCGGGCCATGCCTTAGCTGTCACATTTCTTATCTTTGACGAAGGAGTATAGTTTCTTGCAGCTTGATGCGTCGTTGACCATATCTCAGACATAGTTATTGTATGCCTTCTTGCATTCATCCTTGCAGACCTTCTGTATGTTCTTATATCAGGTCCAGTGTTTGCTGACCGATGAGAGGCTCTTTGTCTTGGAGGAGGTCCATAGGGAGTTACTGGGAAAACAGAAAACTCTGAGGTTAAGGTTTCTGAAAACTGATGAAGGTCATATTCAATACCAGAAGTGTCTGCTTTCTTCCACAGGTATACAAGTCTTTTTGGTGGCTTCTGTCTGAGTGGAATGATATTGGTAAAGTGCGTCTAGCTAATAGAGACTGGGCGTGTCAGACAGAGCGCTGTCATACACTGTCAAATAAGACTAGTCTACAGTAAATCGGGTGTAATAGCCTATGTACGCTTTCCTCGTGCAACCAACAGAAGCGTATACGACAAGGGTGACCAACTGTATACGTTAGCATGCCTGGTAAACGTGTATCTTTAATATGCTGCTGGGGACATGCTGCATTTCATTTTCCGGGATGGATATGTTGTGAAAGTCTTGGGGGAGGGTAGGTTTGGGCTTTCTTCAAATTCTGTCTCTATGGCAAAGTAAGTAAGGTTGCAAAGATCAGGAATCGATACAATCAAGTACCACACCTGACCCAGGATACCAATGGGAAAGTGACAAACTCACAGAAGACACCATAAACGAGAGCCAAGAGGTCAGCCCTTTCCCAGCAGGTGACCACGAAGCACATATAAACAGACGCGCACAAAACATAGCAAACACAAGACAGAACAAAAACATAAAAGATCCACAAAAGAAGTACCGCCTTGGAACGGTCAGTAAAATATTTTACTGGAGGGCTTAAACCGGTTTAACGGCGCCAACCTCACCCTTAAAACTGGTTTGATTATTAAGCCTGATACAATAATAATATATCACCAATTAGAAGTAAGCGGGACAAGGGTTAAGTATCTGGATCATGAGAAAAGGGCATACAAACATGAGATTTGGTCTTATCGCATATCCAAAAAAGCCTCTTATAATCGCTCATTCTGGCGTTTCCAGTGACACTAGATATCTAAAAGAGTTTCGGAGTCTTCTTCAACTTGCATGCTTTGTTTATGCGTGAACCGAAAGCCCTGGCGATGTCATGCGTACATGCAGGCTCTTCGGAGCCTCCGCCACATGCGGATGTAATAAGAACCATCATTTCGTGTGCTGACCAATTTATAGTATTAATTTTTCATTGCCGACCATTATTTTATTTTCTTATTCAGTATTATAATTTGAATAGTTAAAATTTCGAAACATTGTCAGAGTGCATATATCTAGACTAGTCAGTCTCCTTGTTATCCAAATTAATTCGAGATGCCTTTTTCTCACAGTGGGCTCAAAACTACAACAGGTATATACAGGTATACAGCTGTAAAGCGTTTCACAGGTGAATGAATACACCCTGTCATACTGATTTTAAAATGGAAATGTCCACGGGTGTGTCTTTGCTAAGAACCGCCCAGTCTCTCTTAACTGGTCGAACTATATCTGTTAGGACTATGTCGTGGTCGCTCAAGCCGGGTATTGATGTACACTTACTCACTAGTGTCTGCCTGTTAGTAATGAAGATGACCTGCGTATTTTCTAAACACGTTGGAAAGGTCACTTGTTCGGCACAGATGTCGTTTAACACGTTGACAAAAACTGTATTGATTGGTATAGTGCGACCAGCTAACAGAGACTGGGCGTGTCAGACAGAGCGATGTCATACACTGTCAAATAAGACTAGTCTACAGTTAATCGGGTATAATAGCCTATGTACGCTTTACTCGTGCAACCAGACAAGGGTGACCAACTTTATACGTTAGCATGCCTGGTTAACGTTTATCTTTAGTATGCTACTTGGGACCTGCTGCATTTCATTTTCCGGAATGGATATGTTGTGAAAGTTTTGGGGGAGGGTAGGTTTGCACTTTCTTCAAATTCTGTCTGTATGGCAAAACTGGTTTGATTTTTAAGCATGGTACAAAAATAATAATTCACCAATTAGAATTAAGCGGGGCAAGGGTTAAGTACCTTGATCATGAGAAAAGGGCATACAAACATGAGATTTGGTCTTATCGCATATCCGAAGAAGCTTCTTAAAGTCGCTCAATGTGTCGTGTCTAGAGAGATTAGATGTCTATAAGTTGTTTGGAGTCTTCTTCAACTTGCATACTTTGTTTATGCGATAAGCGAAAGCCCTGGCGAGGTTATGCGTACATGCAGGTTCGTTGGAACCTTCGTCACACGCCGATGTAATAAGAACCATGATCATTTTGTGCGCTGACCAATTTATAGTATTAATTTTTCATCACAGACCATTTATTTTATTTTCTTATTCAGTATTATAATTTGAATAGTTAAAATTTCGAAACATTGTCAGAGCGCATTATAAAGCGTTTCACAGGTGAATAAATATACTGTCTTACCGATTGTTAAATGGAAAAGTACAAGGGTGTGTCTTTGCTAAGAACCGCCCAGTTAGGCCATGAGCTGATTGAGATGTCGGTACCATCCGAGCTGAACAGAGCCCCCTACGCTTTTTAATTAGAGGAACATGTAAAGACTTGGAAAAAACTTGGGGGACATGTCTGAGTGGTAGCTTTATGGTCTAAATCTTAGTGTAAACTATGATACCCCCAAAATAGAAAATAATTCACAATATTTTCAAGGAACTGAAATGAATATAAAAACTGTTAATATGCAAACAAATTATAGTGTTGATATAAGAAATAATCATATAAAAGTAATTTTCATAAATATTTGAATTTTAGAAGGTGTATGTAAGGTGTTTACGTTCTGTTTTTCTCTTTAAATGCAGCAGGGAACAAAAGCAGTTTATTTTATATTGATCAGGTAGCAAAATCAATTTACTTTCCAAATATGCAATTAGATTAACTGTATCTAATATACTTTTTGATTTATGGCCTGTTGAACAGCCCTACCCCTATACGAAAAGTTCTCTTAAACACAGCTATGCAATAGTTGTTATCCTATCATAAATGCAGAAGTGATACAATGAGGAAGTTAATATCACTTTATTTGATTAGACATAACAGCAAGACATATAATGATGTTAAATTGTAAAAAAAAATCCAATGACATATGCGTAATTCTAACAGTAACATATAACGCATATGCAAATTAAAGGCCTATACTTCTGTTTTCCCTGTACTATTATGCTGTTATTGTCAAATGAGTCAAAATGCCGCAAACACTACAAAGAATTGACAGCCAAACGATAAAAAAATATTATAATAGTACGATGTGTGACTTTTTTTTAACAAATAAGGCCGTAATTAGATACATGTGTCTGTTTATGTTTTTAACTAAGAAACTACCTTTAAAAGTATGGTGCAGAGTTGGCATTCATTATGCATTATATGTTCCTTGTGGCACAAGAATGAATCAATACTTGCCTTTTGCACTGAATACCACTCTTCTAGTGGCCATAAGGTAACGTATATAACAGTATGTTTAACAAATATATATACATACAATTCTGACATTCTAATATTACAAATGATAATAATAATGCCACAATTCAGCTAGGTCTTCTGATTGCACCAAATAAGGGTAGCTTTAACAATCAGCTAACATAATCATGGTGTGAAAAGTACTCATTTATGTAATTTCATGCATTTTCGTCGTCGTCATTATCACTTCATCCGCTGTATCGTCTACACTTTGTTGTTAATCATATTGTCACATAACTGATTTTTTCATGCGGGCAAACATTCAAATGCATCAGCAACCGACTGGCATTGCACACGCTACTGCATTTACACGCAACCAGCTCCATCACGACTTGTGGGACAGGTAAACCATGCATCCAGTCAATTACTATTTGGCTACCCTCTATCATTCATCCAAGTCCCTATGGGCTTGCGGTGTATGTTTCTTGTTTTAAACACCTTTTCCATATGCATGCTTGATAATTAGCCTGCATAACATAAAGCGTTAGGGTATTTTGACAAGGTGAATGTTGACTAGAATCTACAGCTGCTTTCCAAAATTTTTATAGATAGCGATTTTTGTCACAATTATTTACATACCCTATACTTGTTTGCGTGTTTGTTATAAACATATGCTTTGTTTGATGTATGATTTTTTCTGCCACTACACGAACGATATATCGAGTTATAGTGAGTAACAATATTGATTGTTCTTGGAGATTTTTTGTATCAAGTTTTAACTTCTGAAAAAGTTGTATATATTTTTAGTAAATCAAAGTTGCTTATCAAAACTCTATTTCAAATTAAGGGCTAATAAGGAGAGCAGCAAAGAACATCGTGGTGGTCATTTATAATGTCATGTGTACCAAGCATTGTGAGTATACTTTGAGAATTGAAGCTATCGAGTGTATCAACAATTAACCACTTGATTGACTTGGGTGTATGTGCAGTAGCGGATTGTACAAATTTTAAATCTTAACAAAATGACTTTTAAAAGATATTTAAGCGCATTTTTGGATGTTCAAAATTGATGCTACATAGTGAGTGCCCTTTATTAAGAGAAAGACCAAAAGGAAAGTACTGCCAAACAGTTAGAATGGACCAAGTGGGTTTGAAATTGTATTAAGATTGGGAAATGTCATCTTTTAAGATGAATCCACACTCCAAACCTATTCTCATCGCAAACCCAGAATGTCTGGCATCTGAAACACGAAATGTTTATCCACATTACATTGATTGGTGTGTAAAAATCCACTGTCAGTCGTAGATAGGGGGCTATCTCATGACATACTGGTGATTGTTTAATTTACAAGCTTAAGTTTTGTGACCCCTTTTAAAGTCATGAGACAACCCCCTATCTACGACTTCCAGTGGATTTTTACACACCAATCAATGTATTGTGGATAAACATTTTCGTGTTTCAGATACCATACAGCATGGGTTTTGCGATGAGAATAGGTTTGTAGTGTGGATTCATCTTAAAAGATGACATTTTCCAATCTTAATACAATTTCAAACCAACTTGGTCCATTCTAACCGTGTTGCAGTACTTTCCTTTTGTCCTTTCTCCTAATAAAGGGCACTTACTATGTCGCATCAATTTCGAACATCAAAAATGCGCTTAAAATATCTTTTAAAAGTCATTCTGTTAAGATATAAAATTTGTATAACCCGCTAGTGCACATACATCCAAGTCAATCAAGTGATTAATTGTTGATACACTCGATAGCTTCAATTCTCAAAGTATACTCACAATGCTTGGTACACATGGCATTATAAATGACCACCACAATGTTCTTTGCTGCTCTCCTTATTAGCCCTTAATTTGAAATAGAGTTTTGATAAGCAACTTTGATTTACTAAAAATATATACAACTTTTTCAGAAGTTAAAACTTGATACAAAAAATCTCAAAGAACAATCAATATTGTTACTCACTATGACTAGATATATCGTTCGTGTAGTGGCAGAAAAAAATCATACATCAAACAAAGCATATGTTTATAACAAGCACGCAAACAAGTATAGGGTATGTAAATAATTATGATAAAAATCGCTATCTATAAAAATTTTGGAAAGCAGCTGTACATCTCCTTTCTTGACCCTAAACCACTGGTATCTCAAGTAACTCACTTTGCAAAGAGAGGTTTGTGAAGCATACATGTTGCACACAAATTCTTGCAACAATGTAAACAGTTCCTTGGATAGAAACCAAAGTAAGAAAGAATGCAAAGATCAAGAATCGATACAATCAAGTAACACACCTGACCCAGGACTGACAAAAACACAAGAAAACATTACATAGAGGAGAGCCAAGAGATCACATCTTTCCCAACAGGTGACCTCAAAGTTGCAAGTAGCTGAGATGGCAGTATGGAAAAGATCAATAAAGAATAAGAACCACAAAAGAAAAAACGCCTTTGAACTGTCAATAAGAAAATTACTGGAGGGCTTAAACTACTTTCACGGTACCAACCTCACCATTAATGCAAGCCTTACCCACTCCTACCATGGCCTTCTTTAGTCTACCCCCTTCAAAGCCAGCTTTAGAGCACTGTTTTTCCCCGACCACTATAGGCACTGATTGAGTAGCAGCTGTAGAATGCATGAAGTCTTTGTTAAGCTTTATAAGTCTCTTCACCAACAGACTACCCAACTTTGCTAATGTCAATGTGTCGTAGTCTGTTTTTGTTCCACATCTGATAAACAGATGTCACTTATCTGATGGAATATTGACAGGCAAATGATAAGCACATCTGTGTCTTCTGACATAATAACCATGTATATATAGTTACTGAAAGCATGTTTGGTGTGAAGCAATGTGCGTGTGTCAGCTTCTTTTTTGGAGGTAGCAAGTTCATCAACGACCTCAGAGCCATCTTTAGTGACTTTGAAACACTGTTTCCTACATGTAATGAAGAGTAGTTTGCTGCCAAGCTTCTCTAGATATGGATCATTTCTCCATGCTTGGCAAAGAAATTTGATGAGGGCAGTTTTACTTGCTGAAATTCACAGCAGTCCACTCCACTGTTGTATCTTCTAACCGGCAGCAATACTACCATGGGCTATGGCAGTAGCTTCTCCTACATCCTCACGCTCTGTTGTTTTGATTGAGTTGTCTTTATAGACATCAAACACAATGTCTATTCTGCTACTGGCATTTCCTGACTGAATTGCTATCATGAATATGCTCTTGGCAATGTCCCAAAATGTCCTATTGTCGCCACTTATCTAATTTACCAAGCTCATACAATCTATAATGCATGCTGATGGCAATGGGATAGATTCAGTTGGTGCTACTCTTCTTTCATTATGTATTGCTATAGTTGGTTTGTTTGTTTGATTGAAAGTACAATCACAATTAGATAATGCCCAAAGTAACGGGCCTAAAGGATGCTTCAAAACTTCTCTCATATCCAGATTACGACCTGTAGCAACCAAAACCACATTTCCAAACAATCTCCTATCTGCTTTTAGAATTATATCTTTTCCAGGAACTTTTGTCTTTTTTATTCTTATTTTAGGAAACTGATGGTCTAAAGCTATAGTTTAGGCTGTCCTTATATGCATTCTCATCAAGGCGTGACTTTTGAAATTCATTATAAGTCTTTCCTCCTTTCTCTTTTGCATTAATAACGTAATGTTTAACATCAGGTTGTGCTTCTGATGCAGTTGCAATTGAGATTAGGCCATTATGTGTGGAGAGTGGGCTCACCCATGTTGTTTATAGTAGGTTGACAACATCCTGGGTGCTTTGTTTATCTTTTTTATTCTTGCTGGTTCTAAATCTGCATTAGAAACACCTGGTGGCTTTTCCTGGAGCATCCCCTTCAAAAGCAAACAAATACTTCTATACTCTGCCGTTAGGTAGCATTTGCCTACTGCTCCAGGGTTTAAACTGAATCCTTTCGTGTCCCCTGCTGTCTAGTGTGTCTTTGTTTGCCGTTTCCTCAATTGCTTGATCAACATGTATACATCCAAATGTGTTTGCCATCCCAACTGTACAGACATTCCCCCATTCTTCAAATGCTCATATACTTCTGGATGTTCCATAGGTAAGTTTTGCATCTCATTACAGTATACTGGTGGGTATTTTGCATAGTTTAGTCTATCATATGCGAACATCTATGTTATCACTGATTTTATCACAGATGGAGCATCCAGTTACCCTCCCTCAAAACCCTGATTAGGTCAAACAGTATTTCCACCATATCTATGTAGCTCATCCAAATACATGAAACATCTCCATTATCATTTCTTAGTACATTCTGGTATTCGTTGAAGAGCTGGAATATTCTTGCACAGCTTTCGTTTTTGAGAACATGTTCAAATTGTTCTTCTGTTAAGTTTTTTTTTGAAGATCTGCAAATTTGTTATGGGTTTCTAGCAGCTTCTGACTAATCTCAGAATGATTTGTGCCTATCCAAGAATAGAATCCCTTCCAAATCAATCTTTGAAGTGCTTTATATATATCTTGTGGGTCCTGACTGTCCTGTTGTACTGTCTGACTTATAGTACAGCTTCTATTAAATATCCTGCAATGACTGCCGACTAAAGTGCTATGTCCCTCAACCCAGTGTCTTTAAATCTCTTTCCAATTGTTGCAAGAAAATTACAAATCGTGTGAAATGCACCCATCGCCACAATTTGTAAATGCGTTTTTTCTTCATCTTTCCATTATATATCAATGACTTTCGCATGTAATGCCTGGTCAAATACACAAACTACTTTTACGTGAAGCTTTCTCGCTTTCTCCGTTGCCTGGTTTAGAAGTTCATTGACCGTTGACAAATTAGTGGCGTGGGCATTAATTGTAGGCAGATAACCAGTCTATCTTGTGTTGTTTTAGTTTTATTTCTTGTTTAATTAGGATCTTTTTTGGTTCTCAACATCAGTTTGTCTCAAAAATGTTCACATTTGATTTTTTCGTTGGCCCATTTCTATCAGGTCACTGCTGCTGGCCTGTTCTTAGCATGTTGCCTTCATTTTCTATATCAAATTGTAAGGATTCTGGCTTTTCTCTGTAGCTGAGCAGACATGTTTATGTCTAACTTCTTCAAAAAGTATTCACAAAGAGTCGTCACAAGAATATGTACATTAGCCTATGCTTATTCTCCAGCTGAAATTCAGTTTTTATCCTACTTAAAATCGCTAAGACAACGGCCATTGAACAAAATAATCAAAACCTGTTATATGCGTTACCGCGAATCAGTTATTTGGAAGCAGTTCAGAAAATATTTTCTGCTGAATATATTTAGGTGGCAGCTAGAATATGTAAAAACCACGTCTCTTGTTCGCATTTAAACATTTTGATGGATGTGTAGTCTAATTCAAAGTTTATTTGAATTTTTGTATAACAACTTAACAATAGGGTATTACATAATAAGCCCTATAGCTAACAACTAATGTCAGATACTCTTGTTTTTATACTGTAATGCATATTTCCTATACCCTTTGACAGGTCAAATGTGTTTTGAACAGTAAAAACAGTCAAGATATACTTCAAGAAGAACAAACATAAATGCGTTGTCATAAAGCCTAAAGAGGATCTAAAATTGTAACGTAGGTAACGGTCTGTTGATCAAAACGGTCACTAAATATATCTTAAATTAGAGCAAAGAGATTAAGCAATTAAAAAATGCTAAGTTATTCTTACTAAATCAAGCTTTACTTATTTTAACAGTTTGTTTGTATTTAATATGCTGTCTTCTGAAATTTAGGGGTAACGTAATGGACATACAGTTTTTACCCATAAAGCTACCACTAGTACATGGCCCCCCATTTTTTTACAAGTCTACACAAATAGCCCTAGATGAAAATCACAGAGGGAATTGTTCAGGTCTGATGGTACCGACTTCCAAAATTTTGGGTATTGGCTCACCGCCTAAGTCTCTCTTAACTAGACGGACTATACTGTAAATTCGGAAATTTTCGCGAGGGTTTTATTTTCGCGAAACTTCGCATATGCGAAGTTTCGTGAAAATATAATCCTCGCGAAAATGATGAAATTACTCTCTCCTTTACTGATATAGTTAAATCATGCCCTAGCCGCGAGTTTTTAGCGTCGCAAATATGTTATTTAACCCTTTTCGCGAAAATAAAATTCTCGCAAAAAATTCCAGATTTACAGTATACTGTAGTTGTTTTCAGTGATGGATGAGTTGTTTCAATCTATATCCGGTCGGTTGGCATCAAAACAGACATACAGAAGACAATAAAGCTTATGACAGTGGCATGCTGATTGGCCAGATGTCATAATCGACCCACCAGAGAAACACCATTGAAACGGTGTCAGCAGACAATTCGGTAGTCGCCTGCTTTTATATTAGGCAAAAAACACACAAATACGTTAGTTTCAGGTTACATGCATTTTTAAAATAGGAATGGGCGGTAAGAAAATACTTTAATTTTATTAAAAGTGTGTACATTGGGAAAAGGGGAAACAATATGGCCAAACTGGGAAATCCTTTAAAAGTGCTTAAAAATTTAGGGTCGGGGACAAATATTAGGCACGGTCCGGCACCCTGGAACACACATTTTTTTTAAATATTAAGCCCTAAGTACTTTGTGTTCTCCAACAAATGTGTACTGTGTAAGACCATATACCTCATACGTATATGAGTTTGCAATGGGTTTGTCTTCAGTTTGTGATAGTGGTATTTCCTGATCATACTCACTTACTATTTTTGTCTTATCATGTTAGAATCAGTAAGTGAGTTTAACCAGGAAATGCAACAATCACTGATGAGGCACCGTGAAGAAGAGACAAAGAACGACAACAGAAACATGACATTTACAGAATACAATAAAAGTAAAACAATCAGCTTTATCTTCCTCAATAGCCTCAAATTCAATTTGATAAGTTCTGTTAGTGGGATGCAGAGTGACCAAATGTCACTTACCGTCAACCAGTGAAATACCACTGAAATGGTGTTTTGCTTGTGATGGGCAATAGTTGCCTCCTTTTATAAGCTTGACCATTATATAAGCCAACAAAATACATACATACCTTATCAGCTGTTGATTACAACAACTATATTGATAACGATCAAGGATGAAAGCTACCTCACAATTTCTAAAATTGTAAGTCATTTGAAGCATGGTGAAAATAAAAGAAGAATTAAAACAGGCGTTTTTCCTTTGAACAAAAACTAAAGCTTTTTAAATCATAGTGGTTTCTGACCCATATATGGCACCCCCCATGCCACACCTATGGTTATATCCCATATGATTATCTAAAGCATGTTAATTAATAAAATACTCTTTACACTAAATAAGATCAGAAATTATTTTACCATCTAAATGCAATAATGTTCATACTTTTGCTACTGTCAAAGAAGAAATCTGAGATATGGTTTCAATATTTGGTATACTGCATTATACACACATGTAACACACATGACAATATATACACTGCAATATCAACATCTGGTATTTATGATATCTTTTTAAGTGATAAGTAAAAGAAATATGATTTCTTTTGGAGATAATTCAGGCAAAAAGAACCTGGAAACCAAACATGCATATATTCTTATCAACAAAATCATGTATACTTTGTTAACATTGCATGTAAGTTTATCATGGTAACTCTGTTGACAGTGACAAAGGTGGCCTCTCAATACCAGTTTTGTCAGAACAGTTGACTTCATGTACGATCCTGATTTCAATCCTTGGTGTGTTTATTGCTCATTCTATTAGTTTAATATTAACTCAACACTTTGTTATTGAGGACACCTGCAATAATTTGGTCATGCAACATTCTGTATAGTGGAAATTAGCATCAGCTGTTTTGACATTAATTTATATAACTAAGTAAGATCTCATGACAGCACTGGTTTATATATTTTACTTTTACATCCCAGATGCTAAAAGAACATTGTTTAATCTATCTTACATTAACTTGAATGTCAGCTGGTCAAATTTGGTCTGACCTTATTCTGGCTGATAAAGTCTTATAAATTTAAATTGGTATCGTAAGTAACAACAACTCTGTTGGAATGACACTATCGAATGCGATCATTGTTACGTCAAACCCATCATTAACATTCATTTTTCCCATTTTCTTGGTAGTATTCGTTCTTTGTCAATCATTTACTTATTTGTATCACGTTTACATTGCCTGAGCAAATGATCAGAAATATTGTTTTGATTTGATTAACAATTTTATTCATTAACATTCATAAAATGTTTTTCATTTTTTTAAATTATTACCTTTTGCTAATTTGGTCATTGAAAACTTGTATTCAAGAACTCTCGAAAATTTTTATAGCTAGCAGCTTCAAACTAGGTCAGTTGACAGAAGATGATGAGTAGATTACCTGGTGGAAATATTAAAAAAAGGTTTATTTTATTTTTTTATTTGCACTTAGCGAATTTTTAGGTATTGAAAACTTGTAATCAAGGTATCTCAAAAATTATTACAGCTAGTAGCTTCAAACTGTGTCAGCTGATAGAGAATAATGAGTAAATTACCTGGTGAAAATTAAAAAAAATATTTAATTTGTTTTGAGTTATTGCCCTTTGCAAATTCGGGTATTGAAAACTTGTATTCAAGATATCTCTAAAATTAGTTCGCTAGCAGCTTCAAACATAGGCAGTTGACAGAAGATGATGAGTAGATTACCTGGTGAAAAATGTTTAAGAAAGTTATTTTATATTTTCTAGTTATTGCCCTTTGAAAATTTGGGCATTGAAAACTTGTAATTAAGATATCTCGTAAATTATTATAGCTAGCAACTTCAAACATGGTGGGTTGGTAGATGATGAGTAGATTACCAGGTAAAGATTAAAAAATAAATATTTTAAGTTAATTGCCCTTTGTAAATTTGGGCATTGAAAACTTTAATAAAGATACATGTATCTCAAAACATTTTATAGCGAGCAGCTTCAAGCTTTGTCAGCTGATTACTTGGTGAAATTATCTTCTATTTTAGTTCAAATTAGGTCAGCTGATAGAGGATGATGAGTAGTATAGCTAGAAGCTTCAAACTTAAGATGACCATTGTGTTAACAAGCAACTGGTTGGGGGCATAGTGTTTTATAAACATCATTTCTATTTTTTACTGTATATGAGCCAAAATATACAAGGAATGCTAGCCTGTATCGTATTACTATGTTCTTATAATATGAACAGCAGTTAACTGGTTACACTATAATTTCTTGGTTGCTGTTAGATAAGTAATTGAATTAAACTATTTACTTACAGACTTCAGATAAGAATAACAAAATTTAATCGACCTTTTATTACCATTTCAGACTAAATATATACTGTCTTTGACATCATTTTGGCCACACATAGTACCTTATAATACACTAAATAAGGTAATATACGTTACTTAATTAGTTTGACAAAACGTGCAAAAATATTTCTATTTAATTATTACTTGAGCTCTAATATTCTTTGTTAATAAAGTTTAAAGGCTATAAATTTTGCCAAATTCGTAAAAATATTTTGTTGTTTTAAAAAGTATAAAAATATATTATTTCACAATTGCAAATATGCTTTGACAAGTCAATATGTTCTCTTAGTACGAGCTGGTAAATCCCATTTCAGACAAATTATTATTTTTACATCTATTGAACACAAAAAGGTAAGTATCGAAATACCCTATGGTGTATCGTTTAGGGTATAAAGCATTATATAGAACACTTTGAATTTTGTAACATAAAAACATATTGACAATCAAACATCAAAGTGATATTTACACCCGAAACAATGTTTTATATCCCCTTTCAGTCTTGCTTATCAATGTAATGCTCATATTTGGTGTTTAAAAGCATACAGATAGGATTGCATGCAGTCTTTTTAAATTAAAAGATTCATACCTTACATTACGTTTTCTTCAGGATTGTCATATTTAACAGCTTATTTGTCATATTTAACGGTTTATAACTCTTAGAGTTTGTTATATTTAACAGCTTATTTGTCATATTTAACAGCTTATAACTCTTGGAAGTTTTGTGAATAAAGCAAGCTGTTTGCAGTTTTTGGAATTGTCAGTAAAGTGTCTTTCAGTGACATGTTATTTAAATCTAAAATATTTATTGAGAAAATTATCAAATGAAAATATTTAGCAATATTTCAATGATTATATAGGTTGTAGTTGAAAATGTAACGTAAATGACATCATAATGGACCTAAATAACTTTGACAAACATCAATACCTGCAGGGGATTAATTGTTCGTTTATATAACATGAACATTTAGCAAATTTGAATTGTTCAAGTACTACCTTAACAGCATTACTTACACATTTTTGTAATGAGGGGTAACGTTATTAACACGCTGTAACACCAAAGCGCCCCAGCTGCCAGAGGGCTAACATGTTTCAAAAAGCTTCTTAAATGATACGCTTTATTTAAACTCCCCTGGGGGGCATAACCCTTGGTAGCTCATATATATATATATAAAGCTATGGAATCAAGCAAATCCAAAAAATACGTATTTCGCTGCTTAACCAATTTCAAAGGTCTTATATTAGATGGCAAATATTGCAGTTCTGAATACCCTTGTAAATGATAGCTGATTGCCGCCCTGATATACTCGTAAAGAGTAAATTTATATCTCTCTCAGATTATATCAGTGACAGATGAGCATATACATACAAACTTACTGTTGATCCTTAAATGTGCAAGAGTCATTTGTGATCAAATTAAGCTCAAAATAATACTTTTTTACATGAAATTCGAGAAATTAAACTGACTATGCTATTAACTCCTTCCCTCCAAAACTTTATGTTACTCACAGTGGTCACATGATTTCAAATTCAGCTCTGGCAATAATTTGATATATAGCTGCACTATTGCAGCTTTCAGAATATGCTACTTCTGGCAACAAATTCATATTGCGGCAATATTTAACACTCTCTTCGTGTGTTCCAAAAATCAATTTTGATGCTGAAGAAAAGTCGCGAAAATATGCACCATTTGTCTTCAGGGGAAAATGGTTGAGAGAAGTGGTAAAAATCGAAGGTAAACTGACGAATAACTTACAAATACATAACTTGGCTCGAGTATGATCAATAGCAGCAACAGAAAAAAATGTATATGTATTTTTCACTCCTCAGGACTAGCAATTACGTCAATTTCGCCTGCTGATATCTCTTGCAAACAGGTTGTGTCCAGATTAGGCCAGGCGTTTGTCGGGCCTGATCTGGGTCCAAACGCTTGACACTCTAAGAACTCTTCGATGGAGTTGGTTCTGTAAATAATCAGCGGACGACAAAAAAGCACACGAAGTATTTGTTGTATTAAACAAGGACAAAACTCAACACATGGTTTGTTGATGCCTACCGGAGCCATATCATCGAGTTGGCTACGGTGAGCGCCTGCAACTGCTGTGTCATGGCTAATGTCTAGCTGGTTGATTTGAAGTATTAAGACAATGCAATGCCTTCTTTTTTTATACCCACTTTTTCGTAAGAAAATAGGGTATATTAATTTCGTACCAAAGTCGGTCCGTCGTCCGTCTGTCTGTGCGTCTGTCTGTCTGTCCGTCCGTCCGTCACGTTTCTTGTAATTGTATCTTCTCCTAAACTGTTGGACGTAGCAACTTCAAACTTTGTAGGTGCATAGATCACATGATGTAGAGGGTACTGGGTGACATTTTGTGTGACCTTAGCCCCAAGGTCAAGGTCAAAGGTCAAATAATGTATTTTCTTGTAAATGCATCTCATAAACTTTTCGAAGCAGCAACTTCAAATTTGTCTGTGCATAGGTCACATGATGTCAAGGGTACCGGGCGACGTTTCTTGTGACCTTGACCCCAAGGTCAAGGTCAAAGGTCAAATAATGTATTTTCTTGAAAACGCATCTCCTCATAATGTTTTGAAAGTAGCAACTTCAAATTTTGCATGTGCATAGGTCACATGATGTTGAGGGTACTAGGCAACACCTCATGTGACCTTGACCTTTGGGTCAAGGTCAAATATCCAAAGGTCAAATAAAGTATTTTCTTGTAAATGAATCTTCTCCTGAACCATTGGACATAGCAACTTCAATGTTTACAGGTGCATAGGTCACATGATGTGGATGGTACTGGGCAACATTTTGTGTGACCTTGACTCCAAGGTCAGGGTCATATAATTTACTTTCTTGTAAATGAATCTTCTCCTGAACCATTGGACGTAGCAACTTCAAAGTTTACAGGTGCATAGGTCACATGATGTGGATGGTACTGGGCAACATTTTGTGTGACCTTGACTCCAAGGTCAAGGTCATATAATTTACTTTCTTGTAAATCCATCTTCTCCTAAACTGTTGGACGTAGCAACTTCAAATTTTGCAGGTGCATAGGTCATATGATTTTAAGGGCACTGGACAATATTTTGTGTGACCTTAACAAATAGGTCAAGGCCATTTAATGTATTTTCTTGTAAATGCATCTCCTACTTAACCATTGGACATATCAACTTCAAACTTCACAGGTGCATAGGTCGCATTATGTAGAAGGTACTGAGCTACATTTTGTGTGACCTTGACCCCAAGGTAAAGGTTGTAGGTAAAAAAGCGGGTATTTGCGATGGTGTGCCATCGACTGCTGCTCTAGTCTTTTTCTTAATTTGATCCATTTCGAGCAAATAATTTGTTGTATTTCACCATTGTTCTCATACGAGAATGTTTATTGTTTTTCTTTTTGTCATTTTTGTATTTTTGTTACACTCACATTATTTCTACTTTTCTCTTTTCTTAATGTTGACCAGCTCTTCTTACCAGTCCTATCATGTGGTAAATTGCAAATTGTCGTTATACGAAATCACTCACATGTACCCACTATCCATTCACCGTGTAACAGTGGACCCTCTGGCGAGGCATTTCTTGATTTTTCTGCAGTTCCTGTTGTGCAGTTTATAATGCGAAGATATTGTACTACATATAGTCTCGGCAGCAGGTCTTCAGTTACATGGTCGATGCATATGGGTGCTACAAAGAAGCTCGGACACAACCACTTTTATGTTTTCCTATTCCTAGCTCTATTGAGCAGCAATCCTCTCCCCCTTTACGACGTCACGTGTTTTAGTCTTATCATAGCACTACAGGTTAGTAACGAAGTCCACAGAAGCATTAAACATCCCTATCGACGAATGCAAGCACAGCACAACACCAACTTAAGATTCTCTAGTGCATGCCTTTCTTTATTACTAGTAAGCGTCTTTCTTTCCTGGGTCATCGATCTCATTTTATTGAGTGGAGATGTTCACCCTAATCCCAGACCAGACTCTGTCAGTAGCCTGGCTGATACAAGTACATCTAGCAGCATCAGCACTCTAGGGGCCCTATCTAATCACCTGAGTATCATGCATTTGAAAATCAGGAGCATACTCCCAAAACTTGACTTAATCAAATGCAAATCACTTGCGTATGACGTTCTTGTCTTCACTAAAAAGTTGGCTGAAACCCGAAATTAAAAACGACGACTTGCTTATCGATAATTTTCTGCAACCTTTCAGAGGTGATAAGTGCAACAGCCCTGGAGGTGGAGTAATCATTTATGTCAGAGACATGCTAACGTGCAAGCGCCGCACTGATCTGGAATTGCAAAGCCTAGAAGCCGTCTGGATAGAGATAGTATTTAAGACTAAAAAAATTCTCATTGGTGGTTTTTATCAATCACCTAATAGTAATGCAGATTACTTCACTCTGTTAGGCGAAAGCATCGACAGAGCACACAACACTAATATACCTGATATAGTTGTTACAGGCCATTTCAATTTTAATATGCATTCTAACAATAATAACAAAATGAAAGATCTAATTCAAAACTACAATCTTAAACAGCTTATACAAGAAGACACACACTTTACTGAAAACTCCTCTTCATTACTTGACTTGATATTGGTGCGTAACAGTTCTAATATGCTGACTAGTTGTGTAGTGGACTCTTTCATTCCAGATCAAATACCATTTCATTGTCCTATACTTGTCATACTAAAAATTTTACACCCATCAACTAAGGCTTTTAAAAGACGAGTATTCAATTACAAACGTGCTAATTTTGATATATTCAGAGAACAATTAACACCTTATAAACTAGAAGAAAATATAGCCAATAATAATAACATCAACGAAAATGTTGCATACGTCATGGACACTTTTAATAAAGCTAGCCAAAATTCAATCCCATGTAAAGTAGTCACAATTAGGCCTAATGAGCACCCATGGATAACTTGCCAAATTCGAAACCTCATACGAAAACGGAAACGCACTTTTAGAAAATACAAGAAAACACAAAACTTATTATTTTGGGAAAAATTCAAAATACTTCGTAACCAAATTGTTAGCAATATAAGATCATCAAAAAAGATTTATTTTGACAAGCTCGAAGATATACTCTCAAAAGAAAATGTAAACTCAAAAATATTTTGGAAAACCTCAAAGCAAGTTATGGGTCTACAGAAATCAAACCACACTATACCAACGCTCAAGATAAATGACAAATTTGCAGAGAAAGGCATAGACAAAGCTAACATGCTGAATGACTACTTTTGTTCACAGGTAGTTGTAAATTATAATAACAAACCATTACCGCAACATACATTCACATGCAACAGCAGACTTAACTCAATTACAATATCTCAACAAGATGTTAGAGATGTCCTAAACAACCTTAATGCGACAAAAATAGTAAGTGAGTATGATCAGAAAATACTACAATCACAAACCGCAGACAACCGCATCAGGCTAGTGGTCCTGATCTTATTAGTCCACGTCTGTTGAAGGAAGGTGCCACTATATTGTCGAAACCTCTATCTATTATATTCAATCGCCCATTACTTCAAGGTTAGTTTCCTTCTAATTGGAAGGATGCCAATGCCACTGCCATTTACAAAAAGGCAGTCAAATCTATGCCATCAAATTACAGACCAATATCTCTCCTAAGTCAAATCGGAAAAGCTCTGGAAAGGTGTATCCACAAGCACCTTTACAATTGCATTATCAGAAAACAACCTTCTTACACCTTTTCAGTATGGCTTTATTCAAGGTGACTCTACAACCTTCCAACTTTTACACACATACCATTCATTCCTAGAAGCAGTAGATAGTGGTAAAGAAGTACGAGTTGTATTTTGCCACATCAACAAGGCCTTTGACAGAGTCTGGCACAGAGGGCTATTACATAAACTAGCTGGTATGGGTTTATCTGAGGAGCTTCTCCCTGATTTAAAAGCTATCTTTCACATCGACGACAGCGTGTCGTACTAAATGGGGTAGAATCCAATTTGGCAAACGTTCTTGCAGGAGTTCCACAAGGCTCTATACTTGGTCCCTTACTCTTCCTAATCTATATCAATGATATTGTTAATAATATTCGCTCATCTATACGTCTATTTGCTGATGACACTACTATCTATATAATTATTGATAATCCACAAACTGCAGCATTCATTTTAAATACAGACCTAGAAACAATTAATGGGTGGTCACATGATAGGCTCGTAGATTTCAATCCAACAAAAACTTCTACTCTTCTAATATCTTGAAGACCGCATCCAGTCTTCCACCCCTCTTTGGAAATGAATAACGTTGTCCTTAACGAAACTACTAGCCCTAAACATTTAGGGCTTACCATATCCAATACATGTTCCTGGATAGAGCACATAAATAACATTGCAGAAACAGCTTGGTCAAGATTAAACCTAATGAGATTACTCAAGTTTAAAATCAATCGAAAAGCACTCGAAAAAATGTACATTGCATTTATTCGTCCCCTACTTGAGTAAAGTGACTCGGTATGGGATAACAGTCCTGCTTATGTTAAAAAACAGCTTGATGATATACATTACAAAGCTGCAAGAATTATAACAGGAGGCACGAAACTCTGTAGCCACGATAAACTTCTTTCTGATCTGGGGTGGGACACTCTGCAAGAACGTCGCACAAGGCATAAAATGGTAATATTCTACTAAATCCTCAATAATCTAACTCCTCCTTACCTGCAGGATTTTGTGCCACCACTTGTTCAAGAGGCTAATCCCTACAGACTTAGAAATTCTAACAATATTCTCACAATTTACGCTGACACCAACTTATAATATAACTCTTTTTATCCCTCCACAATACGAGACTGGAATAACCTACCCCAAGAAATTAAAGAGTCCAGCTCAGTTGCATCATTTAAATACCATCTCAACAAAGACACGCAGAGGCGAGCACCACCAAAATTCATTTCTGCTGGGTCAAGGCTAGGTCAAATACTTCATGCAAGAATACGAATAGCATGTAGCTCGCTCAATTCAGATCTTTATCGAAAAAAATATAGTTCCCAGTCCTTCCTGTGCCTGTGTGAGGGGGGGGGTTGAAAGTGCTTACAATTTTGTCTTCATATGCCCAAATTACAATGCAACACAAGAAAGATACTTAGAAGCCCTTCTTAGAAATTATACAACTCATGAATTGCTTTTTGGCAAGGATACATCAACTGATGAAGAAAATGAAGCTCTATTCCTTAAAGTACAGGACTACATATTTAAGTCTAAAAGATTTGTTCATTGAGTTGATACATATTGACATACTGCATTGCTATCCACTTCACTTCTATATAGCATGATAAGATATCAAGTATTTACTGTAAAACAATCCAAAGATACATCTTGCTAGAAGTAGATAAATACATATGATAGGTTCTCGGTCAACAGCTCTCTCTCTGGACTGGATGCATTGTTTTGTAGCAGGCTGATGGTTAGCTTTTTCCAGAAAGATAGGTTGACATGCGCGGATCCAGTGGGGGGGGGGGCAACTTGGAATCTGGACCCCCTCCTCTCTGAAAAATCACAAACATATAGGGTGTCTTAGCAATACTGGTCCGGATCCCCTGAACAACCACAAAGCAGCTACCAAGCCAGCATTCTTTGCAGATAGACATGTCTTTGTTTGGTATGAATTACTTTGTGTCTTTCCTAGTTTTGCAATCATCTTTACTTGGAAGAGAGAGAGCTGATTGCTTTGCGTTCATTGTCTTTATGATGTCTTGTTACTTATAATGTTATGTGGCTCTTCCTCACGGTGCCGTGGGTGGTCTGCAGTGTGTGATGATGGCCCGCTAATAGTGTTATTTGGAACCTCCCTCCCATCATCAATTTAAAAAAAACCGTCGTCAAGTTTGAGCCCCTCTGACCAAAAAATGTTTCTTGATCCGCGCATGGGTTGGAATGATTTTAATCAAAGTTGGTTATAGTGTGGTAACCCTTAAAGCGCCAATCACGACTGCAGCAGACGACAAGTTTTGTACATCATTCCCAATTTTCGACAAAAATAAGGTATGATATTTCATGAGAATCGTCTGCCAGCAGACGATTTTCATGAAATATCATGCCTAATTTGTTATTTTTGAAAAAGCGGCAAAACTTGAAATTGTCGTCTGCTGAAAATTATAGGTGGCGCTTTATGGGTTAAAACACTAGCTTAGAGTCTTCAGAGTGCTAAACAAACAGTTAGTATCCAAATCAGGCCAGATATTTTGTCAGGCTCGATCTGGGTCCAATCTGCTTGCAAAAATATAAGCTGACGACAGAGTCGCCACTTAGAAGACATGTGGTTGAAAGTTCGTACATGAGCATTTAAAGACTGATCTACACATGTGATCATCGAGAAAGGCAAAAGAGGTTATCGCATGATCATGTTCAAATGAGTTTTGTCTTTTTATGTAGTGTGTGATTCAAGTCCATGTCTTAACGGAGCATCGTGTGAAGATCTCCCAGGTGGTGATTTTACATGTGTATGTAATCCTCCCTACACGGGAAGATTCTGTGAAACCACAGGTAAGTCCAACTACCTTATTTTCCAAAATGGAATTGAAGATTCTGATTGACCAGATAAATCATTTTGTCATTTTTCACACCGTATAGGCGGCAATCGAAAACGTAAATACTATCGACGAACGTAGAGAACGTAGATCAAAAAATGTTGAACAGAGTTTTCGTTTGCCATTTGTCGCCCGACTAGTTTTGCAATCATCTTTAAGAAAAGAGAGCTGGTTGCTTTGTCTTTATGATGTCTTGTTGCTGTTAATGTTCTGTGGCTCTTCCTTACGGTGCCATGGGTTGGTCTGCAGTGTGTGATGATGGCCCACTTATAGTGGTATTTGGAACCTCCCTCCCATCATCAATTAAGTAAACGTTGTCAAGTTTGTAGCCCCTCTGACAAAACTTTCTGGATCCGCGCATGGGTTGAAATAATGTATTCAAAAGTTGGTTATGGCATGTTTAAATAGTAGCTAGAGTCTTCAGAGTGAAAAAAAAGTTTACACAGGTTTAGATAAACAAAAAATTTCAGCGTAAAATTGCAAATATTTTCTTACCCATGATTTTTACCATACACTACATATGTTTTGTTGAGAAATAAGAGAATTATTTTTCTGTTACGCACTCTAAACTAATTGCCTGAGTTAGTATCCAAATCAGCCAGATAGTTTGTCTGGCCCGATCTGGGTCCAAACCGCTTGCAAAAATGTAAGCAGACGACAGAAGATATGTGGTTGAAAATTCGTACAGGAGCGAACAACATACATGTACATATAAACTGATCTACACGTGTGTTCTTTGAGAAAGTTTTAGTATCCAAATCAGCCAGATATTTTGTCAGGCCCGATCTGGGTCCAAACCACTTGCAAATATATAAGCAGAAGACATATGATTGAAAATTCGTACAGGAGCGAACAACATACATGTACATATAAACTGATCTACACGTGTGTTCTTTGAGCAAGGTAAAAGAGGTTATCACGTGATCATGTTCAAATGAGTTTTGTCTTTTTTCTGTAGGGTGTGATTCAAGTCCATGTCTTAACAGAGGATCGTGTATACCTCTTGAAGGTGGTGCCTTTACATGTGTATGTAGTCCTCCCTACACTGGTGAACTCTGTGAAACTACAGGTAAAACCAACTGCCTCATTTTTCAAAATGGATTTGTAGATCCTGATCAATCAGAAGGATCATTTTGTCATTTTTCTCACACCGTATAGGCGGCAATCGAAAACGTTAATACTTTCGACGAACGTAGATCATAAATTGTTGAACAGAGTTTTCGATTGCCATTTGTCGCCCGACTAGTTTTGCAATCATCTTTAAGAGGAAGAGAAAGCTGGTTGCTTTGTCTTTATGATGTCTTGTTGTTGTTAATGTTTTGTGGCTCTTCCTCACGGTGCCATGGGTTGGTCTGCAGTGTGTGATGATGGCCCGCTTATAGTGGTATTTGGAACCTCCTTCCCATCATCAATTAAAAAAACGTTGTCAAGTTGGGAGCCCCTCTGACAAAACTTTCTGGATCCGCGCACGTGTTGAAATAATGTATTCAAAGTTGGTTATGGCATGTTAAAAGACTAGCTAGAGTTTTCAGAGTGAAAAACAAACAGATTACACATGTTAAGATAAACAAAAAAAAATCAGCGTAAAATTGCAAATATTTTCTTACACATGAGTTTTACCATATGTTTTGGGTGCTCAACAGAACCGTCTCGTTGAGACGGTTTTTTTGAGTACCCACAACATATGTTTTGTTGAGAAATAAGAAAATTATTTTTCTGTTACGCACTCTTAACTAATGGCCTGAGTTAGTATAGACTATGAGGCAGTATATGGCGAAGGTGCACCATACCGGGGATTTTCGTAGACATATATTTTCTGATAGCCAGTAGCCTAAGCTACTTAATCCAACTTGTTAGCACTCTGGCTGTGGGGGCTTTATCGATTCAGAGGGTGTGAAATACGTTACTTATTTGTAATTTGTAAGTTCAGACTGTAATAAAAATGACCAGCCTTCATGGTAAAAGCAATATAATCTTAGGGTAATTTGCCTTAAGATATTAAGCTTCGGTGTTACTTGTTCTAAATTCATCAAATCTAAAACATCTGAATATCTTGACAAGTAACATAGATTACCTGTATAAATTAATGTTTCTACCTCTTATCGATTCTTATAGAACTTAGTTCTGACCAGATGTCGCATTAAAACTAGTCTTTTAGTAAACTACTGTCTACGGCCTTAAAATTGGTACGTAGCTGAGCCCGCTTTGACCTTCCATCACCTCATAAATGAAGATAATCTACCATAACCCTCTCTTTAATGGCCACTAACAAGCATGTCCCAAAGAAATAGAACATGTGAACTTTCTGTCCAAATCACTTTTAAAGTTTATGAGTAACCAATTCATTGTGATGATTGCATTAGGGTTCCAAATACAGACAAAGTGCAATGGTAACGTAATCGATGCTACTTAAAAGCAACGTAATAAACAATATTATAGCTTCTACAACAGAAACCCTTGTATTAAAGCTTTAAAAGTAGAACTTTATTTTTCCTTACTCATTGGGGAAATATTTGGTGACATTTCTGCCCCAAAAGCAAAGAAAATGTGTGTTCTATGAGAACGATTCGACTAGTAATTGGCCTTGTTAACAGTCTCGTCCTCATTAACTACATCTAACGACATTTGAATGCTCAGCATCATCAGAGTCACAGGCTGTTAGAATTGTGTAAAGACAAATCAAAGAGAAGCATGCTGTTCACTAATATTATCATTTTAGAACACCCCCAGCGCAGTATGAAACCAGATATTTCCAACGTTTTAGTCATGCAAAAACATATATATGATTGCGAACTACGTTACTCTCCAAAGAATTAAATGAATAATTTCTTGAGTTTAACACAAATAAAAAGCTAGCTAGCTTATATTTTTCTGAACCTACCTTATTTGACACTAATGTTTTGTAATTGAATTTAAAGATACCCCTACTGTAGGGGTATCTTTAAATGTATTACGTTAATTGTCCATCCATGCTTCTGAAGTTCAAATATTGTCTGAACACATTTTTATCTGGTTGTAATGTGTTTGTGCTAAGGTTAAGAACATTATATGGTAATTTTGCATGAATATAATATTATTTCTTAATTTATAAGATCAAAATATAAGAGAAGACGATAAACTGGCATTTTAAAACCTTTAAAAACGTTTTATGTTTGGTTCAATTATACATTTTACTAGACGATATTGCATAAACCAGGATGAAATTATTTTTTACTGCATTTAATTATAACTGGGCATTTTAAATAAATTGAGTACTTTTTCTACAAAAAAGTACCTGTTCAATCAACCAATTTCAACGATGTGTTTATAAAAGGGAAATATAATGCTTTAGAAGTTTGATTAATGCAATTGATAGCCAACTTTATTCACAAAAGGACGTGTTTGTATAGTGAGAAATAGAACTGGAGATATTTTATCATATACTTGAATATTGAATAGATACGAAACAATACAACAATACCAAAGATATTCCCTCAACATAGCTTAAATGAACATAACAAATATTTATCATATTGTATGTAGTTCATCGTTTTTTATAAACTCTATATATCACCGTTTACATAAAAGTAAGGGTGCAAAGATCAGGAATCGATACAATCAAGTACCACACCTGACCCAGGATACCAATGGGAAAGTGACAAACTCACAGTTAGAGACCACAAAGAGAGCAAAGAGGTCAGCCCTTTCCAAGCAGGTGACCACAAAGCACATATATACAGACACGCACAAAGACATAGCAAACACAAGACAGAACAAAAACATAAAATATCCACAAAAGAAGTACCGCCTTGGAACGGTTAGTAAAATATTTTACTGGAGGGCTTACACCGGTTTAACGGCGCCAACCTCACCCTTAATTCAGATGTGGATCAAGACACATAGATATTTGATTTGCATGAAAGACCCCTATCTTATCAATGCATCATCTCCTAAAACATAAATCAAGATATAACAAGGAGATAAAGCAAAGATAAGGACTCAACAGTAAATAAAACTGAATACCAGAGCAAAAGAAATCCAACAGGTAAACCCCAGTGAGCCAGACAAACAGCCAAGGCATCAGGCCCCCACCATCTCATCAATAGATAAGTCTTTAAGTTGGAACCATCATAGGGTCTGAAGTCCGACCCACCGGCGTGCAATTAAAGAGGAAAGCAAAGTTGCCAACCGCGATTGGGTTGACCACCAAGCATGCAGTCTGTTGCAATACATTAATGCTATAGCCAATCTGTTTAGGACTATTTTACCAATTTTAACATTACTGTAAAGTCAAGTGCTCCATACTGATTTTAAAGTCCAGTCAACATTTTACGTGGTTTCCTTTTCAGTTGATTAGATTTGAGGATCGAGGGAAAATAAAAAAGATTCTTGAAATACTTCAAAGCATTTTTTGTATAAATGTTCTTGTGTTTGGATGATTTCAACCGTTCAGTATAGTAAACGTGCATTCACAAATAATTAAATATGTAGAATACCCATTTCAACCTGAAACTATAATTAATTTGCAGTTGTGATAAATATATTTTCTGTATTGTACCCCAAACTGAAATAAGTTGCAACGAGATTGTATAGTATGGTACGATTACAATGTTTCTATACAGAATGTGTAATTTGAGTTATCTGGAATGTTACTTATATCTACAAAGTAGACTGTGTCTTTCTTTTTCTCGTAAGCCTTCAAAGGTTGGCACTGTCTATACCATGTATCATATATTCAGATTATTTCTATTGTATACAGTGGTGACACTTTAATAAATAAATTATTCATTTATTCATTCATTCTTTTTTCTGAAAAGAAAATGAGGCTGTTATATTCTGAATTAATTCAAATATGCTTATAAGGTCAGACCCCGAAATTATTTGACATGTAGCACGAATTACATGATATTGCAGATGGACAGCAAAAGCCTGTTTAAGATAATGGAATACTATATAATTCAATGGATTTTTGAGGGGTTTTTTCTACTTAAACTGGTATTTTGGACAAAAAGATTCCAACTGTATATGCCATGTATACAGCTGTATAAAGAATATTATTATTATATATATAGAAAATATTTTATTTGATAGTGCTAGGGTGTCCAATAAACATATTTAAAATGAATGAATATTATTTAATGTAATAATATAGAGAATAATATGGTAACGCAAACAATACCACTGGAAGGATATATCTTCTTTCAACTGTTGGACCCAGCTTATCATTTTATCTAAAAGAGTATTTGACCATTTAGAGAATGAATAATATTAATTAACCTATTAAAGATGCTCAGAATTTCTACAGGACATCTCCTTGATCATTAATCAACACTCATTCCTGTTCCAAAACTCAAGAGAAACAAAATAAACAGTGAAAGTCCAGGTTTCGCCCGATTGATTTTCTAAAATATCTTAGAGTTTGTGGAGACCGTACTTTTTTTTCAAATTTCCTGCGGATCCGGCCAAAAATACACTGACCTGGAAAAACATTTTCCCGAAGGTGGAAACAATACAGAATTAACTGAAACTTACAGGAGCTGACTGGCTAAAGAAGAGCTTCTAGTATGTAAAATAAATCATGACCAGGTATCAGCAGAGCAAAAATTGGGGTTGACCAAAGTACACCCGTACTTGTTTATAAGGCTCATGAATCTTATTGCACTCACACTCACGGTGTCTAGTTGTACAGTGATACCGTGAAGATTACATTTAACACTCTTAATTGAAAACCTACCTATCTGCATATAAAGCTTTCTATAATAAAACAAAATAGCAAACAAAAGGTCACCTTGAGGAACTCCAGATATAGAACATGCCTCAAAGATATTCCTACACGGTCAGCCCTTTTCGGCTATTTTTTTAGGAAAAAATTATTGTTTTACAGAAAGATTTAAATGTCAGATATCTGACTTTAAAAGAGGGTTTGAACAACTTTTAAACAAATTGACGTGGGTATGACATAGAAATATTAAAAAAGTAAGGAATCTAGCTCAATGCAAATATTTATCTAGCTCCAGATAAATGAAAAATAGACAGCCAATGCGATTCATTTGACTAAATCAATGCAGAATAAGTTGAAGAAAAATGTGTTTTGGCCAACAAACGTTTAACATGCCTAATCAAAAGGCGCATAAATATCTACAAGTGGATTTGCAAAGAGTTTACAATGTATATCATATCATATATCAGTGTAATATAGAATTTAAGCCAGTAGCAGTGTGACTAAATATAGAATTTAAGCCGACAGCAATGAGACTACAGATGAACAGCTCGCACAGCTAATCGACAGCAGCAAAAATATCAAATCAGCCATAACCAGCTGCTAAAAGGTGGCAAAAGTGGTCAGTCCTGTAGGGTGTGCTTGAAAAATGATTCAAATCTTTGTTTCAAGATAGACACAAACGAAAGTGTTTGTGTTTTTTCTTTTCTATAATTATGTGCTGGCTTGCTCCTTTCGAGACACTATGTCAGGTACAGTGTAAAGGTGTGGGTGGGGTATGGTTTTCCAACAACAGCAGGACAAGACGCTTATAAATGTAAGAAGTGCTTTCCTTAATTAATCAATCCAGATATATAGTCCACAGACATGACAATATTTTGGTTATCTATATGTGCACCAAAAGCCTCTCAATGTTGATACCGTACGGTTTAGTACTGTGATCATCTGGTTTGTTGTGACTAACCTTGCAGGTCCTCGGTAAAGAAGAAAATCGTTTAATTCGCATTAACAATGCACTGGGCAGTTAGGAATAACCTATTGCTATTTTTAAATTCAAGTTCTTGACTTCCATATTCAACTGAGCGATAGCTTGTCTTCAATGTCAATAAACTGCCTTTCCTACAGTCTGTTTCCCTCGAGAAATATTCAATCTTTGCACGCAAAATCATCAAAAATTATCAAATTCAGCACCTTTCATTTATAATTTTATCATAATTTTCATATTCATCAAAAAAATCAAAACAAACCCAGCCTGCGTCATTCAGACCATAACAACAAGCGTTCAGAAGAAATGATCAAGTTTATTTCTTCAAGGTCTTACAGTACTATTGCATTTTCCTAATTAGTTTAATGATCAAAATACACACGTTATTTCTACAGGACATCTCCTTGATCATTAATCAACACTCATTCCTGTTCCAAAACTCAACAGAAACAAAATAAACAGTGAAAACCCAGGTTTCGCCAGATTGATTTTCTAAAATATCTTAGAGTTTGTGGAGACCGTACTTTTTTCAAATTTCCTGCCGCCCGGCCCAAGAATACACTGACCTGGAAAAATACTTTCCCCAAAAGGGAAACAATACAGAACACACGGCAATCGAAAACACTGTTTATAGCTATATCTGCATTCGTCAATTGTTGAGATTGTTTTTGGTCGTTTTCTTTTTAAATATTGTATAAAATAAAAAAAAAAAAAAAATTATATCTATAATGACTTGCATCTGGCAGTTCAAAGCTGAGCTTTATAATAATTTTCCTTTTTAGCGTATCCTACAATATCGTCCTAAATCAAGTTTCTCATTTATTCAACACAGGCGGCCTTGTTGCGTTATATCTGACTATTTATAACAATGACATGCACTGCCGGTTGCGTCAGACAGTAGAATTTCAATGTGTAGTGCGCATGACCGGATTTCCGTCGATTTCCATCTCAAAGTTTGCTGCTACGAAAGCAGCAAGCAAAAATATAGTTTGTCAATAATGCATTATCCTAGCCACAGGGTGTCAGAATTTGAGCAAACTGAATAGGAGACTGTCCGAGGCCCTTTGAACTTCTCATAATGCTAAAATACCAACAAATGAATAGGTTTCTTGCTTTAAGTCTCTCAGATGTTGTTTTTATCATGCTAATAAATGTTAAAATACCAACAATTTTAACATTTATGAGCAGGATACATTTCGTGCTCAGCCAGTGATGCATGATGTAATTTAGTTTCCGATTTAATTCAACTGTAATTGATTGTGTTAACCCTTAAAGCGCCAAGAAAAGATGCATCTCAAAATGTCGTCTGCTGAAGTCGTCTGCTGCAAATAATTGCCTAACATTACTGACGAATTAAGTATAGAAGCAAACAGCGTGGACCTAGAACAGACTGATTTTATAGTAGCAGTTTGATCTGGGTCTACACTGTTTGCCACAGAGACTTCTTAAAAATTTCAGCAGACGAGAAAAAGCAGACGAATTTTGTTGCGATTGGCGCATTAAGGGTTAATTGTGTTAAAATTCCAGAATGTCCTGATGGTCAAGAGTTCAAAATTTGTGGCAGCGCATGTCCTGCCACATGTCAACCAGAACCTGGCAGCTGTTCGGATGCCTGTGTTTCGGGGTGTTTCTGTGCAGAGGGTACGGTTCTTGATTATGATGGCACTTGTATACCTCCCGAAGAGTGTCCCTGTGTACGAGACGACGGGAGTCGTTTAGCAAACGGTGGAATAAGTACAACATATTCTGCAGCAGAATGCACTCGATGGTAAGTGATTGCTAGGATTCACACCTCCTTACATGTCGAGTAATTTCCCATATGTTTGTTGACGTCTGCTGAATTTTTTGAAATAATTACAATTCTTCGCTCATAAATTTTGTTTAATTGGACGTATGAGGACCCAGTGTTGGAGCCCCCGTACTGGGTAAGTTGTTATATTTATCTGTGACCATTTCTTATGTACTACAAAAGTTAAGTGAGCTTCAAGTTTACTAAATGTCAGCATAGCTCAAGATAGGCAAGGACCTCTGACGGTGGTAATGGGAATCACAATGTGTATCGCTGCCTATAATTTTGATTAAAATTAAAGTCGATCAAATGCTTCCATCTTCGTAATATATGCTCGCTGTTGGTCTCTGTGTTATGATATTGCATTTGAATTCCTATTTTCATGAATGTACGGCTTTATTTGTGGGCTAAAACGGCCGCTATTTGTATTAGACATACAGAAAATATAAAAAAAAATATTTAAAACATCATCCCCACTCCCCTAAGTCCCAACTGATCCTTTTTGCAGGTAGGTGCGTTTCTCATATTTAAGTAAGTTTCCATTCAAAATCCCTTAGTCATGAAATATTACAGCTTTTTTAGCATATTTAACTTTAGATTAAGAAAACTTTATTCTGTTGATAGCTTATTTTGCACATATACTGTATCTATCCAATACATTTAAGCTACATAGCCCTTGAATAGATGTACTTTAGTACATTGCCGCATAATATTGCATCAGGTAAATACATTGTCGTCAAGGTTGAATATAGACTGCAGTTGCACTTCAAAATATTTAAACAGATCAGATAGAAAAAAAATCATTAAAATGCTCATGATTTTGGTCTTAAATACTTTCCCTGTGATTTGTAATCGAGTATTGAATATATAATACCCCTACACGTGAAATATTTGATTTCTAAATGTTTTGATGAAGTCAAATTGTGCTAACCCTATCCCCTTCGGTCGTGTCTCCTGTTTTGTCATAAGGGTCTGCCTGTCTAATTATAACCATTATTCGTTCCAAATACATCATGGGTCTTATTCAAAAGGATTCCAGTGATATCTTTTGCGTAGGGATGTTTTGGAAAGCATCTGAAAAAAGGCAGATACCCTATCAAAGTGTCAGAGGTCCTTTGTTGGGTACAATAATAAATATATTTTAAAACCAACTTCGAAATATGTTTAGGGATATTTCATGCAAACGAAACACCTATTAGTCTTGATCCACATCAGAACTAAGGGTGAGGTTGGTACCGTCAAACATATTTAAGCCCTCCAGTATTTGACTTACTGACTGTTCCAAGGCGGTGTTTCTTTTGTGGATCCTATTTTGATTATATGTGTTTCTTGTTGGTTTGTTACATGTATATTGTCTTGTCTGTTCCTAGTAGCCTTGTGATCACCTGTTGGGAAAAGGCTGTCCTCTTGGATCTCTTGTATGTGAGGTTTTCATGTGTTTTGTCATTTTCCCAAATATGAAATAGGCCTTGAGCTGGCTATACATCCCTCTCCCCCCAGGGGGAATTTGGTATACTATGTTTTTCTAAAACTATATTATATAAGTCACAAAATAAAAAATGTTATCCCTCTGAGAGTGGCAGCGTTAACGTCATGTTATATACGTTGGACCCCCAAAGAGCATTAAACGTTCCTGAAAATGCCTCAACCACGACACGTTCGTACATATTTTCATGCTGATACAGGTTTATGAACTTCCTATAACACGGCTTCATATTTTTAGTATTAATTTTATAAATGTCTTGAGTTATTACCGTTTTATACATTACTTAGAGTTCCCTGCAATTTTTCCAAGTATCGGTATGGTATTGATTGACTATACGTGTATAACATTTGTCACAAAATATAGTAAATCTATAAGGCTGCTACTTAAATGATTTAAAGTTCTATATTATGGTCACTTACACTATTTTCAGTCCCATGTTACGTATGTTACCCCCAAAAAAGCATTAAACAGTCAAGTTAATGTCTCTAACAAGCCCTGTTTATACTTATTTGCATGCTGGCACAGGTTTGTGTACTTTTAACAAGGTTTTACTTTTAAAGTATTCATTTAATAAATGCTTTGAGCTTCAACTGTTATGTGTGTTACCAAATAATACACAGGTTATTCTGAGTATCTGTATAGCAGTTGTTGACTATACATGTATAAGGTCTGTCAGAGAATTTAAAAAAATATATATAAGGTTGAAATAAATTGAAGTTCCTTATTATTTTATGGTGACTTAAACTATTATTATAAATTAATCTATCAACCTTCGCTGTTTGCTCAGTAAACAGTAGATATCATGCTTCAAATTGGAAGTTCAGAAAGACAGTCACTGTGAAACAGCTCAGTTCTGGGCAAGGTATATGGATATAATTCAAATGTTGTTGACATTGATTAGGGCTACAAGGAAAACAACTTTATGCCTTGTTCCCAATGTTCATTGTACAGGCCTTGTTCCCAATGTTCATTGCACAGGATCACAACAACTACGCACAATATTTACCTGTATTACTGATAACACTCATAAATTTGTCTGATACACATCGCAGATGCAAAGAACTTCTCGAACTTAATCGGTTTTATTGTGTCACAATAATTTGTTATTTGCTTGAGAAATGTTTTTGACATAACTATCAGGCAAACAATAAAGAGGTATAATAGGCTTCAGCAGCTATAGAACTACGGTTTGTACTACAGATGGAATGGTGTACTACTCATCATATCAGAGCTCAATATATTGAAACAACTCTTTAATGCACTGAAATGAAATATTCAATCTGCTCAGATGCAAAGTAGAACGAGTACTAGAGACAGTTTCTGGCTTCACCAATCCTTTAACTCTAGTTTGAAGACAATGAACTGTACTTTTTGGCTTTCGGTGTTCCTGCTAAGCCTGTCATACTCTCTTGCACAGAGCTTTGCTAACGTCGTTCCTTTGTAAACAAACCTCTGTTACAACATTAACCGTTGTTCGATATTTACACCCAGCATCTATTTTAATCCAGGGAATCCTCATATTCAAAAGAACCAATCATATCGATTGTTACACTCTGTTGTTGATAGTACCTTCGTATCACGTGATGTAAACGTTCGAAATATTTATCGGCAAAGTTTACCAGCTTCCAGCTAAGAAAAAAGCAAATAAGCAAATAATATCATCTCAGTGTAGGAAATAATACCAGAAACTTGAACAAAATTTGTTCAAACAACTTGTACCCCTTTTCCCCCGAGTCAATCGTGGAACACATTCTTGCTACTACAAATGAAAGCACATTAGGTGATAAGGTTTCAATTTTCTCCAAGCATTTTCAAGATGTAGATATCCTGGCTTCTTGTGTTTCCGACGGTGTAAGCAAAAGTCGGCCCGAGCTGCCGTGATTAAAAAAATATTTTGTCTATTTAACTTGCCTATCGTTTTCTAGCATTATTACTTAGTAAAACAATAAATAACTTATGTTGTTTACCATTGAATAGAACATATTTTTTTCATGCAACTGATCATTGCATACATTCTTACTTTTTTTCCTAGTGTCCTTCTTACAAAGAATTATAAACTGATTTGACCAGCACTGATTTTGTTTTCTGTGGTCTAAACTAAATTTACAGCAGGAACCAATTTCAAGTTGATACTCAGAAAAAGAGCAACCAGAATTTCTACCTATTTGAGGTATTCGGCATTATATTCTAGACTGATCCCGCCTAGTCGCAGTGCCGGGGAGGTGCCGGCCTTATAACATAGGGACACAAGTGGGATTTTCTGTTGTGTAGGGCGCAGCAAATTGCAGGGTTACAAAATACAATCAGCTGAGGCTCCCCCAGGGGGGATCTGCGCTCCCTTGATCCCTGAAAATAATGCATTGATCTCCCAAACTCCCTGAAAGAAAGTACCTCAGCTCCCTGAAAATATTTTTCCTTTGCTCCCCAAATCCCTAAAATTAATTCAGTTTCTCCCCAAATCCCCCAAAATATAAGCCAATTCTCCCTAAAATTAATCGAATCAATAACGAACAACCGATACCTTTGATGTTGTATTTTTAGAATATTAGCATTAGAAAATATTGAGGACTGGACCCAGGCTACTATACATGAGCAGATTACTTAATATTCACTTAATATTTAACATTATACATGTAAAGATAGGGCTTAGCCAAGGACAGGAACTCTATAAATAGAGAGTCCTTGGCCACGGAATAAACAATACATAATTATTTTAATGGAATGCATGATATCTAGCTCAAAGTGTGAGGCCATCCTTAAAATTCTGTTGCTGTACCTGGTAGAGAGGTATGGAGGAATTCTCTCTAGATTTGATTTTTTTTTTATTAGGGACAGGTAGACCATTTGGTTTTCTGGTGGGGGAGGGGCTGTTTTTTTTCCAATAGATGAAACTAGAATTTGCTCGATAAAGTGAAAACAATTATTTTTTGTTACCATAGGCAGTGTTTTGTTTATAATTGCTACTAGGCCCTATACAAAAAATAATCTTCAGTATATATCTGATCAACATTCATCAAAGTTTTACCAAGAAAAAAACCCATCTAATTACCTAGTTAGAGAATTACATACCAGATGCGTTATTAGCCCTGTTATGATTGCTGATTATCGCTTGTGCTAGGGGAGTCCGGGGGCATTCTCCCCCGAAACTTTTTGATAAAATTGGTGCAATCTGGTGCATTCTGAGTGTTCCAAAGTTAGTTATTATCAACCTTAAAATCAACATTTTTGGATGATAAATCAACAACCCAAATTTTGTGCCATATATTTCTCCAAGATCAATCCAGATGCGCATTTTGGCACAAAAATGAGAACATTCTCATTTAACAATAGCCCTCAGAAGCCAAAGAGATGTAAAAAAATGGAGGCTTACATTTTTTATACCAGACGCGAAGATATATCCTGTAATGATGTCTATTCAGACTCATGCTAGGGGGGGGTCCAGAATTGTTTTAAAAAAATGGTGCAATATGGCGCATTCCGAGTGTTCCCCAATATGTTATTATCAACCTAAAAATCAACATTTTCCAGGCTAATTTTCCAAAATAGTAAAAATTATTTGCCATATCAGTCATCAATACCAGCCCAGATCATCATGTTAGCACGAAAGTATATACAATTAGATATCGAAGGGGGGTCGGGGGGGTTTCCCCCCAGAAGCGGAAGAAATTTTTTGAAAAATTAAAAGAAATGAAGGCTTTTCCTTTAAGGTGAGATTTTTTTTTATTATTTTTTTGCAGGGCTCCCTAGATCCCCAAAACTATGAGCTTGCTCCCCAAATCCCTGAAAATAATTACAAGTGCTCCCCAGCTCCCTGAAAGTAAATAGCCATTCTCCCCAGATCCCCAAAACCCCTTGGGGGCCCCTCAGCTTGTCCCCACAGGGCGGAGTTAAGACCAGGGCTCTGAAAAGTGAAAATCATTATCCCCGCCCATCCCCTGTAGGTGGGGGGGGGGGGGGGGGGGGCAGTGGATACAAATGAATGGTGCATTGCAGGAAGAACTATATTATCTCTACCAGGAGACTCAATAACTTATTTAATATCTTTTAAAACTAGGAGATGTTTCACTTTCGAGCTTGCTGATGCTGTTAGAGCCATAACTGATAGGGATGGCACCAATGCCCTTAGTTCACCAACTTCAGAAAATTCTGGTCTAAATGCCACTCAAGTGTGGATCGAGAGGGGGGTGGGGACAGGGGGTCTGGACCCCCCCCCCCCCTGGAAAATCACAAGTTATATGGGTTTCTATAGGGAATAAGCAATTGGACCCCCCCTGGAAAAAGTTGGACCCCCCCCCCCCCTGGAAAATGTTGGCCCCCTCTGGAACCTTGAAAAATGATAGATTCTTTGAAATTGACCATTTGACTTCTGTAAAATAAGCTGAGGCCTAAAAAAAAAAGAAAGAAACGTCAGAGCTTTTTTTGTCAGACTGACCTGGACCCCCCCCCCCCTATCTCTCTAGCTCTATTTTGAACATTATGCCAGTTGTAATTAAAAAGAAAAGGTTTAGCAGTGTTTACTTAGGCCAAAGAAAAAAAATATGTGTGTTTCAGGTTACATGAATTTTTGAAATAGGGACATTAGGTAGATCTACAAAAATATTTTTATTTTGTTAAAAGTGTTTACATGGGGAGACTGATTGAACTGGGAAATCCCATAAAAAATATAAAAACATTTAGGGACAAAAAAATTAGTGTTTATGCTACCATTTGAAAACAAAAAAAGAAAAGTGAGAAGTTTACTTAAATTTTAGAATATTTTGTCTTGGTTTATATAAAAAAAATATCACACCCACCCTCCTTAAATTTAGGGGTGGGGGGGATCTTTCAAAAACTGGGAGAATCCCCCTGCCAAGAAAAAACACTAAAAATGAGGCAAAGTCGGGTAACCTGAAACATTTTTATTTATTTTAGGCCTAAATGACAGCCATCAAATCTGTGGTTTGGGCGGAGCTTTAAATTTGGTCCTTATGTCACTTCTGCAGCATCAAAAGCTCAAAATGTCATTTGATTTTCAAGGGAATGCTCCCCCTCCCAACCCCTGGGTCGGGACATGTACAATATTGGACACTATGTGATGACCTGCTTACTTTTCAGCTGTAAGCAGAGTTCAATTACTTGTCAACAAAGAGCCAGAGTCTTTTTGAAGAGAAGCCAAGATGATGATCTCTAATGACCTGACAAGAGATGGCCCCTCAAGCATGCCACAGTCTCTACCCTAGTTAGTAAACCAATATCTAACCATCATAAGATGGATATTGCCTGGGTATCAGTTAGTTATTTGAGCGATATCATTTTGCCCATAGGGTGAAAGTTGTACTGATATCTTGTTGGACACACATTGGTCAACTATAGGACTGATATCGGTTTAGTCAGCAGGCCAACCCTTTACCATCATTGAATCCATAAAGCTGCTTAGCATGCATATCGACAAGATATTGTAAACAACATTTGACCGAGTGATATAGTTTTGCCATTGGCATTTTAAGTCAGACCCATATAGCCATAGAAGTTTTCCGTTTAACAAAATAAAATGACTAAAATTGTTAGGTTATACAAATTTTGATATTTCTATTAAATGGAGATAAAATAATTTCCCATATATGCCAATAATTTTTGTGATGCAAGGCAAGTGCTTAATTTAAGATATTTCGAGTGTTGGTGTGAAAGTTCCAAACTCTCAAAATCCTGAACTTAAGGAATTAAAATCTCAAAACTTGCAATCTACCTACAAAATATTAAATGGTCAGTAATGAATTGTTTTTCTAAACTGAACTCAAACCGGATAAGCTACTTTAATCTGTCTGATTCAGTGTTTAGGAAATTCAGCTTCAAAATCCTGAATTCAGGAATAATCATGAAACTCACCCATGTATTTAAGCATGGCTTTACACATTAACATAGCTAGCACTGATCCCTTTTTCATTTTCAGATTTAGCACTAGACAGTTATCACATCTGGGCCTATTTCATATCATGAGTTTTATGGCTCTAGTTTTGTGGCTTTTTGAGATAAAATCATTCTGTTTTAAATTATTTTGAAGAAAGATTATCATGTTTTGATATACAATCAGCAGATCAGACTTTTTTCTGAGAAGAAGACTTTTAAAGCCACTTTATACACAGAATCTTACTGTTTTATAGGGGTACATGTACATTTATAAAACCCCTTTCATCTTGATCAAATCAAAGGTTATCAATTATTTTAACTCTGAGTTTTGTTCCTCAGAGATTGACCTTAATTTACATGGGGGACAACTTTTTTCACTTCCTAAATGCTTTCAAAAATAGTATATTTTGACTGAATTTTTGATCATTTTTATGTTATTCATATCTTTGAATAAAAACAAAGTATCAGATCATGACTGCTAGCACTGGGGTTCGAACCCAAACATACCTCCAGGTGCTTACATATCATAACCCGAGGCTGTTCTGCCAATTGAACTATACCAACTTGTCAAAATCTGAGCTTTTTAAGAAAAGTTTGGAAGATTGAAATGAAACAGCTTGTATCATTCTCCCTTCTCAATGGGTTTGCCTTAGAGAAAGGTCCTCCCTTGTGACCTTTTCCAATTTCTAAACACTTTTCTATTGCACTGGTGTAAACAACTGACAACTAAACAGAAACAAGATATGATCAATTAAAATAGCATTCCTTAAAAACTGTATTAACATATATTATCTCTTTCATTTACGGTACCTCTGGCCGAAGGCATATTTGAAATAAATACTTAATTTAAATACTCGCATTAAATGAGTATACTTTCTGTAAAAAACAAAACAAGAACAAACGAACGCAATTTCTCCTTCTCCAATACCCTCTATACACCGAAACATTTCTTTATTGATCCATCTTGCATACCTCCTTGAAATAAATATTACATTGAAATGGTACATGTAATTAAACAACATCCTCAAAACAATCCTTTACTTAACCCTTTGCTCCACAGGCTACTTCTAGATCATGACATCATGTGCTTATTTTAGATGTTACAAAAAAAAAGAAAAAAAGTTTTGAGTGCTTTTGAGGATATTGTGGAGGATGGAGCAGTTGCTCCCAAAGAGCAAATGCTCCATTCTCCATAGTATTCCTGAATGTATGACATTTCGAAAGTGTCAGGGAGCAGGCGCTCCACTTTCCATAGTGTTCCCAAATACTTGTGATGATGTTGTGGGGGATGGAGCGGTTGCTCCTGGGGAGCAGTGCTCCTTTTCCCGCAATATTCCAAAATATATGATATTTCAAAAGCGTTAGTAATCATACAACCTCGAAATAATCCTTTTTTTTAAAATTTGTTTTTGAATACTTTGAAGATATTGTGGAGAGTGGAGTGGCTGCTCCTAAGGAGCAGATGCTCCATTGTCCATAATATTCCCTAATGCATGATACGGTATTCCAAGGGTGTCAGAGGGCACTGTTATGGTAAAAATAACCGCTCCCATCATCCTCTGTTAAAATAACCCTGATTGTCTATTCTTTGAAATATTTCCTCCGAAATATTTACGAATGAGAGTATGAATTATAGAACAGTAGTAACCACATAGCATTGCGATAGTCTTAAAATCAGTAAATTGGAGTGTCGGTTTTGAGTGCACAAAAGAACTACCTCATTGAGACGGTTCTTTTGAGCACCCAAGTCATGGACTCTAATTTAACATTATTCAACAAACACTCCTATCCGAGTGTTCGGGTCCGTAGAATTACCGAAAACCACTCATTTACCGAAAACCACCGAAAACCACTTGGAAAATCATATTTATAGGGGAATTATACCCTCCTAGTATTTGTTTTTTAGTAGTTTATGTTTATATTTAATAGGATGGATAGAAAAAATAAAAAATGAAGCCATCTTATACCGATTTTGACCGTGTAAAATGTATTGCGTCTACCGAAAACCAAAAGCAATCGCCGAAAACCAATCCGAATAGCTGATATAATAAGTTACTATGTTCTTGAAGTATTTGTTATACCTAATTAAATGCTTTAAAACGTACAGCGGCAGGCCGAAAATCAAAAATCAATTACCGAAAACCAATCGAAATATCCCATTTTTATGGCTTTTATGCCCTCATGGGATGTGTTTTGAATAAATCAAGTTAATTTATAAACATATTAAGTATGCTTAATTTAAAAAAAAAAACGACAATTAAAACATAGACATTATTTATCCATATCATCCTGAATTTGATGAATATATAATGTATTTCGACTATCGGACACCAATAACCACCCACCGAAAACCAATATAAATTGCTAAAATATTAAAGTCTTAAGGTTAATTTTTTCTATCCATCCTATTAAATATAAACATAAACTACTAAAAACAAATACAAGGAGGGTATAATTCCCCTATAAATATGATTTTCCAAGTGGTTTTCGATGGTTTTCGGTGGTTTTTGGTAAATGTGTGGTTTTCGGTAATTCTACGGACCGCGAGTGTTCTGCATGCTCAGAGGAACCACCCAATTGATTTTGAATTAACCATTGCCCTGCTGAGCAGATACATCCCATTTGGCCCCAGGAAATAGCTTTACAGGGCTCCAGATAAGATAGATAGATCGATCGATAGATGTCGCCGCCACCACTTGCTCAGGACTTACATATACATAGCTGAACTCTCCACGCCTGTAGACATCGGATGATACGTGTGCCATGCTTGAATCGCTTGCAACACTCGACGTTAGACATTGAAAACACAATCGATTTTCTTGACCCAGTTTAACATGAAACTAACATCACGCTTATCAAACACAACACTATCGCATCTTTCTGAAACGAATTCAGGCTCCTATATCCAAATTTTAACGCGGTTCTATCGTACACCATCTGCGTCCGCCATTGTTGTTGAGAAAATAGAACGAATGTTGAGGTATTTCCTCTGTTTTTTTTAAGTAACATTGTACGTCAGAGAAAACACAGCCAATAGAAAATCGTGTTATGGAATGTTCGGCTGAGAGCCGATCTTAAGTGTTGATTGGTCAACTAAGGTCATGACCTTTGATGTCATTATCAAGAACGATAGAGTCTTGGGTCAGCGCGTAAAATGAACAACTGTTTACATTGAAAGCGCTGGACATGTGAGCGTAAGCCTGTCATAGCAACGGATCTTATTAAGGCTGATGACATTGGCAAGAAGGATGATGCAGACTTCATTGACTCACTTTTAGTTGAAAAGCTGTCTTTCACAACCCCACAAATGCTAGAAGCTAATAAAGTTTTGAGGCTTGCAAGGTCAAGAAGAAATTGACGGAACCAGCCAGATAAAAGCTTAAAGGAACGTCTTTGGTCTGCACGGCCTACTTTATACTGGAAATAATGTTTACCTTGAGTTAACACTGTCGTACCTTCTGGGACCTGTACCATGGTCACTGTCAACTCCTGATAGTATTTCTACCAAAACTGAAAAGTCCAATTTCTGCATTCCCATATTGAACCAATATTAGATTGGCCATGTAGTGCTGCACATAATTTTGATGGTAATGCCATACTGCAGAGCTTAAAGGCTTTTCTTGACACCTTCAAGGATCTGATGGAAACAGTATTCAACCAGGCACTTAATGCAGGGCATGCTGGTTTTGTCACTGAAACATATATTCAATGTATAAGCAGCAGTCTATAAAGTCTTACAAATATTCTCACAGATGATGACCTGGGTGTTTCGTTCAAGACTGGTGTATGCAACAAAAGGTGCTCCTTCTGAATGTCAACAATATTGGCTAGAATATGGGGGAAGAGATCTACAGTCCTACACTGTTTAACATATTTTGACACTACCAATGTGCCAATGTGCTAGTACAACGAAAGGTTGTTCCTATCAAACTGATAGAGAACCCCTCCCCACTAGTTCATCTACATTATAAGCAGTGTATGAAAACAAACAAAGAATTGCTCTAGGCACTCATCAGTGACATAAAGCCCTAATATGTGCTATTTATGTAAATGGGAATAAGCTGCAGGATGACATGTTTCTGAAAAAGTTCCAAAGCCATACTCATATACTGACTATTTCAAATGGCATGAACATGGGCTTACTTCCATCCTGCTTTTCTGTCCTTAAGATGTACACAAAATGATTGAACTTTCAAATCTTTCCCATGAAAACAAGTGAGAGTTTCCGGATATGGAGAAAATGTGTGGTAATTTAATGGGAAGGAAAAAGAGTATCTCTGGGTGAAAGAAAAGTTGATTGTACCCTAACAAAAGAGCCACAGAATTATATTTCACATGTTGTGTGATATGGGGTTACCATGTTCAAAACTCAACAACTCAAAACTTATAAAAGATAGAAACATAATATTTGCAGTTTAAAAAAGGTACATCGATGTCCTTTGATACAAAATGAATTAGTTCTCACAATCACATTAAAAAATATCAAACTATAATTAGTGTCATAAAGTATTTATATAGCAATAATGAAAAAAAATTGTAAAATACGAAACACTTTGGGGTGCATATTTGTTTTCAAAGGTCCATATATGTGATGCTAAAACGCTTACTATGATAATATAGCCAATTTGGCAATCTTACCTTTTTGTTTGCACTTTTCAGAAGTCATGTTATTTACTTAAATTATCAAGGACGTTGAAAGGTAATATATGTAAATGGCTGCTACAAGGTAATGGTACCATTAACAGAGTGTTAGCAAATTGTAAAATCCTTGCAAGATGAATCTCTTAGATAATTAATAAGCTGTATTGGTAAATTCTTTAAACCCTTGGATAATATACGAAGAGTTGCTTGCTTGGCAAGAAACAGCTCTATAACTTCTACCTTAGTTGTTACTCGCATATTGTTCTGTATGTTACAAACTTTCCATGAGTATTATGTTAACTGATATTTGATGTCTCTAAAAAGGTTAGAGGGTTTGTGGTAGTTTATGTTTTGAGTTATTTCCTCAGCAAATGAGCCAGAGTAAAAAGAGTACATGGACCTGTGCCAGCATGCAAATAAGTACAAACAGGTCGTGTTGTAGACCTTATCTTGAATGTTTAATGGTATTCGGAGAGTAACCTATGTAACCTGGACTGTAAAATAGAGTAACACACCATAAAAAAGAACGTAAATTCATTCAAATAGCAGCCTTACAGATTTGCTATATTCACTGACAGGTGTACTACATGTACAGTATAGTCAATAACTGCCATACTGATGCTTGGAAATAACATATGAAACACTAAGTAACATATGCAACGGCAAAAACTCAAGACATTTATAAAATTAATGCTACAAATATGTAACTGTGCTATAAAAAGTTCGTTAACATGTGCCAGACTTCAAAACAAGTGTGAATAAGTCATGTTGGAGACATAAACAGAAAAAAATTAATGTTATTTTGCGGGTAGCGTACGTAATATGATGCTTCACGCTAACGCTGCCACTCTCAGAGAGCTAACATATTTCATTTTGTGGCTAATATTATGAGGTATCTACAAAATTCCCTCTGGGGTTAGGTGGGGTTAATAGCCAGCGCAAGGCCTCAGAATTACATTTTACATTTTTGTGTGATATGGGGCTACCATGTGCAACATCTAATAACTCAAAAAGTAAATAAGATAGAAACGTAATGCTTGCAGTTTTGAAAGTATAAATAGAAATTCTTTAATGTAATACCAAATTAATTAACATAAACTGGTTTTAATAAATTTAAGACACATATATTAGATTAATTTATCATTTAAAAGGGGGTTCAATGAAAAATGTAACATACACTACATTGGGGGTGACTATATTTGTTTTTAAATGTCAATAAATGTGGCCCAGTCATAGCTTAGAGAATATAACCACTTTGGAAATCTTGCCTAATATGGTATTCTCGATCAGGTTGATTTTATTGATTCCTGATCTCTGCCTTCTTCCTTACTTTGGTATCCAAAAGAACCGTCTCATTTAAACGATTTTTAGTACCCTGCAACATATGTTTTGTAGAAATAAGAACATTAGTCAAAAGCCCATTGCTAGACATTATTATTAGTTGGAAATCTTTTATGCGAACTGAACATTATTTGTATTTGTCTTGATACACATCAGAAATAAGGGTGAGGTTGGTGCAGTCAAACATGTTGAAGCACTTCAGAACCTTTTTACTGATCGTTCCAAGAGGGTACTTCTTTCGTGGATCCTTTTGGTTATTTTTATTTCGTGTTTGTCTGTCCTACTGTCTTGTCTGTTCATTGCAGTCTTGTCTAGTTATCTGCAGGGGAAGGGCTGACCTCTTAGCTCTCTTGTATGTACGTCTGTTATATATGTGTATATCTTTCAGGAATCGATACAATCAAGTATCACACCTGACCCAGGACACCATACGGGAAAGTGACAAAAACACAATAAAACGTCACGCAAAGAGGTTAGACCTTTCCCAGCAGGTGACCACAAGGCTGCAATGAACAGACAATAAATCATGACAAACACGAAACATAATTAACAAAAATGATCCACAAAAGAAGCACGGCCTTGGAACTGTCAGTAAAATATAATACTGGAGGGGTTTAACAAAGTTCACGGCGCCAACCTCACCCTAAGTTCAGGTGTGAATCAAGACACATAGATGTTTGTTTTGTATGAAAGATCCCTAACTAATCCATGAATTTTCTCCTATATAAAAAGGAGATTAAGCAAAGATAAGGACTCAACAGTACATAAAACTGAATACCTGAGCAAACGGACTCCAACAGTTAAGCCCCAGTGGGCATGACAACAGCCAAAGTATCAGGCTCCAACCATCTCATATAAAGATAAGTCGTTAAGTCCGAACCCTCATAGAGTCTGAAGTCCGTCCCACCTGCGTGCAATTAAAGAGGAAAGCAATGTTGCCAACCATGATGTCTTCTTCAAGTTATACATTTAGTCACCATAGAACTCAGGTTCTGAAAGTCCTTTGCGCAAGAGAGATTTAAGACACAAGTTTGTTTACACTGGTATGATAGCCTTTTGTTGTTTACTTTTTCCCTTTGCGGTTGGGAAGGTATCATTTCTTTGTCTTCGAGATACTAAATGAGATATTCCCTCAATTTGCTTGGGATTAACTGTTCTTTTGAGGGATCTCGGCCAAAGGCTAGAGCAGTTGCGCTAGCAATTGCATACAAACCACAGTCATTTCCGTTTGTTTGCATATAAACATTGCTGAATTTGGCTTTCAGTATTTTGTTTTCTGTCTTCACCAGTCTTGCAACGACCAGTTGTTCATTGTGTGTAAGATCGTCAAACGCTGATTTGTATATGCCTACCTCGTCTTCCATACAATAAATAGAGGATCTTACATGAGTGCTCATGTTTTATTGAATTTATTAGACGAGTTGGGGAAAAGAGATAAAATGCGAGGCTTGCCGAGCATTTTATCTCTTTTTCGCAACGAGTTTAATAAATTCAATAATACAAGAGCACGAATGTTAGATTCTATTTATCATATGACAAATACTTTGAAATCTGATTTCTGACGTAAACACGTTATGATTTTGTCATCATGTATGCAATGTTGTTATGGACGTTATAACGTTTCCCGTAAATCTATAAACCACTAGTGGTTTATCGATTTTATTGCATGGCGTTATTTCACTCCCAGACGCGACGTCATATGATAAATATTGCTTACAGTCAACCAGTTGGTGCCTTTGGTTTGTTGAATGTGGTTTATAATTTGGATGAGTAATTTTGGTGACGCTCAAAGTCAAGTTGAACTGCTAATGTACAGGACTGAACCCCTTCTTAATTTGGAAATTTATACTGAAGCATATTCATGGCACTATCAATTATCCTGTCATTCAGCCAGCCAGTCTTTTTCTGTAGAATTTTTGATCGTTTACATTCAAATATAAAAAAAAGTTTCTGCTTGTCTGCAGGTACCCAAACTTCCAGACTGTAATGCACCTCTATCAAGAGCTCGTGCTATTTTTATGTTGACGTAGCAAGGTTAATAAATGAATATTCGTGCAGTGGGTGTTCTATTTCCATTTGTTGTTCCGCTTCATCTGGTAGCAGTATACTTTTGCCATTAAGTTCAGTTTTGATTTCTTGTTCTAATTCAATGAGTGCCTCAAGACTCTGTTTTGAAAGCTGTGAGTCGTTCATTGGCTGTATTCCAGATTCTTCTAATCCACTCACAACTTGGTGAAGGTCAGTCTTTGCTTTTTCTTCTGACCTGGAGATATATCACCTGGTCTAGGACGTTTACTTCCCAGCTTTTGCTTTGTTGAATGGATGTTCTTCCTGACATTTGCTGTATTTTTTTGTATCGCCAGGTCTTCCTTTCGTGGATCAGGAAAAGGCCAGCTACTAAAAGATTGGCTTCAAAAACTTCATGTTTGAATACTTAGGGAGACACATAAAATTCTCCTAAATTGAATGTTGTGTCATAACTCCTCAAAAGTAGATCGTAGTCTCTTAATTGTATAACAGTGATGAGTTCCTTAACCATTTCAACATCACCAGCAGCAACGCACAGATCTGGATAAGTGAATAAAAAATGGATAAATTCACCCTCATATGCCAATTCATATGTGCTATAAATTGCGTCTCTTGTCAAGCGAATCTCTTCTTGTTTAGTGGCTTTTGCATTGTGATATTGCCTCACGTTTTTTGGTTTTGATATCGCATTGTGGCCTTCTACGTTCTCACAAACTAAGTTTTTTATAATATGTGAGGCTTTTCTACTTCTTTTTTTCTTTTGAATTTCTTCCATTACTGTGGGTTTTGTTGTTACCAGTGCCAACTGGAAAGTACATGTCTTTACGGAATCCTTTATTCGAACGGTTTTCTGTCTTGATGTATTAATAGGATTTCAAATATTTAGGGTTGGTCCTAGCCAGAGGCTTTTTGTTTCCCTGGTTGGTCCATCTATAAAAACGAAAAAACTCGATCAGACGGCGATCAGAAACACAGGCAGAACAAAGAAACAACACGGAAACACATGTACATGTATAATAAAACTACGGAACCCACGAAACAGTATTGGATAGGATACCTTTTGCATTTACTTACGTAGTTAAAAGTTCAATAAATGTACTTACAAATGTCTGTCTGCCTTCCAGCCGTCAATCTGAAGTGGATGTTTGCTGCTTAATAGTACTTGACTTTTCGCTTACTGTAGAGGCGGCACCTCATGAATGCGTAATTAGGACTAGTCAAATTTAGGCATAGGTAAAAGCTGAAAAGGAGGCGTGGTTTTATTCAAAAGTAACTGTATCATCTTGTGCCACCACCTCAGTCATTATTTTGTCCTTAAAACGCCAGCAAAATAGCTGCATCTGAAAATGTCTATTTAACATAAGCAGGGACGCAAATATTGTGGACCCAGATTAGACTGCTCCTACAGGAGCAGTCTGATCTGGGTTCACACTGTTTATCTATGAGGCTTCAAATAGTTTAGTGGACGACAAAACACATACATTTTGTGATTATGCGCTTTAAGGGTTAAGAAATGTGAGTTCAGTGTGTATACGGTTAGGATTTTCATGAAATGCACGCACGTTTGCGCGGCTCAAAAAGCTTATTAACTCTTTACCAAATTATAAATAAAACCTGATTTCCCTTCCTTAGCAGATGAAATAGCCAAACCACACCCAGATATGAATATTAAAGTTACCCCCTTTACAGTAAGCGAAAAGTCAAGTTATACAAATAAATCGCCACCTGAAGGACGGAAAGGAATGCAAGTGACAACTTCATTTGACGACTTAAAGTCAAAATTTCTGTTGTTACAATAGGCAATAATTCCCTTGTGTACTTTCTGTCTTGTGGATCTAGCACTGCTTGTGCCATTTTTTGATCCGTAAATTGGATTTTTATGAATTATTTCTACATTATATTGAGATATTTCGATTATTAACGACTTTAACTTCTTTCATGCTTAGCAACGTTACTGTGTCTCGTCCTGTCGCTAAGTTCCATAGTAATAGGTTACGTGCCATGATGATCATTTCTGTTCTGTAGGTCTGTTCGGAAGTGTTCTGTTTTTGTTCCCTGTCTGTTAATGCTCTGTTCGGAAGTGTTCCATTTTCCTTCCGTTCTGTTCCGTTCCGTTCCGTGTTTTAGTAAAAGCCAATTCAAATACAAACTATATCAGAAATCCAAATTCGACGTTTCACATTCAAACAAATCGCTTGCCAACTATGCTGTCTTATAAATCTTCGAAATCCTTAACGTTAGTCTCATGGCGACTTATCTTGGTCTGCTGTTGTCAACGTAACTTAATTGTCAATGTAACTTAACGTGATTAATGATTAATTAATTAATTTAATAATTAAAGACTGGCTACAGTTCTAACATGTAGTGTTAAAATGTGTAAAAATGCCAAGACGCTCCACGGAGATGGAGTAACCAGTATTGCTTAATATCAGATTCAAATGATAAAACAAGATATAAAAATAGTTAGTGAGTATGATAAGGAAATACCACAATCTCAAACCGCAGACAACCCAGTGGCACCGCGAGGAAGAGCCGCTCAACCATCACGAGACACCAGGAAGACAAATCAAGCAAAGCAACCAGCTCTCTCTTCATAAGTTTGGGTTGATCGACTATCTCAATGCCAAAGAATAGTATTAATGGTGAACTATGTTCACATTTATTTAAATCGTTTTGTCCTTATTAGAAATAACTGTACACTGAAAAATGTGCTCATTACTCTCATCAGAATACGAAAGACAGCTAGGATCAGGAATCGATACAATCAAGTACCACATCTGTCCAATGATATCAAATGGGAAAGTAACAAAATCACAATAAACATCACAAACAAGAGCCACAAGGTCAGCCCTTTCCCTTCAGGTGACCACAAGGCAGCAATGAGCAAACGCGAAAGCATGACAAACACAAGACATAAATAACACAAATGATCCACAAAAGCAGTACTGCCTTGGAACGGCCAGTAAAAATATTTTACTGTAGTGCATAAACTGATTTCACGGCGCGCCAACCTCACCCTTGGTTCAAATGTGGATCAAAACACATAGATGTTTGGTTTACATGAAAGACCCCTAACTTAGCCATGCATAATCTCCTTGCCATATAAAAGTGTATCCAATATTGGCTCATATAGTGAAGATACTTCTTGCATCATTTCCTGGCGAAATTCACTGAACCTATTGCATTCAAACAATTAATGTTTGGAAGTTTCTATTCTACCACAAATGCACAACAGACTGTCTATATTATTTTTCAAATAGAGGTGGTGATTTAGAAAGCTGCAATCCGTTCTCAATATAGCATGGTAAATTTGGCCAATACGTTTTCCATCACGATAATACGAAAGGACATCAATCATGGTAGAGTTGAGTCTGTGATATTGCACATTGTGTAACTGAATTCGTTCGAAACTGTATTTCATGGTCTCGTATTTTGGCAGTTCATGTTTTTACTCCACATAGCGCAAAATAAAATTATCCGCCAAATATAAGTTTTTTATAGTGTACTGACCAGATTTGTGGCAGAATGTTTGCCCTTATCTCTGCTTTTGTTAACAAAAAAGTTATTAAGATAGCACAGATGTTTCCTAATTTTTGCAATTTATCATCACAGAGAACAATCGGAAAACTTCCGCTTAATTCGAGACTCAAGCCTCTGATGTATGTAAAGTTTGGTACTATGTATGAATAATTCCATTTTATTAGCCAGAAAGGTAGCATGTGGGTGCAAGCCTATTAAACTACATTATGTTAATTACTGGAAACGTTTTATCAACAAAATAAATGAAGTTTATGATTGTTCAATAAAATATCGCGATATCGCGATATTTTATTAAAAATAAAAACACATAAACTTCACTTACAACCGTTTGTTATTGTCTTGGCATAGTGGCTGTAACGTCAGCCACACCTTATATAACGTCACCGTCATGTTATCAAAGTAGATCCTCGATGTACATCCAACTTCTTTTTGAGAGATAATGTGCAACCTTAAGCATGTTAAGGATGATCAGCTACCTAACATGAAATGCTTTGCAATATAGGGAGGATTACTTTAGAGACAAGGCTGTGAAATAATTTGAGGGGAGTTTAACCAATAGAAAATAATGTACAATATGGTCAGGATTATTTTAGAGACATGACTGTACAATATTTCGAGGGCTATTCTTAAAACAGAGGCAATGGTATTGCATGGACTACCCTTATAGGAAAGATAGTGACATATAGTTAAGTAACCTTTAGAGAAAAAATGCTATTCTTAAAGTAGAGACAATGGCATATTGGATTGACTACCCACAGAGGAAAGATAGTAAAATATTGTGAGGTAGCCGGTAGAGGAAAAGTATGAAATGAAATAAACGTGCATTTTGTTATCTTAATTGAATTTGTGTTTTTGTAAAGCACATAATATCTTGTCCTAAATGGATGGCTTTCATATGAAATAATGGATGTATTATTTTACAGCACGTGCTCAGGAGGGAACCTGACATGTATTGCACGGACGCCGTGTAGACCCAGGTGCACTGTTGCTGGTGACCCACATTATGAAACATTCGATGGGAGAAAATATAACTTCATGGGAAACTGCAGCTACATACTAGTAGAGGTATAGATGTTCATTATTTTTTTGTCAGCTGTTTATTTTTGCTAGCCCCACAGACCCCACTGTAAAAGGTCAATGTATCTTTTTCTCATTATAACATGCCTAAATGGACTTATATTGGAGAAAATTATGGCTAATAAGTCTGTTGTTGTTGATTAAGTATCCTAAAAATTGGTGATTTTTAGATCGGTAATACAATACTTTGGAACGCTCAGAATGCACCTTATCATATGACGTCGCGTCTGGGAATAAAATAACGCCATGCAATAAAATCGATTATCCTAGTGTAAGCAATAATCACGCACATAACGCTTGTCAGTAAAATTAACATATTCAAAAACATCAAACAAAAATGGTTGCATATTCTCACCTTTATCTATTTAAATTCTCGCCACATAACGAATGATAAGCTTTAAAACACTCTTTTTCCAGGCATCAACCGGTCTCGAAAATCCCTGACAAATATGGCGGCTTGCTATCTACGTCATTAATAATCACGCACTTCTCAAAAAAACAATTTTATGGGAAGCCATGCATGCAAAACTTTTAAAAGTACGATCAAATACTATAATACTATCTTTATCAATGTATTAGGTAATAAACAGTTATAAATACTGCAAAATTATTAATTGATTTGATTCCGCACACCAAATAGAACAAGTTTAACCCAACATATTTACAATTTGCTTTCAAACAATTAGTTTATTCTTCAATGAGTGTACCAGGACTGTCATGACAAGGGCAATAAAAGGTATTCTTTGCCCTAAGTCTGTAAGCACTGCAACAGAATCTCAAATGTGTCCAGTGTGAGCAGTCCTTATGCATGAATTGACCCCACTTTGTAAAGTAAACAGAATTTGAATTGATTAGCTCTGCAGGCTGATATTTTTCCACACTGGCAACACTTATCCTCATCTGCTATATCCTCATCAGAGGGAGAATAGGGTGATTCTATTGTTGGTACATAAGGCTTCTTTGTAACTATTCCAGATGGCTCGGGTACGGGTTCTGAAACATTGGTAGCTTTCTGCTTCTTGGCCTTTTGTTTATCCTTTGTTATTTTGCTGTTTACTTTTTTATCCTTGATGCTTGGCTTGTCTGATTTCTTTTTAGTATTAACAGCTTCATTGTGGTCATTAATTTTTTGAATTACAGCAGTCTCTGTGATTGCTCTTCCTGATACTACAGCACTGAGACACCTCTGTTTCTTTGCTGGTTTCTCGCGCCTGCCAATGGTATCCTCTTTACTCTTAAAAAACTTTTCTGAAATCACAATTACGTCACCATCTGATTCAACTGACTTTACCTAATTAGAAATTTCTACTTCTGGCTGCATATCTACACCATCTTGGTTTTTACCATCTATAACACTAACATCTACTTTTTCTTTTTGGTCTGGTCTGATTTTTTAGAACTTCCACAGGCTTAAATAGTGATTTTTTCACAACAGATGGGTTCAATTCATAGATCCTTGCTTTCCTAAATGAGTTAATGAGATTTGTCGGAGACAATGCCTTGCTGTATGCCTTACAGGCCACGCCACAAATTGAATATTTATCAACTCCAGTGCATGAATGTTCTCCCATATACTTATGACAATCTGCATTATAAACACGTTCAAAAGGCCCAAAGCATCCAATATCAAGGTGCTGCAACACATGGCTTGTATGTGCAGGGAGAATGAATAAATGAATATTATGATTTCTTGCCCAGTCAATTAAAGGTAGAGAAATGTGGGAACGGTGTCCATCATAAAGAACTATTATAGGTTTACTTCTTCCTTGTGCATATTTGGGAAAGTGATTGGTTAAATAGCTCATGAATATTTCCATATTTGACAAGCCTGTTGGACTCATAGTTCCATCTGTTCCTGGAGTACTTCCTGCAAGCAGTTCCTGTAGCATCCGCTGACCAGGGAAAATAAAAAAAGGCGGTATCTGCTGGCCGAGGGCATTGTCACATCCAATAACAGTAACTGTCTCTCCTTTACCAGGGGATACAGCATGGGGTGGTGCATCTCCAGAGTCGGTTCCAGCTGGGGGAGTGTAATTCAATTTAAGACCTTTTTCTTAAATTAAGACCTCATCAATATTTTAAAAAATTCTTTCAGGGGATTTCTTTAAATCATACTTTGTCAAAATATTGTCAAGTTCTTTGAAATAAGATGACACAGCTTCCTCAGACGTTGATTTAGCCCTTGCCAGCTCAAGTGATCTTGGCTTCCGTACTTTTAAATCTGGCCATCCCTTCATAAAATTGTGAAACCACATCAAGCTGAATGGATGATCTCTATCCCTCTTCCCCAAAGCAACAGCATAGTTACTGGCCTTGTCCACCACTTCAGATCTGCTGTAGCTGTAGCCATAACGGCAAGATGCCATGACTTCAATATGTTGAACAATATAGTTCTCCTCTTCTAAATTTAGGAGGGGTTCCCTGCAAGACTTTTTAACTTCAACCCCTATCTTGCCGCTCACTCTGTTACGTAATGTCGCCTCTGGTAAGCCAAATTTATTAGCTGCATCCCTGATAGACATGCCATTGTCTGTTACACTGTTATATGCCTTGGTCATGGCTGATGAGGAATATGGCCTGTATGATAACCCTTTTCTGGAGTATGGCTCTGGGCTTGTGCACATATTCTGAAATATACAAATAGAAATCAAGGTAAGAAAGGTGTGAAGTAAAAACCTGTGAATTATTGAGAAAAATATGATCCCTGCATTTAAGATTTTCCCCATTAAAATGCAAAAATCACATTTTTAAACTATTTTATATTAATACTATCATTCGTAAAGCTGGTTGTAATAGTACCTGGATTATATCTGTTCCTAAACACACATATATTTGCATCAGGTTGATACAGCTAATTAATAATATAATGCAAAAATGCATTTTATCTCTCATTTTTACAAAGCAAATAAGGCAGGTACGACGGACGATACTTTTTTATGGGAAAAAACTAACCACGCGATAATCATGTGACTTTGACGTACGGATGACAGCCAACGCAGCAGACAAATGTCATCGGATTGAGTTGAATGAAAAAAAGTTTATTTGACTACTTACTTCTACACACTTTTGCGTATAAGGAAAGTATGTTAAAATGACACCATGTTGATAATATGAGCAATAACTTACCGGCAGAATCTTCATTTTTAACATGTTGAATGCGAGCGAAAGTGGAGTGCAAAGAGTCCTCAAAACTTCCGTATGACGTCACGAGTTTATGTGTACACAGCGCGAGAGGCGAAAAAAAAACAACACTGCGTGATTATTGTGTAGCGTGAAAAAGCATATAGATTTTTCTGAAACGTTATGACGTCCATAATAACGTTGCGTACATAATGACAAAATTATAAAGTTTTTACGGCAGAAAAGAGATTTCAGAGCAATCTTAAAGAGACTAGATCTGTAACTATGAACATATTTCGAGAAAAAAATTCTTTTTAAATCATTTGTAAAAATAGAATTAAGTTATGTTTTCACAATAAATATATATGTTCAGCACAGCTGAAAGCTGCATGGAACAGTGAATTATCTTATAAAAACAGGCGATTTTTTTCTTGTTAGGAATTATTTTCGTCCCTCAAATTATTCTAGACAGTTGATTTTTAACATAAATGCTGTTATTTAGATAGATATAATTTGTTAAAATTTAGGAAAATGGTAAAATGTTTAACTGAATTTGAGTATTTTTACTGTATTCTTGAAAAATATTTTTTTTTTCCAAAATTAGAATATCAAAAGTTACAGACTATGCAGCTTTAATGTCATACGATAAATAGAATGTAACATTCGTGCTCTTGTATTATTGAATTTATTAAAATCGTTGCGAAAAAATGATAAATTGCTCGGCAAGCATCGCATTTTATCTCCTCTTCCCAACTCGTTTAATAAATTTAAAAAAAAACATGAGCACTCGTGTAAGATCCTCTATGTCAGTAGGGCGGTAACTAAGGCCGTCGTCAAGATTTTAAAAAAAAATCTGCATCCGCCGTTGGGACTATATCTTGTCTAAAAAAAACAGGCTCGAAAATCACTCCACTTCCGGTGATTTTAGATGCTTGGAAGTAGCATAAAAAATATAATTGTGTTGAAAAAACATTTGAAATGAAATCTTCAACCCTTTGAGCACAAACGAAAATATAAACCGCCGTGACAAAGTCGATAGCGGTCGGTTTTAATGTCTTCCGAAAACTAGCACTCACAACGATGGTTGCAACTTCCTGTGATAGCTCTCTTTTTATATTTTGGCATACTTTTTTGACCTCATTTTTAATTTTGGCATATTTATGATCTGTTGTCAAGGAGATGTTGATCTACGTTTCAACAAAGTGGCAATTTTCCAGTTTATCTGGTATCGGCAAAGTTGGTTTCCAAAGTGAGCGTTTCTTTTTAATTTCATTATATCCGCGCATGCGCCATACGCTACCTTATCAACAAAAAATGGACATGTGTTATTAACGTGTTTTCCTTTGAAATGAGCGGTTTCAGGATAACTTTGGAGTTACGTTGTTCTGGTAAAGGTCTATTTTCCACAAGTTTTACCAAATAGCATCTTCGTCTCTATGACTTTATAAATTCATCGCTATTATGCACAGAACAACGATGCTCAAAAGCGAAAGTTGGTGTGTATAAGTTGTAACACTGTGTGTCAGCGACTCAATGATTACACGTGTAATCGAATCAACATCAACAGTGTATCAACGCACCGAAATAAACATGCACTTGATGCCTTGGAAAAAACATGGTAGCAATGCTTTGGAAACAAGCCACTTCACCGTCACGGTTTTTATTTTTGCTAGATTTGATTCTTTTTGTCCCACTCCCAGTCAACAATTTTTCAGTTATGTTGGGATAGCTCTTCCTGGGTTGAACGAATGCGGGTCTTGGGTCAAGTACTAAGCAAAGATTAATGTGTCTTGCTCAAGGACACAACACAGGGGTGCTGTAGAGGCTAGAAACTGCAACCCCTAGATCTGAGTGAAGCGCTGGATCGATATACATGTACATAGATATTTATTTCCTCCACTATGAAAAGTATAAATTTAATTGAAAACAACTCACCAACACAGTTGCTCAATGGCTTAAGTATTGACCCATGGCTTGACAATATAATCTGGTAAATACGAATGATCAATCACCCACTTTTCTCTTTCTTTATACATGTATACTGCCAGGCGCCCTCATGAGCATTATCGGCAGGTTTTTGTTTGTTTGTTTTGTTGCTTTACGTCCCAAGTCATCAGCTACGGTCATGGCCGGACGGTCAGTTCACCTAACCACAGGTTTTCCTTGGCAAGCTTGAGCAAGCAGTTAACCAGTACTTCGTCCACATACTTTGGCTTGTAACTGACAACAACCCTTCTTGAATGATTGAGCAGAAGGGAGGAGAATGACCGTAGAAATTATTTCATGATCAATCTCCTCGAAAGTATGGGACCGGGCCCGGATCAAACTCGATACCCCTGGATTTGCAGTCACACTCTCATCTTTAGCCAGACATGTTACCGACTGCGCTACATGGGCTGAATATGGGCAGGTGTACTTTGTACCAGGGTTCGCACATACAGGCTTGAAAAGTACTTGAATACACAGGGCTGTCTTGAAAAGTCCTTGAAAATAAAATTTGCCTTGAAAAGTGCTTTCGAAACACTCAAAGGCCTTGAAAAGTCCTTGAATTCTACCATTTGAAAGAGGATTGAACACTGTTTTTGGAGTTTTGGAGGTCTAAATCAGTATAAAATTGTGGTGCCTGTATTTGATGCAGCATATGCTGCACCAAATAAAGGCACCATAATTTTAGACTGATTTTCTAAAACTAATATCTTTAGTAATGGATTCTAGCATTTCAGAAGTAGAATTTTAACGTGTTAATCAGTATTTTTCAGAAGTAAAATTTTAACATGTAAATCAGTATGTTCATAAGTTTTCAGTCCTTGAAAATTTACACAAAACTTGTCTGTATCATGAACCCTTTGTACACTCTGTGTTGCAGGATCATAAAATCTTACAAGTAACCATGTATTTAAATTACCGTGAGTTCTTTAACCTGCACAATGGATGACTTTCCCTGCACAAGGGATATCCAGTTAATATCCGGATCTAAAGACTGTTGCACTTATTTAGTGTCATAACTTCTACAAAAGGCAGAAGTACTTTCAAAGTTTTTGCAATTATACCTAAAGAATCTTACAAGAGTCCTTATGATTTATTGAATTTATGAAATAATTTGAGGAAAAGCAAAATGATTGGCTTGCCAAAAGCTTTATCGCTTTTTCACAGCTTAAATTCAATCATCAAAGGTTTTGATATATATTAAACAAAATTTTTGAGTGTAAAATTGAAAATATTTTCTTACATGTATTTTGGGTACTCAAAAGAACTGTCTCAGACTCATTGACACAGTTATTTTGAGCACCCACAAGGCCACAACATATGTTTTGGTTGAGAACTAACGCACTCGTAACTAAAGGCCTGATCATATCAGTATTTATTTATCATTTTTTAAGATTTAATACTATAAAATCTCATTTCTGGCGTTAAAAAGTTAGATTTTGTATGAAATAAAGATTAAAAATCTTTAATGTAATTTTAAGATTCATTTGGAAAAGATGCTTGGACCATTTACTAAATAGGGGTCAGGAAAAACCGGGGAAAACCCTGTAACAAGTTATAAAAAGTTTAAAATGTGGCCGCCACTTTGCCAGGCATATCATTTCTAAAGACTGATATACATTCTCCAAATTACCAATTTCATTTTACTTTTTATTTGTAATTGCAGTACAAAATCATCTTCATTCCTCTCTGATAGCACTGGCATTATATGAGACTAAGCTGTGGCCCCATCTCCATATGACCCTTGCTGTTGTAGGTACATTAAACACATTCTCTAAGCCACAGGAAGCCATGAAAGACATGCCTGAAAAAGTGGCAACTGGATCATAAAGGACCTGGGCAGTTAAAACCATTCACTGAAAACATTTTTTTTTTAAATTATCATTATAAGATTAAACAGCTCAACCATTATTGTATAGCATTGTTAGATCTGCATTAAAATATTGCTTAGTGATAAATAAAGAAGTGAGCGGAACAGGATCTACTATAATCATTGGTGAAAGTTTTCAGGATTAATCCTGAATTCAGGATTTAGAGGCTGACTTTCCATATAGAAAGTCCGCATCAAAATGCTGAATTAGGGAGATTACAAAAGCTTCTTTATTTAGCTTTACGATTATCTTAATACAATTATTATAATCATTTAAACTTGAAAGTTTTCATTTTTGTAGGCATCCTGCAAGTTTTAAAATTTGAATATTCAAAAGTTCAGGATTTGGGATTTTTCTTTACTTTCACCCATGGTAATGCATGGTTTGATGGCTGTGATTTTTTTTCTTAAACATGATAAAAAACAAGGAAAGAAGGTAGATAATTGATACATGGAAATTGATGGAATATGGTAGTTCTCTGTGCTTGATATTATTACCTGAGCAATAGATGTTTCCCATATATGCCTATACCTATTTTGTGAAATACTAGAATTAAGGTTTACTTTCAGAAAAGTCAATATTTTCCAAAACATTCAGAAGAACCAAACATTGCCATTCAGTTTGGATCCAGATTGGGCCTGACATTTTGTTGGTCCTGATCTGGATCCTAACTGTAAGCAAGGGTTATCAGCAGATAACACAAGCTGGTGAGGAGATTATCTGAAAGAATTTGTCGAAAGGATGAACATGTAGGCATCCAGCATGTAAAGATACAAGTGCAAGCCTACATGTATTTTTTTTTACAAAATTTCTTGCTACTTTTTTTTTTTTTTATCTCATATCTTCTTTTTTGCCAACTTTGTCAAATTTTTATCTCACCAAATTGAAGACCACATTGAAAGTCTGAAACTGGGTCTGGTCATAACAAAAAACAATGTAACTAGGTCAAATGCCCTAGGTAAAGGTACATGTAATCCATGTATATTTATCTACATTTCAGATATTTCTACAAATCAGTAGCATATATACAGCAAGCAACCAAAGAGTCCCAAGACATGTGTACCTTTGAAGAGATGCATTACCCAGTCATAGTCCTAGACAGAGTAAACATTACATTGTTACAGAGGACTAACCACCAAACAACTGTATTCTGCAGCATGAAAGAGGGACATCTTTGATGTTACTGCAAAATATTAGAAAGTGAGCTGTGATGGATTTTGCTCACAATATGTATGGTCTCAAAATATAGATTTTGACTTGTCATCAACCAAAGACTCCAAAGTTCTTTTTTGATGTTAGCAGTACAAGTTCCAAACTGTCAGAGTGCTAAAGAAACCGTACCAGTTCTGCCTTATCACTGTTTATACAATAATGTACAAAGCAGAAAACTGATTCAAAATTTAGAAAGGTGGAAATTACTGCTGTCCAAAATCTTCATTAAAACTTAATACTGCAGCACTCACATTTTTTTGAACTGATATGGGCTTTGTCACCAGAAATCCTGTCTAAGTGGTTTACAACCAGCTCATACTCCAAAACAGCCTGCTCAGCTACATAGTCTAGCTAGTCTAAAAGTATCATATCTAACCTATTTCATTGTTCTAGCTAGCAAGTAGCTGGAACATTGAAATCGTTTAAGTATGATACTTTTCAATAAGATAGGGAGAAATTTTAGCGCAAAACTACAGCATTCCCTGTCTGTTTTTTTAGGTCTCTGGGTCCCATTTAGGGTGAAATTTTGGCCCCTAGGGTGACTATTTTGCCCTAGTCATCTCCGAGCTTATTCACTAGGCATATATATACTACTCAAAACAAGTTTTTCATTGATCAGTTACAATGTAAAACCTGAATGTATGGTGACCATGGTTGGTAGTGTGTTTGGTACAGATGTTGCTGGAGGAGCTCAAACAGAGTATCCCCCTACAGTAAGATTGGACTTGGACCATTTTCAGTTTTAGTAACTAATTATTGCTTTAATTTTATTTTTATGGATGTGACTGTTGGTGCCTAAAATGTTTGAAATATCGGGGTCTAAGCTTAAATTTAGAAATTTGACATTTTGGTGTTTTTTTTTTTTGTTGTTTGTTAAAAATGGCATTTTTCATCAAGAAATTGTTTATTTGTTTTTGGCTAAAATGATTTTTCTTGACTTCTAGAGTTCAAATTTAGAAACAAAACTTAATTCTGAAGCCCATGTAAAAGTTGTGATCTGTTTTAAAGAATGTGGTGCATGATCAGGGACTTACAAATCTAGTACACTGATTGTTTAAATAGAGGATCTTGCATGAGTGCTCATGTTTTATTGAATTTATTAAACGAGTTGAGGAAAAGAGATAAAAAGCGAGGCTTGCCAAGCATTTTATATCTTTTTCGCAACTCGTTAAATAAATTCAATAAAACAAGAGCTCTATTTATCACATAGATCCAGATGATGAAATTTTATTTGCATAAAATTTTAATCATTTTCTTACCCATTAATTTAAACATGTGTTTTGGGTCCACAAAAGAATCGTCTCAATGAGACGGTTCTTTTGAGTACCCACAACATATTTTTTTGATGAGAAATAAAGAATATAATTTTCCAATACACACTCTTATCTGGAGGCCTGTTATCATATGACTGATTACTTTGAAATATCATTTCTTATGTAAAAAAGTGATTATTTTGTCATTTAATGATGTATGCAACGTTAATGTTTCCTGAAAATCTGTAAACCACTAGTGATTTATCAATTTTAATGGATGGCGTTATTTCACTCCCAGATGCGACGTCATAATATGATAAGTGACATTTCTTCGGTCAGAGAAAAAGTCTGGAGAATTAATTTTTCTCAAGGTCAGAAAAAAGAGTCAGGAAATTTCTTTTTTACAGTCAGGGAATAGTGAAAGAAGCTGGGAAGGGAATAGAGAATTCAAATAGGTTGATAGTTAATGGCATTTTAAAAATTATCTTTTAAATAAACTGCAAGCAGATCATTTCCTTTTCTAATATTCTTGGTTTTAGATATTTAGCTCATATGTAAGCTATTAGTATACCAATGCCTCCGCCGTTCGTCCCTCCATCAACTGTAAACATTTTGAACATCTTCTCTGATACCACTAGGCCAATTCAACTCAAATTTCATATGAGACATAGCGTGGGGGAATGAAAGTCTGCACAAATTTTCCTGGTCACATGACCAAGATTGCCGCCATGTCCATGTAAGGTGAAACCCTTATAAAAAATCTTCATCTCTGGAACCATTGTGACTTGGTATGTAGCATAGGGGATTTGGGCCAAGTGTGCACAAATGATCATTCTCGGTTGCCCTTGCATTTATATTGGAAAAGCTTTAAATGTTCAGATTTCCATAACCGTTGAGACCAAAATCATTGTACATAAATTCTTGCTATATATTTTAACCTTAGGCCTAAATGAAATATATGTGTGGTTCCTGTTGCATACCAACAAAATTTAGGGTAGGTAGGTAGGGAAATTATTAAATTTTGTTATAACATTTAACAAAGAAAATAGTGACAAAATCTGAAAAAGAGTCCATTTTATGTATTTTTTCTCCAAAGACCATTTTAATGTTTAGGGTAGGGTTAAAAAAATTAGGGTAGGTAGGCCAACAGGAACCACACATACATTTCATTTAAGCCTAATGGGCATTGATCATACATATTTACCAAAGGTCAAGCTAACCTTTTACCTAAGGTCACACATTTTTGACTGCAACATACATATCTTAACATTTTTTCTCAGGAACCACTGGGCTGTTTATTCACAAATGTTTATGGTCACAATTGGATTTTAGAAAAAAAATGTGGAATTACAAAAAAAAACAGTACACTTTTTAGCCTTTCTTCTGATAATATATTAAAATACATTTTTAGCTCACCTGAGCCATTGGCTAATGGTGAGCTATTGTGATCGTTGGATGTCTCTTGTGTGTCGTCAACAATAACTTCAAAGGACATCTCGTCTCCTAAAGTGCTGGCTGGATTTTGACCAAACTTGGCAGGAATGATTCTTATATGGCCCTCTTTAATAATTGTTCAAATGGTTATGGTCTGTTGCATATCGGTATCTAGGTCGCACAGACTTGATATAGATATTTGAGATAAAAACTTTAAAAAAACTTCTTGTCTGAAACCACATGCCCTAGAGCCTTGCTATATATGGTATGTAACATCAACTAGTGGACCACTACCAAGTTTGTTCAAATTATGCCACTGGGGCCAAAAATGTCACAGCCCAGGGGTCAAATGTTTACATGGGCTTATATATAGACCTCATTAAATTCTTCTTGCCTGAAACCACAAAGCCTAGAGCGATGCCTGTTGACATTTTGCATTCAAGTGTGTGTGTGTTGAAGGCTGAAGGTGAGCAATTTGGATCAGGCCTAAATGAAATATATGTGTGGTTTCTGTTGCATACCAACAAAATTTAGGGTAGGTAGGTAGGGAAATTATTAAATTTTGATATAACATTTAACAAAGAAAATAGTGACAAAATCTGAAAAAGTGTCCATTTTAGGTATTTTTTCTCCACAGACCATTTAATGTTTCGGGTAGGGTTAAAAAAATTAGGGTAGGTAGGCCAACAGGAACCACACATACATTTCAATTAAGCCTCAGTATTTGTCCGTCATCTGTGGCATGTAAAGTTATTCTTTAAAGGACATCCCCTTGTGAACCACTGGACAAAGTTAAAAATAATATATATGAATGTTCCCCATAATACCCTCTACCAAAATTGCAAAAATGGTTTCACTCTGCAGAACATGAGGGCCACCAGAGCTCTAGATAAGAACTCTTTTAAAGGACATCTCTTGAACAACTGGTCCAAATTCAAAATAACTTGAGGGAATTGTTCCTCATGATACCCTCCACTAATATTGCACAAATGGTTCAGCTCCACTGAACAAAGGGACCGCCAGAGTTCCAGATAAGAAATGTCTTTAGACGACATCTCCTGAACTACTGGGTAAAATTCAAAGTAATATCACAGAATTGTTCCTCATGATGCTGTCTACAAAATTGCATAAACTGTTCTGTGCTGTTGAACAAAGGGGCCGCCAGAGCTCAAGATCAGAAATATAATTTAATTTACAGGCCCAAATTCGAAATCACAGAATTGTTCCTCATGAGGCCTACCAAAACCTCTCAAATGGTTCCACTCCACCGAACAAATGGGGCAGCCAGAGCTGTAGATCAGAAATGTCTTTAAGATTAATTTCACAGAATTGCTCCTCATGTTGCCTTCTACAAATTTGCACAAAAGGTTCTGCAGTCAGTACATCCAATTTTAGCTCACCTGAGCCATGGGTTCAAGTTGAGCTGTTGTGATCTTCTGGTGTCCATCTTGCTCCGTTGGTCATCTTCTCCAGCCAAGGTCGTACCCTTAAAATTGGTAGGACAAGATGCCTGTCCGCCAGTCAACAATTTGCTTTAAACAATATGGGGGAAATTACCAAACTTCACAGGAATGATCCTTGGATGGTCCCCTTCAAAAAGTTTTAAGATTTATTTTAGCAACCAAAGGGAAACACTTAAAAAATATTTGATTTACATTTACATGTCTACACATCCATAGAAGAACGAAAAACAATAGCTCTTGATAACACGTTGCCATGTCATGGGCGGATCCAGAGGGGTGGGGGACAGAGGGTCTGGACCCCCCGCCCTCTGAAAAATCACAAAATATAGGGTTTATTTGCAATACTGGTCAAGATCCCCTGAAAAATCAATAAGCAATTAAGCCAGCATTCAATGTTGGGCCATCGTTAGCACGCCTGGCGCGCCAATGATGGCCCATTTATAGCGGTATTTGAATCGTCTATCCCCTCATCAACTAAAAAAAAATATCAAATGATCCGAGCATGCATGTAGTGTTATCTCCCTTGAACGAAAAATCGCATTTGAAACAAAGTTTGGGGTCAAAGGTCAATGTTTCCTTTTCCTCACCAGAGTTCCTACGACAGATTTTTTTTGGAACATACTATTACTGGTCAATTAATCACGATGACAGCTCAAATATTGGACTAGTTTACGCGACCGTCGGCGGCGGTTCGGCCGTTTTTGGCCAAAAAGACCACTTTTTGGTGGGGTCATTTTTCAGTTCCTCTAGCCTGACTTTATTTTAATGTGATGAGCAAAGTTTGATTATAATTGATAACTGACGCGTGTACAGCATGCGCGTATCCAGAGGGGGACAGGGGGTTCGGACCCCTCCCCCTGGAAAATCACAAAGAGATAGTCATTTTTAGCAATACTGGTCAGGTTCCAGCTACCAAGCCAGCATTCATTGTTGGGCCATCATCGGCACGCCAGCGAAACGCCATTTAAATGGCGTTATATTGGCAGGCCTATTATGGCCCGCTTTGATATAGTGCTATGCGGATCTTCTCCCCCCCCCCCTCATCAACTATAAAAATCACGCAAGTTTGGTTTGGTTTGGTTCTAGCGAACAGCTATGGTCATATCGGCACGGCCAGTTCACCTAACCACATTTTTCCTGGGCAAGCTTGAACAACTTCGTGCACAAACCTGCAAACTGACAACAATCCGGAAGGGATGTTTTGGTAGATGGTTAAACATATGTTTTGGGTGCTCCTAAGGAACCGTCTCATTTAGACATTTCTTTGACTACCCACAACATATGTTATGGTTGAAAAAAAACAAAAACGCTGTCTTATCTAGAAAAAAACAACAACGAAAGATCAACAACAGATATATCAGTATCATGCTTTTGTTCGATGCCAGAGCCTGCTGAGACCTGCCGGCTGTGTCTTTGGCACCGAAACGGCGTATGCCTCGCCTGCGCCTCCGGCTTACGCCGATCGTATGGCCGGGGATGGGTGAATAACCGCTGCAATCGAGCAAAAACGACGCAACATTGCTTACTTTTTTGGTACGAACCGTTAAAAGGCGAAACAGGCCTCGCCGCTTCCACGTCTTGGTTGAAATTCGGCGAGATCGACGTACGCTGGTGGTGAGCCGCCACGTGATCCAAATAAATCGAGTGCCCCGCCGGTTATAGACTACAACCGGCTTATAACCGGCGAAGCCAAAGAAACGCACCCGCATTAATGGTGGGGGTTCAAAAAGCTGTAGTAAACATTCGAATGGTTTCATAAGAAAAAACGGTCTCAAAATAAAAAAAATCGCTTCTACAGAAATCTTAAACAGAAATGTTTCTTAGGAGAAGCCGAGAGGGATATTCGTACTCCCACCCTCCCCCCCACCGACACGTGCCCTACTCAGAAAAAAACTACGACGTTCCATGGCCGTATACCACTTTCAAAAGCCGACGACGGCTCCGAGCACGTGAAAGGTTACTCAGATTATGAGTTATTTCCAAACCAAATGTCTACTTTTCTTGCAATCGACGTTGAACTGAAAAATGTAAGATACAACCGTTTCCATACCGGTATCTCGTGCTACACCATGGACTCGTCCTGTCGAAATCCACTAGTGTATCGAAGCAATAAAATTATGATGATAATAATGATATATTGCTTTTTCAGGGGATCCGGACCAGTATTGTTAAGAAACCCTATATTTTTGTGATATTTTAGGGCGGGGGGGGGGGGGTCCGGGCCCACTGTCCCCCCTCTGGATCCGCACATGGTCCGCCCCCCTGCTTCGTGTCCGGTGCATATCTCCTATATTCCTTGAGATAGGAATCCCTAATTTGGTGTGTGGATGCACCTTTGGATGGCTGAGTGTCGCGTACCATTTTCGGATCGCTGTGACCTTGATCTCTTACCTACTTTTTAGAATATTCGTGCCCGGAGCATATCTCTTATGTTATTTGATGTAGGAATCCCAAATTTGGTGTGTGCATGCATCTTGGGATGACAAAGTGTCGCGTACCATCCTTGGATCACTGTGACCTTAACCTCTGATCTAGTTTCTAGAATCGGCATCGAGTCTGGTGCATATCTCCTATATTCTTTGAGATAGGACTTCCAAATTTGGTGTATGAATGCATCTTGGGATGGCTTAGTGCCGTATACCATTTTCGGGTCACTGTGGCATTGAACTAGTTTTTAGAATAATCGTGTCCGGAGCATATCTGCTATATTCTTTGAGGTAGGAATAACAAATTGTGTGTGTGGTTGCATCTTGGGATGGCGGAGAGTCAGGTACCATTTTCGGATCACTATGACCTTGTCCTCTGACCTAGTTTTTAGAATAATCGTGTCCGGAGCATATCTCTTGTTTACTTGAGATAGGAATCCCCAATTTGGTGTGTGGGTGCATTGTTACAACACATTTTGAAAAAAGGTAATAATCATTTCATTTTAATCTGTTTATTTCATTTTGCGTTGTCATGTCGACGCAAAGTGAGATAATCTGGAGTTTTTATTTCATTTAGCATCAATGTCATGCGATGTGGTCAAAATGAAATAACTATTACATTTTGCATTTATAGCAGGCATACTTTATTTTTATTGCATTTTGCGTAGATGGCATTAGGTATGTTCTAAATGATACACTTTTTTGTGCTATGGTATTTGGCATAATTATATTCAATTGTTTTGATTTTTGATGAACATGATTGAATTTAGAAATTTCGGATACCTTTTTCAAAACAATACTGGCGTTCGATTTAACATGTAATAGGCTAGTATTTTCGTACACCGAAAACAGATTAAGAAATAACGAAAAATGCTGATAAGGACAAGCCTATGAGAAACCCTGCCTGAGTACATGTATACATACATACATGTAGTCGATATAAAGGTCTAGATCAGTATGCGCATCGCCTTCCTAATTGCCCTTGCGACTATTTAGGCCCTTGGGCAAATACAGAGACATTAGGCCGATATACTTGGTAATGCGGTGGTAGCCGTGTATAAATCTCTTTTTGCTCTTAAACCTTCATAGGCTTAAATGAGAGCATTAGAACAAAATGTGAATAAAGGGCTATAACTTTACAACCCCAAGAACAGAAGAAAAAACGGGTCATTTCAATTTTCAAACTTATTCTATGGAATTTCAAGATTCTGTCTCTGATTTTACTTGACCGAGCGAAGAAAGCTAGCTTCTTGCAACATTGTGCGGGCTGTTGGGGATTGGGGGGGGGGGGGGGGGCTCAACTAGTCGTACACACAGAACATCGACGTCATGCGCGGATCCAAGGGGGGGGGGAGTTTGCTGAACTGCCTGGAATTAGCCGCCATACCTAACTATAGGCAGCTGCGCATGCGATTCTTAGCATAAAATAAATAAGTTAGTAGCAAACCTCCCATCGATGATTCCAAAACACACCTTAGATTGCCATTGCCATGAATGAAAGAGAAGGAATAATCTAACGTGATTTTGCCTTTATCTGTTAAGAACTCTTTACTGATCCTGTGTGTGTGTGTGTGTGTGTGTGTGTTGGGTGAAAGTAGTGACGGTCGAGTATTTTCTAGTCTGAGGAATCACAAAGTTATAGGGTTTCTTGCAATATTGGTCTGGATAACCAAAACAATCACAAAGTTACCATCAATGTTGGGCCATCATCGGCGGCTGGATAATGGCCCGCTTTTATTGGTATTTCAATTTTGAATCCTATCTCCCCTCATCAATTGAAAAAAAATCAGAATTTGACCCATTTAAGAAAAGTTAAGGGATATACGCAATCCCCATCCTAGAAATGAATAGCTGTCTGCATGTGTGTGGGGCGGGCCGCACACCTGCGAATATGTGTTAGAATGGGCGGGGAGGGGGCGGCTCGATAGTGGCCTTATCGAGCAATGGTAGAGGATTTGTATGCTTAGTGTTTTAAAGTATTTGTAAGGTATGGGGCGGGCCGGGCCGGGACCTGGTGCTATGGGATGCCTACCCTTCCTATATGGAATAAAAATTTGTTTGACCAATGCACTGTTATACACAAAGTATATCACGTGCATACGTGCATATCAGTCATATCCCACTCGGACAGTTGTGCATGCACGTATAATAAAGGATGCATCTCAAACCATGATTGGGTAAGGAAATATCCTTGGTCAGTTGAGTAGATAGGCCTAATAAAGCGCGGGGGGGGGGGGGGGGGTACTCTGATATTTTCAAACATACGTAGGCTCGGGTCATTTTTTTGGGGTCTAAAATTTTAAATTTCAATAATTTTGGGGTTTTCAGAAAATAAATAATTTTTGGGATATTTTTTGGGTCCACACAAAATTGGGCTATATTTAGGGGTCATTTCTATGCATTTCAGGGTCTTTACTTAAGGTCGAGGTACAGAATAGGGGATATTTTTTGGGATTGCTAAAATTTCAAATATTTTTTGGGGGTGCTTGAAATTCCTGATATTTTTTTTGGGGTGAACGGTAGATGCTGAGCCCGAGCCTACGTATGAAGAATAAATGAGAGTACATCCCCGATGGGGGGGGGGGGGGGGAGCTTGCAAACTCCCGAGTGAAGCGCCTGGTATAGCGATCATTTAGACGTTTGACCCCGGGCTATATGCCAGTGACCCGGCTTGGACCATTCTCCGATCGACGGCCACTGAACAAGATTCTACAGCCTTCTTGCTTGGTGTAAGGAATGGATGTCTGGTGGGGGGGTGGGGGGGGGGAGTAGCTCCTGTGGTACTATCGGAGCAATATTATATTTTGATTCAAACCAATTAACGATTCCAAGGAAGCACGCGCCGAATGCAATTTGATAGTAGAGTGTAAAAATACATTTTATGACATTTTCCCCGACTGTCTGAGTGAGATTTTTGCAAATGTATTGGTACTAAAGCTGTAGACATTATCAATAGGTCGCTGACGTCATGTTTTTATAGATTTTGTTACGTCATCATCGGGGTCATCATCATATCGATGAGTAGTTCAGTATACATAGCGTAAATAAACAGCATTTATAGTGTATTTATTGTGTTGTGTGGTGGAAATGAGAACATTCAAAGCAAAAGTATTATTCTGGATTCATTTCATGAGGGATGTACAACAGAAATGGAGAGATGATCCGAGTAGGGTAGGAAAATATACGTTATTATTTGGTTGCTATGCTGTTGACGAAAACTGTTCATCGGCCATTTTCATCAAAAACAGAACGCATTTTAAACCGGAAGTAGGTCAAACTTTTGTGGCATACTTTTTTGACCCTATCACAGATTTTGGCATAAATTTGAGAAGAGATAGAAAAATCATTTGCGCATGTCATGATATATGTGCTAAATTTCCAGTTTATTCGTAAAATGGTGCATTTTTCGTCTTTCTGACGGTACTGTCAGGCACAAAAAATCCACCGATTTAAACACGGTGATACAGCGAATCTGCAGACACAAACACATTATGATTGTTAATTTTGAACACTTTCATATACGTAGATTTCATGTAGAAACCTCTTAAGGTTCTGTTTCAAAGCAGTTTGACATGAGATGTCGCTGAAATCACCATATGAAATCAGACAGGAAAATTTTGATGTAGTCCCAAAGAACCGACGCACGTGAATTTTGTTTTTAAAAACCTACGCCAGGCCCATCATGATCTCCTACTGTGTATCACATCGTTCTTATCATATTTTTCGGGAGAATGCCCCCAGGCCCCATCACAAGTGTTAATCCACATTGTAACAGACTAACAGTGCTGTGTAAAATAAATGCTTTCACTATGTCTTAAAAAATCTGGTGGAAGCTGTTGAAAAAAACAGTCCCACCCCACCAGATGGTTTGTGCCTAATTTTTACAAACAAAATTCAAATCTAGAGAGCATTCTTCCATACCTACTATCCGTGGTACATCAACACCATTTTAAGGATGGCCTAATACTTTGATTAAAATAATTGTATTTCATGTATTCCATGGCTAAGCCCTGTCTTTACATGTATAACACAAAATATTAAGTGAATATTAAGTAATGCGCCCATGTATGGCTCCATAGTTTTTAAGTGTGTGAATTTAATTCTATGAAAAGAAAAACATTTTGGGGACTTGGGAAGAAGCTGAATTATTTTAGACAATAAGGGAGCTAAGGCAAAATACTTTCAGGGAACTGAGGATTTTTTCAGGGATTTTGGGAGAACAATGCATTATATTTAGGGAGCAAGAAAGCACATACTCCCTGGGGCCTCAGTTATGCCCGTTGAGCTAAAACAGGCCTAGCCGCAGAGGTAACAATGCTATATATAAAATATTTTTTGGGGAAAATAGTCATGTTGCATATCAAGTTTAAGGACATGAAGCAGATAATTTAATGCTAGCAAATTTTGGTGCCCTTACACACACTAGACCCCATGGGGTGGGGTCAATAGGTTATTACTTTCTTTCCTTAAAGCATTTATGTTGCATATCCAAATTAACGGGTATGAAGCAAAGAACACCATGCAAGCAAATATTTTGTCGTTTTACACACTCTCGACCCCTGGAGGGGGTCTAAAGGTCAAAACATTTTTTTGAATATCAAATAAAAAGGAATGAAGTGTAGACAATTATGCAAGTCAAATGTTTGACCTTATGCACACATTGACGTTTTGCTTTGCGTAAAAAGGTCAGACATTGAACTTAGTGACTTGATAGACTTTGGTTATAATCTGAGTGATACCCAAGATAGACTAAGCTGTTGGAGATGTGGAATTTATATTCGTTGTAAACATCCTCTCCTCGTGAGGAGGGTTAAGGTGAGCGATCCAGGGCCCAAGGACCCTCTTGATTGCAAAAAAGCAAAGATATATGATAAAATAATAATAATAATAACAATAATAATAAGTACTGAATAAGAAAATAAATACCAACTACAGAAACCCCACAAATAATGGGAGTTCAATGTAACAATAAACAATGAATCAACAACAACAGAACCACTGCCTTAGAACGGACAGCAGCCTAAGCCACTGCGAGGGGGTGGGGGCAATGCTAATATTTTCAGTAATTCTTATTATGTTCTTGGTGCTAATAAGAAACTTTATGTTCAGTCACTCAAAACAAAGTTTTGATTGGAAGCTTCTCAAATCGTTCTTAAACTCTATTTTCTCTAAATCCATTGTACCCCATATTGATGGCCCAACATTGAATGCTGGCTTGGTAGCGTAGTCATTTTCAGGGAATACGGACCAGTATTGCTAAGCAACCCTATATTTTGTGATTTTCAGGGGGGATCCCTTGTCCCCTTCTGGATTCGCGCATGGTACCCGTAGGTAAAAACAAAACAACGCTAACACACTAGCAACGCTAAAGGTCCAGATAAGACAATGAGCGTGAAATTTTAATCATTTTCTAATATTTTCAAAAGCGGAATTTTTCTTAGAAAGGAGCTCTTCTTTAACTCTCTACCCGTCACTGACATCATTGATAACCTTTGCAAAAAATCCATCTATCTATCTATTTATCTATTTTATGGCCCCAACTTTGAAAAAATTTGAGGGGCATATTGCTTTCCACTTGTCTGGCCGTCCATCTGTCCTTCCTGTCGTGTGTCCGTTCAAAATTTGAGACAGGGTTTTGAAATTTCATAGATGGATTTCTCATCCAAAAATAACTGACCCGTTTTTTTAAATTCTGGATTATCTCCCTTTGTGGAGTTAAACCCCTTTTAAAGGGTCATAATGAAAATGTGTAATCAAGATATCTCAAAAACTATTACAGCTAGGAGCTTCAAACTTGATTAGCTGATAGAAGATACTGAGTAGATTAGGGGAGACTGGGGCAAAATGATACACGGGGCAAAATGAAACAGCGCGATTTTTCAAACGATGATGCCATATATGACAGTTCTTATTCAAACTGAATGTGCATTTTGAAATTCGCCATATTATGAGAAATGCTCAGCCAAAACAGAGCAAAGTTAAGCTTTTTATATAAACAATTGACTTTTAAGGCACCTTGAGTAAATTTCGAAGGTATCAGTTATTTTATGAATGTGAAAAATGTGGTAGATATATATCTTAATTGTATCGTATAAATTGAACTATATAGATACCGATATGTCTCCAAATAATCAGAACTATTGCGGGTTGTCAATTTTTTAATTGTTACGAGAACAGTAAACAAGAGGTCACTGGGGCAAAATGATACAGCGTGGCTGGGGCAAAATGATACAGTCTGAAATAATCTATTTTGACTCTGTTTTAAAGCATTTTCAAGATATTTTTTATCGAGACTGTCTATTCCTATCACAAAAAATAAATGATACTGCTATGTCAGAAAAGTACCATTTTATTTTTCAGAATGTTAAAAATGGGCGGTCAACTGTATCATTTTGCCACGTGGCAAAACATAAAACATGAATGGTAACAAATTTGACTCAGAAAATTCAGAAAACTGTTCGTGTTCAATCATATTTCCGTGGCGATATATAGCATTATAAATTGATTAATTGTGTTTATAGTAGTTCTGTGCTACGTTTTGAATATTTGAATATGAGATGAGAAAAGTCTTACTGTTTCATTTTGCCCCGTGTACTGTATCATTTTGCCCCGTGCACAGGGCAAAATGATACAGCTGACCACACATTTGAATGCTTGATTTCAAGCACTAATGTCACTTTATTCCTGTTTTTCTTTCTCTCAAGTTGTAGCTAATACTTGACAGTGTATTATACATTTAAAAGCAATAAGATTTATCCAGTCATAAAAGCAGGAAATAAAAATATTTTAAAAAAGTGGATCATTTTGCCCCGGTCGCCCCTACCTGGCGAAAATGAAAAAAAAGTTATTTTATTTTTTTTTTGAGATATTGATTGCCATTTGTAAATTTGGGACAAAGAAAAAAAACTTGATATCTTAAAAATATTACTGCTAGAAGTGTGATGATGTGAGAAAATGCTCAGAGATAACTTTTTGGAAAAGCCATACTTGTTTATCGTTTTGGCTAAATTCTTCGCTTCAGACTGTATTTGCTAGTTTAATTTATATTTCTGAAATATATCTTAAAGAGAACTGTCTAAATTAGCACCTACTGGCAAGTATTTCGGCTGAAATTTGATTGTTTACTTGCAGAAATCATTGGTATTCGGCCCCACGATGTTCGTACCAGAAGTACCGGCGGTACTGGCTTTTACCCTTAAGGGTTCGGTGCACAATTAATCGGTCCCATTCAACTCCATGTAAAAAGGCAGAATTCGAGCATCTGCAAATTTTTCCAGAACATTGCTTGGACTTTTTTCTGTCTGTGAGTGGCAAGATCTGTCATTCACCTATCAAAAAAGTGAAAAGACAACCTACCTTGATAATCTCGTTTTCTCAGCATTCTCCGTTCTTTGGGGAACAGTCAAAAAATCCGGGCTGAAATCCGACCTGCGTCAGACGTTACCTGGGGAGTGCGCCGGGGAGTCTGTGACAAAATAGTCCACACAAAGATGCATTTTTCTGCATCAGCCTGACAAACATAGACCAATGTTGAATCACATGTACATTTAAAGTCGAATAAAGCACCCATTTACGTCATAAAGGGCCCAGAAACGGCAAGTGCTAAATTTCTAAAGGTACTATTTTCGTGGGCTACCAAACCGGAAGACTGTAATTGTGTACTAACACCTTCAAGAATCTGCAAATTTTCGAATTTTTAAATTTTGTCTCTGTGACATATCAAACTCATATAGTTAAGCAAATAATCGTCCAAAAAGACTAACTCAGTCACCAAAAAGCGATACAAATCCAGGATTTCATATGTGACCCCCCTCACAAGCTGACACAAGCGAAAGTTCAATTATTCAAACTAGTCTGATGAAAAAGTTCATAGTTTCAATTATTTCAATGAATCTCAATAACACAAAAGCAAAAAAGAAAGTTTAGGCATCTGTAAGAGTCATTAAAGGATAATCTCACATAAACTTTAGTTACAAAATTCAAAAACTGAAGCTAAAAAATCAAATTTTAAAGTGATTTTAAGCAAAATCGCGAACAGTTTTGAATCACATTCAAATTTGCCCCCAAAACCAAGCTACGTTGCACCCAAGTATGCTGAAAACAGCAATTTATACCACTTACTTTGTGTCTGAAGTAGAGCAGCTTCACTGATGAGTGCCTGATGCTGGACGAAACACATCATTTCATTCTAATCATGATCTACAATGCTAGTTCTGAATGTGAAATATTCCGTAATTTACATACTACCAAAATGGCCAGAGTGGGAAAGATTTGAGACCTAGGTCTAGATTTAATGCCCATATCATAATGGAAATTGCTCATCCTCCTTTTTTGATGAAACTATATACCAAATTTGAAATTTCTGAAAAGACTGTAAGTAGAGATTACTCATTAGAATGGCCTCGTCGAACGAGAAATGTCAAAACCTGCTTAAGAACATAATACGAGTATCTGTGTGAAAGTGCTTCGTTGGGGGTTAGGTAACTAAATGAGCTTTAATATCTGTGTTATATCATTATCTATGTGAGGCGGTTCTAATGAGTAGCTTCAAAAACAATTTTGAGTGTGAGGCGACTCTAATGAGTACTAAACAATACTACTGCTTGCGTGGTCGAAATAAGAACAAAATTTGATCTCGGGTGAAGCGGGGAGGGGGGGGGGGCTGCAGTTGATTTGTTTAACTGGAAAAGTTTCAGTTTGTGTTCAAATTAGTACAGCCTCGACCCGGTGAGTTGAACAGCCAAATACAATTGAATTTTATCGGTCTAAGCAATGAGGCCAGGGAACCTGCTTGGGGGAATGGTCCCGACCAGTCCCTGCGGATCCTCATCATCATGCCTTTAAGTGCCATCTCTATGAGGCGGTTCTAATGAGTGTAAGTATCCTAAGAGTGTTTTAATAAATACCCATATGCTAAGTCACCATACTGGTACAGTTAAAGTGAGTAAGCACTCATAGCACATTTCAGTAGAAAAGGGAATACAATCACAAAAATCAACTTGCACAGCAGTGCTAGCCAGTCTGCAAAAACGGAGTATCAGGGTCAGCCTGCTCGGATTGATTAGTCAAATCCTGGTCAAAACTGTTTGTGTATGCCCATTTAATTGCATTTTCTGGTATATAATGCAATTTGAGTCTTTCCTCGAGAGAACCAGGCTTTAAAAATGATTTTAAGAAAAATTTAAAATTTAAACTAAAATTCAATTAAATTTTAAAATTTAAATTTAAATTTCTTCCAAAAATAATTTCAAATTATTTCTTTTTTGATTCCTGATCTGTGTGCGAAATTTCATCTGAATTCATTGAAAAATGACTGTTTTACAAAGATTTTCGTTTTTTTTCACCTTCTCTCTTATAGGGTTCGGTGCACAATTAATCGGTCCCATTCAACTCCATGTAAAAAGGCAGAATTCGAGCATCTGCAAATTTTTCCAGAACATTGCTTGGACTTTTTTTCTGTCTGTGAGTGGCAAGATCTGTCATTCACCTATCAAAAAAGTGAAAAGACAACCTACCTTGATAATCTCGTTTTCTCAGCATTCTCCGTTCTTTGGGGAACAGTCAAAAAATCCGGGCTGAAATCCGACCTGCGTCAGACGTTACCTGGGGAGTGCGCCGGGGAGTCTGTGACAAAATAGTCCACACAAAGATGCATTTTTCTGCATCAGCCTGACAAACATAGACCAATGTTGAATCACATGTACATTTAAAGTCGAATAAAGCACCCATTTACGTCATAAAGGGCCCAGAAACGGCAAGTGCTAAATTTCTAAAGGTACTATTTTCGTGGGCTACCAAACCGGAAGACTGTAATTGTGTACTAACACCTTAAGAGTACCGGCCTTTTCAAACAAGTACGCGCGCCGACTTACCCATTATTAGTTGAAGGGAGATAGGTTTAGATTTATAGTTTTATAATATTGGAATTATCCAAGTTTGCGAGGAAGCAGTTCTATTTACATTGTAACTTTACTATTTAATCAAGATGCGTTAATTTGATGATAATTATCAATAATTTGGGAAGATGATTGAATGCATGTCTAGCCTGACACCCCTTTGTAGGTGAAATTTGAGATGTGCCACGGGTATATAAACAGCTGCAACCATCAGAGGGTGTTAGTACACAATTACAGTCTTCCGGTCTGGTAGTCCACGAAAATAGTACCTTTAGAAATTTAGCACTTGCCGTTTCTGGGCCCTTTATGGCGTAAATGGGTGCTTTAGTCGACTTTAAATGTACATGTGATTCAACATTGGTCTATATTTGTCAGGCTGATGCAGAAAAATGCATGTGGACTATTTTGTCACAGACTCCCCGGCGCACTCCCCAGGTAACGTCTGACGTGGGTCGGATTTCAGCCCAGATTTTTTGACTGTTCCCCAAAGAACGGAGAATGCTGAGAAAACGAGATTATCAAGGTAGGTTGTCTTTTCATATTTTTGATAGGTGAATGACAGATCTTGCCACTCACAGACAGAAAAAGGTCCAAGCAATGTCCTGGAAAAATTTGCAGATGCTCGAATTCTGCCTTTTTACATGGAGTTGAATGGGACCGATTAATTGTGCACCGAACCCTATAAGAGAGAAGGTGAAAAAAATGAAAATCTTTGTAAAACAGTCGTTTTTCAATGAATTCAGATGAAATTTTGCACACAGACCAAGAATCAAAATAGAAACAATTTGAAAGTATTTTTGGATGAAATTTAAATTTAAATTTTAAAATTTTATTGAATTTTAATTTAAATTTTAAATTTTTCTTAAAATCATTTTTAAAGCCTGGTCCTCTGGAGGAAAGACTCAAATTGCATTATATACCAGAAAATGCAATTAAATGGGCATACACAAACAGTTTTGACCAGAATTTGACTAATCAATCCGAGCAGGCTGACCGTGATACTCCGTTTTTGCAGACTGGCTAGCACTGCTGTGCAAGTTGATTTTTGTGATTGTATTCCCTTTTCTACTGAAATGTGCTATGAGTGCTTACTCACTTTAACTGTACCAGTATGGTGACTTAGCATATGGGTATTTATTAAAACACTCTTAGGATACTTACACTCATTAGAACCGCCTCATAGAGATGGCACTTAAAGGCATAATGATGAGGATCCGCAGGGACTGGTCAGGACCATTCCCCCAAGCAGGTTCCCTGGCCTCATTGCTTAGACCAATAAAATTCAATTGTATTTGGCTGTTCAACTCACCGGGGCGAGGCTGTACTAATTTGAACACAAACTTAAACTTTTTCAGCTAAACAAATCAACTGCAGCCCCCCCCCCCCCAGCTTCATCCGAGATCAAATTTTGTTCTTATTTCGACCACGCAGGCAGTAGTATTGTTTGGTACTCATTGGAGTCGCCTCACACTCAAAATTGTTTATGAAGCTACTCATTAGAACCGCCTCGCATAGATAATGATATAACACAGTTATTAAAGCTCATTTAGTTACCTAACCCCAATGAAGCACTTTCACACAGATACTCGTATTGTGTGCTTAAGCGGGTTGTGATATTTCTCGTTCGACGAGGCCGTTCTAATGAGTAATCTTTACTTACAGTCTTTTCAGAAATTTCAAATTTGGGATATAGCTTCATCAAAAAAAGAGGATGAGCAATTTCCATTATGATATGGGCATTAAATCTAGACCTAGGTCTCAAATTTTTCCCACTCTGGCCATTTCGGTAGCATGTAAATTATGGAATATTTCACATTCAGAACTAGCAGTGTAGATCATGATTAGAATGAAATGATGTGTTTCGTCCAGCATCAGGCACTCACCAGTGAAGCTGCTCTACTTCAGACACAAAGTAAGTGGTATAAATTGCTGTTTTCAGCATGCTTGGGTGCAACGTTGTTTGGTTTTTGGGGCAAATTTGAATGTGATTCAAAACTGTTCGAGATTTTGCTTAAAATGACTTTAAAATTTGATTTTTTAGCTTCAGTTTTTAAATTTTGTAACTAAAGTTTATGTGAGATTATCCTTTATTGACTCTTACAGATGCCTAAACTTTCTTTTTTCGCTTTTGGGTTATTGAGATTCGCTGAAATAATTGAAACTATGAACTTTTTCATCAGACTAGTTTGAATAATTGAACTTTTGCTTTTGTCAGCTTGTGAGGGGGGTCACATATGAAATCCTTGATTTGTATCGCTTTTTGGTGACCGAGTTAGTCTTTTTGGACGATTATTTGCTTAACTATATGAGTTTGATATGTCACAGAGACACAATTTAAAAATTCGAAAATTTGCAGATTCTTGAAGGTGTTAGTACACAATTACAGTCTTCCGGTTTGGTAGTCCACGAAAATAGTACCTTTAGAAATTTAGCACTTGCCGTTTCTGGGCCCTTTATGGCGTAAATGGGTGCTTTAGTCGACTTTAAATGTACATGTGATTCAACATTGGTCTATATTTGTCAGGCTGATGCAGAAAAATGCATCTTTGTGTGGACTATTTTGTCACAGACTCCCCGGCGCACTCCCCAGGTAACGTCTGACGTGGGTCGGATTTCAGCCCAGATTTTTTGACTGTTCCCCAAAGAACGGACAATGCTGAGAAAACGAGATTATCAAGGTAGGTTGTCTTTTCACTTTTGTGATAGGTGAATGACAGATCTTGCCACTCACAGACAGAAAAAGGTCCAAGCAATGTCCTGGAAAAATTTGCAGATGCTCGAATTCTGCCTTTTTACATGGAGTTGAATGGGACCGATTAATTGTGCACCGAACCCAGAGCAATGTCATTAGCTCGCTGTTCATAACCGAGGATAGACCGTTGACTGTGAAGCAGATAGCCTTTCAGTATTGCACTAAGCGTTAACCTGGCTTCTCATAGGTGTAGTCTTGAGTCGTTGTAGTTTGTTGAAGTCGTCAGTTGATAGGAGTCGAAGAGAAGAGAAGTAATTGAGGTATAAATATTTGCTTATTAGTATTGCACTATATATGCAGTATAGCAAATAGGGTTTGTCTAGCATTGCGCTAATAACCCTTTTGTTGAGCCAGAACAGTTAGTTGGTTGGTTCTGGAGTTGTCCTAGTAGTAAATTTGCATAGGTTGTATTGATTTTGTACCCCAATGTTGTGACTTGAACAATCATTGTAAATCATTAGAAATCATCGTTTGGAACTATTTTAATATTGAAATCACATTAGTTACATTTATTTCTAATCATTTGGCAACGAAGCCCAAGGAAAATTATTTATAGTTGCTATATAAGGCAACCTATATATTTGTCCATTTTATATTTTAATAGACCGCTCGACTGTGTTACAGAAGCTTCAAATTTCGACAGCTGATAGAGGATAATGAGTGGATTGCCTGGTAAAAATAAGGTTATTATATTTTATTCGAGTTATTGTCCTTTTCAAATTTGGACATTGAATGCAAATTTGGAAATTGAAAACTTGTAATAAAGATGTCCCAGAAACTATTACAGCTAGGAGCTTCAAACTTGGTCGGCTGATAGAATATAATGATTAGACAACCTGGTGAAAATTAACAAAACAAAATATTGGTACAAATTTTTAAAAAAAGTTAATATATTTTTTAATTATTACCCTTTGCAAATTTAGGCATTGATAACTTGTGATCATGTTATCTTGAACATTATTATAGCTTGGAGCTTCAATGTTTGGTTAATGAGAAGTATAGCTTCAAACTTAAGATGGTCCTTGTCTTTAAAAAAGAGTACCGCATATGTATGGGGGCACAGTGTTTCATAAATATCATTTCTAGTGTATTTATATTCGATCAATTTACATCTATCTATCTATCTATCTATCTATCTATCTATTGATTTATCTGAACCTGTATTTATTTATATTTGCGACCATGTTATCATTAAATACCCAAATTCTACCTTTTTGAAATTATAGATAGCCTGTATATTTACATATATATGTTATCCGTCTGTTTTATAAATACTTTTTTGTTTATTTTGGTCTTTTCTCGTTCGCTCTCTCGGCTCCACATATCCTCACTAACCAAAGATAGATGAGAATCGTTGTCACATGATCAGAATGGCGATGGTCAGACAATTTCTTTCGCTCGTTAAAATAGCGATATAATGTGATTTGATAAGGACTTGGAGATGGAATATTTGGCTTAATTTGTAGCTCATAAGCTCGTGAGTCATTAAATACCCAAATTCTACCTTTTTGAAATTATAGATAGCCTGTATATTTACATATACATGTTATCCGTCTGTTTTATAAATACTTTTTTGTTTATTTTGGTTTTTTCTCGTTCGCTCTCTCGGCTCCACATATCCTCACTAACCATGTGCTATCCCTAAAATATTTTGAACCATCTGCAGGTGAAGGGGTCTGTCTGTATATATTTTTCAGAATTGCTTTTGAAAATGGCTAGTGTAACTCTGTGTAGATTGACTCTACCAACCTCGCAGAAATGGTTTAATTGCTTCTTTCCTAGTGATAATCGTTTAAGATTAAACAAGTTAAACATGCTCACCTGGTTTTCCCTAATAGTTACATTATTACTGCAAAGTCCTATTGAATTAGCCAGTCTGAGACACCAGTTGCACATTGCACCGAGATTCCTTATATGCTTTACCAAAAGAAAAATTCAATTAGGACAAATAGCTGTTAAGAATGCGCTTTTTTGCCAATACTTGTCAGACATTTTATTTCATAGCATTGTTTGTGTGATCTCCTTGCTCCTATTGATATCAGGCGATGTACATCCCAACCCTGGCCCCAAAGTAAGTTTAGGTACTTCTACAAGCTCATCATGTAGCGATATTCCTGGCATGTCTGTCCTAAGGGACCACTTAAATATCGTGCACCCTAATATACAAAACCTGTACCCCAAACGTGATACACTAGAGGTAGAAATGCAATTCTATGATATAGTAGTATTAGCGGAGACATGGTTGTCACCTAACAAAAAAAAAAAACAGAGGATATTATGATTCCCAATTTTGATGCCCCGTATAGAAAAGATCGTAATGACCGACCTGGTGGTGGTGTAGCTATATACATTAAAAGTGGAATATCATCTCATAAATTAACAAATCTAATTTATGGCAATCTTGAGGGTCTCTGTGTCGAAATCAATATCCGAAACCATAAAATTTTACTATGTGGCAATTATAGGCCTCCAAACGCAGGGATTGAACTATGGGACTCTAAATATTGAACGTACGATTGAGAATTTAAACACCTCATCGACCAAAGATATCGTTATTTCAAGGGACTTCAAATGCAATATGCATAATAACAACCTTCCCAATAGAATGCAAAATTTGATCCTTTCCTATGATCTATGTCAGCAAATTGATGAACCGACTCATTTTACAGAAAATTTCTCGTCACTTATTGATCTTGCAATAGTAAACAATCCTTCAAACGTTTTATTTGGCGATGTTATTTCTCCCACTGTGCCAAATCTAGTCCGGTTCCACTGTCCGATACTTGTCACACTGAAATTTCGAAAATCAATACAGAAAACTTTCAAACACGAAGTTTGTTTATATGACAGGGGAAACTACAATCATTACAGGCAGAAACTGAATGACGTTAACTGGGATGCATTGTTTACCTCTAATGATATAAATGAAATCTCAGATAACATTATGAAACATATATTAACAGCAGCAAAAGACACTATACCAAATAAGAAAGTAACCAATTAGACCAAATGATCCTGAATGGATGAATTCCAAAATTAAGACCTTAATAAGACAACGGAAACGATTATTTAGGAAGGCTAAACGAACGAACACGGAACACGCGTGGAATAAATTTAAATTGAAACGAAATGAAGTTACTAAACACCTACGAGAAGGAAAAATTAAGTATTTTCAATAGCTGTCACAAGATTTAAGAAATAATTTATCTAATAATAAATCACGGTATAAAACCGCTTCAACATTCTTACTGTATGATTCAAATCAAAACGGTGTGCCTATCCTGGAGGCTAATGGCCTAGTAATTGAATCAGATGTACAAAAGGCAGAAATACTTAATGAATTCTTTATCCAACAATCAACTGTTTATGACACCAATGCTCACCTTCCCAACTTCGTTGCACCAAATTACGATACTTTAAATGAAATTGTAGTCACGCAGCAAGATGTAATTAAGGCAATAAATGAATTCTATGCCAACAAAACCTCTGGACCTGATGGTGTTAGTCCGAAGCTGATCAAAGAAGGAAAGCAAGAATTAGCATATCCTTACACCAATTTATTCAACTTGTCAACAAGGCTTCAAAAGTTCCCCGACTCATATAAATTGTCTAATGTTAGGAAAAAGGATTGTAAAACAAATCCTAAAAATTATAGACCAATTTCACTTAATAGTATTCAAGGTAAACTGATGGGAAAAAATAAATAAGAAGCTAAATGAGTACTTTATATTAAACAATGTTATTTCTCCATTTCAATCCAGCTTCCGACGAGGTGATTCCACAGTCAATCAAGGGGAGCATTCTGCAATACTTTCGACCTTCATTAAGCTATCATTTTGCCTTTTTTTGAGTGGCCGCTTAAGACAGGTTTTACTGTGGATGCATTGTATGTTTACTTTCTAAGTTGTGATCTACAAAGACACTGATCAGATTTCACAGACCCACAGACTGAGCTGCATCTATATAATTTGAAATGTCTTAACCCTAAAAGCGCCACCTATAATGTGCAGCAGACGACAAATGCAAATTTTGCCGCTTTTTCAAAAATTACAAATAAGGCATGCTATTTCATGAGAATCGTCTGCTGGCAGACGATTCTCACGTAATCACAGTATGTAAACTGAAATAAACATCCTGTACCCGTTCCTCCTAGCTCTCGCCTTTTACCATGGACGTATATATACATCCGTGCTTTTACATAATGAATTACAGCACTCGTGCGTAACCAGTTGTCGGAAATCGTGATGTGAGAGTTGTTGGTACAGCTGTAATTGCGAGGGCCCACCTATTAAAATTCATGTTTCCATAGATCTTAGTAACTGTTACAGTTACAACCATGTAATCATGTACACATGTTATTGCTATTTCCACAAAAAACCACGCAAATTGGCATTTAAGCTCGATTCCGGTACAGAACGGCTCTGATTGTGAGCAAGTCGTCTTTTAACAAAGCAAAATGCAAAGGAGGAAACCGTTAAAATCATGGAATAATACGGAATAAAATAGATAAAATGGATTTTCTCACCTTGTTCGAATGTGTATTGTCTGTATCGCTAACAATATAAATCGAAACGTGTACATGTACCTAAATGCACACATTTTTCCGACTACTGGTTACGCACGAGTGCTGTTATTCAGAGCTAGGAGGGACGGGTACAGGATGTTTATTTCAGTTTACATACTGTGGTAATATCATACCTTATTTTTGTCGAAAATCGGGAAAGGTGTTGCAAAATTTGTCGCCTGCTGCATTTGTTATTGGCGCTTTAAGGGTCGACCATGTTCTACTGAATCCGTATATTTCCTTTTTAGCAAACGGTGTAGATCCAGATCAGCTGGTTCCTAAGGAAGCCATCTAATCAGGATCTGAACTGTTTTTCATGCTGCTTCAGCCTGTATTGATTGAAATGTCCCAACTGAACTGGCAAGAAAAGATATGTGAATGTGTAATGATGATTTAGTCAGCAAGACAATAGTTGCCCAAATCATGTCTGCAGCAGACGACACATTTTGCGACATCTTACCTAAGTTTCGAAAAAAAGGTTTGATATTTCATGAGAATCGTCTGCCAACAGACGATTCTCATTAAATATCATGCCTTTTTATTTAAGCTCACTTGAGCCTTCGGCTCAGGGTGAGCTTATAGTATGGGACTTGGGCCGGCGTCCGTCCGTCCGTCCGTCCGTCCACACTTTCAAACATTGATATCTCTGAGACCAGCAAGCAGATCGTAATCAAATTTCATCTAGAGCATCATTGGGGTAGGGGATTGGCTGCATAATGTTTTGGGCCAGATCGGATCAGAACTCTGGTTCCCATGGCAATAGATAGCTCCCATAGGGTTATAATGGGGAAAATCTTGTGACCACTCTAGCTCCTTCATTTTTAATTGGATCTTCTTTATTCTTGCAGGTAACGAAAACAACTATAACATCTTATATGGGTTTTAAATTCGGCAAGATCCGACCAGGGACTTATGAGTTAGCTGCCCTTGAGCGTCTGGGAAAGTCCCCTTAGACATATAAGGGGAGAAATATTGTGACCACTCTAGTGCAGTCATTTTTGGATGGATCTTCTTTATTCTTGCAGGTAACAAGCCCTACCATAAAAGCTTGGATGAGTTTGAATTTCGCCAAGATTCCATCGCTGACTTTGGAGTTATCTGCCCTTGAGCGTCTGAAAAATCAATAAATAATGCTGTGACCACTCTAGGGCCTTCATTTTTGATCTGATCTTCTTCATTCTTGCAGGCAACAAGGAAACCTATAATATCTCGGATGGGTTAGAAATTCTGCAGGATCCGACCAGGGACTTATGAGTTACATGCCCTTGAACATTTGGAAAAATCCCCATAGACTTATATTGGGAGAAATGTTGTGACCACTCTAGTGCTTTCAATTTTGAATGGATCTTCTTCATTCTTGCAGACAAGAAGGGCAACTATAAAAGCTTGGATGAGTTTGAATTTTCGCAAGATTTCATGACTGACTTCGGAGTTATCTGCCCTTGGGCGTCTGAAAAATCAATGCATAATGTTGTGACCACTCTAGTGCCTTCATTTCTGATCGGATCTTCTTCATTCTTGCAGGCAACAAAAAACCCCATAATATCTCGGATGGTTCGAAATTCAGCAGGATCCGACCAGACATGCCCTTTGGCGTTTTGAAAAATCCCTATAGACTTATAATGGGAGAAATGTTGTGACCACTCTAATGCTTTCAATTTTAAATGGATCTTCTTCATCCTTGTATTCAAGAAGGACAACTATTAAAGCTCGGATGAGTTTGAATTTCCGCAAGATTCCATCGCTGACTTGGGAGTTATCTGCCCTTGAGCATCTGAAAAATCAATGAATAATGTTGTGACCACTCTAGTGCCTTCTTTTTTGGTGAGATCTTCTTCATTCTTGCAGGCAACAAGGAAACCCATAATATCTCGGATGGGTTCGAAATTCTGCAGGACCCGACCAGGGACTTATGAGTTACATGCCCTTGAGTGTTTTGAAAAATCCCCATAGACCTATAATGGTAGAAATGTTGTGACCACTCTAGTGCTTTCAATTTTGAATGGATCTTCTTCATTCTTGCAAACAAGAAGAATAACTATTAAAGCTCGGATGAGTTTAAATTTCAGCAAGATTCCATCGCTGACTTCGGAGTTATCTGCTCTTTAGCGTCTGAAAAATCAACGAATAATGTTGTGGCCACTCTAGCGCCTCCATTTTTAATTTGATCTTCTCCATTCTTTCATGTAACAAGGACAACCATAAAAGCTTGGATGGGTTTTAAATTCAGCTGGATCTGACCAGGGACTTAAGGGTTATCTGCCCTTGAGCATCTTGAAAAATCCCCATAGACTTATAATTGGAGATATGTTGTTGCGACTCCAGTGCCTTCACTTTTGATTGGATTTTTTTCATTCAGACAACATGGGCACCCATAAATTCGCGGATGGGTTCGAAATTTGGCCAGACTGGAACTTGGAATGTGGGGTTAGCTGCCCTTTAGCGTCTGGAAAATCTCCGTAGACTGATAATGGGAGAAATATTGTGACCATTCTAGTGCTTTCAAATTTAAAAGGATCTTCTTTATTCTTGCAGACATGAAGGACAACTATTAAAGCTTGGATGATTTTGGATTTTGTCAAGATCCCATCACCTATTATGGAGTTAGCTCCCCTTGAGCATCTTCAAAACTGATGGATAATGTTGTTAATGCTCTAGTGCCCTCACTTTTGATTGGATTTTCTTCATTCTTTCAGGTAACAAGGGCAATCATAAAAACTTAGATGAGTTTTAACCTTAAGTAGAACCAACCTCAGACTGTTGATTTAACTGCACTTGAACATCATAAAAAAACCTGCATAGACATACAATGGGAGATCTTTTTATGACCACTCTAGCTCCTTCATTTTTGAATGGATCTTCCTCTGATTTGCAGGTATCAAGGACACCCATAAAAGCTTGAATGAGTTAGAGTATCTCCCACACTTGACCACCAATTACAGAGTTAGCTGCACTTGAGCGTCAAAAACATAGCTGTATAATGTTGTGACCACTCTAGCGCCTTCATTGTTCATTCGATTTTTAATCCTTTTAGGTTATCAGGACATACATTCAAGTATGGATCGGTCAGATCCCATCACTGACTACAAAGTTAGCTGCCCTTGAGCATCTGAAAATATACTTTCACCATTTTTATTTAGATCTTTTTAATACTTGAAGATAACCAGGACTGGCATAATATCTTATGTTTGCTCACTGTTTCAAATTCAGAGTTACCTTTCGTTGAGTATCATATTTTAATGTATCTCCAAACATTATGCTGACTCCCAGTTGAGCGATCGTTGGCCATTGGGCTACTTGTTTAAAAAGCAGCTTAATTTGAAAGAGTCTTCTGCTGAAAATTATAGGTGGCGCTCTATTATGTTTTTTTTTTCATGACCTCGCTCAGGACGGATACAGCAGTGCATTGACAATCTCTGCAGAAAATATAGAGTGTAGACGACGACGTAGAACTTGCCTCAATCAAGTGATTATCCATGTCGTGTTTACAAACACGATTATTTCAATGAATCGAGATCTCGACCTGTTCGTGGATGGAGTCCAAACGACTCTGCCGTACTCAATAGCAGGAATTGTAAGCGTGGTACGATTATCACCAAATGAAATAGAAGTTGCATTTGAGGATTTCGGTCTGACAATAGTATGGAATGGACGAAAAGTGGAGATAGACAACCCATACTTTGTAATGACGAAAGGTTCGTATAAAGTAAATTTTCAAAAAGCGTCAACACTTTCTGTCCGGAATTTAAAAATATCAATAGCAGATTTTGAATGTGCATATCGACCAAAAGAGTTGAAACAGTTCAGTTGATAACTGTATGATAACTATGTACGTGCTTCACATACACGGCCGTTCACGTGACCGGTTTTGGAAGAGCTAATTCGTTGCATACTGGGTAATTTTTCATGGTTTTGTTGTCATCTGCTGACGTTTTCCAAAATTTGTTTTTTGTTTTCAAAATATCTTTCTGGAGCACTATATGAGCCATTTTTGATAAATGGTTCCGATCCAAAGTCTGGGCCGACGGTCTGTCGGTCCTGATCTGGATTCAAACTGTTTACAAAGGTTATCACCACACGACAAAAACAGAGGGAAACAGTTAAAAACAAACAATGTTTGAGGAGGTATATCGCGCGTCGCCATAAAACTAAATTTCCGACCATATATCCGACGATATACCTCCCCAAAAGAAAATTTTGAATATGATTATCTCCATTCGAATGCACTAGTAACACTATTACTTGAAAAGACAGTGAAAACGTATTAAATTAAGACAGGCGGCATAGATCAGGAATCAATACAATCAAGTACAACACCTGACCCAGGATACAGCCATACGTTGCGCCAACGTCAAATAGCTGTCAGCTGCATAAAATCACTTGCCACTTTCCAGCCAATGAAAGCGCCGTTACCAAATGACGTCGAGTTTGCGACCGTATATATACTGCTCAACAAAAGTTTAGCACGGATAAATAAAGATTAATTTATGTCTGAGCAAATCATTTAAAGTTATAAAATTTCTGCTGAAATGATGGTTTGATATGTGTTTAAATTAATGAAAGCAATTGGAGTAATTTAATTAGATTTCTACTGCGTTGTTCGTTGCGTTTAACAAGGAAGGGGTCAAAAATGAGTTTCAACTGCATTACTCGCAATGCAAAATTGATACAGCATCAGTTTATAAAGTATCTTGTTTGCCAATTAGGTCGAAACAGCCATTCTGAAAACAAATCAAGTTGGTCTCAATTGAGTCTTTGAAGCGAACGTTGAGTCTCAGAAACCAATAACGTCGTTTTATAATGGCGTTTGCAAGTCAAAAACAGTACCTTTTTCGTTGCGTAGACATGCTTAATTTAAAGGGTTTTCGTTTTTAAGAGGATGCCATAAGAAAGACAATTAAGGGTAAGGCAAGTTTATAAAAGTTTGTCTCTGCATATTTTTCACTCATGAAAAGTGACGTTCATCTGAATTCTAGGCTAAATGTAGGTGGTAACGTTATCCATAGAAGACGTTTTCAAGTGAATGACTAAGAGAACTATTCAAGGTGCTTGTGTCCCACTAGCATCAAAGGATTACATTAACACTTAATTCAATTCGCTGAAAAGTCCAAAAATGGAAACAGGGCATTTTAACGTCATTATGGTACGCAGAAACATGATATAAACGGGTACCATCCTCTAACGTTTTCAACGTTTTTCATCATTAAGAACCTTTTGCTTTACGTAAGAATCGAAAGTTTAAATTTTGGATGTGGGCTTGTATCCTTTACATGCGCATGGCATAAAAAGTAACGTCAACCAAATGACGCCTAACCAGGGTACGTTTTGTCTGGTGGTTACGAAAAAACATTAATTATGAGATCCACATACTTGTTGATTTACAACAAGTAGAATATTTCATATTAATTCAAACCTGGATATGATATTAAAATCCGTGCTAAACTTTTGTTGAGCAGTATATAGCAGGATATACTGTCGCAAATGTTTGACGATATAATCAGACGTCGCGTTACATTTGCAGGTGCATTAGCCCTTAAAGCGCCAATCGCAACAAAAGTGTAAAATGTTTAAGAAGCCTCTATGACAAACAGTGTGGACCCAGATCAGACTGCTTCTATAGGAGCAGTCTGTTCTGGGTCCACACTGTTTGCCTCTATACTTAATTCATCAGTAATGCTGGGCAATTTTTTGCAGCAGACGACTTCAGCAGACGACAAATTTCAGATGCATTTTTTCTTGGCGCTTTAAGAGTTAGAATTGTTTATGTTTGAACAGGTCTCTGTGGAAGTTTCGACTTGAATCCAGACAACGACTTCATGATGCGTAATGGCACAATAGCAACGGATGTAAACACGTTTGCTGAAGATTATGTAGATGCGTGCTTAGAACGTTTGTAAATAAGGTAAACTGATGCAAACATATTTCACACTGGTAAATGTATACGTCGATTTGGTGGTATTTACGCGTATTGCCGGTACTTCATAGACCGGAAGTAGTAGATGTTGTTGTTAAACTATATTGAAAAACATGCCATATGCCTAAAGGATTATAGAATTAGATCATTTTTTTTTATTCAGTATGTGCATGGCGATTTATGTAAGCATCTAGGAATAGATTACTCGAATTATTCCTAAATGCTTACATAAATCGCCATGTGCATGATGAATACTTAAAAATGATCTAATTCTATAATCCTTTAGGCATATGGCATGTTTTTCTATATAGTATTAACACCAATATCTAATACTTCCGGTCTATGAAGTACCGGCAATACGCGTAAATACCATCAAATCGACGTATACATTTACCAGTTTGTATTTTCGTTTAGTACGACGAACAGTTGGTGCATTAGAAAGTAAGTAAGGGTGCAAAGATCAGGAATCGATACAATCAAGTACCACACCTGACCCAGGATACCAATGGGAAAGTGACAAACTCACAGTAGACACCACAAACGAGAGCCAAGAGGTCAGCTCTTTCTCAGCAGGTGACCACAAAGCACATATAAACAGACGCGCACAAAGACATAGCAAACACAAGACAGAACAAAAACATAAAAGATCCACAAAAGAAGTACCGCCTTGGAACGGTCAGTAAAATATTTTACTGGAGGGCTTAAACCGGTTTAACGGCGCCAACCTCACCCTTAATTCAGATGTGGATCAAGACACATAGATATTTGGTTTGCATGAAAGACCCCTAACTTATCAATGCATCATCTCCTAAAACATATAAATCAAGATATAACAAGAAGATAAAGCAAGGATAATGATTCAACAGTAAATTAAACTGAATACCGGAGCAAAAGAAATCCAACAGGTAAACCCCGGTGGGCCCGACAAACAGCCAAAGCATCAGGCCCCTACCATCTCATCAATAGATAAGTCTTTAAGTCGGAACCATCATAGAGTCTGAAGTCCGACCCACCGGCGTGCAATTAAAGAGGAAAGCAAAGTTGCCAACCATGATTGGGTTGACTACCAAGCATGAAGTCTGTTGCAATACATTAATGTTATAGCCAATCTTTTTATAATGGGAAATTATTTTAATGAACTGCGCTGAAAAATTATTAGAGCCAACAATCTTCTTCAATGTATACACCAAGTCACCATAGAAATCAGGTTCCGAAAGTCCTTGGCGCAAGAGAGATTTAAGTCCAACTTGGAATTTAGAAATCAAATCATAGTATCGTCTATAAAATTTTGAAAATGTTTTGCAAAGTTTATGATACCGATAGCCTTGTTTAAGAAGTTTCTGAGTTAACAATTTACTGCGAGTGTTGAAGTCAGCAACATAGCAAGATGCTCTAGCAAAACGAATGAGTTGAGAGATATAGACTCCATAGGATGTAGAACGAGGAACATCACCATCTAAAAATGGGAAATTGACAATTTCAAAATCAAAGTCGTCACGTTTATCATAAATTTTGGTAGAAACAATATCATTGGAAATTGACAAATGCAAGTCTAAAAATGCGGCTTCGGTATCAGAGGCATTGGCTTTATTCAGTTGGAGCTCTGAAGGGTATATTTGACTAACCATATTGTCAAAATAAACATTATTAATATTTAAAATATCGTCCAAATATCTGGAAGTAGTGTTAAACGCATCAATAACATCAGCCTGCTTATCATCAGAAAGAGACATCATAAAGTCCCTCTCATAACAAAACAGGAATAAATCTGCAACCAGGGGAGCACAATTAGTGCCCATAGGAATCCCAACTACATGTCTATAGAGCTTGGTAGAACCTTGTAGAATAAGATTAACTAATGTAAACATGTTGCAGACAGTTTGGACTGATGACTTAGATAGGCTACAGACTGAAGGATTTAAAAAGTGAGTCGTTTTTTTTTTCTTGTTTACTGAAGCGTAAGACATACATTTCTGCTGTTGAAGGATTGAAAATGCGGTGTTCATAGTAGTAAGGGGCTGAAGTATACTTTTAAAAAAAAGTAACTTATTTTTTGAAACGTTGATCAACTTATCAAAAATAATATTTATAAATATCTTGACAAATATATAATACAGGAGTATTAATATCTGTGCAATACATTTATTTTTGCCTCTTTACGCTTCACTGATTACCGTAAGGTGGATAAATGACGAAACCCAATTTTTGTGATATTATTTCCATCTAGATAAAAAAAAATATGTGATCAGCGGGCTTCATTGTGTACCCCTCTGCTGCTGTTGTATAAACTATTAGGTTTTTTTATTTTATTGACGCTATTAAGCTTGGAGCTGTATTAGGTCAAATATTTTTATTTCCGGTTTCCTGACCGAGTTCATGAAATAAGGATCAAAATTAACTTCTAATGACTGTATCTGAATAAGCTATGTAAAACTGACCTTTCAGTAAAATTCATCCAAATCGGACGAAAAATAATAGAATTATGGAATGTTCTTGGAAAATTGTGAGTAAAAACGTTGGAGGAACGATCATACCAAGGAAAATCTATATTGCTAATTTTATTAAGGGTGCGACTACAATACAATTGGTAGCTTTAATATTCACTATTTATTATATACCTATAATTGATACGACTTTAGAACTGTCTGTTTTCTGGCCATCTGATACAGAAAGCCGGATCAACGAACTGAGGTTTTCTGAATCCATATCACTATCCTTTAAAACGAGGCTAACGTTGGTTACCTGCTTTTGCGGCGACGTTACGTAAAAGAAAATTGCTAGTATGGAACCAGAGACGGAAAACATCTTTACGTGACGTCAAGAAACGTAACGTAATGGCAAATGTTCCCGCAATTTTTCGGGATTCAAGACCAAAACAGGTTTTAAAATCAGAAAAAATGTCAGAAAAAGGCATATAATAAACATATTATCATAATAGTAACTTGATCTGGTGTACAGTATCACGTCTCGTGGATGAGGCCATACCATTGGATCACCCTCGACGCTACGCGTCTCGGGTGATCCGATGGTATGACCTCATCCACTCGACGTGATACAGTACGCCAGATTAAGTTACTATTATGATAATGTGTATATATCTTTTTTATCTTCTGTACTTACTTAAGCCGAAAACAGAATTGTGGTAGTACACGGTAGAGATAATCTATAAACTGGACAAACCATATAAAATGGATGATCATCTAGGAAGTCCATGAAACATAATCGAAATTCTTGTTGAGGAACCCTCTTTTTATTTTAATATAAAAAATGTTTGATGGCTGATTTAAAGTGAGACAAGAAGAGCACTAATAATGACTCTTGGTCAGGAGGCCCCAAAACAGAATAAGACGATGCACAGCTTGGTAATAAATAGAGTATACTTTTATGAATGAATATGATATTTATTTCATCTCGTGAAGCAAAAAATTGTATATTTCATTCGTGGCTTCACATTTTGGAATGAATATGACATGATTTCTATTGTTTACCTCATCGGGGACGTTTCTAGGTATTCCTTATACATTTTATCATAATTTTCGAGGTACGTAGGAGTATTGGCATAATTGAAAAACTCAGTATTTAGTGCAGATCAATAATTGAAAATGTGCACTTACAGGTACGGATTCGCCATAACAACTTTCCGATGTTTTTTTTCGTAACCTTTATGTTATATTTACGAAACCTTGCGTTGCTTTGAGTGCCTGTGAGTAATGTAAAACAGTGTGGTCTTGAAATCTGAAACCTGTGACCGTCCTTGGAGCTGGGGTTAGCAATGTATAAAATTCAGCATATCTTGACAGTTTTATTACCAAAAGGCCCCCTACGATCCAATTAAGCAAATGAATGTCCACATTTTGTGCTTTTGACGACTTATAAGAAAGTAATTGGCGTTTGAAAATCCGAATTGGGCTGAGGAAAGTCAACGGTGAAAGTAGAGGTAATCAAAATATATTCTATATTTTCACGTGTAAAATAAAACCTTTAAGATATTTTCGCATGTGAAATATTTGTTTCTCAAATAAATATAATATTTAATAAATATTTTCCTTGAATTTTATTACTTTGTATATAATAAACATTAATTAGACATGTTACATCGGAACACATTGCGGGCATAATGGGTATCAGTGTTTGATCTGTCCATGCTGATCAGGAGATAACCTTGGGTTAAGCAAATTCACCAATAATTGTTATTTGCCTGGATCAACATAAGCAACACAAGAGATAAAATTATCCTCAACAAGTGTCAACACCAAACCGCCTAATTTCCCAGTGGAGGTAATCACATTCATGTTTTATTTTATTAGAATTTTGATTTTTGATTTGCTTTTGTCCCTTTTACACATTATTACCATCCTGTAGCGTCAAAATGATACCATCAGCTTATGAGAACACGGCTTCATTGTGATAACACACCTCACGGCAAACATTGTGTCAAATATGAATAGCGTCCGTCATAAGATTTAAGAGTAGTTGGTCCCGGGTTAGATTGGCAACTGGAAACATTTGTTTCACATACAAAACATAGGCAATCATTGTGCAAACTATGAACACCCTCGGTCAAAATCTAAAGTAGGGATTTACAAGTGGCACAACAGATTTTAGGTATAATTTTGACCTTGATCTTTGACTCCAAGATCATATCGGTGCTCTGAAATCTTCCTTGTAATTCACACAACATACACTATCATTGTACGAAATATTAATACCATCAGAGGAAAAATGAGAGAAATTTGCGCTGACCAAACCATAACATAAATCTATAGTATATTTGACCTTGACCTTTGAAATCAAGGTCAAAAATCTGAAAACTTTACCGTGCCAAATATGAACAGTATATGCCAAATACATGGAGCAGTAAGCGTCTCAAGCAATTAACCGACTGGCAGACGTTCAGATGGACAGACAGACAGACACATAGACTGACGGATGGAACTGATTATAATATACCAAACTTAAAAAAAAAACACAAAAACGTGAACATAATTTCCCAAAATTTCACAAGATGGCACACATGAAATCGAAATTTTAAAACAGAAGCATTATTTGTGTTGTTCAGTTTACTTCAGCCTCCAACAAGCACATGCTAATTGTATCAAACCCTTTAGCGGCGGAATTGTGCAATATAGGCATGTTTCTTCAACAAAATGGCATTTTTGTAATGTTATACGTTGGAGTAAAGCAAAGTTGATTTAGGAGGGCTATTTCGGTTTTTTTACTAATTTAGATTTAGAGTAAGTCCTGCAACAATGACAAGGATTCAATTCCAAATATGCTATATACTATGCAAATATTACTATACATTACTTTTTCAGCTATTGGTAAGTAAATAGCTAAAAATTATTTCATGATATTAGTATGAACCTAACAAAACAAAAATGTCAAAATGCAGCGTACTATACACATAGCACATTCAATTAGAAATGCAGCATTAATAATTTTGGTTAGTATAGTTCTTCAAAGTATCCTTGAGCATGCTAAAATGTATAATTGGTGATAATTATGCCTATTACATAAACAAATATGCCAACAACAGAGTGTTTTATGTGCAAAAGTGAAAATATTTCTCAAGAAGCATTTCTTTTTTGGGTAGTATACTTTAGCCTCCACCAATCGTTTGCACAAGGTTTTTAACTCTTCAACGGCAGAATCGTAGAGGGCGCATATTGCCCGTTTAGAAAATATAATTTTCGTCATGTTATACCTTTGAGTAAAACGACGTCGATTTTTAGGGGGATATTTCAGCTCAGTCTGTAGCCTAAGAATGGTTTTGCTTCCCCCTAGGGAAGTTTCCAGACATATTCTATCTTGAAGAGAATTTTAAGTCGCGTCGAATAAGAGATGTTTGCACTCTGTGCGCTGTAGGGGCGTTAGTCTCTGACAGCCTGTTACCATATAAAATTTAGAAAAATGAAAATAAAAGTTTGGGCTACAGAAAGAAGGCATTAAACTGTCTATTTTTATTAATTTCTCATAGTCTACATGGTGGATATCTTAGCTACAGATAAAAGCTTTTATAGCAAAATTACGGCTTCTTAAGGTGTTATATATGTTACTTAAATTAAATTACCCTTTAAAAATGGTAATTTTGAACAATATCATTTCTTTTACAGTTGGTCTGTGCATTTTTTTTCAAAATATTTGACCTTGTTGTACTCACAAACATACTGGGCTAATAGAAAAACGAAATTTTGCTTTCTATCTGAAGTATATTGTCTTATGTGAGCAATTAAACAACCCCACACCCAGATTTAAGAAGCCCAATTTGGTAGGTATTATTTAAGTAAAATATGTTTGAAAATATTTACTGCTGCAGGATACCTTATACCCCTATTCCACACAGGCCCCGAATCCCACAAATTGACACGAATTGACAAATATTTGGATTTGTGGCTGAATTGTACTCAGTTCATGAAGATCTTAACTGATTCGCACTGTCCGTAGTGAGTTCTTGCAATTCGTAGGTCTATCGGGAATTCGTCTCAAAAGTTTTGAACTGTTCAAAACTTCGGCCACATATTCCCCAATTCGAAAAATCATGCGTGATTCGTACCAAATTCCTAAGGCATTCTTGGACATCGTAACTGAATCGTAATCTATTCGGGGCGGTTCGGGGCATTCAAAGCTACTATTAGCTCATTCGTGGGGAATCGGGAGATTAAGCCAAGCAATAAAATCAAGGAAGAGATAGTAGAATGATTTTCCCTAAGATTAATTACCCCGTCACGCGCATGTGAGCAGTCCTAGAAGTTGAAACAGATTTGGCAGATTCTGGAGCACAATCAGCATTAGTCAGTAGCTCCTGGCTGGTGATTTTGCCAATGGCGAACTGCCATATTTTTCCAAGTCAAAGAGTCTGGGTCAGGGCCTCTCGAATTTAACGTAGTTGTTTTCTTCTAGCTATGTAAGAAGCCGTTTTCAACACTCAAGTTACAGGATCAATTCTACTGCTGCTTTACGAGGAACATTAATTTTGGAACTGATGCCCCGAAACATGTATGGGCCTTTTTTATAACTATCGTGAGAGAAAATCTTGCGAATCGTGGCGAATCGTCGCGGATTTCTGTTAATTTGTGCCCAATTCGTGCTGCATTCGGCATATTCTTAACTGATTCGTAATTGACTCCTTAACTTTTGTATAGCATGTTCTAATGTTATTTTGCTAATCGTAATGAATTCTTGCGCGATTCCAGCCAAATTGAGCCGATTCCCCCAAATATTCGTAACGACATCGTGTCTGAATTGGGACTGACTCATAGAAAATCACAATTGGAGAAAAAAATTAATGAAACCTCACGAATCTCCCCGGATAAAAAAGAAATCAATTCGTGGTGATTCGGGCGATTCGTGGCCTGTGTGGAATAGGGGTATTACATATTTGAGATTGTCTTGCTCATATAATAAATAATCATAGATTTAGCAGATTTAACAAGATTGGAGCACTTGTTAAAGGCTGTACCATATGTTACATGGCATAATAAATCAGCAAGGACATTAACTTGATGTAAGGGGTGATATTTCAGAAAAAAAAAGTATTTTTGCACGTATTTCTATAAGTCTCTACCCTCTGGTCCCTTAATCTTAGGAATTACTTCATTTGTGATTATCAAGTTCATGGACCTTTATTACAGTCAGATGTTTTAAATAAACTGTTTTCAATACTTCACAATATGTATAATGCTAAAATATAGACAGACGGACATAGAAAATAATGGTTTCACAATTAAAGGACTCCGAGACAATTTTGTAAATGTTCCTTTAAAATGTAAATAATCTAAACTAATCCTTATCAAAGTCATATACAAAGGCTATCATTATGTCTGCTTCTCTGGCAAAATAATTGTTCACCTTATCTCAATTGTCCGTCTCTTCTCAATTGCCCGTCTCTCCATCTCAACCAGTAGAACATTCAAACAGTATTTTGACTGCAAGCTCAGTAGGGGCCTGCTCCTTTCCAGACCCCTTTTGCATTCTGCAGACATATTTTATCTTAAATAACAATTCAAGGTACATCAAATAAGGTATGTTTGCACTCTGTAAGCCCGGGCGTTAGCCTATAACAGCTTGTTACATATGTTACTATAATATTATCAATTTAAGAATAAAAAAATGAAGGTTTGAGCTACAGAAAGAAGACATTAAAACTATCTTATCAGTTGACATTTTAAAAGAGTATGCATACTGGGTGCCATTACTGCATATAAAAGCTGTTTACAGCTTCATGTGGTGCTATGTGCATTACATGAATTTAAATATATTTTAAAAGTGGTAAATGTGGCTATCGTTATTTAGTTTAACAACTGCTCTGTGTAGTTTTAAAGCCGTTTTAGACTAGGCTTTACCACCAAACTCAATTGACTAATACAAAAAGCAAACTTTGCTTATCAATCTTAAGTATTTTGTCTAAAATAAGCTAATATATGCCCTACATGTACCCACTGTTTTACTAAGGAGCAAATTTTGATATTACCATTTAAGTAAAACACATGTGAAGCCCTCACAGGCACTACTGTATTGTGTCCTTGAGCAAGACACATTTATCCTTGCTGTACTGGTTCAAACCAAGAACACATGTCCCGGCATAACTGAAAAATTGTTGACTGGGATGTATAAAATCAAATCAAACAAACAAACAAATCACATGTGTAAACAATTGCAGCTTGTGGATATTTTACATTTTCTTAAATTTCTTGCTCAAAAGTCTGTAGTATGCCACCAAGTCGCTTAGATCAAAACACTTATTTGAGATGTAACATACATTACATGAAGTATGTAATCAATAAGCAAGGCCAATGCCTGATGTTATAGATGATATTTAAAGACACATATTTTGTGATATATGGAATCATTAGTGAATTTACTGATAAGGGACAGTTTCATTATCTCGCAAAATTAAAGGGGCCTAAAGTGGGGAATTACCTGTATACAACACAATTTCTTTTGCTGAGATAAAGATCAATATTTTATCATAAATTACCTAATCCCTTCATGGGACCCCTTTATTGCCCCTGCAGGGAAGTCATAATCATTTCATTATGACTGTCCTTTGATCTGGCCAGTATGACCCCTAGAGAGAGTCATAATGAGTGGTACCAGTATTATTGCCAAAATTTCTATCTCTTTAAGTAAGAATCAATATATTCCACAGCCTCTGGCCTTTTATGCCCAAACATTAAAAATTATATTTATTTCTGATTAGCAAGCCCATGGGCTATTGTTACAGAGGTTATTAGTAAACTTGTTGACATATTTTCTAATACTGTGCATATAGTGCTAAATATTGTTTGTTTGTTGCTTTACGTCCCAAGTCAACAGCAATAGTCATTGCAGGACGGTCAGTTCACTTAACCACACTTTTTTCTGGGCAGGCTGAACAAGCGGTTAACCAGTAATTTGTGCACATACTTTCGCTTGTAACTGACAACAACCCTTCTTGAATGAATCAGCGGAAGGGAGGAGAAAGAGCGTAGAAATTATTTCATGATCAATCTCCACGAAAGTATGGGACCGGGCCGGGATCAAACTCGCGACCACTGGATCTGCAGTCAGACACATCCAGGTGTCGCGAGTTCGATCCGGGCGCGGTCCCATAGTGCTAAATATAGAGCCACAGCTAGAAAAGATAGTTTTACATTTAAACAAGACAATTCAATAAAACAAAAAGTAAGTAAGTATGGTCAGGAAGTAGCACAAACACAAATTGCAAACAAACCCATGGCACTGTGAGGAAGTGCCACACAACAATAACAAAACACCTGAAAGACAAAAAAGCAAAGTAACCAGTACTCTCTTCCCCATCAAGATGGTTGCAGAACTAGAAGGGATACAAAATAACGCACAACAAAACGTAAAACAATTACAGGATCCCACAATTGGAGTCACAATATTCAACAAATCAACAAACAAATGCACCACAGGCTTAGAACGGACAGCAGCCTTAGCCACTGGGGGGTGGAGGGGGGTGGGGGGGGGTAAATTCATTTACTGGTGCCAAGTCTTCGCCCTAGATTCTTATGTTGTGTTGTAAATATTCAAAACTAATTTTCATCCAAGTAACACCCATATTATACGTTCGTCAGTGTCTGCTTCTGTGGAAATTACCATTAACCCCCGCCTTTTTACAACCAATGTAATCATCACCATGGGTCCAGTTAAGGAAATATAATTTGCGTAAAATTTTCATCATTTTCTTACCCATTAATTTAAACATGTGTTTTGGGTGCTCAAAAGAACCGTCTCATTGAGACGGTTCTTTTGAGTACCCACAACATTATGTTTTGGATTAGAAATAAAGAAAATAATTTTTTAATACGCACTCTTATCTGGAGGCCTGCATGATCACGCAGTATTTCAATCAATTCATGTTGTACAATTCTACCATCAGTCCACTCAAAATCGATAAATCACCATCAGCAACTTTCCAATTATGCCATGCATGGCTTTGAACATCCAAGAACAGATATGCATGCCTGATAACTGGCTCTTTGAACATGCAAGGAGGAGAAAGACTAAAGCTAACAAGGCGGAAATATATGCCATCAAAAGCATTGAGTGCCTGATCTGATGTACCTAGATATTTCTGTGAAAAAATATCATATCTGAGCTTGTTAGCGTTGGTACAGGTTGCCTTTCCATAAAGGGAACACACACATTTGCACCTAATAATGTCTCCAAACCTTTATTATCTTTCCCCTAGCATTCAAAACATCTACGAATATCAGTACAGTTAACATGCCAATAACGGGTCATTATAACTAAAGTTCTTGTTTAAAGAAAAACTACCCATGCCAGGGAACTGATCTTCAACATAATTATGAACCAGTATACCACCTTTATGTTCATATGTATTTCCAGAATCAACTTGGGGCCTTCAGAAATGTATTGGCAGTTTCATGTTCACGTCTGCACCAGCCATTAAAGAGTCACTTCCGCCAATAAAGGGTCATTTGATAAAAACATGTGCAGGGGCTGTCTTGAAGCATATTTTGCAAGTCAAAACCAGTGAGTTCACTTGTTAAACCTTTTCCGAATAAGACATAGTGATGATTCATCTCCAAACAGTTTTTATTTTTAAATGCGGCCTCAAAATGTCTCGAAGATGTCAAACACTGAGGCATTTGAGTCAGTTTGGTCAAAATTTTCATTTTATTCATTATCTGTTATTTTCTTGAAATTTTTTGATGGAATTTGAGAGAATGTCACTACACATCAGAAAAAAAGTGGCAAAAAATCATAAATTCAAGCATCTGTGCATCTGTGAACCTATTGACCCTTTAATGGTCGTTTTGTCGGCTAGTAATACCAGCTTCATACACAAAATATTGGACAGGTATAATGCAAAGCGAGTTGATGTGTACAAAGTACATTAATTATACTCAATGTTGATGCAAACTATTATTTGAGTTTCTTCTTTTGGGCTTTTTATTTGGGAACAATTCTTCCACTTTGCTTTTTTTCTATGGAAGTTTTGCATGATTAACGAAATGCTTGATGTACATTTGACTGATTTAGATCAAGAAGACAATATTGTTTACAAAAAAATAAACTGATTTATTTTGAAGGATTAGTCACTGTACCTGACTGAAGTAATTGATATCAGATTATTTTCCTATAAAAAATGGAATCTTTGTTGGAAAGTAAAAGTGACCCTTTATTGGCGGTGATTCGTTATTGGCAGGTTGACTGTACTTCTGAAGTGTTGAAAGAGAGATAATACTCCCTTTCTGGTGAACCAACTAGATTTATCACAGCAAGTAAAGCAATGCAATGAAGGATGAACATAGCACAAATTAGACCCTTTCTCTTCAATGTAACATATAACATGACATAATAAATGGGCAAGGGAATTGTATTGTAATTGTCCTTTTTGATTCAAGTGTTTTCAATTTCAGCCTTTTTAATGGATCATGAAATGGGAAAGCCTATCAACTTCTTTACTCTGTATAAATCATCCATTTAGCACAATATATACCTACTGGCTATCCTATTCTACCCACTGTCCAGTTCCCTCTTTTGCATGCAACAGTTGATGATATTCCTGCACAATCTGAGAAAGCAACAGTTTTACATTACCTTGAGGCTTGTTTCCATGTACTGACAACAAGCAAACGTAATTGATGGCAATGTTCAACTTTATGTCCTTTCACATATACCAGATAACTTCCAATGTGTAGCAGAAATGGTATTAGATCGTCTGATAAAATCATCAAGAGTCCACTTTGCTAAAGATGTATCTAAAGAAAACTCTATTGAGTCTTTGGGTGCAAACAACTTGCTTTTATTGTCTTACAGATGTATTGTTACTGTAAATGTTCTGCGGCTCTTCCTCACGGCGCCATGAGTAGGTCTGCAGTATGTGATTGTGGTATTTTCCTGATCATACTCACTTACTTTTTGGAACATCGAAAATACTTTTGATCTAAGACCTAAAGACATAAGCACCAAAGGACTGGAAAGGTTCCATGGCAAATGGTGTGAACAAAAAGCAGTGTATCAAATTTATGTTTGACCAATGGCTATTAATGCTTGCTAAGAGGTACACTGTAGAGACATATATTTTGCAAAATCACTTGATAAGCATGAATGCAGAGGCAGTTGCTGTAAGATTGATTTCGACACTTCACAAGAAGAGGCATATGCCAGAATCATACTCCATTGTATGGATAAATGTGAAAAAGCACCATATTCAATTTAGTGACTTCAGTATCCCCTGACACTAATCATTTGACGCTGTGTCTGCTTTTGAAAAATACTATGGAGTTAAGTTATAGCTCAGTCAAAGTGTTTGATACTGGCACAGGCCGCACATACAAAGGAAATTCAATTTAGTCCTTCGAGGAAAAATATAAAGAACACAATATTGTGACATTTTCCGCAACGTTATATAATGGACGTCGTTACGCAATGTTACTAAATCTGTAAACCAATATAGGGATAAAACAAGTCTTTATGCATTAATATCTGCTGTACCCCGAGGGTGATTTTGAAACCAAAGCCTGAAAGGTGTGGATTTTAACGACCCTCGGGGGTCTAGCAGATGTAAGTGTTTCAGAAAACCATGTCTGATCCTTATTATTGCATAAAGTCATTTTGTCACTCGAAAACTTTGAAAAAAAGCTTCGGGAAAATTCATTTTGTATTACTATAGCGCGCAAAAGCATGAAGGATTCGTAGGTTTTGAAAACGCCTGTTCCAGAGCAAAGACTTACGTCATCCTAACATTACTGAATGACGTTCATTTCTATACACGTTATTGTTAATGACGTCATTTTTTGCGACGACCTAGAATGCGTATATGTAAAGTACAAAAGCTGTGCATCAACAACACGTGAATTGCCTGATTAATACATGGGGTTTTTTCGGTTAAAACATGGCTGTTAATAGCGTGCGACACGGCTTTTTATGCAATAATAGTGGTTTATCGATTTTATTGCATGGCCTTATATCACTCCTAGGTGTGACGTCATGAGATAATATGCAATTATTGACTAATGAGGCATTGGATATGAATGATATTGGTCAGAGAATACCACAATTGACCGAGGCTAAGCCAATGTCAATATTGGTATTCTCTGGTCGTTAACACATCATATCCAATGCCTCTTTAGTCAATAACTGTTTTATTATATAACCTTTAGAGAAAGATGGACAGGTATCATTGCACCTGGAAAAAATACTGACCTCATATACAAGTTTTGGGACAGTCAAGCAGAAACAGTGCAGACCTAGATAAGACCACTCTTTTACTATTTATATATTTTGTGCATGAGTGTCATCATTCAACTACTAATAATAATTCTAACACACCTCGCATGTAGAGCCATTGTTAAACAAATTGTGGTATATCTAACAATAGTTCACAGCTTTGAAAGCGGCGCAGGGAAAATGTGTGATAGCTGACGTCATTTGTGACTGGACAATGACGTCATTCATGGCGTTAGACAATGTAACGTCGTTTTTACACTCGAAAGGCGTTACAAATACATGTTGACGTATGCGACGTGGTCTAAGTATTGACGGGTGTTCTTCAGTGCAAAGGCGGAAAGTTGGAAGAAGCTGAAGACTTCAAATTTGATTTCGTCGTTTATTGTGCATTAAAATCGAAATAGCTCAGCTCCAGTGCGTGATTTGTTGCGTTCTCGGCAACTACGATGCTTTAGAAAAGAAGAACCGGAACAATACTACAATAATTTGAGTCATGCAGTGTATCATTACAAAAACCACGTGACTTATGACTATGACGTAAAGTATATCCCAAAATCAATATCACTTTCAATAACTGTAAGATCTACTATTATACCACCCTAACCACCTTTAGCACGAAATATCTTGTGATGTCCAAGGTCTACACTGATGTAGGTGGTATAAAATAGTTATACCATGTTTGTCCACCTGTACGTAGGATAATCCACTCGCTAAAGCTCGTGGATTATCTCCACGTATAGGCGGACAACCCATGGTATAACTATTGCATAACTTAAAATTAGTAGCAAAACATAGTATGACATCACAGTCAAAATCTCCTTGTTTTATAGTACTGCTTGAATCGCGGACGCCATCTTGGATATTTGACATCTTTAAAAACAACAACAACATGCCACTCAAATTCTCAAAATAGAAGCACTATTGAAGACTATCAGGAAATAGTTATTAACTCTGTGATTTGATTTCAAGTTGAATTGTGCTTAAATATGGCGGCTATCTTGGACACTTTCTTAATATTTCCAACCTTCTGAATCGAAATAATATCAATTTAAATCGTTTATATGGTTAAGCATCAAAACGTCCATAAAAGGTCTGAAATAATTTGCTTTTTATCGAGTATGTCGGTCAAATAGGACTTAGGAGCCTAACTGTCAGTTATCATGGACGTCATCTTAAATATTTCGAAACGCCAAATGATGCCAGAGTAGCATCAGTTGGATACATCAAGTACAATGCCTAAACAACAAGAATCAACAAAGAAAAAACTTCTTTAAAATTAAGTTCCAGGTCACTCTGGTTTTCTACCAGACTATACCATTTTTCTAAAGATGAAAAGTGGCTATAGTAATTCAATTCTATAAAATATTAATACTGTTTTTTCTTTGCAGGTTACCAAGATAGACACGCATTGTATGGAATCAAGTGGTACTTATTTGATATCCGGTTACTACTCATGTTTTTTCTCTTAAGTAACAGCTAGCATTAAATAATTGTGTTCTCTTTTTGTTTTGTTTTGTTTTTTCTCACATTTTCTGGCAGTGTTTTAGCTTACCAGAGCCGAAGGCTCATGGATGAGTTAACGGCTCTGGTGTCTATCGTCCCTATAATGTCCGTCATTCTGTCAACATTTTCAAACATCTTATCTGAACCCACTTGGTCAATTGAACTCTAATTTGATATACAATTTCCTTAGGTCGTGGGTAAATGGTTCTGGTCACATGACCAAGATGGCCACTACGCTCACAGATGGTAAAACAATCATCAGAAATCCCCACTAGAAGCAGAAGGCCAACTACCTTGGGTCTAGGTATGTATCATTGAGGATGTGAGCCCCGCCAAATGTGTTCAATAATATTCCTAGGTTGACCTTGACCTACTTTAAAGCGAGGTCAAATTTGTTTCTTAATGCATTTAAAGGGGGTGGAGGAAACTGAAAAATCTGATTTTTCAAAAACCGTTGAAGCCAAAGATACTACATCTATTAGAATATTTAACCTTATAAATACAATGCCTTTTGAAAATTAGTCGAGGTCAAGGTCGGTGTTTGACCTTTCGGCCAGCAAGGTCACTTATTTTGAACTGCCATCAATACATGCACTTAGATTAAGCTCAAATATATATGGAGACACTTATATCCCGGGAGCCATTTTAGGTTACCGTGTATACGAATACGAAGACACGAGGATAATTTTAGCAGTCGCCCGCTTCGATATTTGTGGGTGAATGATTATAAAGGCAACGGCATTTCTGGGCGTGACCATTTTATATTCTGTCCAAGTGTAATGTTAGGCACCCTTGCACTTCTTAGTTTTGACAGACACTAAGGGGCTCTTGCATGGTATGGGAAATTAACATGGGATTCTGCCCAAGCTTGGATTTTAATAATATTATGTTATTTAATTGTCTTGGGTATAACTTTAATACTTATGGTGCGTTTGAGTTTTTATGCAATTCCATTGCTAATTTATGACGTCATGAATGATATCACTATAATACCTTGGGGTACCCAGTTATAATCATTTCTAAAGTAATTGACATATCATGTAACGGGCGGAGAAATATTTTATTAAATAGCTATATCATTGATAAGTTCGTTGTTACTTAAAATGGCTTTGTATGTATTAGGATATTGGGTGGGCATTCATTTTTATAGCATGGTACCCAAATTTTCGACTGTATATTTTGTATTCAGTCAAATTTGGAATTAACATTTTTAAAGGTTGTGGTCTTTGTCAAGATACCATTTCAACATATAAACTATCTATATATGTTTAAAATATGTAGACCAAATTTCGTGAAATTCAAGGACCGGTAACATATTTTTTCAACTTGATGTAAACACATGGCCCTAATTCATCGAAATGTAAAAAATACAATAATTATGTTTCAGTATAAAACATACTAGAATGCTTGCTTAGTTTGAATCATCATGCTAGTACGTTTATTGGTAGAAGTTGATATGTTCAGTGTTTTCCCTATTATTGATTGAAAAAAGAAAAAAGAACAATATTCTTTGATATTAAGTGCCACGATTCTTATTTAACGAAGTGCTTACACAATAATACTAGCCAAAATGATACAATATGTTGACACCTGTACTTACCACATCTAGCTTCTAACATTAAAACTACATCTAGCCAATGTTACACTTAATATGTAACATTATTAAGAATTTTAATTCATACAGAAGAGAAACCTTATGACAAGTCAGTTCATACAGGAGAAGATCCTTATATGTATGATTTTACAATTGAGCCACAATCTGTGAAAACCAGCCTTAATGACGAAGTCGTTAAAATTTAGTTATTTACACACACTTAATTTACAAAGTGTTAAGAAATTATCCTGCAAATTTTATGAAGTTATCTCTAATATTCATGGAAATATGGTCTTTTGAAACTATACACTGTCTAAACTTTAACACGCAACGTTAGAAACGTAATGACGTTACTAATGACGTCAAAATTTGTTTCCTGATTTGCGGGCATGTCAGATGCATGAAAAACACGTTATTTCTTGCTAACATACTTTTTTTATTATGCTTTGCATGTATGCAATTGAATTTACAGAAAAGTTGACACCGATTCAGTTTTGCCTAAAGTTTGCATGATCTGAAAACGGCTGACCATACTTTTTAAAGTCTGACAGTTGCTAAGGTAAAGTTGTTGCCATGGAAACATATGGCATGAAAACGAAGAAGTCAAACCAGAAATAAGTGCCAGTTGTATTCTACTATCCACCCAAATAGGTTTTAAGCAATATATAAACATGTCAAATTTCTTAATTTTAGGTGTTTTTCAAATGAGTTTTACACAAAAAGTCCTAAATGTCATTAAGGCAGGTTTTCACAGATCGTGGCTCAATTGTAAGACTCATTTATAAACCTGCTTCACAAAAATAACCCCCTGTCAAGCCTATTGGTTAAAATTAACCATTTTGGTAACAGATAACTCTTGGCTTCAAAGGTATTGCTAATTTAATACTTAAATCTTCTCTGTTCATTCTGTTTTGTGAAACTGATGCTGATTTCCATCAAACAGCAACATTTATACTTTAGCTGGCTGTATATTCTAGGCATACAGTTTCGTTTCTGGACCTCACTTATTCATGTAGGACACTGTTTTATGATACCTTTGATCATACTCACTTACTATTTCTGTTACACATTATCCTGGTCACGGCACCAAAATGTGTTTCCTCTTGTTCAGTTGGGATGTAAAGGAAATATTTAGTCTTCTTGTTTTCACATGTTTATTGTTAGGATATTATGTTTCTTAAACAATTTCAAGCAGTACTTGAGGAAGTGATACACATTGTCTTGGCCCCATAGTGGAATGACAAAGGGCCATGACCTACGATATTTCTGACCATTGAATCATTTAAAATTGTCTAAACATGTCTTTCTTCAAGAAAAGTGGGAGTAGATTTAAAAACAACCTCCTTATGACGAGTTATTGATTCATTTGAACTAAATAATTAATTTTGCTAAAACTGACCTATACCCATAAGAGGTAGGAAATGACAGAGTTACCGGTTTTGGATTTTCACGATATCTGGCTCAGATCAGCAGTATATATATGGCATGTTTTTGTGATAATATGATATCTTGACAAAGACTAGAACATATCCATCTTTTGAATTGAATGTTGAATGTTTTGTACATTTTTGAAAAAAAAAAATATTGAAATTTTACAATCACTTCTTCTGAAAACGTAAACCATAATTAATCCAAATGGTTTCGTGGTATTAAAATAATGTCTATGGTATTTTGGATTCAATCTAGATGACAAATTATAGAAATATACAAAACTATAGATTTAGGACATGGAAATTTAGAGACAGGTACCACCTCAAAGGTGGAGTACGTCAGGGTTGCTTCCTAAGCCTTATTCTTAACTATCTAATTCGATAAATACATTTTCATAGTTCGTATATAATGAGTTATTAATATGCAAAGTTTGAAGAAAATCCATGCGTGGGCACAGATGAAAGTACCCCTTTGTATAAATATACGCAGGGGAAGACTTACCTTGTAAATCAAAGATGGCGTCATACATGTACTACGTGTTTACAACAGCCATGCTATGACGTAGGTTGTTACCCCTGTTATATACCAGATGATCAAAGTAGTCCAACGTTGTACATCCGAGGTATGATTCCACGGAGATGAACGAGATGTTCCGAATGGCCCTGAACGCGAGACCGGATGAGTCAGTGACCTTATGTAGTATTTGGTGAGATGTGTTTGCATTCTCAAGTGGAGAGGGTAATGTAAATGAAAATAACTACACGTTGTGTGGGCACATGATTAACAATAGTGATTACAGCTGCCTTTTATTACTCAAAGTACATATACATAGGAAAATTCAAGATATATGTGGGATTTTAGATCAAAGGACACTTCCCTGACCAGAAAAAATTGGAGCCATCTCACAAAGATTATCCATTAACCCTTGTTTACTTATAGATTCGTCCATCTGGTTTGATAAAATGCGCATAGTATGATTCATTGTATTACTTGACTTTTCGCTTACTGTAAAGGCGGCAACTTGAATATTCATATCTGTGTGTGGTTGGGCTATTTCATCTGCTAAGGAAGGGAAATCAGGTTTATTTATAATAAAGAGTAAATAAGCTTTTTGAGCCGCGCAAACGTGCATGCATTTCATGAAAATCCTAACCGTAAACACACTAAACTCACTTTTATTAACCCTTATGGCACATAATCACAAAATGTATGTTTTTGTCGTCCACTAAAACATTTGAAGCCTCATAGATAAACATTGTGAATCCAGATCAGACTGCTCCTATAGGAGCAGTCTGATCTGGGTTCACAATGTTTGCCTCCCTGCTTATGTTAAATAGACATTTTCAGATGCAGTTTGTTTTGCTGGCGTTTTAAGGACTAAATAATGACTGAGGTCGTGGCACAAGATGATACAGTTACTTTTGAATAAAACCATGCCTCCTTTTCAGATTTTACATATGCCTAAGGTTGACTAGTCTTAATTACGCATTCATGAGGCGCCGCCTTTACAGTAAGCAAAAAGTCAAGTAATACATGGTTCGAATTTCCAAATTAAGACATAATTCAGTACCTAAAGGTTGTTTTATCTAGTTAGCAAACAGTGCAGACCCTGGTGAAATTATGTGTTCTTTGGCTATGAAATACAGAATCTATCTAATAACTCTTTAAATACTAGTGAGTCCGAAATGCGTATTTTGCAAATAGTGAAGGCCTAGATGTATGCGGCATTTCATCAGAGTCTACACTGTTTACAAAGACAAAAACTATCCTCAGAGAAAGAAATACAACTTTATTTGGAATTTATATAACTTATGTCTCCTCAATATTTACAATGGACCTTCCCCAGTGTATGTATCAAAGCAGAAGGAATAAGCCAATAGTGCATTAAAGGGTAAACAAGTATGAGTAAGGCCTGTGGAGTTTTCGACCAGATTAGACTAGGCCAGCTTGCTGGGCTGCCAAGGCGAGCTAGAAACTTGAAAAACTTTGCCATAGGACGAACAACAAAGACGTTTAATTCAATGGCGTAGTCAGAACGCTGAAAAAGTTACTCACATCGAAGGGAGACTACTGGATCAAGCGATGGGTCTCTTCAATTGCGCCCCTTTTCAAATGGGAACTTCTATAAATGGAAAGAATTTGCTCCCCGAGTGAGCGAATTCATTTCTTTATGAGCAGTTCCTTATAGTATGGAAAATCACTTTTATCACATTAAGTGTTTATCACGTCAAGTGACCTCCCTTGAATGTTACTATTTTTATTACGCACGTGCGTAACCTGCGCAATGGGTGCTACGCCAGTGTTAATTAAACTGTGATGATCGCAGTTTGATAATGCATTTGTGTTATTCGCATACAGCAAAAACAGATTTTCTCGCGAATGTCAAATAATTTTACAGCTGTGATAAAACTGTACAATGACGAGTATAAGCTTTTCAAAAAAGCTTGCCATATATCAACACCTAAACTATACTTGATTACTGTTTATAGCGAACTTTCAGTAGCTGTTTCAAACGAACGTGGTGATCTTTTGAATGAGACACCCATCTCATGGCCATCTCCGCATGAGCTGGGCGTGTCATTTTAGTGTTGTGGCACCATGAGACAATACATACAGCAATTTTCACAGAAAGGGCTATCTCATGCTACACCACTAAGCCGGTTGCAAACTTAGTCAATTGATAAGAGGATTGTCAGGATTGTCTCAAGAGGATGGCAAAAATGTTTAACCCCGCCAATCCCGCCAATATCACTGTGGTCATACCACTACGGCAATATGGGTTTCGTCACTTATTCCGGTGTTAAGGTAGCTTTCTCACCATGTTCAATTTCTTCATTTAATCACAGATACACGCCTCAAAGGATTGGGTTCCGATTCAATTTTGTTCATCAAATTCTCATTGTATCTTTTAGCTTTAAAATTATATGAAAACGTTTGATTTTTAGGCATGAAATAACTAATGACGGTTTTGTCATCGTGGATAAATAATCAATGACAAAACCGTATAATTATGACTAAACCGTAATTGACAATTTTTTAATATAACTGTCAAAAACACATGTAAAATCTTATTTTTTCTCTTCTTTTGCAAACCAACACAAGGTTGCTAACTAGAGTGTACAATCTCGACGCAAACATATTCGACAATTTTCTCATTTTTGTCAGCCTTTATTTGAAGGTAATTTTACTATAACACCGGAGTGGGTGACGAACCCCAAATTGCCGTAGTAGTATGACCACAGTAAACATAGAATAGCCTGAAAAAGTTGTCTGCTTTCTGCATCTGCTGTATATATTCAAGTGCACTTCAGACTAGATTGTTTTCGAGAGAGCAAACAATGTAAACCCTGATCAGCTGCTCCTAAGGGGACAGTCTGAATTGGGCATATATTGTTTGCAATATAGGCTACCTAAAAACATAAACAGATGAGAGACCAGACGACAAGTGTCGCGACTGACGAGAAATCGGTTACTGTAAATTTGGAAATTTTCGCGAGAATTTTATTTTCGGGAATAGTGTTAAAAGACATATTTGCGACGTGAAAATTCGCGTCTATGACATGATTTACCTTCATCAGTAAATGAAAGAGTGATTTCGCCATTTCGCGAGGATTTTATTTTCACGAAACTTCGCGAAAATAAAACCCTCGCGAATATTTCCGATTTTACAGTAACTCCTTAAAGCTGCATACTCTGTAACTTTTGATCTTCTAATTTTAAAAATGATGTTTTTATTTTTCAAGAACACAGTAAAAATTCTCAAATTCAGGTAAACATTTTACCATTTTCGTAAATCTTAACAAGTTATCACTATCAAAACAACTGCATTTATGTTAAAATTCAATGGTCTAGAATTATTGGAGGGACGCAAATAATTACCAACAAGGGAAAAATACACCTATTTGATAAGATTATTCACTTTTCCATGCAGTTTTCAGCTGTACTGAACATTTTTATTGTGAAAACATAGCTTAATTCTACTTTTACAAATGATTTAAAAAGAAAATATTTTTTTTCGAAAAATGTTCATAGTTACAGAGTATGCAGCTTTAAAATGCAAAATGGTCATTCTATCAAACTGAGCAAACAATATTGCTGAAACCCGAAATATTCTACATATCCAGAATCCGGAAATAAACTATTTTGAAGACAATCTATATCCAGATGAACCGACATATTAGAAGCAAGCTAATCAGTATCTACGCGGTCGGTTTTCATGAACACATTTTAAACACTGAACTGGCTGGCTAGGAATGTTCAACTGAGCAGAGGTAAGTTCGACACAAGAACGTTGTCTACTTGAAAAACCATCCTGATGCTGCCGGCTGTGTTGTTGGCTGAGGGGCGGCGGGCTGGACTGCCGCGATTGGCTGATTTTGACAACTGTCCTCCCAGTGAACGAATACATTGTCCCCTTCACAGTAATATCCGTAACACAAATCCCCTATAGTTCCTACTACTACGTCGTCATTTATTTTATATAGTCTGTTGTTGTGGTAGCATCCCATAGTTGGTTGAGCAGGGCGTTGTCCACCTCGTCCGCGACCTCGTCCTCGTTGACCTTGGCCTCGTGGTGGAGCTTGTGTAGTGGGTACCCCAACTTGATTCTGACTTGAAGCGGGAACATTATTACACCAGTCGTCCCAGTTGACAACCCTAGCATCGTGGCTACAGTAGGTTCCGTAGCAACGTTCACCGATACGATGACTGGAAATTTCTTTATTAGCTCCGTACCATTGACCACCGTGATCACACCCCTTAGCCCCACCGGCACCTCTTCCCGCTCCGCCACCATCGCCAACATTACCACCGCCAACATTTCCACCGCCAACATTACCACCGCCAACACTAGCACCGCCACCGCCGTTACCACCAGGACCACCGCCGTTACCACCGTGACCACCGCCTCCCCTGTGGGCTGGTGGCTGCCATCTGTCTCTGCCGCTACCGCTACTGTGTGAACTCGTGTCTTTCATTGAATTAGGAGGGCAGTTGTAGTCATCCCAGAACTGGATTTTACCCGCCGCATCACAGTAGGTCACATAACACCAACGATCGTGTTGTCCCCGGACAATGTCACTACCGGGCATGTAATATCTACCTTCATAATAGCAGTCTTTTGCTACGGGTTTCTGTGACAGATGTAGTGGTTCGGGTGGAGGAGGGACATTGCTCGGCGATTGCGTCGGTTTTGGACCGGCCATTTGCGCGGGAACTTGACTGGTGTTCTGAGGTCCCATGCCGCTATTTAATAAACCCATCATTTGCGTGAGAAGGTTTTTCCATGGATCTGAAACTTGTTGACCAGGCCCTGGTGGCTGAGGTGCTGCCGAACCCGCGGTAGGTGGTGCATGTGGACCCCCGGGAATGGAGACTGGAGGACCTTGAGTTTTCTTTGAATGTGGAGGGGATGGTGGTGGTCCTGACTGTGGTGGTCCGGGTGGTTCTGTCTGTAGTGGTCCTGGCTGTGACTGGACGAGTGACGTAAACACAAACAGCAAGAGTGCCCAAGACACCAATCTCTTTCTGGAAATATAGAAGAGTCATAATACAGAAAACGTTCGGTTGGATTAACCCTTAATGCGCCAATCGCAACAAAAGTCGTCTGCTTTTTCTCGTCTGCTGAAATGTATAAGAACCCTCTATGGCAAACAGTGTGGACTCAGATCAGACTGCTCCTATAGCAGTCTGTTCTGGGTCCATGGTTTTTGCTTCTATACTTAATTCGTCAGTAATGTTAGGCAATTTTTTGCAGCAGACGACTTCAGCAGACGACATTTTCGCATGACAGACTAGCGTTGACCGCTTCATTTGCTGTCCGCTTTAGATAAAGTTGACATAAAAAAATAATTCTTTCTGCACACAGAAAAAAATATTTTTCATAAGATTTTTTTTTTGCACGGATGCCATGCTGATCTGAGACTTTGTTGACCATTTTATGGATCTTGTCATAAGGGTGACATAAAGCAATAATTTTCATACAATTCTATTTTGTTGACTTCTTGACTGTTTTGTCCTCAGGACAGGTCAAACGGTACGTGTGAGGACGCTATCATGACTTATGGGCCACGTCGAGAGAAAACCTGACTTTGCTGCAAACGAAGAATACAGGCGCAGACCAGCATGCGCATCCGCGCAGTCTGATCAGCGCCTTTGGTCATTCGCTGACTGACGAGTATGGTAGTTGAAGCTGCTATATCACGCTAGAAAACCACTGTACTCGAACAGCGCAGTCATCGTGTGGTGGTTGCAGTCGACGAGTGTTACTTCTGCTGCTTGGAAAAATGGATAAAAAAAAATACTGCGCAGCTTCATGTTCACTATGACAATAAATGCAGCTTCCTGAATAAAAAATCTAAGCTCAAATTTGACTAATTGGTGAACAACCGGTCCTGACACTTTGCCGAGTTGAAGAATAATAATCTATTACTAAAAAAATAAAGACTTTCAACAGAAATTTCAGAAATCAACCCAACTTTCATCATGCCGAATAACATGTCAAATATCGAATATTGGAACATAAGCATGTATTTCATTTTTTTTTCAACAACCGTTCCTCAATGGAATGCTTTGTTTCTCAATCAGTTGAGACACGTTGTTAAAACTAAAGTAGGGCTCGATGCCTAACTGAATGAACTTTTGCTTAGGCAAACCAATTGGCCTATTGCATGCTTACAGACAAAGGTATTGCATGTATCAAAATAAAACACTGTTGAATTATAACTTTGGCTCAATATACAATATGTCATAACAAACCTAGGAAATGATAGAAAATGATGTACAAATTAACATTTGTTGGCTATATATCACTTGAATCTATTTTTGTGTGGTAAACGAGAAACTGTCAAAAATATAAAAAATAGAAATAGAAATATACATTTTTCAGGGAATCCGGACCAGTATTGCTAAGAACCCAATATTTTTGTGAAATACACACATACCTTTACACATATGAACCCCCTTTCCAGAAATCCTGGATCCGCCCCTGCCTGATAGGCTCGAAAACACGACGTTTGAATGTACATTTGTAGATGAAGGCGCAGACCCAATTTTAGACCCCTAGCTCCCCTTAATACGGCAGCATGGTCGTTTGTTAGAGGCATTTGTCAAAGTACATTTGAGCCAGTGCATGAGATTTCCAACAATGTAACAATGTGGCATTTTGACATGTGTAAACTCGGACGAGCCTCTGCAGCCTCCTTTTAAGTTTAGAAACTCTAAATGGTGGTTAGCCAGTAGCTTAACAATCATAGAATACTCAAGCGGCTAGCAAAGCTGATCTTAGGCTTTGGTGGTCGCACATACTACATTGTTGGAAATCTCATGCATTGGCTCATTATCTACTTGTTTTAGTAATAAGCTAATTATGAAAACCAATGGTGTTTCAATTTTTTGTTGTTTTCTCTCGAAAATTGGTATACAGCTAATTAACAAACCGGTGCGGTAATGTGACTACTCCCAATAGTAGTTCTAGCATTAATATATGTCACCACTACGTCACGATGTTTACTAAAAGTGAGGTGAATTAATGATAAAACTGTTAATTGAGCCGCGACACGAGATGGTATGTGCGACCATCAAAGCCTCAGACGCTTGAATATTCTATAAGTGTTAAGCCATTTGGAGTTTCTAAGCTTAAAAGGAGGCTGCACAGGCTTGTCTGAGTCTACACATTTCAAAATACCACATTGTTTGATATCACATGTCGCGGCTCATATTTTAAGTTAGAAATTTCTAAAAGGTGTACAATCGTAGGAAAAGAAATAAACTTGCATTTGAGCCAGTGCATGAGATTCCCAACAATGTGGTATGTGCGACCAGCAAAGCCTCAGATCAGCCTACGCATACGCACAGTCTGATCAGAGTCTTTGCTAGTCGCTTGAGTATTCTATGATTGTTAAGCTACTGACTGAACACCATTTGGAGCCTTTAAGCTTAAAAGAAGCCTGCAGAGGTTCGTCCGAGTCTACACATGTCAAAATGTCACATTGTTGGAAATTTCATGCACTGGCTCATTTGATTGAGGTCAGCAATTAGGCAATGTTGAATGTTATATTTTATTGCAAAGATAGTGCGGTTAAGTTAGATTATGGTGTTATTCATCAGAGAGACAGCCCCTTATTGGTTACCATGGTTACAACTGTGCAAACTCATGCCACCTTCTAATAAAACAGAATTATGCACTATTCTTTCAGCATGGTTCATCTTTAAACTGCGCTCTGATCTGGCTTACCAATGATAGATGCCTTTGTCATTCAGTACCTTCTAAAAAATATGTATTAAAGATGAGCTGTCAGGCCTCCAGAAAATTACTTTTCTTATTTCTCAACCAAAACATATGTTGTGGGTACTTAAAAGAACCGTCTCGATGAGACGGTTCTTTTGAGCACCCAAAAACATATGTTAAAACTGATGGGTAAGAAAATAATCGCAATTTTACGCTTACATTTTTTGCTTAACTGGCCCTATGGAGCCTGTATGTGGTTAAGTCTTAATACAATTAGGTTATGCTATGTAAATACAAGGTTAACTAGCTGCCAATCATGTAAATTGATCAGCCATAAACTTAATTGATCATCATTTCGTTTCCATATTTTAATAAAGCTTTCTTGTGTTTAAGAATGAGACCTAATTTTGAAGACTGACAGTACACATTAACTGAATGTTATACTAAGTAGGTAATACATGGGCGGACCCAGAAGGGCGACAGGGGGTCCAGACCCCCATCCCTGGAAAATTCCAAGCGGCTACAGGTTTCCTTAGAAGATCACGGACCCCCCTCAAGAAGAAATTGGACACATCGGGTCCAAATTGCTTCTCGAGGGAGGTCTGTACGGTGCTGATGACTAAAAAAGGAGACTCCCGTTTGCTGAATTTCATTGATCCGCGCATGGATTTTCATGAATATATTCCATATTAATATAAAAATTAGCGAGACATGCTTAAAACTGCCAGGGTATCGTGAGGTTTACATATTTTTCCTCGGCTAAACATTATACAGAGAAAATTAAATTTATGAAAGCCCAACCTTAATGTAAAAGCTTATATTTGTAAGATTTTACAGGGCAGGACAAACAGACAGGTAGGCAGGTAGGCGGACAAGTAAAAAGACTTTACCGTTCTCCGAACACTGATCAAGCGCTCTGACCACCTGAAATACCAGGGTTGTCGAAATCACCGCCATCTACTTTCTTTGTATTGACCAGTATGGGACGTTTTGACTTTTGGACGTCTCTGTTTCAGACCACGGCTGGGTTTCCAACGACGGCGGAACTTTATAATACATTGCACGAAAAAATAGAAAAACGCTTTCGGTATTTAGTTATACCAGTAATAGTTACAACTGTTCATTTGATGTCATTTGGGTGATTTGATAGAGTATATTAACTGGAACTTATATGCTCCAAATACTAGTCGTTAGTAGGGCAAATGTCAATGGCTGTGTTTCTTTGGCACCAAAACGACGTACGCCGCTGCCTCGCCTGCGCCTCCGGCTTACGCCGATCACATGACCGGGCATGGATAATAAGCCGCTGCAACCGAACAAAAACGGCACAATAGTACTTACTTTGTGGTACATGTACGAACCGTAAATTCGGCGTGATCGGCGTACGGCGGTAATGCGCCTATCGGGTGAGCCGCCACGTGATCCAAATCAATCGATTGCCCCGCCGGTTATAGACTACAACCGGCTAGCGCCCGGCGAAGCCAAAGAAACGCAGCCTGTGCTACATGCAAATGCTATGATGAGGACCTAGCGCATTTGTTACTTGAATGCCCAGCTTTCATTCACCAAACTCAAAAAAGAATAAACTGATTACATGTAACTGCATTGGTGCTTAGTATTGGAGAGAGGTGTTCCAGCACTGGAAGTTCTTACGAAACAACGAACGAACGATCGTCACAAGTCATGTGATTTTCTAAAATGGTGGATTCAACAAAACCTTAGATAGTTAGTGTGCATCTGTTTGGGGAAATATTTTAAAATTTCAAGAAGTTATAGAGTTTTTTACTAACTGATAGCAAATGAACGGCCGGATGGGAAGATAAACTAAGAACAGTATTTTTTCGCAAGCCAAATTTCTAGATCTTATCCGTTTTCATCTTTTGGGGATAAAGTATCCAAAAAATCCAAGTTGGCTAAGAGTAATAGAGTTAATAATGTCGCAAACTGATGCAGGCAATACGTTACGGTAGAGCACACTCAACAATCTTTTGTGTCGTGCCGTCGCGTTTGCTTGTTCATTTTTTCTTCTCTTTTTTTTGCACATGCGTATTACTATATAAATTTACTAGGTAAGCTTTTAAAAAAGCTTAGAACCACCGCATGGCGTTTTACAGTTATTAAAGAAGAACTTTTATAGTGTTTTATTATTGCATTTGCTGAAGCCACTTTTTCAGTGTTTCACGGGCTTCAAGCTCTGAGTATTTTTTTTTTTTTTGTTTTAGTTAACGATTTGTACACAGGTGACCCATTGGAAGCAAATAAAGGACAGGAAATATGCACATTCCAGTAAGAATCTGCTCATGAACACACTGAATAATTGTAGAGTTAACCCCCTCCCCAGCAGTATGTACTAGGTCATTCAACCGTATTCCTCAATCGAAGCCAGTGCACATAATGCCTAGGGGGCATATTGAAACTGACCCATCTACATTTAGATATTTCGACACATTTAGTCTAGAATATCCGAAGGGCCCATGTTTGATCGGGATTCTCGCTCAGTGGTAAGGTCTCTAATAGGCCTTTTCGCTTTTTAGAAGCGATCCAGTATCCAAAGTATATCAACATCGCTCACGCAATGATGGAATTTTGGAAGTAACTTGGTCGACGGGGAGTCTGAGAAAGAGCTGTAAAAGACACTGCTGTTGGGGAGTTAACACCTGGTCCATTTCCGCAACTTGCTTATGGAACAGGCCCGAATCGAACACGCGCCCAATGGAAGTTTACTAACGTATATCACCAGCGCGTCAGCGCTGGTAAATTATTAACGATGTTTATAGAATCACTATAAACATTCCAATTCGTAATAAGCCTGTTAAAGTCGCCAGGTTTTGATATCGATATGACAAGTGAATTTTTTACATGTCAAAATGGTGATTTCAGTTTGTTATATATAATATTTTTATTGTCATGATCTTGAATCATTCTATGATTGATTAAGACGCACAAATCATACGTTTTCATTCAAAACAAAATGAGACGCGACATGATATTTCCAACAATGTGGTATGTGCGACCATCAAAGTCTCAGACCAGCCTGCACATATGCGCAGTCTGATCAGAGCCTTTGCTAGTCGCTTAAAAATTCTATGACTGTTAAGCTACTGATCGAACATCATTTTGAGCTTCTAAGCTTAAAAGGAGGCTGCACAGGCTCGTTTGAGTCTACACTTGTCAAAATGCTACATTGTTGGAAATCACATGTCACGGCCCAAATGTGTTCTCAATTTATGATAGGAAGTTTCCTCCTTGAGAAAGTGAAGCATGTACCTAATAAACTAAAGCGCAGAAGATAGTTAGAATCCAATGGCGTACCCAGAACGCTGAAAATGTACGCACATCAAAGGGAGACTACTTTATCAAGCAATGATTCTCTACAATTACGCCCCTTTTCAAAATGGGTGCTTTTCTTAAAGGAAAGAATTTGCTTCCAGAGGGAGCGAATTCTTTCCTTTAAGAGCAGTTCCTGAAGGTATGGAAAATCACTGCTATCACATTAGATTATCTCCCTTGATTGTTTCTATTTTTATTACGCACGTGCGTATACTGCGTAATGGGAGCGTAAACCAATGTTGAGAAACTAAAGAGATGAAGGCACTCTCGACAAGACTTAAGCTGCGTGCGAAAATAGATGAAAGCTGGACCCCACTGGACAACCGCGCAAGGGTGTTTAAGAGGGGGATTAGAACGAAAATCTTATATCGCGGTCGAAATACAAGTACAAATGTAACTTTTTCACAAAAATGACAAGTGTCTGAACTCGACCTGGCACGTTCAGGTGATATGTAATCAGTAATGTAATAAATGTGGACAGTTATGGTAATAAACGCCACATATAAGACACGCCACATGAAAACCTGTCTTAAAGATTCCCAACACCAGCCTTCTCTGGTATCTATCCCGGGGGAGGTACTCTGATATTTCCATACATACGTAGGCTCGGGTCATTTTTTGGGGGTGAGGATCAAAATTTTAAATTTCAATATATTTTGGGGTTTTCAGAAAAACGAATATTTTTGGGAATATGAAGATTTTGTGGATATTTTTTTGGGGTCATCACAAAATTGGATTTAGGGGTCATTTCTATGCATTTTATGGTATTTTCTTAAGGTCAGTGTACAGAATGGGGAATATTTTTGAGGTTGCTAAAATTTCAATAATTTTTAGGGTGCTTGAAATTCCTGATATTTTTTGGGGGTAAACGGTAGATGCTGGGCCCGAGCCTACGTATAAAGAAAAAAATGAGAGTACCCACCCACCCACCCACCCCACCCCCTCCGGGCCCGGAATTCTTACTATAACAACCACTGATACATATTCACCAGCGAAGGTTTCGTCGTATCTACCTTTCGACAAAGTTAAGACAATCGCAACCCTTGGTAGGACAAGATGCCACTGATAAACATAACCTGTATATAAAAGTGCATATGCGCTGCTATTCAGCGATGCTAAATATAGATGTTTGGTGTCTAGTATGAAGCTGCCTTTGTATTACACTTTGCACGAGCAATGAAGGCTCTGATGAGCCGCTCGCCTGAGTCCTCACTGCTTGCTCAGGGCGATTTATAAGTATCAACATCGAGTGTGCTCGCATCTTTTTTAAGATAAAATTATTACAATGGAGATGTTAACCATCACTACACAGAGACTTTAACACGTTTTCTCATGACATGGCTTAAATGGGCCTCAATGCGAGAAAACCTGTCTTCAGGGGTTCGCAAACAACACAGGCGCAGTCTGATCAGCGTCTTTGTTGTTCGCTTTTTGGAAAGTATCATATGTTTACTTGCTATAGGTGAAATTTTAATTTTCTAGCTAGTATCTGTAGATGAGGAGAATGGTTTGAAAATCGCTTTGTCGGAAACCCCGAAGACAGGTTTTGTCGCGACGAGGCCCAAATATTTATGATCTGCGACTAAAAAACGTACGCGATATCATAATACTTCCTCGTAACTTTCTAGCGCCGTTTCATAGGGGGTTTACGTTGTAAATAACACACAACGCGTAAAATAAGCGGTCATGTAGGTCACAAAAATATAGCCTTGTGTCACATCGAAGGGTTTTGAACTACAAATGTTTTTGTCTCCGTCCATTATTAATGTGATGCGTAATTTGGTGCTGAGTCCCTTAGACAGGGATACCTTGTGTTCGCAACCCCTTCCTTCTCTTTATACAGGTATTTTTGAAAACCTTATACGTGCTTTTTCAGGGTCTGAAGATGTGCAATGGTTTTATACAGTAAAACCCGTCTTAAGCGGCCACTCAAAGATAGACAAAACAAAGGGCTTAATGGCAAATGGTAGCTTAATGAAGGTCGAAAGTATTGCAGAATGCTCCCCTTGGAGCATTCTGCAATACTTTTGACCTGCATTAAGCGATAATCGATCTTGAAAATCAATTTTTGTCTTCTTTTTGAGTGGCCGCTTAAGACAGGTTTTACTGTATAATCCTTTAGATTTTTCTTTCAGCCTCTTTCAGGCTTGCAATTACCTCTATACAGTGGGTGCCCTGGGGACACACCTCCTATACAGTTTGGTACATTTCAGAAGGCTCAGAAGGCTCAGAAGGCTCAGAAGGCCCAAAATGGCACGCATGCATGGTTCCACCCACTGAGACAGAAACTGTACTATTGTGCGCGCAACTGTCCTACAGTTTTATACAATTCTTTTTGTGATTGGGGCATAGTCTAAAGGTATGAATCTCCTTTCAGATATCAGATATTTTTGTTGTGATCTTGGAGATGAAATATTTCGACTTGAACGTCAAACATTGAATATGTGATGAGCTGTTTATGCTTAAGCCTGAATAAACTTTATGTTATGGTATGTCAAAGTCAATATTTAACGTGCAGCGTTCTTGCACACTAGATAGGAGTTTCCTCTGTTTTGTCCCTTTGAGATAATTGTATCTCACTTGCCACGTATCATCAGCCCATGGGAAAGATAAAAAAGAGCAGCCGAACTGCGATAGACAAGTGAAGTCATTGTTATGTTAAAGTGACCTCATCAAGTTATATCACATCTCAGCATATCTGGGAACTTCTTGGAGCCCTTTTTAAAAGTATTAAATGGTGAACAAGAAAAAGAATCTATCAATTGTGTAAGGATGGGATAGAAAAAACCATATAGAAAAATCCGCCCCTTGTGATCGCTCGGTCGTGATATCAAACGGTGATCTTACTACCTTATACCACCCTTACCAACTTTAGCGCGATATATCTCGTGCTGTGCAAGGTCTACACTGATGTAGGTGGTATAAAATAGTTATACCATGTTTGTCCACCTGTACGTAAGATAATCCACTCGCTAAAGCTCGTGGATTATCTCCACGTACAGGCGGACAACCCATGGTATAACTATTACATAGCCTCTTCCTCTTTATGTATTCTTATATTCTTTGTTCCAGCTCATATTATTTTCTTAAAACAGGTTGTATCAACTTTTCACGTGTTATACGGACATGTTTCTCTTCTTTGTCAGCTCTATAAAAGTTATTGTGAGTTTGACATGTTTAGCATCTCTGCTAACTGGTAAATCATAAACATGTCACTATCAAGGTAACATGCTTTTCCGCGACTGATTTGAAAAAATATATATCGTAATATACACCTAATTTGACATGTAAGTGATACTTTTAGTATCTTGACACATGCAGACGTGCGAAGATATTGCTCATACCGTATCTGTGCTCCCTAAAATAAAGAACTCATAGAAAAGAGAATAGAATCCCTTATGTATTTTAAAGACCTAAATTCTATTTTATCAAAGTGATACCACTCAATAATTTGTGTATGACTCGTCCTAGACGCTATGTGAGGCAGATCAAATGGTTGCCAAAATAAGGGGATTATAAACTGTCTGTATAGGGTAATACAGAGGTCCGTCGAAGGCTTTAGGTAACCAATATTATTTTATGGTTAAGCGGCTCTTCCTCGCGGTGCCACGGGGTTGTCTGCGGTTTGTGATTGTGGTATTTCCTGATCGTAATCACTTACTTTTTTAGGTAACGTTGACAATATTACAGAGTATACAGTAAAACCTGTGTAAAACGGCCACTCTCAAAAAGACAAATATGGTTTTAAGACCGATTATCTCTTAATGCAATGCTGCAATACTTACGACCTTCATTAAGCTACCATTTGTCATTATGATCTTTGTTTTGTCTATTTTTGAGTGTCCGTTTTACACAGGTTTTACTGTGTATTTTTTAATAGTGCAAATGTTACCAACACAACTGCAAAAAAGTAAGACCCATGCACTAATCATATCTTCCCTACCTCTTTAATAGACACAGAGTTTATGAAAAGTGTACCATCGAAGTGGAGACAAGCTTCAAAATGGCCGTGGCCACAAAGTTGAAACGGTGACATCACAAATCACGTGTTCCAACCCAGTGACTATAGGGCTGCCCAACTACAAACATTGTCTATTACAAACGAAACTGTATTTTCTGACGAGTTTCAGCAATCACAAAAATAGTGAGTATGATCAAGAAATACCACAATTACAAACTGCAGACAAACCCATGGCATCGCGAAGAAGAGCCACACAACAATCACGAGACACCAGGAAGACAAACTAAGCAAAGCAACAAGCTCTCTCTTCACCATCAAGATGATTGCAAAACTAGAAGTGACATAAAGTAACGTACAACAAAACATAAAACAATTACAGAATCCCACAATGGGAGTAACAATAAACAACAAGTCAACATAACAGAACCACCGCCTTAGAACGGACAGCAGCCTCAGCCACCGGGGGACTTAAATGCATTTCACTGGTACCAAATCTTCGCCCTTGATTCTGCTGTTGTTGAAGCACAAAAAATGTTCAGCTCGCATGGAAGCCTTCTTACTATTGCAATATATCATCATGGAGAAACACTCTAATCAAATTAACACACTATGATGAAACAAAGAAAAGGGCTCACGACTCACACATAGTCAGAGCTAAAAAAAAACTCAAGTTAAACCACGGTGGGTCCAGCCATGTTAACAATAGACAGTAACGGCTATGTTTCCCTCGACTTGATGTATGTTTTATCGCTCACAAACATGTAATTCTGGAATTATAGCTTCCTTCCAATCAACATTTTTAAAATCATCGGACTACCAGCTTGTCTCCACGTCTTCGATGGTACAATTTTCATTAGCTCTCCGTCTATTATCCCTTTGTATACTAATGGATTCATCCTTCTGGTTTGATACAATAGACTTGGGATAGTCCACTGTACATCTAGGGTTGCCAGGTTATACTTTTCAAAACAAATTGTATTCTTTTCTCTGAACATATTTTTTTACCTTTACAAACAGTGTAGACCCTGGTGAAATGCAGCATTATGCTGCATTTCACCTGGGTCTTCACTGTTTGCAAAAATACTCGTTTAGGGGTTTCCCGATTACAAAGGGTTGTTCAAAGAGGTAAGCAAGGTAGTGGTGGCCCACCAATCTGAAGTTTAACGACCTCTTAGCGGCTGCTTTCAATTGTCCTCCGTCGGGGTTGCAAATCGGCAAATCATGGACCCTCTGTTCTACTGCCAAAAAGTGAGTATGATCAGGAAATACCACAATCACATACTGAAGACCAACCCACGGCACCGTGAGGAAGAGTCATATAACATTTATAGTAACAACACATCTGTAAGCCAATAAAAGCAAAGCAACCAGCCTTCTCTTCTTCTTCAAGATGATTGCAAAACTAGAATGGACACAAAGTAACGCATAGCAAAACAAAGTCAAACACATAACTCCCACAAACAATGGGAAGTACATTAACAATTGATCAACAACAACAGAACCACCGACTTAGAACGAACAGCAGCCCAAGCCACCGGGGAGGCTTAAATGCATTTTCATCACAGAGAAACAGTCAAATCAAAATAGCGCACAATACCAGTCCATTGAGATTTTACAAATGTTCATAAGTACCTAAATGCCTATATTTCGGTTTATGAGATGTCATCAGCGGATATACTGATATCAAATCTAAGTGTATTTCGGCTAAGTGGGCTCCCAGAGGGGCTTTTCTGTATAGGTTCATCAAGATTTTTACACCATATGTTATCAGAACATTCCTAAACCCTGAATAACACAGCAAGATAAGAGAATGATACGTTTAGCCAATGGGTGGTTTGAGCAGCGCCCAAAGAAATGCGAGAATACTAAACTATACTGTGACATAGCAATCTCAGTTTGAAAACAGACATGCCCAGAATGTAAAGTGGAATATTTTACGGACAAATTAGGTTAAATGTTTCACTATACTAGGGCGCGTGACATGTGAGGCTAACACAAAATTGCATTTTCACGCTGGAGATAGTGCACAAAGGCATCTTGTCATTCCATCATGTTTTTGACAGAAGAACGCATTCTTTTTCTTAAAAAAATAGTCATAAACTAATGACAAAATTATGTAATTTTGCATCTTAAAATGCTTGAATTGTACATTTTTATTCCCCTTTCAACTGAAGAAATTTCAACTATTTTTTTATAACAAAAAATGTGGTAAGATCTATTTTGAAAATGTCTTTGATTACTGTATGATCTAAAAACAAAAGGGCCTGGTCGCGAGAAAATCTGACTTTGTTGCATGCGATCTTCAAAAGCACAGACCAGCCTGCGCATCTGCACAGTCCAATCAGCACCTTTGTTATTTAATCTCCGGTTAGAATGGTAGCTCAACTTGCATAAGAAAGGTCTTGCACCTCAGGATATTCATACTGATATGGTAAGATGCCCCCTACAGTGAAAGGTTCGAGGATGACGCCCGTCCTGGAAGGCCTGTAACTGTTGCAACTCAAGAAACGTTAAATGAAGTCCATGATTATTACGACTGACATGCGAGCTACAGAGAACTATTAGAAACCAGTTGGAATTTAACAGATTTTGGCATGAGAAAGCTTCCATCTAGTTGGGTACCAAGACTTCTGACAGTCAATTAGAAGCACACCAGGCGGACTTCGTCGTGTGTTCCTTTGAATTAATGAGCCAGTGCATAAGATTTCCAACGATGTGGTATATGCGACCAGCAAAGCCTCTGATCAGCCTGCGCATACGCGCAGTCTGATCAGAGCCTTTGATAGTCGCTTGAGTATTTTTTTATTGTTAAGCTACAGACTGAACACCATTTGGAGTTTCTAAGCTTAAAAGGAGGCTGCAGAGGCTCGTCCGAGTCTACACTTATAAAAATGTCAAATTGATGGAAAACTCATGTCGTGGCTCATTTCATAGAGGCAGATCCTGCTTACTATTTGCAGAGGTTTATGATAATGCATGAAAAGTGCAAGAGGCCAAACAACAGTCTCAACAATGGGAGCACCTGGTCCTCCCCCACCAAAGAAGAGAAAGACTGTACCATCAGCTGGAAAGGTTAAGACCTCGTTTTTCTAGGGTGATAATGGAAGTCTGGTGGTAGCTTATCTGCAAAAGGGACAATCAGTGACACATATCATGCGTCACTCCAAAGGCTGCTTAGTTTAAACTTTTATTTCATTTTTGTATAACAACATGTGTACATATAATGCAATAAGTTCACATACAGATCTTTTCGAAATACAAAAAAGGGATTCAGAAGAAAGTCTATTGACTTTTGTAAATCTGTTTCCCAGCTATTCAATATTAGAAATACAATAATCGTATGACTTGAATTGACATAAGTATGTATAAATATGTATAAACAATACAGCAAAAACTTGATAGTTCGAATTGGAATTAACCAGGTTTAGCTGTATATATTATAATGTCAAAACTGCTGTTTAATACAAAGTATGAATTTTGACTTTTGAAAGGGAGAATGAATATTTTACAAATTACTGTTATCCTTGTTGTCTCCACGGGGTTTGGAGGTGATCAATTCTTGGGGGGGGGGGGGGGGGGGGGGTATGGTCGTTACCTCTATGTACCCAGCTAGCAGAATAGTCGTCAAACCAATCAGTTGTTAACATACAAGTATTTTGGTGGAATATATGCTACTGTTAGAACGTTGAGATATGATTTCTGCAAATGTAGTGTGATATTAGAGCATCGCTATGTATATACAAAACATACTTTAAATAGTACTATTATTGCAAACATTTAGGTATGTTCCATACAAATGCAATGCGTTATTGAAGCATTAATGTGTATATTCAAAACGTTTTGACTTAATGATAAATTCTTGTACTGCTTTAAATATCTGCTTATTTTGAACAAAAGTTAGTGTTATATCACCACAGAGTAGACCGTTAAGATTAGGTTGACAGATATCTGACACTGAGTTTAATAGATCTCGTCTAAGGTCTGTATACTGATGACATACAAATAAGAAATGATGAGTATCTGCTACATCACCACAAGTACAATAGGGATTATCAACTATATTTTTTGAATGCAGGTGTTGACGAAGAGGACTGCATGCAGTTCTTAGTCTAGCATGATATATTTGACCAAGTCTTTTACCTGTGTTATAGTATCGGGGTGGTGTGATCAAGTTGGATTTCAGACTGTTTTTAAAGATGTTAAGGCTTGGAGAATTCCGAGTTGGCTCTGGAAGTTCATTCCAATCACGGACAGCAGAAGGCAAGAAAGATGTATAGTAAAGACGAGAATTCGAATGTAATGTTTGTAGATCTGAAAAGTTACGTAGAGGGTATTGTGAAGCACTACCAACAGTAGCAGGCACAAGAGAAACAAGATAATCAGGGCAAAGTCCGTTTTTCATTTTATAAAACATGGTTAGCTTATGGTTTCTCCTTCTTGATCCCAGTGTTTCCCAACCTGTTTCTGTGTGGAGAGAGTCAATGGAGGCTAACTTAGTTGCACCAGTAACTATTCTAGCAGCTTCATTTTGGATCTTATCTAATTCGTTTGATTCATATTGTGTGCAATTATTCCACACAACGTCAGCATTTTCTAGCAGTGGACGTATAAATGAGAAGTAAATAGTCTGAAGGGATTTCCTATCTAGTTGAAATTTTAGTTTGCGCATTATATTTATTCGTTTCCATGCTTTGGATTTGACTAGTTCCAGATGTTCATGCCAAGTGCAATCATTTGAAAATGTGATACCAAGGTGCTTGTGAGAGTTAACTTCAGCAATTTGGGTTTGGTTCAACAGGACTGGAGAATGATATGGTTTGTTATGTTTCCTAGAGAAAAGGATAGACTCTGACGTCCCAGGATTAAAAGTCACTAGCCATTTGTCTGCCCATTGATGGATTTTAGCCAGGTCCAAGTTTAACTGTTCCGCAGCCTGAATGGGGTAATCGACAATGATAAACAAGCTAGTATCGTCAGCAAAAAGTCTAATAGAGGAGTTAATGTCTTCAACAATGTCATTGATATATAAAAGAAAAAGTAGAGGTCCAAGAATAGAGCCTTGTGGACCTCCAGCCTTTACTGAAGTCCAGGAAGAACTCGCACCAGGCAAAACAACCCTTTGTTTCCTGTCATTTAGATAATCAGAGAACCAAGTCAACAACGATCCAGATACACCTGCAGATTTAAGTTTAAAAAGAAGACCTTTATGCCAAACTCTATCAAAGGCTTTACTTATGTCACAAAATATGGCGCGAACTTCCTTACCCTCATCAAGAGCTTTACAAAATGTATTGTAAATATCAATTAACTGATTAACAGTAGAATCACCTAAGGCTGCTTAGAGAATCTATCAAACTCAAACGCCGTAGAACACACAGTAAAAACAGTCAATTGAGTATGACGAGGAAATAAAACAATTGCACACTGCAGACCAACCCACGGCACCGTGGGAAGATCCACAGAACCACAGAACACTAACAATGACAAGTCAAGACAATAGCGCTGTACACAAGTCTGTTCTTGCGACGGTTGTCATTAACCATTTCGGTTAGACGATGGCATCGTTACACGCAGTGGTGCTTTCTGATCGGTAAAAAAAATGCTGCTTGTGCATAACAACGAGCTGCACGTGAATTTTTTTCTGGCAAATGATAAACCATGTTACGTACATTTTGGTATGCACTAAAACAACCAGCGCTTGGTTTGTTTCGCTTGGTTTGTTTCTATCCAAAGAAAGCCAGTGCATGATATTTCCTACAATGTTGCATTTTGACATGTGTAGACTCAGATGAGCCTCTGCAGCCTCCTTTTAATGCTAGACACTCCAAATGGTGTTCAGTCAGTAGCTTAACAATCATAGAATACTCAAGCGACTAGCAAAGGCTCTGATCAGACTGCGCGTATGCGCAGGCTGATATGAGGCTTTGCTGGTCGCACATACCATATTGTTGGAAATCTCATACACTGGCTCATTATTATTTTATATGCACTTGAAACGAGTCACTTGGGTCACATCCTGCGATTGCAGCACGAGCGAACACATTATAGTATTTAGAATAAGTGACTGAAAGCTTTATAATTACTTTTCATGCATTGTATGTATATCAAAATATTACAGAAAGGTGCATTTTCTTGGTCGGCAGTCCCAGTAAGCATTTAAAGCGGGCCACTGTCGGCTGTTAGTGGTTCGAGCTGACAGGAAGTTTTTACAATTCTGTAGGTCAAAAGATTGCACAAAAATATGCATTTTCTCGGTCGGCAGATGTTCTCAGCTGGCATGCATGTATGTACAAAGAACGTTAACCTGACTGAAGCAGGTACCCTGAACGAAACCTCGCATTCTGCCACTGAAAGACGTTTTCGGCTTCAAAAATAGCTTGAACTACTAAAGACCATTTCTAAAACCGGTCTTATGCGGCCACTCAAAAAAAGACAAAACGAAGCTCTCTTAAAGACAGACGGTAGCTTAACGAAGGTCGAAAGTACTGCTGAATACTTTTTACCTGCATTAAGGGATAATCGGTCTTAAAAACCAATTTTTGGTCTTCTTTTAAGTGGCTACTTAAAACAAGTTTTACTGTATTATGGACCACCCAAAATTATAAAAGCAAATTGAGTGAAAGTTTCCATTTAGTAAACGTGGGTTATAGAAATAAAAACTTACATTAATAATTTCATGGTACACAATCCGTGTCCTATCCCAGCGCCAGCGTTATGTTAATGATATTATTTATACGTAAGTATAACGTTTGTCATGGAAATGACACGGAACGCCAATTTTATGAGGTAGAGATATTCATTTTTTATACAAGAGGTGGTCATATGACATTCTTACCCAAGGTAATCAGACATATTCATTAACCCTTAATGCGCCAATCGCAACAAAAGTCGTCTGCTTTTCTCGTCTGCTGAAATGTTTAAGAAACCCCTATGGCAAACAGTGTGGACCCAGATCAGACTGCTCCTATCTGCTCTGGGTCCACGTTGTTTGCTTCTATACTTAATTCATCAGTAATGTTAGGCAATAATTTGCAGCAGACGACTTCAGCAGAAGACATTTTCAGATGCATTTTTTCTTGGCGCTTTAAGGGTTAACTCTTTGCTTTAGCTTGCTAGCGGCGAACTTTGTCGTTTGCTAACCTTTGCAAACGGTTTGGAACCAAATCAGGATCAACATAACGTCGGTCCTGATCTGGATCTAAACCGTTTGACACTCTGAAAGGGTTACTGAAATATTTTTGAAAAGATTTATTTTGAAAATATAAATCAGAAGTCGACAGCGAAAGCATGAAAAAATTACCCAACATGCAATGAGTTAATTTTTTATGCATGTTGTTATTAAAGCCAAAGTACCCATTTAGGGGTATCCAGAATACAAGAGATGTCGTTAAAAAAAATACGAAACTTAAGGTCGTCAAAGAAATCAAAAAGTCAAAACATTAATGTTTTTGATAAGCTTAACCAATACGAAAATACTGATCCAAAGTTATTCTGGAAAATATCTATGCAATCATTTCTACTGGAAGCATTCTAAGTCTCAATGGCGTCAATTGCAAGCTGAATTACAACAATGAAAGACAGACCTTGTGATACCATAACAGTTAGTTGAATGAATCATATGGGGATCGGCACGAGAAATTCTGTCTTCAGGGCTTGCGAACAACAAAGGCGCAGACCAGCCTGCGCATCCGCGCAGTCTGATCAGCGCCTTTGTTATTCTCTTATTGGAAAATATCATATCCAAACATGCTACAAGCGCAATTTGAATAGTCTAGCTAGTCTCTTTAGCTGTGTATGCTGGTTTTGGTATGACCTGAGACAGGGTTTTCTCGCGACGAGGCACATATAGCTGCGCCATGCCACAAGAATATAAAACGACGTAGGCCTACTCATTAGTTAGTTCCAAGTTCTGACATTCGGGTACACATCTTATATCATCGCAAATGGCAAACGTTTACTTTTAAAAGTAATTCTGTAATTTCCCAAAGTGACAAAAACACAAGGAACATCACACACAAGAGAGCCAAGGGGTCAGCCCTTTCCAAGCAGGTGACCACAAGGCTGCAAGGAATAGACAAGGCAGTATAATAAAGACAAACGTGAAACATAAATACAATGTAACTAAAAGGGTTGACAAAAGAAGCACCGCCTTGGATCGGTCAGTAAAAATAAATCACTGGAGGCTTGACGGTACCAACCTCACCCTTAATTCTGAGTTCCAATTCACTATTCAACATTGGGACAAAGTCAGCCTACCAAGTTTTAAAAAACCAAGTGAGTACTATCAGAAAACACCACAATCACAGACCACGGAACCACGAGGAAGAGACATAGAATACAGATACCCACACACCAGCAAAAACATAATTCATAGATAGATAGATAGATAGATAGATAGATAGATAGATAGATAGATAGATAGATAGATAGATAGATAGATAGATAGATAGATAGATAGATAGATAGATAGATAGATAGATAGATAGATAGATAGATAGATAGATTATTTGAAACTTCCAAAAGGCAATAATGCCCACGAGGATACAACATATATACATATAAATGGCAGATATGAAATACAAATACAAGTATGCTTAATTCATCTGAATAATAAATTATTATCAGATTTTTATTGAGAGTATATAGCATATTTATGTGAATCGGTATCCGTCACTTAGATGACAGAAAAACAATCGGTTTAGTCTGAACATGAGCGCAGTCTCACCCAAGCCTTCATATAGTACAAAATCAGCAATAAATCAAGTGAACGGGTCGAAGCGAAAGCGCCTCAGAAAATGCCATCCAACGATTTTCACATGAAACTAGGTACATGTACATTGTATCTTAACAAACAAAAATACATACGTTATTATCCAATGATGGAGAAGGTGAGCACAGTACTGATTTGATTACTCGATATCGCTTTAAATAAGCTGATGTTGTTTAAGAAACGAAATAATTAACAATTGGTTACATAAGACCTTTTCATTGTTGGAGAGTGTTTTAAATCTATAGTTTTCTGTGTTATTTGAGAATAGAAAAAAAGATTGCTTCAAATAAAACAACCAGCTTTCTCTTCCTAAGCGGTATGATTGCCAAGCCAAAAAGGACACCAAGACCTATGTACATCATATGTATATCATAATACAACGACCAAACACAAGACACCCACACACAACGGAAACAACAATCAATAAGTAACAACAGAATCAAGGCTGGGTTATTCTTGTAACCACCCTCTTTAAAGCGCTCTTCATATTCAACTCGCCTTAGCCTAAGCCGTTTGCAATATTACTATATTCATACAGGTACGTTTTCTTATGGTACTTCATGTTTGCAATTTCGCACCTCAGATCATGTTTTCATGCAGGACTTGACGTTTTTTTCGACAGAAACAATAAATAAGTAATAATTGTATATACGTTATGTAATATAGCCATGTAAGTAACTCTTGTGAAAAAATACCTTCCGCCATTTTATGGTAATTGTATTAGCTTCCTCGAAGGTGACATGTGACCTAACGTTATGTTACTGGTGCATAATTTGGAGCTAAACCCAATCGACATCAACCCCTGGGTGTAAAGAGATTATGTTTCCCGCACACGTTTCTTGTATGTACACGCACATTTGTATCACCAAGAAACCGCCAGTCGGTTCAAATGTGTACGTGCATGCGTTTTGGTGTATGCGGTAGCTACGTCCCCATTGATCAACAAATGAGTACCATCTTTCTTGTATTTTGCCAGCGAAATAACATTTACTTTCATCAAACCCCTTTGCAGGAATTTGAAGTGTTTGAATGCAGCTGACTAATTATTTCCAGCGAGCGCTCGGGTTTCTGGCAAAGTTATCTAAGTTATTCTTCTTGGTCAAGCTGTCAATTTGAAATTTAAATCTGTTATTTTAAGTTATCAGTCTGAAGTTACGATAAGCTATTGTATTATTTATAGTTGTCAATCTATTTGAAGTAACCGGTCTGATTTTGTTGTTTTTTCCAAGTCGGCTATCTAGCTATAGGCGTTGCTCAATCAGAGTAGAGTTACGTAGTTGGTCACGTTATGGTGCTTTATTCATCCGATTGGACAAAAACAGATTTTTCTTTCATACTTCTCACTGTAAATCTGTTTCGTCACCCTACTTTTATCGTGCAAGGACTATATTTCAAGACGCCAATCTGTTATTTCTGTTTTTTAGATTGTTATCTATTCAAGATGTCAACACGTAATGAGGGTCATCCAGTAAATAGGGTACTTTTCGTTATAATGTTAGAGTTCGTACCATTTAAATATCACAACTGTAATCATTAGGTGGCATATCATGTTGAGCATGCAACAACATATCCAAAGGTATGATGGAAATTGAGGTCGCTTGCTGCCTAGTATATAGTGTGTCGTGTTGAGGGGCCATAAACTGTTAAGACGGGTTGTACATTAGGCTAGGTTTCAATACACACTAAGAGCAGTACAGTACGAGTCGGACTTCATGAGGGAACTCTATTAGTATATCACGTGGAGCTTGATACAACCACTGACATGATGGTGTGCAATGTACCACATGTGCACTGTACACTATACATAGCTTTAAATGGTTGCCATGATTACTGGCGTGTTAGATCAGTTACAAAATGATTTATCTTATAAACCACAACATAAATAAATATTCTGTAAAGCTCATTAACTTATTTTACAAAAATGTCAAATTGCCAGGTGCGTTTATCATCAAAAGCGACAAATATACAACACTGTGGCATCAGAAACGGGGGCAGAGGTCATGAATTGGGCAATAAATTATCGTTGATTGGTTTAAAAGCTTTGAATCACCATTAAATCATCAAATACATGCATATTCTATTAAAAACATGTATCAAAATGTCTGTTATTGCCTAGAAACAGAAGAATATAAACCATACAAATAGTCCAATTTTCTACAATTGCACGATTGCTAGGCAACATGTATTTGTTAATGACAATGGTTCATATGTAGCACTGGAACTGACTATCGACTAGGCTGTGCGATGTATCCCTTGTTCAACAATTAAACCAGTACAAAGTAAACGACAAGCTATGTAATACATTCATTCTACGCTAAATGGACAAAATATGAAAATACACTGTCCCACGCTTATAAAATATTCTTATTGCATGATATGTTAAGGCATTGGGTTTTGTATAACTCATCAAATATCTGTTTGGGGTTTCTTACATAAGAAAGTTTAGATTATGAATAGAAAAATGTAATTTTTGAATATGCTTTGCTTCTAAATCTACCGAACTCTCGTGTCCCTGGTTTATGTTCTTCAAAAGTAGTTATTTTATAGGTTCATTTACATGTATTTTATCCCAAAAAAGTTTTTTCTTGTAAACCTAAGATATTATTAAATAGACTGCCGATACTCTTTACCTGTTTCAGATGTAGAAATTTTGATGAAAAATAATGATCACTTGTCCCGATTTTTAAAGTAAGATACGTTACAGTCTATCTCTGGGTCATAACATTTCCAAATTATGTTTATTTTTAGTATGCAAATGATTATTTTAGATGCAAATATATCAGTATAAAAGATTTAAACCACAAAACTGTACTGTGATCTATCTTAATTAAAATATAAACAAAGGTTTCATCCAGAATACAAAAACACCAAAATATTTGGTAAGATACGTTACAGTGTTTTTTGAGTGCACTTCAGTCTTTAATAAACCTTTACCCTAGCCCTTGCCCGCACAATACTGCCGAATGATTACTTAAGGGAAAACAATATAGCATTCGTGGAATACTAGTTAAACCTGGCTAAAATGGACTTAAACATTTTATTGGAATAAGATACGTTAAAATAAGATACGTGACGCTCGATTAGAAGGCTGCATCTCTATGCTGGTAAATCAAGTGTACCCCATTATGCACATGTGCTATGTTATTTATATTGTCAGCGGAAGCACTGGGCACTATTTTTACTCATAGCTTAAGGTTATGAAGCGGGACAATTTGGAACTTTTGAATTTTACAAAATCACAGATCTTTGAGAAACAAAGGTACAATATCGTTGAAAATATTATATTGTACAATATAAAGTATCTGAAACTATTTGAAATATGAAATGCTTAAAACCAATTAGCCAAACAAATGACGTTTTGGTCAATTTGAAAACAGAAAACATTGCCTACAACAGATCCTTTTAGTGTAACGTATTTTATGAAAAGTCAGGTCATCTGGTACAGGTTTCTAAGTATGTTTCGAAAAAGAGTCATAGAAGGTTATTAAAAGCGTTTTGAGGTATGTATATACCTATGCACAGCCCTGAACAAGATCACATTAACTTCAGTATTCCAGTTTTCATTGCCATTCAGGATCACATTGATATTTAGAGGATGAAAGCCTCTAACTGTATCATTAAAAACCTGTCTTTCAACAGTTTATTTTCTGCACTGAAAGAAGTAGTGGTAGGCATCCTCTACCGCGTCACACAAATCACAAAAAGGATTATTACGAATATGGTTTCTAAAAAGATCACCGTTAAGACCACTGCATTTATTTCGCAGCCTCGCATGTAGGACAGACATATATCTATTTCCAACAGTAAAGTAGGGAGGAACATGTGCTATGCTAAGTTTTGAGAATATATGCTTTTTAAAGGTTGGCAATGTTGATGTATCTTTTAAGTTATCAAGAGAATTCCATAGCCTAATGGCTGATGGAATACACGATTTCTGTGAAATACTAGTTCGAGTAAGAGGTACAGATATGTTTCTATTGTTTCTCAATCGGTAATCCGAAATTTCATTAACTAAAGGAGGGATCAAATCTTGTATGTAAGAAGGTTTTGTTTGTTTTGTTGCTTTACGTCCCAAGTCAACAGCTATGGTCATTGCGGGACGGTCAGTTCACCTAACCACACTTTTCCCTGGGCAGGCTTGAACAAGCGGTTAACCAGTAATTTGTGCACATACTTTCGCTAGTAACTGACAACAACCCTTCTTGAATAAATCAGCGGAAGGGAGGAAAATGACCGTAGGAATTATTTCATGATCAATCTCCACGAAAGTATGGGACCGGGCCGGGATCGAACTCGCGACCCCTGGATCTGCAGTCAGACACGCATAGGGAGCCAGACACGTTACCGACTGCGCTACGCGGCCCGGTGTATGTAAGAAGGCACCATACCACTATTTACATTATACATAAATGCAAGTTTATGTTGCTGCCTTCTTTGTGATAGAGTTGCCGAGCCACACTCTTTGTACAGGTTTTCTAATGATACTGACCTAGTCAACCCAGTAACAATCGAGCTGCCTCATTTTGAATTTTTTGAGGTGTTTGTGAGTCTTGTTCAGAGCAGCCATCCCATACAACTGATGCATATTCAACAACTGGTAACATATAAGACATATACATCTGGTTGAGGGCATTTCTACTAATAGAATATTTCAATTTATTCATTATTCCCAAAATTTTAGTTGCTGAATTAACAATATTTTCAATATTAGTGTGCCACTGGCCATTACTACTTAATGTTACACACAGATGTTTATGGCTATCTACAAAGCTAATTGCAATATTATCAAAAATAAGATTTGGTTATATATCTATTTTTTAAGAGTAAATAAGACAGCTTCTGTTTTAGCGGATTAAAGGTAAATAACCACTGTTTGACAGCAGTTGTAAATCATGGTTAATAATGTCAGCTATGTCAGCAATATTTGCTGCAGCATAAAATAATGAGCTATCATCTGCAAACAGCCTTGTCAAACTAAGAAGTTGTCTAGCTATATCATTAATATATACTAAAAATTAAAGAGGCCCTAGAACAGACCCTTGAGGCACACCAGCAAAGATAGATTTTAAGCCAGAGTAACATGATTTAAAACAAACTTTCTGTTTTCTTTGGCTTAAATAACTATTTAACCACCCTAAGAGTTTACCATCGATGCCATTTTGTCTTAGCTTAAACAGAAGACCCTTGTGCCAAACTCTATCAAATGCTTTTGACACATCACAGAAGACAATACAAGAAAACAAGCTATTGTCAAAAGCTTGACATATATTATTAAAGATGTTGATTAACTGAAACACTGTTGAATGATGAGGTAGGAAACCAGATTGATACTTATATAAAATATTATTATCTATTAAAAAATTATACATGTTCTTAAAAACAATCCTTTCTTGTAGCTTCCCAATACAGCTCAAGAGTGCAACTGGTCTATAATTAGAGGGTTCTGATTTGTCTCTCTTCTTAAAAATAGGAATAAAGTTTGCAAGTTTCCATATATCAGGAAAAATTCCCTCATGAAAGGATCTATTCATTAAAATGCAAAGGGGTTTTGAAACAGTTTTTGACACACCCTTGAGTATTTTATGGCTTACGCCATCATCACCACTTGCTTTGTAAGGGTTGAGTACTTCAATAATATTTCCAATTTCGAGTTCAGTGCAGATAATTTGAGAAAGAGAGTTATCAGTAAGCTTAGTAAAGGGAGGTAGCTGGGTTTCTGCATCATTGACCGTTGAGATAGAAGCAAAATAGTCATTTAAACAATTAGCTTTGTCTTTGTCGTTGAAATGCCATTGATTGTCACCGTTAGAAAGCGTTGAACATAAAGGAGGAATAAAGATGCAGATTTGATATTTTTGACAAAATGGCGAATTACTTTCCAAAATTTACGTTTATCATTATTTTGAAAGTCTGAAACAATAATATCTAAATTATTATAAAACAATTCCTTAGGATGCTTCTTTTGATTATTTACCTTATGAGTTTGTATTTGTTCCAGACATTTGGGTTACCTGATTGTATAGCTTTCTTCTTCAGTCTATCTCTTTTCCTTGAATTCCTCCTTATTTCAGAATCGTACCACGGTTTGTCATCTTCACGAACTACAATTGTTTTACTAGGTATGCATAATTTAGCGAATTCAATGAAAATATTTGTGAATAAGGAGCTTGCTTCATTTACACTACCCTGATGAAGACATGACCAGTCAAATTCGGAGAGTTTTTTGTTAAACAATTCAAAATTGGCATTTTTATACATCCAGACATTTCGAGTGAAAGTTCCATGTACATGATACTCAAATGGTAAGTATACATAAGTTGCACAGTGATCACTTATATCAGGTGGGACTTTAATAATACCGTGATTTAACGGTGACATATCATCATGAAATATAATAGGATCTAACAAAGCAAGCTGGCGTGTTGGTTCAGATATGATATTGTGAAGGGAGTTAAGAAGCAAGACATCTTTCAAATGATGCATATTGGGATTAAGTAGATCTTCATTCATATCTCCCAAAATTATAATATTATTAGTAATGTCTAGAGCCCTTTCTATATTTTTGTTAAGGGCGTCAAAGAAGACAGCATCTGCTGTTCGCGGACTATAAAATAAACCTATAAGATAGCTTTCCCTATTTAGCTTAATTTCAACCCAAATTGACTCATTCCAGAATGTCTCCAAATCTATCATTCGAGTATGTGCAAGTCCACAGGACAAATACATTAACAGCCCTCCTCCATGATTCGTTCTATCTTTTCGACAGGGAATATCATATTTGCTTGACATAATCAGTGATTCTGTTGTTACGTTAGCATCTAGATGAGATTCCGTGAAGCATAATATGTCAAAATCTAGAAAGTTCTCTGTTATATAATCAAACTTATTGCGTATACTTCTAATATTGCTATGCAAAAAAGAAAGAGAGCTATTAATAGTATCAGGTCCAGGTTTCATTTCTATGTCACCAGCCTCCAAGAGTAACAAGATAAGCACTATCTTAAAAAACAAATTACACACGATATCGTTAAAAACATTTGATAATAATTTACAAGAACAAGCAGCCCATTTAAGTAAACAAGACATGTAGTAAAATATGAAAGCCATAGACACCTTAACCATGACCCTTTGCTTAATTACACATTTACTGTTGAATAGACCGATGCTTGCACGCCATTGCTCTAGACTATTACCCATGGTGATATAAGACTATCGAAACAAGCATGCATGCAAGCAACGTGTCCATCCAACAGCAGCTTTGTTCATACTGCACAGATGACCTATTGAAGTAAAAGATATAATTGTATTGGTGGGGTATATAGCAGTAAGTCAATACAAACAAAAATAAAGAAAACATAATAAAAGCATAATAAAGAAATTCAAAGAACATGTACAATGAATAACATATATCAAACAATGTCATATGATTTGTGTATGTACGGTTCCCTCTAATGTACAAAGGCTTGTGTTCGGTGCGTGAATTAGGCTTAGTTAACGTACAAATGATATGCATATAATTTATCGGATTATTTTCCTATACAATTGCATTTATGTGGATAGAGTCCTTGATCGATATGAGTAGGGTGACGAAACAGACCCACAGTTAGAAATTTGTCCAAAAGTTGTCCAATCGGGTAAATAAAGCACCACAGTCTTGGTTGTTGGTTTTGTTGCTTTACGTCCCAAGTCAACAGCTATGGTCATTGCGGGACGGTCAGTTCACCTAACCACATTTTTCCTGGGCAGGCTTGAACAAGTGGTTAACCAGTAATTCGTGCATATACTTTCGCTTGTAACTGACAACAACCCTTCTTGAATGAATCAGCGGAAGGGAGGAGAATGACCGTAGAAATCATTTCATGATCAATCTCCACGAAAGTATGGGACCGGACCGGGATCGAACTCGCGACCCCTGGATCTGCAGTCAGACACGCATCTGTAGCCAGACACGTTACCGACTGCGCTACGACACCACAGTCTGACTAACTACTATCAAAAATACTATAGATATGAATAGTTGTAAACAACAACAGCAAAATGGATTCAGAGCCCATGCTTGATAAAAACCTGTCCAACAACGCAACTCTACCCCGATTGAGCAAGAACTCTACGAATCGTATTCCATTTAGAAAAAGTATAGTTCTACTGTCGTGCCAAACAAAAGCGACAGTGACGTAATACCTTGTTTAGAATTGATAAATAAAACCTTGTTCATCACGAGATATTTCGTGCTGAAGTTGGTAAGGATGGTATAAGTTCAGATACATGTCAGACTACGTTTCAATCTGTTGTTTAATATGAATCTTAATATAAGTCCACGCATAGCTATCCTCGGATGTTTGGACTGATTCTTTGTGAAAATGTTTGAGTGGATGCATTCGCTCGTGTTAGCCATCGCAAGTTGAAATATGTACCGAAATACCCAATGACAAACTGACATAATAATTAGCATCTCTGTCTCTGTCTCTGTCTCTGTCTCTGTCTCTCTCTCTCTACACGTATTAAATACAAAGCTTTTGGATTGTACCTGGATGTTTGCTAGATTCTCATGCAGATTGATGTACATGTGAAATAGTATTACTTTACTGTAAACGATACCAAATGAAATTAAATATGAAGTGAGAAGTCGCACAAACGCGTCCTCGGGGTTGCGATCATATTTAAGTCAAACGATCCTGATAAGCTACATAGACAAGCTTTTATGCAGTGGGATCAGCTATTAAATATAATCTAGACAGTGAAGAACTGGGCTATTGATTAGGTTGTGCGATGTGCCCCTGTTGTTCATTTATGACAAAAACATAGGTTTTCTAATGATACGATCATATCAAGTGACTTTAAAAATTTTACAAAGTTAACTTCAAATGGACTTGATCAGCATTTAAGAACAATGGATTCGGGTAAGTCCCTGAGTTTTCGCTGCTCGATCGTGCAGTAAGGTACCAAAATCTTTGGTACTTGCTCATATATTGTTATTGTGTTGTTTTTTTTTGTTTTTGTTTTTTTTTTCTATTCTTTTTTTTTCGTTTTTTTAACTTCCGACTGGTGGGTAATAGGGTGGTGTAATCTCTGTTATAGCTTTCAGAGAGATTGTCCGCCCTGTCATGTTGGTCTTTATGCAGTTTATAAATTGCTTCATTGGATGCAAAGGGTAGGATTCAGGCCTTTCAGTCTATCCAAGTCTTTTCTCTCTGAGGAGTCCCGACATGACTGAAATTTTGTTGACTGGCAAAAGCCTTAATTAAATCAATAAATTTCAGACTTCACGTAATTGAGTCGCGACATGCGATTTCCAACAATGTGGCATTTTGACCAGTGTAGACTCAGACGAGCTTGTGCAGCCTCCTTTAAGTTTAGAGACTCCAAATGATGTTCGGTCAGTAGCTTAATATTCATAGAATATTTGAGCGACTAGAAAAGGCTCTGATCAGTCTGTGTGTATGCGCAGGCTGGTCTGAGCCTTTGCTGGTCGCACATACCACATTGTTGGAAACCTCATGCCACGGCTCATATATTTTCAAGCGCTATATCCTCTTAAAAGTAGCATTTTTCGTTCGATGTGATGCTCAAATAAATTGTCATTGATTGCCCCACTTCTTTGAGCGTGCAGTCAAAAATGGTAGTCCAACTGTCCATCTGTTAAGAACTGTATCCCTTTAACCATTGACCATAATTGAATCATTATTTAAAAAAAATAGCTATTGAGATCTAATCATTTTCTGTGATACTGGTTATTTCAGGCACATTATTGTGTGGCGAGCTTCAACATTCATAAGTATCAGTCCAGTACATTACACATTGGTACATGTAGCACAAGCCTCCCATAAACGCCCGTGCTAACGTACATGTACCTAGAGGTTCAAGAGGTCAAAATGTGGCCCCAAGACTTCATCGATAACCATATTAGCAAAGGCTATGGCGAGTTAGGCTTGCTCGAGCCTACGTTGCTCGACAATGCGATTAGTGAAAAAAATAGATTTTATGTTTTTCACATTGATGTTCGGCGATAACTTTTTCATTTTCAATGTTAGTAAAATGTGATCACAATGAAAGTTGTACAGGAAAATTAGCGCCAATTTCTCCAAAAGGTCCGAAGTTTGTGGAGCAAATAGATTTTTGTGTACATAGATGAAGAATTTGCGATAAACGGAATTCAGGCAAATTTTCTAAGTCTTTTATTGACAGGTCGTGACAAGAATATTCACAAGCGGTGAATATTATACAATTATTGACTTCAATGAGGTAGACATAAGGATTTATCTACCCGAAAAAGTGATAATTCACCGAGGCCGCTAGGCCGAGGTGAATATCACTTTTAAGGGTAGATAAATTCTCATGTCTACCGAAATTGAAGTCAATAACTGTTTTGTTATATGACTTTTCAACTAAGAATGAAAATGTTCTACTTTCACTTTTAATGCTGAAGTCAACCTTCAACCTAAGGATTTTCTAACAAGTTTTATCAACTGTTATTAAAATATTTTAATGTAGAATTTTGCAATTTGAAATGTAAATTAATTCTCTAAATGTGGAATGTAAAATTTAATCATAAAACTTTTTTTTACATTTTGTTTATTCAAACAAAGATACCTGAACAAACAAAACATGATAAAACAGTTGTTAAAATTCATGAAAGTCTTTAGTTTACCTGTTGGGATGTGAAACAGCAAATCATGTCAATTTCATGCAGCACATGCTAGTTTTATACTCATCATGCTATTTTTAGCTCTCTAGAGGGTGATATTGCAGAAGTGTCAAAAATATTAACTTCTGGAAACCAGTTTGAGCTGGATTTCATCCTATATCACCTTCTGAGCCAGTTTAGACCAGTTTTCAGGTAGACATTGAGATTTATGAAGACAAATTGGGCCAATCAGGAGACAGGATTCTCTCCAGTCATATAACAATATACAATTATTGACTTCAATGAGGTAGACATGAGGATTTATCTACCCGAAAAAGTGATAATTCACCGAGGCCGCTAGGCCGAGGTGAATATCACTTTTAAGGGTAGATAAATTCTCATGTCTACCGAAATTGAAGTCAATAACTGTTTTGTTATATGACTTTTCAACTAAGAATAAAACTTTTCTACTTTCACTTTTGTTGTTCCTTAATTCAACCTAAGGACTTTCTCACAAGTTATATCAACTGTTATTAAAATATTTTAATGTAGTATTTTGCATTTTGAAATGTATATCATTTCTCTGAATTTAGAATGTAAAATTTAATCATAAAACTTTTTTTCACATTTTATTTATTCATACAAAGATAAATGAACAAACAAAACAAAACAAAACAGTTGTTAAAATTCACGAAAGTCTTTAGTTTACCTGTTGGGATGTGAAACAGCAAATCATGTCAATTTCATGCAGCACATGCTAGTTTCATACTCATCATGCTATTTTTAGCTCTCTAGAGGGTGATATTGCAGAAGTGTCAAAAATATTAACTTCTGGAAACTAGTTAGAGCTGGTTTTCATCCTATATCACCTTCTGGGCCAGTTTAGACCAGTTTTCAGGTAGACATAGAGATTTATGAAGACGAATTGGGCCAATCAGGAGACAGGAATCTCTCCAGTCATATAACAAATACCGTTATTCAGCGGCTGTGCCTAGCATAATCCTGCTGTTTGCAAACCCATTAAGTACAGAATCTAATTTGAGCGTGATCATTTGTATGAGCAGAAGCTGTGATTACGCAAGACGTGCTATTTTTCTCTTATGCACGTGCTCCAAAACGGGCGGTTTCGAGATGACCCCAGTAGCATAACGCACGAGCGAACCAGGCGCGATTTCCAATATATTTAAACAAGCCATCCATCGCTTTAGTTAGTGAATTAGGGCGGCGCAATGCAGTTTTTTGACTGACATATTTATCTAAGTTTATTTGAACTTTAATAAAAAATCTCAGGGTGCATCTACGCGCATGGTTAACTGCAGCATCTTTGATTATGGAACCATTTGGAGAAAGTGGTGCTAATTTTTCACTACAACTTTTATCGCGAACACAGTTTGCTTAAATAAGTAACAAAAAAGTTATCGCCGAAAATCAATGTGAAAAACCTAAAAACTAGAGCGTTTTTAGAGGGTTTTTTTAATGTGCTGGCTCTTTTTCGCTGGCTACTTCTACAAAATGTACACTGTAATTGATAGTTTAATTCGTGACACGATATGCCGCAACCATGCAGCGGTACCTGAGGTCATTTAATATTTGATATCCATATCTGATATACATGTAGCAGCAAGGGCAAATCATCTGAGTTCGTGAGCTATCTCGTGTTAAACCGATCAAGGGCTCAAGTTCCGCGCAGAAAAGTAAGAGCCTTCGTTGTTCTCAAGAGCGACCATGTCATTTTAATTTACATTCTTATGCACACTGGGGTATAAAGTTGTATGGTTTAGTGGACCCAGTTACTACCCAGTCAAAGTTGAATTCTACATCTTGCTCTCAATCCTCAATATTTTCTCTTGCATGCCCATTAAGCCTAGACAAACAGAGGAAACACAAATCAACAAGCAGTCTGATAAGGGTCTTACCTGATATCATTGATAAGCATTTTGTTAATTCCAGCCCAGATAGTCCACATTTTTTAAAACACAGTGTTCGAAATTTTACAACATTTAACGTACACCTATTATCAGGCCCCAGATAAGAGTGCATAACTGAACATTAATTTTCTTATTTCTTAACCGAAACATATGTTGTGGGTACTCAAAAGAACCGTCTCGATGAGACGGTTCTTTTGAGTACACAAAACACATGTTTAAACTGATGGATAAGAAAATAATCGCAAAATGACGCAAATCATTTTTGCTTAACTGGCTCTTATGATTGTTTGAGGGTCTGGATTAGGGGGGGGGGGGGTCTGGTATTCACTATTCATTAAAAATTTAGCCCATTATTCATCGCATTAAAATTTTGAGTTAATCATTAAAATAAGACCAATTATTCATTAACAGTAAGAAAGGTGGCAAAGAAATCTGATTATTCACTATTCATTTTTTTCAAATCATTAAAAATATAGGAGTATTCATTAATTTTTAGGCCCTCATTATTCACTATTCATTTTTTGGCTCATTACTCACTATTCATTATAAAAAGGCCATAATTCACTAATCGTTATACTCCATACAGGCCCTCCTATTTGTTTGATTACAGAAACCCAACCATTTTGGAACATGATTCCATAGGACCACTGGCACCAGATTTCATACAAACCCAACAGAATGGATGTGGAGCTGAAAGTTGTGTTGGGACTGATAATGGCCCTGTTGGCAGTCATCATTATCATTGGTAATCTGATGACCATCGTAGCCTGTATCATCGACAAACGTCTTCGGAGTGTTTACAATTTCTACATCTTTAATCTTGCTATTGCTGATTTGTTGATTGGATGCATCAGCGTGCCTGTTCACGCTGCCAACACACTGGAAGACCACTGCTGGCTGAAGGAAGAAACATTCTGTATGCTGTGGTATGCGTGTGTCACTTTATGCACACAGTCGGCACTGACACTTTTATTTCTAAGCTACGATAGGCTTCTACTTATCAAGTTCGCCCACCGTTATCCTTTCAAAGTCACTTTAAAAAATGCTGTGATCAAAATAATAATTTCTTGGATTATTGCTTGTCTAGTATATGCTTCAGCTATACTTGGTATGGGTATATTCGCCAACAAAAGAATCAACTATAATCCAACAGCGGAAAATATCACTACAACAATTAGAAATGATATTTCGATGTCAGGTTGTGAGACGTGTAATCTTGAAGTAGCACACAGCCCAGAATACACATTGATTGGCGCATTCCTGGAAAGCGTCGTGCCATTTAAAGGTCTGTTGATCATAAACGGGATTATTTTCTTCAAGATAAGGCGTTTACTTGCAAAAGATGTAAAGTATGGCAATGAAATTGAACATCTTCATCGTATTGACACAAGTGATACTCAATTAGAGGACAAATCTACAAACCATAATAAAGACAAGAAAAAATCACCAAGACCAGAATCGGGAGTTCTTAATAATGCATACATGGATCCCACAGAAACAGAACACCGTGTAAGTGAGAACACTGATAAAACAGAACTTGTCGCAGATAATGAAAATAAAGTCACATCAAATATAAAGAATGAAGTTTCAGGCATTGAAAACACCGATGATAATTCTAAAAGAGATACAACAGAACAATCTGATGTGAATCGTCTATCTGGAGGAACTGACGATGGTGAGATATTGGTATCAGTTTTGGGAGTTATTGAAAAATATGGTGGTGGCGACAGTAAATCTTCCACGTTAAGTCGCCAGGTGAAATACTCCCCAAGTACAAGCCTAGGGGAAGGTATGGATGTCATTGAACTGGAATCAGCTTTGAATCCATCGAATCCAATCGGTAATGATGATGGTGCTGACAGTAACGATGATGCGATGGATATTATTCAAATAGAACCATCTTTGGAACTATCAGATCAACTCAGTAATGAAGATCAAGATAATAGTGAACCAGATCCAAACAATGGGAATGAAGCTATGAGTGTTATAGAATTAAATGACCAAGAAGAATGCGAGACAGAGATAGTCATATCAGATGATACAGAAAGCAAAACCAGTACAGTTAATCAAGAAGTAGAATCAGAACAAATAGCTGAAGACAATGTAAAGGAAATTCACACAGAAGATACAGGAGACAGCTTTGGGCAAGTGATCATTGCCTCCGAGCTGGATGGTGATAATCAGAGTGTATCATCAAGGATAAGAAGCAGTGCTAAGGCTGTCAGTTTTCTGGCCACCTTGGTGTTTGTGTTTATCATATGCTGGTCCCCCTATAGAGTTGCTACATTACTCATTTCTTTTTGTGAGCCTGGACAAGTATGTGTAGATGTTACCACTTATGAACTACTGACCTGGCTCTTGTGGGTCAAATCTGCCATTAATCCATTTCTCTATGCCTACAATAACTCACTTTACAGATACCACTTTAAACGTTTTCTGTCATGTGGTAGGAAAAAGTTTCCTGAAGTGAGTTAAACAATGTGCTGAGCAAGCTGTATCTGGAATATAGAGAATACTAGGTGAGTGTCTTTGATATCAAGTTTACAAGGCAAGGCTTTGAGAACGCTTGTTGACATCGCGAGGCTCGCCGAGCGATCCAACAAGCGTTCTCAAAGCCATGCCTGGTAAACTTGATATCAAAAGAGGCCAACCTGGTATTCTGTTTATCAATTTACCGTGTGGTCTTGGTTTGAACTTTTGATGTTTCAAACTCAACATACCCCTTAAAACTAAACTGAATATGAGGTGCACTGATTCATATGAGTTTCTCTTTAACCCATTTAAACTGAATGGAATTCCCACCCTTATCAATTGGACCAGTCCATTTCTGTTTTAATGGTTGTAGGGTAGTATTTTTTCATTTTATTTATTTCAACAGGATTTCTCTGTAAGCAAACAAAGGAGACCCTTATTAGACACCGCATTTTGCGTCGTCTGATCTGGGTATGCACTGTTTGCCTATGTCCCACAAAAGGGAAGCTAGGCTTATATGGGTTAAGCTAAATGCAAGCATTTGACTCTTTTTTTTTTTTTTTTACCTCCGGCCAGAATTCAGTCAAGTCTTAAATCATTGGAGATCAGAGAACATACAAGACTATAGGTCAATTTTGTGTCACAGGGGTGTGATGTTGAAAATTTTGAGTTGTAGTTAAATGAACATTTAAAGATTTTCCCATATAAATACATTAGGAATCAAAATTTACTTTGTTTTAAAGTAGGTCAAGGTCAACCTAGATTAATCATTTGTATAAACCTGGTAGGGCCAATTTACCCAATGCTACATACTAAGTACCAAGGCCATTGACCTTTTGGTTCCATAGAAGAAGATATTTAAAAGGTTTTTACCTTATATGTGCATGGCTGCCATTTTGGTCATGTGACCAGAACAAGTTAAATAAATTTTGGCTAACCTATCAATAATGAGTTTTCATATGAAATTTGAGTTCAATTGGCCTAGTGGTTTCTGTGAGAACTGTTTGAATATATTGATGGGACTCCAATATGAGCAGCATTGGCTAAATGGCCAAAGGTCAACCTTGACCTTTGGAACTTATCTCATTAGGTTCAACATATCAAGTAAGTATGTTGACTTTGGCTTCAACAGTGTTCAAAAAATCAACTTTTCAAAAAAAATCCATTTAAATGCATTAGGAAGCCAATTCCACCTTGTAATTAAGTACTTCAAGATCAACCTAGGATCATCATTTGAACAAACTTGGTTGGCCCTACACCCCCAATGCTACATACCAAGGCCCAAGGATATAGGCCTTCTGGCTCTGGAGAAGATTTTTAAAGGGTTTTTACCATATATGGGTGTGGTGGCAATCTTGGTCATGTGACCAGACTCTTTGAACAATCTTCCCTTCCCGCATCCTAAAGAGTCTCCAAATTAAATTTGAGTTCAATTGGCCCAGTGGTTTCTGAGAAAACTATGTTTAAATATATTGATAGGACTCCATTATAAGGGACCTTGGCTGAAAGGTCAAAGGCCATCCTTGACCTTTGGAACATATTTATAGCCATTGTCTCATAATATTAAACATATTAAGAGAAATCAATGATTTTGGCTTCAACAGTTTTCAAAATATAAAGTTTTCAAAAAATTTCTCATGTAAATGCATTAGGAAGCAATTTGACCTTGACGTTAAGTATGTTAAGGTCAACGTAAGGTCATCATTTGAACAAACTTGGTAGGCCTCACATCCTCAATGCTACATACCAAGTCCCAAGGTCATCGGCAATCTGGTTCTGGAGAAGATTTGACAGATTCAAAGGGTTTTACCATATATGGGCATAGCGGCCATCTTGGTCATGTGACCAGGTCCATTTGAACAAATTTTAGTTCCCTCATCCAAAGAAGTTTCCAATTGAAATTTGAGTTAAATTGGCCCATTGGTTTCAAAAAAGAGAAGATGTTTGAAAATGTTGACGGATGAACGGACGACAGATGCTCGTTTACTATTAGCTCACCCATGAGACGGCTCAGGTGAGCTAAAAAATAATCAGAGAAGATACTTTTATCTCCCTAATTCAGCATTTTGAGGCTGACTTTCTATGGAAAGTCAGCCTAAAAATCCTGAATTCAGGGTTAATCCTGAAAACTTTCAGCCATGCACTTAAAAAATGAATTTTCGCATATGGTTAAAGTATTAAAATCTCATGAACTAGCTCAATTGTTCAAATTTTAGTCTGTCAGTTACTCATCCTTTCAAACTATAACAATATACTTGAAAATGTCATCTTCACCAGCGAAGGTTTCGTCGTATCTACTTTTCGACAAACCCTTCGCCTCACGACCCTCAAAATTTATTATTAGCGCAGACTAATCAACCAATGAAAATGCCAGGAAGGATTTTTTCGATAATCCCTTCCTGCCAATCAGATTAAACATAGCAGTTTATCGGCATCTCATATAAACCGCCTGCTAATTCTCTATAAGTCCAGTTAAGCAAAGATTTTGTCATAAAATTATTTATTTTTCTTCTACCCTTCGGTTCAAAATTATGTTATGGGTGCTCAAAATGACCATCTTAATGTGACAGTTCTTTTGAGCACCTTAAACGTATATTTTAGTTTTTAAAATAAGAAAACAGAATGTAAATTAATTATGTCGTCTTCTCTGGAGGCCTGGTGTTTATCGATTTTTTGCACCACTTTGTGATTGATCATATTACTTGTTACTATTTTCGGCTTATGACGTATTCAATCAGAGAAAATCAAAGCTGTGAGGCCAAGGGTTAGATTAGACAATCGCAACCCTTGGTAGGACAAGATGTGAAAATGCATGATTAGTCCATTCATGCTGAATGGAAATTCCAAACAGTATCAATCAAATGAGCCCATTCCTTTTTTTTCATTTCTAATTCATCTTAAAATGTATGTTATCAAATTGAGGAGAACCTGATCTGATGCCAAATCTGACCTGGGTAGGCACTGTTTGCCTATATTCCGAAAATAGGACACCAGGACAAAAACATTTTTTTTTTCTATTTTCTAAATAAATTTGTAATTTCTCAAAAAATACCCATAAAATACTAATTACATCTCTAGCATTGATACTTGGTCATTAACAAAATCGATTAAATTTCTCACCGTCTGATATATATCACCATGACATAACATCACCAATAACGTAATTATTAGGCCTTGAGCTGGCTATAGACCCCCCCAGGGGGAATTTTGTACACTATGATTTTCTGAAACTACATTATATAAGACACAAAATAAAAGATGTTAGCCCTCTGAGAGTGGCAGCGTTAACGTGTAACATCACGTTATATACGTTACCCCCCAAAATAGCATTAAATGTCCCTGATAATGTCTCAACCATGACATGTTCGTACATATTTGCATGCTGACACAGGTTTATGATCTTCTTATAACACAGTTACATATTTTTCGTATTAATTTTATAAATATCTTGAGCTATTACCGTTATATACGTTACTTAATGTTTCCTGCGTTATTTCCGAGTATCAGTATGGTATTTATTGAATATACTTGTATTACATCTGTCACAGAATATATTTAATCTATAAGACTGCTACTTAAATGATATAAGTTCTTTATTATGGTCGCTTTCACTATTTTTCAGGCCCATTTTATGTATGTTACCGTCAAAATAGCATTAAACATTCTAGTTAATGTCTCTCACAAGCCCTGTTTATGCTTATTTGCATGCTGGCACAGGTTTATGTACTTCTTCTAACAAGGTTTACCTATTTTAAGTATTCATTTAATAAATGCCCCGAGCTTTAACTGTTATGTATGTTACCAAATGATACATAAGCTATTCTGAGTATCTGTATAGCAGTTGTTGCATAAAGTCTGTCAGAGAATCTAAGAAATGGACAGCTCAGTTCTGGGCAGGGTATATGGATATAATTCAGATGGTGTTCACACTGATTAGGGCTACAAAGAAAACAACTTTGAATTGCATGTCAGCTCTATCTGTATGCATTGTTCCCAATGTTAATTGCAAACGATCACAACAGATACGCAATATATGTACCTGTGTAACTGATTACACATATAAATTTATCTGATACACATCGCAGATGCAAAGAACTTCTCAAACAAAATGGGTATATTGTGACACGACCATTGGTTCTTTGCTTGAGAAATGCTTTTGAGATAGCTATGAGGCAAACAATAAAGAGGTATTATAGGCTTCAGCAACTAGAACTACGCTTCGTACTACAGATGGAATGGTGTATTACTCATCTAATCAGAGCTCAATATATTGAAACAACTCTTCAATGCACTGAAATGAAATACGAATACTAGAGGCAGTTTGAGGCTTCACCAATCCTTTTAGTTCTAGTTTTGAAGACAAGAACTGTGCTTTTTTGTCTTTCGGTGTTCCTGCTAAGCCTGGCATAGCTAATATCTTATTGAGGCTGATAACATTGGCAGGAAGGCTGTTGCAGACTGCATTGAACCACTTTTAGTTAAAAAAAATCTGTCTTTCACAACCCCATAAAATGCTACAAGCTAATAAAGTTTTGAGGTTTGCGAGGTCAAGCAAGAAGATATTGTCCAATTTACAAAACATAAACAGCCAGCGGCTAAGGGCTTAAAGGAGCGTCTTTGGTCAGCATGACGTCTTTCTATTGGACATATTGTTGACCTTGAGTTGACACTTCGGTTCCTTCTGGGACCTGTACCATGGTCACTGTCAACTCCTGATAGAATTTCCAACAAAACTGCCAAGTCCAAACTTCTGCATGGCTTGCAATCACACATTGAACCAACATTAGATTGGCCATGTAGTGCTGCACATAACTTTGATGTTAATGCCATAACTACAGAGCATAATAGCTTTTCCTGTCACCTTCAAGGATCTGATGGCACCAATATTCAACCAGGCACTAAAGGCAGGGCATGTTGGTTTTGTCACTTATAAATAGCAGCAGTCTATAAAGTCTCAGAAACGTCTTAGAAACATTCAAGTGGGGGGAGGGGTTCTCTATCAGTATAAATGGCAGCAGTCTATAAAGTCTTAAATTTCTAGTGGGGGGGGGGGGGGTGTTCTCTATCAGTATAAATGGGAAGGAAACAAATGTTACACGTTAACGCTGCCACTCTCAGAGGGCTAACATCTCCATGTACACATATACTGATAGAGAACTATCATTACCTGGGTGTTTTGTTCAACACTGGTGTATGAAACAAAAGGTGCACCTTCTGAATGTCAACAACATTGGCAAGGATATGGGGGAAGAGATCTACAGTAATACACTGTTTAACAGATTGTGACACTACCAATGTGCCGATGTGTTAGTACCACAGAAAGGTTGTTCCTACCAAACTGATAGAGAACCCCTCCCCCACTAGTTCATCAACATTCTAAGCAGGGTAGGAAAACAAATAAAGAACTGCTCTAGGCACTCATCGGTGATATGAAGCCCTAACATGTGCTATTTATGTAATTGTGAATAAGCTGCAGTACGACATGTTTCTGAAAAGAGAACCAAAGCCATACACATATACTTACTATTTCAAATGGCATGAAAATGAGATTACCTCCACCCTGCTTTTCTGTCCTTAAGATGTACATACAGAGATTGAACTATCAAGTCTTTCCCATGAAAACAAGTGAGCCTATTCAGATATGGACAAAATGTGTGTAAAATAAATGGGAAGGAAATCAAGTATCTCTGGGTGAAAGAAAACTTGATTGTACCCTAACAAAAGAGCCACATAATTATATTTTACATTTTGTGTGATATGGGGTTACCACGTTCAAAACTCAACAACTCGAACCATATAAAAGATAGAAAAATAATATTTGCAGTTTCGAAAAGGTACATAAACATACTTTAATACAAAATGAGTTAGTAAGCACGTTCACATTTAAAAAAAATATCAAACTATATTAGTTTCATAAATCATTTCTATAGGAATAATGAAAAAAAGTAACATACGTAACACTTTGGGGTGAATATTTGTTTTCAAAAGTCCATATCTGTGATGCAAAAATAGCTTATGTGGATGATATAGCCAATTTGTAAATCTTACCTTATGGTTTGCACTTTTCAGATGTTGATGGGTAATATATATAATTGGCTGTTACAAGGTAATGGTGCCATTACCATAATGCTAGCATATTGCAAAATCCTTGCAAGATGAATCTGATAGAGGATTAATATGCTGTTTAGAAAAATTCTTTAAACACTTGGATAATATACAAAGATTTGCTCTATAACTTCTACCTGATGGGGTATCTTTGATCTTTTAAGTTGTTACTCGCATATTGCACTGTATGTTACAAACTTTCCATGAGTATTATGTTAACTATATTTGATGTCTCTATAAAAGAAAAGAGGGTTTATGGTAGTTTATGTTTTGAGTTACTTCCCCAGCAAATGAGCCAGAGTAAAAAGAAGTACATGGACCTGTGCCAGTATGCCAATACGTACAAGCAGGTCGTGTTGGAGACCATATCTTAAACGTTTAATGGTATTCAGAGAGTAACGTATGTTACCTGGGCTGTAAAATAGTGTAAGACACCATAATAAGGTACTTTAATTCATTTGAATAGCAGCCTTATAGATTTACTACATTCACTGATGGATGTAATACATGTATAGTCAATAACTGCCATACTGATACTTGGAAATAACATATGAAACACTAAGTAACATATACAACGGCAAAAACTCAAGAAATTTATAAAATAAATGCTAAAATTATGTAACTGTGTTATAAGAAGTTCTTAAACCTGTGCCAGACTTCAAAAAAAGTCTGAATATGTCATGTTGGAGGCATTTTCAGGAAATTTAATGTTATTTTGTGGGTAACGTACGTAACATAATGTTACCCGCTAACGCTGCCACTCTCAGAGGGCTAACATATTTCATTTTGTGGCCTTTATAGTGTAGTATCTAGAAATCATAATGTACGAAATTCCCCCTGGGGGAGGTGGGGTCGATAGCCAGGGCGAGGCCTAGAGAATTACATTTTACATTTTTGTGTGATATGGGGGTACCATGTTCAACATCTAATAACTCAAAAAGTATATAAGATAGAAAAATAATGTTTGCAGTTTTGAAAAGGTTATTAAAAATTCTTTAATATGATACAAATAAACATAAACTGGTTTCAATAAAATTTAAGACAAACTACATTAGATGCATTTATCATTTAAAAGGGGGTTCAATTAAAAAATGTAACATACACTACATCCGGGGTGACTATATTTGTTTTCAAATGTCAAAATCTGTGGCCTAGTATAAGCTTACTTAGAAAATATAACCAATTTGGTAATCTTACCTCATCTTTTGCACTTTTCTGAAGTCTTAAAAAGAATTTTAATTATCAAATATTTTGTAGGGTAACGTATGTAACAGGCTGTTACAGCTTAACGCTGCCATTGTCAGAGGGCTAACATGTTGCAAAATCCTTGCAAGACATTGGGCTTTAAGAAAAATATGGTCTACAAAATTCCCCCTGGGGGGGCGAGGTAAACCATATCCAGCCAGTGGCCTATATGACCTAAATATGCTTGAATATGATTGCGGTCATTTTAGGATTCTTTTTTGTTGGTTTGTGTTGATGCTTTATGCCCCAGTCAACAATTTTCAGTCATTTTGGGACATTCCTAAGGCCAAATAAAAAAATAAGTGCATTTCGGGTAACAGGTCTGAAAATTTTAGATAGGGTAGGCACACATTTTTTCTTTACGTATTTTTTTTTTCATTCCGCCTTTCAAAGTGCATAAAAGTATATATTTTTTTTCTAGAAAACCCCCCAAAAATTTCTAGGTTTCACCAGTAAATTGAGGTAGGGTCAGGTTACCCTAAACACAGGTATTTTTTATTTGGTCAAAGCAGAGGATAAAGAGCCTTGCTCAAGGATACAATACAGTGACTCCAGTGAGTCTTGAACTAGCACCCCTTCTATTCCAAGTCTAACACTACTAACTGAGCCACTGCCCTCCTCTAGGCTAAATAAAAATATCTGTCTTTAGGGTAACCCAACCCTGAATTATTTAACTGGTGAAACCTATAATTTCATTCAGTTTTTCTGGGAAAAAAAAATATAATTTTATGCATTTGGAAAGGCGAAATCTTTCAAAATGCATAAAATTATTATTTTTTTTTCAGAAAAAAATGATTTAAAAAAATATGTGTGCCTACCCTACCTACAATTTTCAGACCTATTACTCAAAACAAACTTATTTATTTATTTGGCCCTATTTTAAGAATTATTAGAAAGCTAATGACAACAGTAGGTAACTTATATTTATAAGCATAACAATAAAATTGAATTTGACAACATTTGCATTTAGAATAAAACAATATCCTATAGTTCGAATGACAGGAAATTTGTTTGTTTGTTCCCAGTCAACAATTTTCAGTCATGTCAGGATGATTTCCTGTCTTCCTTGGTTGAACCAGTACTCAAAAGCGGATAAATTGTCTTGCTAAAAGACACAGCACAGCGACTCCACAGGTGGCCAGTCTCAAACTAGCAATCCCCATTCTAATGCTCTACCAAATGCGCTCTACCCAGATATTTGTGAAAACCTGGATTTGTGAGGAGTATTGTCAAAACTGGTGCCCATTTTGGAAGGGACTCAGCCCAGTTTCAATCAGAATTTATCCTGTCAGCATGTAATTAATGGTAATTATAAATACGAAATACAGCCAAGAAATGTATATCTAAATAGTTTTATTCAAATATTCATACTTTGTTATAATTAGACTTAAAATGCATTTAAGCCCCCCCCCACACCCCCCCCCCCGTGGCTTAGGCTACCACCCTTTCTAAGGTGGTGGTTCTGTTGTTGTTGATTTATTGTTTTTATGTACCTCTCGTTGTTTGTGGGGGTCCTGTGCTGGTCTTTGTTTTGGTATGCATTACTTTGTGTCCTTTTTAGTTTTGCAATCATCTTGACGAGGAAGAGAGAGCCGGTTGCTTTGCTTTAATTGTCTTTCTTATGTCTTGTGACTGTTAGTGTTCTGTGGCTCTTCCACACTGTGCCGTGGGTTATTCTGCCGTGTATGATTGTGGTATTTCCTGATCATACTCACTTACTTTTTTATTTAAAATGTGAATAAATACAATACCATATCAGCTTCTATTTTCCAGCCAGTCCATTGGTGAAATTGCATTATTACAACCACGCAACTAGCAATATACTCCCATGAAAGATCTCAAGATAAGCTCTCAGAAGCATACAATAGGCAGTCTGTTATTGTCATCCAGGTGCATGACAAACTACCTGAAAAGTTGTTCATTTCTACATACCCATTTCTCGACAGGTACTTCATACTCCCTGTCCCGAATTCTGTCTCAGGCACATGCCTATGCAATATACTATGACACAAAGTATCTCAGCATAATTTTCACAATATTCATCTATTAAACGTAGACAGTAAATTTCGGGACACGGAGTATGAAGTACGTAGCCCACAGGAGTCCCCATGTATTTCTATAGACCAAATAATTTCGGGACAAAAATGACTGAAATGATTAGACTGTACATATATTCTATTGAGATATCACATACATATGGAAGGTCCCGATTTTAAGTTCTAAGTTAAGTAAGTTGCCATAGCTGTCCATTATAACAGATGAGTTCGGTAAGTTAGGCCTTTAAACAACGGCAATGTTACAAGAGAGCCCTGAGCTAAGTTTGATGAGTTACAATAGCTACATGTATATATTATGATACAGTGTGTGTGTACCCTCCCTCCACCCCTTTTATTTCTTTCATATGACTTACAACTCAGCTCAGCTTTCTCAACTCATCAAGCTGAGCAAATTAAGCAATTTTCGCCACTTTTTCCGGACAAGATACCTATACCACTCAGCTCAGCTTACTCAACTCATCCAGCTCAGCTTACAACTTATGCTACTTAACTTACCTAAGTTATGTTGGATAAGTTGAACTATAAGTCAGCGGTCAGTATATTTATAAACATACATGTGATAGGTCCCTATATTCTAAGTGCTAAGTTGAGTAAGTTGCCATAGCTGTCCATTATAGCCGATGAGTTCGGTAAGTTGGGTCTTTAAACAATGATATGTATCCAGATGCTTCAATGGCTGAGCTAAGTTCGGTAAGTTATAATAGCTGCGCATATGTTAGGATGAGTTGGTGATATGTGTCCAGATGCTTCAATGGCTGAGCTAAGTTCGGTAAGTTATAATAGCTGCGCATATGTTAGGATGAGTTGGTCATGAGTACAACATTGGACCATTATATGCAGCAAGATGCAAGCTAAGTTCGATGAGTTGAGTAAGCTAAGCAAGCTGAGTTCGATAAGTTAAAGATAAGTTCGATAAGTTGGATGAGTTGGGTAAGTTCAATGAGTTGGATAAGTTGAGAATGAGTTCGATGAGTTGGATGAGTTGGGTAAGTTGGATGAGTTGGATAAGTTGAGGATGAGTTCGCTAAGTTGGACTGTAAGTTCTATGAGTTGGCTAAGTTGAAATGTAAGTTCGATGAGTTGGATAAGTTGAGGATGAGTTCGATGAGTTGGATAAGTTGAACTGTAAGTTGGACTGTAAGTTTGATGAGTTGGATAAGTTGAGGATGAGTTCGATAAGTTGGATAAGTTGGACTGTAGGTTCGATGAGTTGGCTAAATTGAGGATGAGTTTGATGAGTTGGATAAGTTGTACTGTAAGTTCAATGAGTTAGCTAAGTTGGAATGTAAGTTCGATGAGTTGGATAAGTTGATGATGAGTTCGATGAGTTGGATAAGTTGTACTGTAAGTTGGATGAGTTGGCTAAGTTGTACTGTAAGTTCGATGAGTTGGCTAAGTTGAGGATAAGTTTGATGAGTTGGGTAAGTTGTACTGTAAGTTGGATGAGTTGGCTAAGTTGTACTGTAAGTGTGATGTGTTGGATAAGTTGTACTGTAAGTTTCGATTAGTTGGCTAAGTTGAGGATGAGTTCCATGAGTTGGATAAGTTGAGGATAAGTTCGATGAGTTGGATAAGTTGTACTGTAAGTTGGATGAGTTGGATAAGTTGAGGATGAGTGCGATGAGTTGGCTTAGTTGTACTGTAAGTTTGATGAGTTGGCTAAGTTGAGGATGAGTTCAATGAGCTGGATAAGTTGTACTGTAAGTTTAATGAGTTGGCTAAGTTGAGGAAAAGTTCGATAAGTTGTGTAAGTTGTACTGTAAGTTCGATGAGTTAGATATGTTGGAATGTAAGTTCGATGAGTTGGCTAAGTTGGAATGTAAGTTCGATGAGTTGGATAAGTTGAGGATGAGTTCGATGAGTTGGATAAGTTGGATGAGTTGGATAAGTTGTACTGTAAGTTCGATGAGTTGGATAAGTTGGACTGTAAGTTGGATGAGTTGGATAAGTTGAGGATGAGTTCGATGAGTTGGATAGGTTGAGGATGAATTCAATGAGTTGGATAAGTTGGACTGTAAGTTGGATGAGTTAGATAAGTTGGACAGTTAGTTCGATGAGTTGGATAAGTTGAGGATGAGTTCGATGAGTTCGATAAGTTGTACTGTAAGTTGGATGAGTTGGCTAAGTTGTACTGTAAGTTCGATGAGTTGGCTAAGTTGAGGATGAGTTCAATGAGTTGGATAAGTTGTACTGTAGGTTGGATGAGTTGGATAAGTTGTACTGTAAGTTCAATGAGTTGGCTAAGTTGAGGATGAGTTCGATAAGTTGTGTAAGTTGTACTGTAAGTTCGATGAGTTAGATATGTTGGAATGTAAGTTCGATGAGTTGGCTAAGTTGGAATGTAAGTTCGATGAGTTGGATAAGTTGAGGATGAGTTCGATGAGTTCGATAAGTTGTACTGTAAGTTGGATGAGTTGGCTAAGTTGTACTGTAAGTTCGATGAGTTGGCTAAGTTGAGGATGAGTTCGATAACTTGGGTAAGTTGTACGTAAGTTCGATGAGTTAGATAAGTTGGAATGTAAGTTCGATGGGTTGGCTAAGTTGTACTGTAAGTTTGATGAGTTGGCTAAGTTGAGGATGAGTTCGATGAGTTGGGTAAGTTGGACTGTAAGTTGAATGAGTTGGATAAGTTGAGGATGAGTTTGATGAGTTCGATGAGTTGGATAAGTTGTACTGTAAGTTGGATGAGTTGACTAAGTTGAATTGTAAGTTCGATGAGTTGGATAAGTTGAGGATGAGTTCGATGAGATGGATAAAGTGAGGATGAGTTCGATGAGTTGGATCAGTTTGAAGGTAAGTTGGATGAGTTGGATAAGTTGTACTGTAAGTTTGATGAGTTGGATTAGTTGAGGATGAGTTCGATGAGTTGGATAAGTTGAGGATGAGTTCGATGAGTTGGATAAGTTGGAAGGTAAGTTGGATGAGTTGGATAAGTTGGACTGTAAGTTCGATGAGTTGGCTAAGTTGGACTGTAAGTTGGATGAGTTGGATAATTTGAAAATAAGTTCGATGAGTTGGCTAAGTTGTACTGTAAGTTCGATGAGTTGGCTAAGTTGGTCTGTAAGTTGGATGAGTTGGCTAAGTTGAGGATGAGTTCGATGAGTTGGATAAGTTGGACTGTAAGTTGGATGAGTTGGATAAGTTGAGGATGAGTTCGATAAGTTGGATAAGTTGGACTGTAGGTTCGATGAGTTGGCTAAGTTGAGGGTGAGTTCGATGAGTTGGATAAGTTGGACAGTAAGTTGGATGAGTTGGATAAGTTGAGGATGAGTTCGATGAGTTGGATAAGTTGTACTGTAGGTTGGATGAGTTGGATAAGTTGAGGATGAGTTCGATGAGTTGGCTAAGTTGTACTGTAAGTTTGATGAGTTGGCTAAGTTGAGGATGAGTTCGATAAGTTGGGTAAGTTGTACTGTAAGTTCGATGAGTTAGATAAGTTGGAATGTAAGTTCGATGAGTTGGCTAAGTTGGAATGTAAGTTCGATGAGTTGGATAAGTTGAGGATGAGTTCGATGAGTCGGATAAGTTGGAAGGTAAGTTGGATGAGTTGGATAAGTTGTACTGTAAGTTCGATGAGTTGGCTAAGTTAAGGATGAGTTCGATGAGTTGGATAAGTTGTACTGTAAGTTGGATGAGTTGGCTAAGTTGCACAGTAAGTTCGATGAGTTGGCTAAGTTGAGGATAAGTTCGATGAGTTGGATAATTTGGACTGTAAGTTCGATGAGTTGGCTAAGTTGGACTGTAAGTTGGATGAGTTGGATAAGTTGAGAATAAGTTCGATGAGTTGGCTAAGTTGTACTGTAAGTTCGATGAGTTGGCTAAGTTGGTCTGTAAGTTGGATGAGGTTGCTAAATTGAGGATGAGTTCGATGAGTTGGATAAGTTGGACTGTAAGTTGGATGAGTTGGATAAGTTGAGGATGAGTTGGATAAGTTGGACTGTAAGTTGGATGAGTTGGATAAGTTGAGGATGAGTTAGATAAGTTGGACGGTTAGTTGGATGAGTTGGCTAAGTTGGACTGTAAGTTCGATTAATTGGAAAAGTTGTACTGTACGTTCGATGAGTTGGCTAAGTTGGAATGTAAGTTGGATGAGTTGGATAAGTTGAGGATGAGTTCGATGAGTTGGATAAGTTGGAAGGTAAGTTGGATGAGTTGGTTAAGTTGGACTGTAAGTTCGATGAGTTGGATAAGTTGAGAATAAGTTCGATGAGTTGGATAAGTTGTACTGTAAGTTAAATAAGTTGGATAAGTTGTACTGTAAGTTGGATGAGTTGGATAAGTTGAGAATAAGTTCGATGAGTTGGATAAGTTGTGCTGTAAGTTTGATAAGTTGGATAAGTTGGACTGTAAGTTTGATGAGTTGGCTAAGTTGGAATGTCAGTTTGATGAGTAGGATAAGTTGAGGATGAGTTGGATAAGTTGGACTGTAAGTTGGATGAGTTGGATAAGTTGGACTGTAAGTTGGATGAGTTGGATAAGTTGAGGATGAGTTCGATGAGCTGGATAAGTTGTACTGTAAGTTGGATGAGTTGGCTAAATTGTACTGTAAGTTCGATGAGTTGGCTAAGTTGAGGATGAGTTCGATAAGTTGGGTAAGTTGTACTGTAAGTTCGATGAGTAAGATAAGTTGGAATGTAAGTTCGATGAGTTGGCTAAGTTGTACTGTAAGTTCGATGAGTTGGCTAAGTTGAGGATGAGTTCGATGAGTTGGATAAGTTGTACTGTAAGTTCGATGAGTCGGATAAGTTGGAAGGTAAGTTGGATGAGTTGGATAAGTTGTACTGTAAGTTCGATGAGTTGGCTAAGTTAAGGATGAGTTCGATGAGTTGGATAAGTTGTACTGTAAGTTGGATGAGTTGGCTAAGTTGCACAGTAAGTTCGATGAGTTGGCTAAGTTGAGGATAAGTTCGATGAGTTGGATAATTTGGACTGTAAGTTCGATGAGTTGGCTAAGTTGGACTGTAAGTTGGATGAGTTGGATAAGTTGAGAATAAGTTCGATGAGTTGGCTAAGTTGTACTGTAAGTTCGATGAGTTGGCTAAGTTGGTCTGTAAGTTGGATGAGGTTGCTAAATTGAGGATGAGTTCGATGAGTTGGATAAGTTGGACTGTAAGTTGGATGAGTTGGATAAGTTGAGGATGAGTTGGATAAGTTGGACTGTAAGTTGGATGAGTTGGATAAGTTGAGGATGAGTTAGATAAGTTGGACGGTTAGTTGGATGAGTTGGCTAAGTTGGACTGTAAGTTCGATTAATTGGAAAAGTTGTACTGTACGTTCGATGAGTTGGCTAAGTTGGAATGTAAGTTGGATGAGTTGGATAAGTTGAGGATGAGTTCGATGAGTTGGATAAGTTGGAAGGTAAGTTGGATGAGTTGGTTAAGTTGGACTGTAAGTTCGATGAGTTGGATAAGTTGAGAATAAGTTCGATGAGTTGGATAAGTTGTACTGTAAGTTTAATAAGTTGGATAAGTTGTACTGTAAGTTGGATGAGTTGGATAATTTGAGAATAAGTTCGATGAGTTGGATAAGTTGTGCTGTAAGTTTGATAAGTTGGATAAGTTGGACTGTAAGTTTGATGAGTTGGCTAAGTTGGAATGTCAGTTTGATGAGTAGGATAAGTTGAGGATGAGTTGGATAAGTTGGATAAGTTGGACTGTAAGTTGGATGAGTTGGATAAGTTGGACTGTAAGTTGGATGAGTTGGATAAGTTGAGGGTGAGTTCGATGAGCTGGATAAGTTGTACTGTAAGTTGGATGAGTTGGCTAAGTTGTACTGTAAGTTCGATGAGTTGGCTAAGTTGAGGATGAGTTCGATAAGTTGGGTAAGTTGTACTGTAAGTTCGATGAGTAAGATAAGTTGGAATGTAAGTTCGATGAGTTGGCTAAGTTGTACTGTAAGTTCGATGAGTTGGCTAAGTTGAGGATGAGTTCGATGAGTTGGGTAAGTTGTATACTTTTTCTTAGAAAAGGGGGTTTATCGTATACCTGGCAGCGCTGAAAAGGGGGACTATTCGTGCGGCACGTCCCTACTATGTCATATATTGGTAGTTAAACCCCCCCCCCCCCCCCCAAATTCAAGTTTCACAGTAATTCTATTTCTATTATCGAACTCATCTTCAACTTATCCAACTCATCGAACTTACAGTCCAACTTATCCAACTCATCAAACTTAAAGTACAACTTTCCCAACTTATCAAACTCATCCTCAACTTAACCAAATCATCGAACTTACAGTACAACTTTCCAAACTCATCAAACTTACAGTACAACTTATCCAGCTCATCGAACTCATCCTCAACTTAGCCAACTCATCGAACTTACATTCCAACTTATCTAACTCATCGAACTTACAGTACAACTTACCCAACTTATCGAACTCATCCTCAACTTAGCCAACTCATCGAACTTACAGTACAACTTAGCCAACTCATCCAACTAACAGTACAACTTATCCAACTCATCGAACTCATCTTCAACTTATCCAACCCATCTAACTTACATTCCAACTTAGTCAACTCATCCAACTTACTGTACAACTTATCCAACTCATCGAACTCATCCTCAACTTAGCCAACTCATCAAACTTACAGTACAACTTAGCCAACTCATCGAACTCATCCTCAACTTATCCAACTCATCCAACTTACAGTACAATATATCCAACTCATCAAACTCATCCTCAACTTATCCAACTCATCCAACTTACCGTCCAACTTATCCAACTCATCGAACTCATCCTCAACTTAGCCAACTCATCGAACTTACAGTACAACTTATCCAACTCATCAAACTTACAGTACAACTTAGCCCACTCATCGAACTCATCCTCAAATTATCCAACTCATCCAACTTACCGTCCAACTTATCCAACTCATCGAACTCATCCTCAACTTGGCCAACTCATCGAACTTACAGTACAACTTATCCAACTCATCAAACTTACAGAACAACTTAGCCAACTCATCCAACTTACAGTACAACTTACCCAACTCATCGAACTTATCCTCAACTTAGCCAACTCATCGAACTTACAGTGCAACTTAGCCAACTCATCCAACTTACAGTACAACTTATCCAACTCATGGAACTCATCCTTAACTTATCCAACTCATCGAACTTACAGTACAACTTATCCAACTCATCCAACTTACCGTCCAACTTATCCAACTCATCGAACTCATCCTCAACTTATCCAACTCATCGAACTTACATTCCAACTTAGCCAACACATCGAACTTACATTCCAACTTATCTAACTCATAGAACTTACAGTACAACTTACCCAACTTATCGAACTCATCGTCAACTTAGCCAACTCATCAAACTTACAGTACAACTTAGCCAACTCATCCAACTTACAGTACAACTTATCCAACTCATCGAACTCATCCTCAACTTATCCAACTCATCGAACTTACATTCCAACTTAGCCAACTCATTTAACTTACAGTACAACTTATCCAACTCATCGAACTCATCCTCAACTTAGCCAACTCATCAAACTTACAGTACAACTTAGTCAACTCATCCAACTCATCCTCAACTTATCCAACTCATTCAACTTACAGTACAACTTATCCAACTCATCGAACTCATCCTCAACTTATCCAACTCATCCAACTTACCGTCCAACTTATCCAACTCATCGAACTCATCCTCAACTTAGCCAACTCATCGAACTTACAGTACAACTTATCCAACTCATCAAACTTACAATACAACTAAGCCAACTCATCCAACTTACAGTACAACTTACCCAACTCATCGAACTTATCCTCAACTTAGTTAACTCATCGAACTTACAGTGCAATTTAGCCAACTCATCCAACTTACAGTACAACTTATCCAACTCATCGAACTCATCCTTAACTTAGCAAACTCATCGAACTTACAGTACAACTTATCCAACTCATCAAACTTACCGTCCAACTTATCCAACTCATCGAACTCATCCTCAACTTATCCAACTCATCGAACTTACATTCCAACTTAGCCAACTCATCAAACTTACATTCCAACTTATCTAACTCATCGAACTTACAGTACAACTTACCCAACTTATCGAACTCATCCTCAACTTAGCCAACTCATCGAACTTACAGTACAACTTAGCCAACTCATCCAACTAACAGTAAAACTTATCCAACTCATCGAACTCATCTTCAACTTATCCAACCCATCCAACTTACATTCCAACTTAGTCAACTCATCCAACTTACTGTACAACTTATCCAACTCATCGAACTCATCCTCAACTTAGCCAACTCATCAAACTTACAGGACAACTTAGCCAACTCATCGAACTCATCCTCAACTTATCCAACTCATCCAACTTACAGTACAATATATCCAACTCATCAAACTCATCCTCAACTTATCCAACTCATCCAACTTACCTTCCAACTTATCCAACTCATCGAACTCATCCTCAACTTAGCCAACTCATCAAACTTACAGTACAACTTATCCAACTCATCAAACTTACAGTACAACTTAGCCCACTCATCGAACTCATCCTCAACTTATCCAACTCATCCAACTTACCGTCCAACTTATCCAACTCATCGAACTCATCCTCAACTTGGCCAACTCATCGAACTTACAGTACAACTTATCCAACTCATCAAACTTACTGTCCAACTTATCCAACTCATCGAACTCATCTTCAACTTATCCAACCCATCCAACTTACATTCCAACTTAGCCAACTCATCCAACTTACAGTACAACTTATCCAACTCATCGAACTCATCCTCAACTTAGCCAACTCATCAAACTTACAGTACAACTTAGTCAACTCATCCAACTCATCCTCAACTTATCCAACTCATTCAACTTACAGTACAACTTATCCAACTCATCGAACTCATCCTCAACTTATCCAACTCATCCAACTTACCGTCCAACTTATCCAACTCATCGAACTCATCCTCAACTTAGCCAACTCATCGAACTTACAGTACAACTTATCCAACTCATCAAACTTACAATACAACTTAGCCAACTCATCCAACTTACAGTACAACTTACCCAACTCATCGAACTTATCCTCAACTTAGTTAACTCATCGAACTTACAGTGCAATTTAGCCAACTCATCCAACTTACAGTACAACTTATCCAACTCATCGAACTCATCCTTAACTTAGCAAACTCATCGAACTTACAGTACAACTTATCCAACTCATCAAACTTACCGTCCAACTTATCCAACTCATCGAACTCATCCTCAACTTATCCAACTCATCGAACTTACATTCCAACTTAGCCAACTCATCGAACTTACATTCCAACTTATCTAACTCATCGAACTTACAGTACAACTTACCCAACTTATCGAACTCATCCTCAACTTAGCCAACTCATCGAACTTACAGTACAACTTAGCCAACTCATCCAACTAACAGTACAACTTATCCAACTCATCGAACTCATCTTCAACTTATCCAACCCATCCAACTTACATTCCAACTTAGTCAACTCATCCAACTTACTGTACAACTTATCCAACTCATCGAACTCATCCTCAACTTAGCCAACTCATCAAACTTACAGTACAACTTAGCCAACTCATCGAACTCATCCTCAACTTATCCAACTCATCGAACTTACAATACAATATATCCAACTCATCAAACTCATCCTCAACTTATCCAACTCATCCAACTTACCTTCCAACTTATCCAACTCATCGAACTCATCCTCAACTTAGCCAACTCATCAAACTTACAGTACAACTTATCCAACTCATCAAACTTACAGTACAACTTAGCCCACTCATCGAACTCATCCTCAACTTATCCAACTCATCCAACTTACCGTCCAACTTATCCAACTCATCGAACTCACCCTCAACTTGGCCAACTCATCGAACTTACAGTACAACTTATCCAACTCATCAAACTTACAGTACAACTTAGCCAACTCATCCAACTTACAGTACAACTTACCCAACTCATCGAACTTATCCTCAACTTAGCCAACTCATCGAACTTACAGTGCAACTTAGCCAACTCATCCAACTTACAGTACAACTTATCCAACTCATGGAACTCATCCTTAACTTATCCAACTCATCGAACTTACAGTACAACTTATCCAACTCATCCAACTTACCGTCCAACTTATCCAATTCATCGAACTCATCCTCAACTTATCCAACTCATCGAACTTACATTCCAACTTAGCCAACACATCGAACTTACATTCCAACTTATCTAACTCATAGAACTTACAGTACAACTTACCCAACTTATCGAACTCATCGTCAACTTAGCCAACTCATCCAACTTACAGTACAACTTAGCCAACTCATCCAACTTACAGTACAACTTATCCAACTCATCGAACTCATCCTCAACTTATCCAACTCATCGAACTTACATTCCAACTTAGCCAACTCATCCAACTTACAGTACAACTTATCCAACTCATCAAACTCATCCTCAACTTAGCCAACTCATCAAACTTACAGTACAACTTAGTCAACTCATCCAACTCATCCTCAACTTATCCAACTCATTCAACTTACAGTACAACTTATCCAACTCATCGAACTCATCCTCAACTTATCCAACTCATCCAACTTACCGTCCAACTTATCCAACTCATCGAACTCATCCACAACTTAGCCAACTCATCGAACTTACAGTACAACTTATCCAACTGATCAAACTTACAGTACAACTTAGCCAACTCATCCAACTTACAGTACAACTTACCCAACTCATCGAACTTATCCTCAACTTAGTTAACTCATCGAACTTACAGTGCAATTTAGCCAACTCATCCAACTTACAGTACAACTTATCCAACTCATCGAACTCATCCTTAACTTAGCAAACTCATCGAACTTACAGTACAACTTATCCAACTCATCAAACTTACTGTCCAACTTATCCAACTCATCGAACTCATCCTCAACTTATCCAACTCATCGAACTTACATTCCAACTTAGCCAACTCATCGAACTTACATTCCAACTTATCTAACTCATCGAACTTACAGTACAACTTACCCAACTTATCGAACTCATCCTCAACTTAGCCAACTCATCAAACTTACAGTACAACTTAGCCAACTCATCGAACTCATCCTCAACCTATCCAACTCATCCAACTTACAGTACAACTTATCAAACTCATCGAACTTATCCTCAACTTAGCCAACTCATCGAACTTACAGTGCAACTTAGCCAACTCATCCAACTTACAGTACAACTTATCCAACTCATCCTTAACTTAGCCAACTCATCGAACTTACAGTTCAACTTATCCAACTTATCCAACTTACCGTCCAACTTACCCAACTTATCGAACTCATCCTCAACTTAGCCAACTCATCAAACTTACAGTACAACTTAGCCAACTCATCCAACTTACAGTACAACTTATCCAACTCATCGAACTCATCCTCAACTTATCCAACTCATCGAACTTACATTCCAACTTAGCCAACTCATCCAACTTACAGTACAACTTATCCAACTCATCGAACTCATCCTCAACTTAGCCAACTCATCCAACTTACAGTACAACTTAGCCAACTCATCCAACTTACAGTACAACTTATCCAACTCATGGAACTCATCCTAAACTTATCCAACTCATCGAACTTACAGTACAACTTATCCAACTTACCGACCAACTTATCCAACTCATCGAACTCATCCTCAACTTGGCCAACTCATCCAACTTACAGTACAACTTATCCAACTCATCAAACTTACAGTACAACTTAGCCAACTCATCCAACTTACAGTACAACTTACCCAACTCATCGAACTTATCCTCAACTTAGCCGACTCATCGAACTTACAGTGCAACTTAGCCAACTCATCCAACTTACAGTACAACTTATCCAACTCATCGAACTCATCCTTAACTTATCCAACTCATCGAACTTACAGTACAACTTATCCAACTCATCCAACTTACCGTCCAACTTATCCAACTCATCGAACTCATCCTCAACTTATCCAACTCATCGAACTTACATTCCAACTTAGCCAACACATCGAACTTACATTCCCACTTATCTTACTCATCGAATTTACAGTACAACTTACCCAACTTATCGAACTCTTTCTCAACTTAGCCAACTCATAGAACTTACAGTACAACTTAGCCAACTCATTTAACATACAGTACAACTTATCCAACTCATTGAAATCATCCTCAACTTATCCAACTCATCGAATTTACATTCCAACTTAGCCAACTCATCCAACTTACAGTACAACTTATCCAACTCATCAAACTCATCCTCAACTTAGCCAACTCATCAAACTTACAGTAGAACTTATCCAACTCATCAAACTTACAGTACAACTTAGCCAACTCATCGAACTCATCCTCAACTTATCCAACTCATCCAACTTACAGTACAACTTATCCAACTCAGCGAACTCATCCTCAACTTATCCAACTCATCCAACTTACCGTCCAACTTATCCAACTCATCGAACTCATCCTCAACTTATCCAACTCATCCAACTTACAGTAAAACTTATCAAACTCATTCTTAACTTATCCAACTCATCCAACTTACCGTCCAACTTATCCAACTTATCGAACTCATCCTCAACTTACCCAACTCATCGAACTTACATTCCAACTTAGCCATTTCATCGAACTTACATTCCAACTTATCTTACTCATCGAACTTACAGTACAACTTACCCAACTTATCGAACTCATCCTCAACTTATCCAACTCATCGAACTTACATTCCAACTTAGCCAACTCATCGAACTTACAGTACAACTTATCCAACTCACCAAACTTACAGTACAACTTATCCAACTCATCAAACTTACAGTCCAACTTATCCAACTCATCATACTCATCCTCAACTTATCCAACTCATCCAACTTACCGTCCAACTTATCCAACTCATCCAACTTACCGTCCAACTTATCCAACTCATCGAACTTATCCTCAACTTATCCAACTCATCGAACTTACAGTCCAATTTACCGTCCAACTTATCCAACTCATCGTACTCATCCTCAACTTATCCAACTCATCGAACTGACATTCCAACTTAGCCAACTCACAGAACTTACATTCCAACTTATCTAACTCATCGAACTTACAGTACAACTTATCTAACTTAACGAACTCATCCTCAACTTATCCAACTCATCAAACTTACATTCCAACTTAGCCAACTCATCGAACTTACAGTACAACTTATCCAACTCATCGAACTCATCTTCAACTTATCCAACTCATCAAACTTACAGTACAACTTAGCCAACTCATCGAACTCATCCTCAACTTATCCAACTCATCCAACTTACAGTACAACTTACCCAACTTATCGAACTCATCCTCAACTTAGCCAACTCATCGAAATTACAGTACAACTTAGCCAACTCATCCAACTTACAGTACAACTTACCCAACTCTTCGAACTTATACTCAACTTAGCCAACTCATCGAACTTACAGTACAACTATGCCAACTCATCCAACTTACAGTACAACTTATCCAACTCATCGAACTCATCCTCAACGTAGCCAACTCATCAAAACTACAGTACAACTTATCCAACTCATCGAACTTACATTCCAACTTAGCCAACTCATCGAACTTACATTCTAACTTATCTAACTCATCGAACTTACAGTACAACTTACCCAACTTATCGAACTCATCCTCAACTTAGCCAAGTCATCCAACTTATAGTACAACTTAGCCAACTCATCCAACTTACAGTACAACTTATCCAACTCATCGAACTCATCCTCAACTTAGCCAACTAATCCAACTTACAGTACAACTTACCCAACTTTTCGAACTCATCCTCAACTTAGCCAACTCATCGAACTTACAGTACAACTTAGCCAACTCATCCAACTTACAGTACAACTTATCCAACTCATCGAACTTACATTCCAACTTAGCCAACTCATCCAACTTACAGTACAACTTATCCAACTCATCGAACTCATCTTCAACTTATCCAACTCATCAAACTTACAGTACAACTTATCCAACTCATCGAACTCATCCTCAACTTATCCAACTCATCCAACTTACAGTACAACTTATCCAACTCATCGAACTCATCCTCAACTTATCAAACTCATCCAACTTACCGTCCAACTTATCCAACTCATCGAACTCATCCTCAACTTATCCAACTCATCAAACTTACAGTACAACTTAGCCAACTCATCGAACTCATCCTCAACTTATCCAACTCATCCAACTTACAGTACAACTTATCCAACTCATCAAACTCATCCTCAACTTATCAAACTCATCCAACTTACCGTCCAACTTATCCAACTCATTGAACTCATCCTCAACTTAGCCAACTCATCGAATTTACAGTACAACTTATCCAACTCATCAAACTTACAGTACAACTTAGCCAACTCATCCAACTTACACTACAACTTACCCAACTCATCGAACTTATCCTCAACTTAGCCAACTCATCGAACTTACAGTGCAACTTAGCCAACTCATCCAACTTACAGTACAACTTATCCAACTCATCGAACTCATCCTCAACTTATCCAACTCATCGAACTTACATTCCAACTTAGCCAACTCATCCAACTTACAGTACAACTTATCCAACTCATCGAACTCATCCTCAACTTAGCCAACTAATCCAACTTACAGTACAACTTACCCAACTTTTCGAACTCATCCTCAACTTAGCCAACTCATCGAACTTACAGTACAACTTAGCCAACTCATCCAACTTACAGTACAACTTATCCAACTCATCAAACTCATCCTCAACTTATCCAACTCATCGAACTTACATTCCAACTTAGCCAACTCATCCAACTTACAGTACAACTTATCCAACTCATCGAACTCATCCTCAACTTATCCAACTCATCCAACTTACAGTACAACTTATCCAACTCATCGAACTCATCCTCAACTTATCCAACTCATCCAATTTACCGTCCAACTTATCCAACTCATCGAACTCATCCTCAACTTATCCAACTCATCAAACTTACAGTACAACTTAGCCAACTCATCGAACTCATCCTCAACTTATCCAACTCATCCAACTTACAGTACAACTTATCCAACTCATCGAACTCATCCTCAACTTATCAAACTCATCCAACTTACCGTCAAACTTATCCAACTCATTGAACTCATCCTCAACTTAGCCAACTCATCGAATTTACAGTACAACTTATCCAACTCATCAAACTTACAGTACAACTTAGCCAACTCATCCAACTTACACTACAACTTACCCAACTCATCGAACTTATCCTCAACTTAGCCAACTCATCGAACTTACAGTGCAACTTAGCCAACTCATCCAACTTACAGTACAACTTATCCAACTCATCGAACTCATCCTCAACTTATCCAACTCATCGAACTTACATTCCAACTTAGCCAACTCATCCAACTTACAGTACAACTTATCCAACTCATCGAACTCATACTCAACTTAGCCAACTCATCGAACCTACAGTCCAACTTATCCAACTCATCGAACTCATCCTCAACTTATCCAACTCATCGAACTTACATTCCAACTTAGCCAACTCATCGAACTTACAGTCCAACTTAGCGAACTCATCGAACTCATCCTCAAATCATCCAACTCATCCAACTTACCCAACTCATCAAACAGCTCAACTCATCCAACTCATCGAACTCATTCTCAACTCATCCAACTCATCGAACTTACCCAACTCATCCAACTTATCGAACTTATCTTTTAACTTATCGAACTCAGCTTGCTTAGCTTACTCAACTCATCGAACTTAGTTTGCATCTTGCTGCATATAATGGTCTAATGTTATACTCATGACCAACTCATCCTAACATATGTGCAGCTATTATAACTTACCGAACTTAGCTCAGCCATTGAAGTATCTGGACACATATCACAAACTCATCCTAACATATGCGCAGCTATTATAACTTACCAAACTTAGCTCAGCCATTGAAGCATCTGGATACATATCATTGTTTAAAGACCCAACTTACCGAACTCATCGGCTATAATAGACAGCTATGGCAACTTACTCAACTTAGAACTTAGAATATAGGGACCTATCACATGTATGTTTGTTATAGTTATATATATATATATTATAAATATACTGACCGCTGACTTACAGTTCAACTTATCCAACTCAACTTAGGTAAGTTAAGTAGCTTAAGTTGTAAGCTGAGCTGGATGAGTTGAGTAACCTGAGCTCGGTGGCATGGTTAATTTCACTCCGAAAAAGGGCGAAAAATGCTTATTTTGCTCAGCTTGATGAGTTGAGTAAGCTGAGCTGAGTTGAAAGATCATGCATATCTTATAGAAGGGTAGGAGGGAGGATAGGCGCACGGAGTATCAATATATATGTAGGCTACATGCTGGCAAATTTCGGGACCGGGAGTATGAAGTATGAAGTTGAATAACTGAAAGTGGTTGAGAATTTTTAAAAAAAAAAAAGCTTACGATGAAAAACTCATTTATTGAAAAAAACAGATGTTGTAGGTACACATATGTTACTGAAAATAAGGAAGAAAACTATTTGGAAATTTACATTTTCCAAGTATCATGTCCATTGTCTTTACCACTTTTCAACATCCCAAACTGCAAATCAGTATTAAAATTCCTGTCACTCCACTGCAACTTGTTTATATTTGCATGACAGCTATATCTCCAAATTTGAGTTCATGAACTACCTCTTTGCTAACCTGCTAGTTGATTGGTTGTAATATGGAGTCATCATGCTGATGAAAAACAGTGCAGATCTGGATCTAAACTGTTGTCAGAAGAGGGTATATAAATTATGAATAACAGGGTGCATACAGGCAAGCTTGAGTAAAATTCAAGGACTTCTCAAGACTATCCTGCAGTTTTCAAGGACTAAAAGTTTATGAAAAATCCTGCTTTAAGTGTTAAAATTCTACTTCAGAAATGCCAGACTGAGATAATGGAGACATTAGTACTAGAGAATAAGTATAAAATTGTTGTGCCTTTGCTGCACCAAATACGCAATTTTTTACTGATTTAGGTCTCTATCAACAGTGTTAAGTCCTACAGAAAATAGAAGATTTCAAGGTCTTTTCAAGGCATTTGAGTGATTTTCCAGTACTTTTCAAGGCATATATAATTTTCAAGGACTTTTCAAGAAACCCCTCTAAATTCAAGTACTTTTCAAGCCTGTGCACACCCTGAATAAGGTATGGACCCATTGCACTTTTTAGGTTTTACATGGTAAATGACCAATGTATGATGCTTGGAGGAAACTACACTGAATGTAAACCACTTTTGAGAAAATAGTTCATGTAAAATGCTTCATGTTTTCACTGGTCCGTGGTGTGACCTTGGAGGACACTACATCAAATGTAAACCACTCTTGAGATGGTAGTTCATGTAAAATTGTTTCATGTTTTCACTGGTCCATGGTGTGAACCTTAGAGGACACTACACATAATGTAAACCACTTTTAAGATGGTAGTTCATGTAAAATTGCTTCATGTTCTCACTGGACCGTGGTGTGACCCTTGGTGGACACTATACCAAATGTAAACCACTTTTGAGATGATTGTTCGTGTAAAACTGCTTCAAGTTCTCACTGGTCTGTCATGTGACCCTTGGTGGACACTATACCAAATGTAAACCACTTTTGAGATGATTGTTCTTGTAAAACTGCTTCATGTTCTCACTGGTCCGTGGTGTGACCCTTGGTGGACACTATACCAAATGTAAACCACTTTTGAGATGATAGTTCATGTAAAACTGCTTCATGTTCTCACTGGTCCGTGGTGTAACCCTTGGTGGACACTACATCGAATGTAAACCACTTTTGAGATGATAGTTCATGTAAAACTGCTTCATGTTCTCACTGGTCCGTGGTGTAACCCTTGGTGGACACTACATCGAATGTAAACCACTTTTGAGATGATAGTTCATGTAAAACTGCTTCATGTTTTCACTGGTCCGTGGTGTGACCTTGGAGGACACTTCTTAGAATGTAAACCACTTTTAAGATGGTAGTTCATGTAAAATTGCTTCATGTTTTCACTGGTCCATGGTGTGACCTTGAAGGACACTACACAGAATGTAAACCACTTTAAAGTAGATATTTATGTAAAATTGCTTCATGTTTTCACTGGTCAGTAGTGTGACCCTTGGAAGACACTACACAGAATGTAAACCCCTATTAAGATGGTAGTTCATGTAAAACTGCTTCGTGCTCACACTGGTACATGGTGTGATCCTTGGAGGACACTACAAAGAATGTAAACCCCTATTAAAATGGTAGTTCAAGTAAAACAGCTTCATGTTCTCACTGGTCCGTTGTGTAACCCTTGGAGGACACTACACAGAAAGTAATTGACTTTTAAGATGGTAGTTCATGTAAAATTGCTTCATGTTTTCACTGGTCCGTTGTGTGACCCTAGGGCACTACACCGAATGTAAACCACTTTTAAGATGGTAGTTCATGTAAAATTGCTTCATGCTCTCACTGGTCCGTGGCGTGACCACATTTAGAGCTTGCTCAAAGTGATGTCTTTCTACCTGTTCTGAGGCAATGTTCTCTTGCAGGGCAAACAAGGCCGCCTCGTGGCACACTGATGTTAGCTAAAAGAAGAAAGTACACAGGTTTAGATAAAATAAAATATTTCAGTGTAAAATTGTAAATATTTTCTTACCATCAATCTTAACATCTGTTTTGGGTGCTCAAAAGATTCGTTTCATTGAGATGGTTCTTTTGAGTGCCGACAACATATGTTTTGGTTGAGAAATAAGAAAATTAAATTTTCATTACGCGCTCTTAACTAAAGTCCTGAAAGAATAATTCTATAGGAGCCATATCACATTGGCCATGTCTTGAGAAACCCTGACTTTGTCCCCTGTTAGAAACAAAGGTGCAGACCAGCCTGCACATCCATGCGGTCTGATCAGCACCTTTGTTTTTTGCTTGCTGCAAAATATTTAATCTAAGCTTGCTTCATACATAATTCCATAATTCTAGCTAGTTTCTATAGCTGAGCAAACTCTGTTGAGTCCTACTTGGTCAGGAACCCCAAAGATAGGTTTTCATGCATTGAGGCACATATCAGGCCTCCAGAGAATAGGCCATTGGGGCATAATTAACAATGATAGAATACATTATCAATTGGATTTGAAGATTTCTCTAGCCAATGTCAAAATTTCCGTACTATGACACCTTTTTTGAAAGCATAAAAAAATGAAAAAAAATATTTTCAATTAAGCTTTTCAAATCTTTATTAATTTTGTTAATAAAAATCAAATGTAAATCTGTTGCCAAGAAATGAGTGTGAAACTAGAGGACCTGAGGCGCTCACCTGATCTCTTTAATAATGTTAAAATAGGTCAAGGTCAACTACTGCTTAAAGTAAAACATATTTTTGTTTTAACACATATGGGGTTGCAGCCATTTTGGTCAAGTGACCTAAAAAAATCTAATGAATACTCCATCAAACAGCCCAGTGGTTTCTGAGAAACCAATGTTTAGATAGGTATGTGGCAGTCCAAATGAGTGGCATTGGATAAAAGGTCACAGGTCAGCTTGACATTTGGTACTTATATAAAACCATTGTCTCATAAGAATAAACATTTCTTGAAAATATTATGATTTCGGCTTAAACTTTATAGAAAATGAACATTTCAAGATTTTTCCCATATAAATACATTAAGAATCAAATTTGACCTTGCCATAAAGTAGGTCAAGGTCAAGCTAGATTCATCATTTGTGCAAACCTGGTAGGGCACACATCCTCAATGCTACATACCAAGTCCCAAGGCCATTGGCCTTTTGTTCCAGAGAATAAGATTTTAAAGGGGTTTTACCATATATGGGTGTGGTGGCCTTGACCTTTGTAACTTATTTATAGCCATTGTCTCATTAGGTTTAACATATCAAGTGAGAATAATGACTTTGGCATCAACAGTATTCAGAAAAAAAACTTTTCAAAAAATTTCCCATTTAAATGCATTAGGAAGCAAATTTGACCTTGACGTTAAGTATGTCAAGGTCAACCTACGATCATCATTTAAACAAACTTGGTAGGCCCCACTACCCCAATGCTACATACCAAGTCCCAAGGTCATCGGCCTTCTGGCTCTGGAGAAGAAGATTTTAAAGGGTTTTTACCATATATGGGCATGGCGGTCATCTTGGTCACGTGACCAAAGCGTTTTGTATAAATTTTGGCTAACTTATCATAAGGAGTCTTCACATGAAATTTGAGTTCAATTGGACCTATGGTTTGTGAGAAAACTATGTTTTAATATATTGATGGGACTCCAATATGAGCGACCTAAGCTGAAAGGTCAAAGGTAAACCTTGACCTTTGGAACTTATTTATAGCCATTGTCTCATTAGGTTTAACATATCAAGTGAGAATAATGACTCGGGCTTCCACAATTTGTCCAAAAAATCAACTTTTCATAAATTTTCCCATTTAAATGCATTAGGAAGCAAATTTGACCTTGACATTAAGTAGGTCAAGGTCAACCTAGGATCATCATTTGAACAAACTTTGTAGGCCCCACTACCCCAATGCTACATACCAAGTCCCAAGGTCATCGGCCTTCTGGTTCTGGAGAAGAAGATTTTTAAAGGGTTTTTACCATATATGGGCTTGGCGGCCATCTTGGTCATGTGACCAGGACCATTTGAACAAACTTTCATTTCTGCATCCTAAGGAGTCTCCATATGAAATTTGAATTTAATTAGCCCAGTGGTATCAGAGGAAAAGATGTTTGAAATTGTGGACGGACAGACTATGGACGACAGACAGACACCGGAGTGACTGGTATACTATTAGCTCACCCATGAGCCTTCGGCTCAGGTGAGCTAAAAACGGGGTTCATCATAAAATTTTCCTCCACAGTAGTATATATTTTCATTCTTGGTTGTATCAAGTTTATGCTGACTCAACATTTTTATAGTTACTACACATAAAAACTATCAGGTTACATTTTGTCCAAAAGATAGTCAATCTATTGTCATCTAACCCTGTATGTGAGTTCATCAGATTATATTTCCCTGGTATTCAGAAAAAAATGACTTTTTCAAACTTAGATTTTGCATTAGTGAACGAGCCTCAGTATTGGGTTACAAAAGCTTTAATTTCATTCACACCCTAAAAGTTATCGACATTCAGAACAATAGCAAATGTGCCTCCTTTCTTATATTCATAGCAAAACTAGAATTGACACAGAATCTGACTTTTGCCCCACTGCAGCCCTTTTCATGCCGTAAAAATACCAAGTTCTAAAGATAATGAGCGGAAACAAAAATTCTGACATCAATCAAGGGCCATAACTCTCTTACAAATTAGCCAAAAATGACTGGTACCAATCCCAACTTAGGTCTAGTCAATATGAATGAATAAAAGTTGGTGGAATTCTGTCAATTGTTCTCAAGATATTGAGAGGAAACAAAATTCTGATATCAATCAAGAGCCATACCTCTGTTGCAAATTTGCAAAAAAAGACAGGTAACAATCCCAACCTAGATCTTATCAATATAAATGCATATACAAAGTTTGGTCAAATTCTGTAAATTTGTTCTCAAAGATGTTGAGCGGAAATGAAATTCTGATACTAATCAAGGGCCATAATTCTGTAACAAATTTGCTAAAAATATCAGGTAACAATCCCAACCTAGATCTTGTCAACATCGATGCATATACAAAATTTGGTAAAATTCTTTCACATTGTTCTCAAGATATTGAGTGGAAATAAAATTCTGAATGAAATTCCGACATCAATCAAGGGCCAAAACTCTATGACAAATGTGTGAAGAATGATGTGTAACTATCCCAGCCTAGATCTTGTCAATACCAATGCATTTCTAAAATTTGCTGAAATTCTATCATTTTGTTCTCAAGATATTGAGCAGAAAGGAAATTATGACAGAGGAAATGGCAGTCAACCAAAATCCAGTGTACCCTCACTTTTTCAAAGGGGGGCTATAATAGGGATTTATATGTCCCAGCAGACAATTGACATGAAATATCAAGTCTTACTTGTTCCTCAAATTATTGTTAAAATATTGACAGTCAATTTACATGAAATATCAAGCCTTACATGTTCCTCAAATATAGTTTAAAAGCAGAGAACAACACTAAAATGTAATAAATCATTTATTCACTCAATGCTACTTCATTCTTTGGCCTTTATCAGGTATAGAGACAAGCTGACAAGACAAGACATCAACATAATTGTTTGAAGGCATTGTCATATGAAATAAAACTCATGTTGGAATAATGAAAGTACTTGGTAGGTGGCAGCACAACCCCCTGATTTATATCAAAAAGCCCTTTTTGATAACCAAAAGCAACCTTTTAGATCATAAATCAATTATCTTAGAACTCAATAATGTTATTGATCGCCAAAATGTGTATCTTTGTTATTGTAAGCATCATTTTTTGTGATCAGAAACGTAGTCTTGTTTTAAAAATTAAATTGCATTCAGGATAGCCACCTGCCGGATGTGATAACAAAGGATTACTGCTTAAAAAATGATGATCTCTAAAAAAGACGTGTTTGATTCATTACATTAACACTTGCACTGCCCATTGGTAGATGTTTGAACAGTCTACCTTACAGCCTCATGTTCAAACAGCCTCCTTGGTACCCTGCAATGTCAATCATAGGTCTTGATAAGGGAAATTTTTATGCATAAGTGTGATCATTTTCTTATTCATTTGTTAAAACATGATTTGGGTGTTCCAAAGAACTGTCTCATTGAGACGGTCTTTTGAGTACCCACAACATATGTTTTGGTTAAGTAATAAAGTAATTTTTTATGCATGAAGGAACATGTATCATCTATATGACAGTCATACCTCAGCACCAGTGAGATTATTTTCTTTTTCATTTGTTAAAACACATGTTTTGGGTGCTCCAAAGAACCGTCTCATTGAGACGGTTCTTTGAAGTACCCACAACATATGTTTCGGTTGAGTAATAAAGTTATTTTTCATGCATGAAGGAACATGTATTATCTCTAAGACAGTCATACCTCAGCACCAGAATAGTCTTCTGTTCTATCCACCAGCCAGGATACACAAACATCTTTTGATACTGGCATTCTTCTTAGCTGTATATGGAAGATTTCTGTTCTTGTTGGGGCATCGGGTAGTGGGACATAAAGTATACGATCTATTCGACCTGGTCGCAGTAAAGCCTGTAAAAGCCATATCGAGAAAATTCTAAAACATTCCATATTTGGTTAGCTATAAGAAGGAAGATTCTAATCCAGAACAATTTCAACTAGAAAATTTCAATTAAATTAGTGACTGTGCCCCCAACCATATGCTTGCCCATATGGGAGGAACTTTTATAAACAATGGGCTTGCTCAGATAGTATTTTTATGAACTCCTTCAAAAATAAACTCATTCCTTGCTAGCCGGGCAAGGAGGGTGGCGACTGTAACATTTACTATGCAAGTTATCTCATTGAGATTGACATAATGTAAAATATTTTAAGAATATGAGTTGGATTTCAGAACATAAATGGAGTAGACATAAATCCTGTACAAACATGTATGACCTTTGATCTCTGCCTATGACCTTGACCTAGAGGCAGGGTGATGTTTTGAAATGCAGTACAAAGCGCCCTTTCTAGTTATGCAATCATCTTGTTGAGGTTGAGAGAGCTGATTGCTTTACTTTGTGTTCTTGCTGTCATGTGGCTGTTATTGTTCTATGTCTCTTACTCGCAGTTGGTCTGTGGTCTGTGATAGTGACATTTCCCTGGTCATACTCACTATGTTTGTCCTATTTCATCTACAAAATAAATGTGGTGTGTAATAATCAGAATCACCTCATTGAGACGATTCTAATGATTACATACAACATACCTTTATAGGATGTAAGACCAATTATGCTTTAGATTTGGTGGAATAAATATCTCTCTGTGGCTTGTAGTACTCCTAGCTTAAACAAATTTCCAAGGTCGGTTAATAACTATACATAGCTAATGTTAACTTGTTAGATTTCCGACTATAAATAAAATTTGTATTCTGTATAAGGTCCTAAAGGGGTTTAAGCCATTTAAGACCTGCTGTATTGTAAAAGATTTATTACCTTATCAATCATATCAGGTCTATTAGTTGCTGCTACATTATGTATTTAGAGTGATTTATTACCTTATCAATCATATCAGGTCTATTAGTTGCTGCTACAATATGTATTAAGAGTGATTTATTACCTTATCAATCATATCAGGTCTATTAGTTGCTGCTACAATATGTATTAAGAGTGATTTATTACCTTATCAATCATATCAGGTCTGTAAGTTGCTGCTACAATATGTATTTAGAGTGATTTATTACCTTATCAATCATATCAGGTCTATTAGTTGCTGCTACAATATGTATTCAGAGTGATTTATTACCTTATCAATCATATCAGGTCTGTTAGTTGCTACTATAATGTGTATTCAGAGTGATTTATTACCTTATCAATCATATCAGGTCTGTTAGTTGCTGCTACAATATGTATTTAGAGTGATTTATTACCTTATCAATCATATCAGGTCTGTTAGTTGCTGCTATAATATGTATTTAGAGTGATTTATTACCTTATCAATCATATCAGGTCTATTAGTTGCTGCTACAATATGTATTCAGTGATTTATTACCTTATCAATCATATCAGGTCTATTAGTTGCTGCTACAATATGTATTAAGAGTGATTTATTACCTTATCAATCATATCAGGTCTATTAGTTGCTGCTACATTATGTATTAAGAGTGATTTATTACCTTATCAATCATATCAGGTCTATTAGTTGCTGCTACAATATGTATTTAGAGTGATTTATTACCTTATCAATCATATCTGGTCTGTTAGTTGCTGCTACAATATGTATTTAGAGTGATTTATTACCTTATCAATCACATCAGGTCTGCTAGTTGCTGCTACAATATGTATTTAGAGTGATTTATTACCTTATCAATCATATCTGGTCTGTTAGTTGCTGCTACAATATGTATTAAGAGTGATTTATTACCTTATCAATCATATCTGGTCTGTTAGTTGCTGCTACAATATGTATTGAGAGTGATTTATTACCTTATCAATCATATCAGGTCTGTTAGTTGCTGCTACAATATGTATTGTGAGTGATTTATTACCTTATCAATCATATCAGGTCTGTTAGTTGCTGCTTCAATATGTATTTAGTGATTTATTACCTTATCAATCATATCAGGTCTGTTAGTTGCTGCTATAATATGTATTTAGAGTGATTTATTACCTTATCAATCATATCAGGTCTGTTAGTTGCTGCTACATTATGTATTAAGAGTGATTTATTACCTTATCAATCATATCAGGTCTATTAGTTGCTGCTACAATATGTATTTAGAGTGATTTATTACCTTATCAATCATATCAGGTCTGTTAGTTGCTGCTATAATATGTATTTAGAGTGATTTATTACCTTATCAATCATATCAGGTCTGTAAGTTGCTGCTACAATATGTATTAAGAGTGATTTATTACCTTATCAATCATATCAGGTCTGTTAGTTGCTGCTACAATATGTATTCAGAGTGATTTATTACCTTATCAATCATATCAGGTCTGTTAGTTGCTGCTACAATATGTATTTAGAGTGATTTATTACCTTATCAATCATATCAGGTCTATTAGTTGCTGCTACAATATGTATTAAGAGTGATTTATTACCTTATCAATCATATCAGGTCTGTTAGTTGCTGCTACAATATGTATTGAGATTGATTTATTACCTTATCAATCATATCAGGTCTATTAGTTGCTGCTTCAATATGTATTGAGAGTGATTTATTACCTTATCAATCATATCAGGTCTGTTAGTTGCTGCTACAATATGTATTAAGAGTGATTTATTACCTTATCAATCATATCAGGTCTGTTAGTTGCTGCTACAATATGTATTTAGAGTGATTTATTACCTTATCAATCATATCAGGTCTGTTAGTTGCTGCTATAATATGTATTGAGAGTGATTTATTACCTTATCAATCATATCAGGTCTGTTAGTTGCTGCTACAATATGTATTCAGAGTGATTTATTACCTTATCAATCATATCAGGTCTGTTAGTTGCTGCTACAATATGTATTCAGAGTGATTTATTACCTTATCAATCATATCAGGTCTGTTAGTTGCTGCTACAATATGTATTCAGAGTGATTTAATACCTTATCAATCATATCAGGTCTGTTAGTTGCTGCTACAATATGTATTCAGTGTGATTTATTACCTTATCAATCATATCAGGTCTGTTAGTTGCTGCTATAATATGTATTTAGAGTGATTTATTACCTTATCAATCATATCAGGTCTGTTAGTTGCTGCTACAATATGTATTCAGAGTGATTTATTACCTTATCAATCATATCAGGTCTGTTAGTTGCTGCTACAATATGTATTCAGTGTGATTTATTACCTTATCAATCATATCAGGTCTGTTAGTTGCTGCTACAATATGTTTTGAGAGTGATTTATTACCTTATCAATCATATCAGGTCTGTTAGTTGCTGCTACAATATGTATTAAGAGTGATTTATTACCTTATCAATCATATCAGGTCTATTAGTTGCTGCTACAATATGTATTAAGAGTGATTTATTACCTTATCAATCATATCAGGTCTGTTAGTTGCTGCTATAATATGTATTGAGAGTGATTTATTACCTTTTCAATCATATCAGGTCTATTAGTTGCTGCTACAATATGTATTTAGAGTGATTTATTACCTTATCAATCATATCAGGTCTGTTAGTTGCTGCTACAATATGTATTTAGAGTGATTTATTACCTTATCAATCATATCTGGTCTGTTAGTTGCTGCTACAATATGTATTAAGAGTGATTTATTACCTTATCAATCATATCAGGTCTATAAGTTGCTGCTACAATATGTATTCAGTGTGATTTATTACCTTATCAATCATATCAGGTCTGTTAGTTGCTGCTATAATATGTATTTAGAGTGATTTATTACCTTATCAATCATATCAGGTCTGTTAGTTGCTGCTACAATATGTATTCAGAGTGATTTATTACCTTATCAATCATATCAGGTCTGTTAGTTGCTGCTACAATATGTATTCAGTGTGATTTATTACCTTATCAATCATATCAGGTCTGTTAGTTGCTGCTACAATATGTTTTGAGAGTGATTTATTACCTTATCAATCATATCAGGTCTGTTAGTTGCTGCTACAATATGTATTAAGAGTGATTTATTACCTTATCAATCATATCAGGTCTATTAGTTGCTGCTACAATATGTATTAAGAGTGATTTATTACCTTATCAATCATATCAGGTCTGTTAGTTGCTGCTATAATATGTATTGAGAGTGATTTATTACCTTTTCAATCATATCAGGTCTATTAGTTGCTGCTACAATATGTATTTAGAGTGATTTATTACCTTATCAATCATATCAGGTCTGTTAGTTGCTGCTACAATATGTATTTAGAGTGATTTATTACCTTATCAATCATATCTGGTCTGTTAGTTGCTGCTACAATATGTATTAAGATTGATTTATTACCTTATCAATCATATCAGGTCTGTTAGTTGCTGCTTCAATATGTATTGAGAGTGATTTTATTACCTTATCAATCATATCAGGTCTGTTAGTTGCTGCTACAATATGTATTAAGAGTGATTTATTACCTTATCAATCATATCAGGTCTGTTAGTTGCTGCTACAATATGTATTTAGAGTGATTTATTACCTTATCAATCATATCAGGTCTGTTAGTTGCTGCTATAATATGTATTGAGAGTGATTTATTACCTTATCAATCATATCAGGTCTGTTAGTTGCTGCTACAATATGTATTCAGAGTGATTTATTACCTTATCAATCATATCAGGTCTGTTAGTTGCTGCTACAATATGTATTCAGAGTGATTTATTACCTTATCAATCATATCAGGTCTGTTAGTTGCTGCTACAATATGTATTCAGAGTGATTTAATACCTTATCAATCATATCAGGTCTGTTAGTTGCTGCTACAATATGTATTCAGTGTGATTTATTACCTTATCAATCATATCAGGTCTGTTAGTTGCTGCTATAATATGTATTTAGAGTGATTTATTACCTTATCAATCATATCAGGTCTGTTAGTTGCTGCTACAATATGTATTCAGAGTGATTTATTACCTTATCAATCATATCAGGTCTGTTAGTTGCTGCTACAATATGTATTCAGTGTGATTTATTACCTTATCAATCATATCAGGTCTGTTAGTTGCTGCTACAATATGTTTTGAGAGTGATTTATTACCTTATCAATCATATCAGGTCTGTTAGTTGCTGCTACAATATGTATTAAGAGTGATTTATTACCTTATCAATCATATCAGGTCTATTAGTTGCTGATACAATATGTATTAAGAGTGATTTATTACCTTATCAATCATATCAGGTCTGTTAGTTGCTGCTATAATATGTATTGAGAGTGATTTATTACCTTTTCAATCATATCAGGTCTATTAGTTGCTGCTACAATATGTATTTAGAGTGATTTATTACCTTATCAATCATATCAGGTCTGTTAGTTGCTGCTACAATATGTATTTAGAGTGATTTATTACCTAATCAATCATATCTGGTCTGTTAGTTGCTGCTACAATATGTATTAAGAGTGATTTATTACCTTATCAATCATATCAGGTCTATAAGTTGCTGCTACAATATGTATTTAGAGTGATTTATTACCTTATCAATCATATCTGGTCTGTGAGTTGCTGCTACAATATGTATTTAGAGTGATTTATTACCTTATCAATCATATCTGGTCTGTTAGTTGCTGCTACAATATGTATTCAGAGTGATTTATTACCTTATCAATCATATCAGGTCTGTTAGTTGCTGCTACAAAATGTATTTAGAATGATTTATTACCTTATCAATCATATCTGGTCTGTTAGTTGCTGCTACTTTATGTATTCAGAGTGATTTATTACCTTATCAATCATATCAGGTCTGTTAGTTGCTGCTACAAAATGTATTTAGAATGATTTATTACCTTATCAATCATATCAGGTCTGTTAGTTGCTGCTACAATAGTGACATCTTTCAGTTTCTCAACACCATCAATCTCTGTAAGGAGCTGTGCTAACACTCTGTCAGCTACGTTACTACTGCCTGATGAACTGTAACAACAAGTGAGGTGAGAAGATGTGCTTGTAAAACATGAGTCCACATCCATATTCACCAGTTTGACAAAATAATGCACCATATTTTGCCACCACGTTGTTGGAAATTTTCATTCATATTGGTGTTCAAGTGCTAAACCATTAATTGGAGTGTACCAGATCAGCTGACATAAAATTTAGTGGTCTGTAACAAGTATGTTGAACATTGGGAAGCAGTTTTATAACAGAATGTGAATTGCCTTGTTAAATCAGGGGTTTATGCAAGGTTTTCCCTTTCCCTTTTGATTTTCTTGATTTGATTCTTTATGTCCCATCAACAATCTTTCAGTTGTGTAGGGAAAGGTCTTCCTTGGTTGAACCGGGATATGGTGGGATTAATGTGTCTTGCTCAAGGACACAACACAGTGATGCCGGTGAGGCTCCAACCCGCGGCCCCTCAGTCTCCAGTCAAGCACTCTACCAATGAGCCACTGCCCTCCTTCCTTTACCTTTTGAAAATGGGGTTAATTGTCCCCTTTATAAGATGGGGGTCATTAACTATACAAATAGGGGTCAGGGAAAATCCTGGTTTAAGTGGGTTAAAACATTACTTTTAATAGCATGTGACATGAATTTTATGCAATAAATTTTGTTAATAAATGATAAGATCATAGTATAGCAGTTTTAGCTATGAATAGTAAAATAAAGTCCTAGCTTTCCAGTACAAATATGAACCATATGGGCCAGCACACATGATTGTACTACTTATTGCATATGCTTGGGTGAAAGTTCTAAATTTCCAAAATCCTCAACCTTTGAAACTCCATTCTTGAAATTTGCAGTATACCCTTTAAATATTCACTATTTTAAGTTTAAATGGTCAAATGTCCTTAGACAGACTGAAAAAAAATCCGAGAAGAGCTCTAGTATGGTCTCCTTAATTCAGCATTTTGAGGCTGACTTTCTAGGTCAGCCTTAAAATCCTTAATTCAGGAACAATTCTGAAAACTTTCACCCATGCATATGCGCAAATGCCTCTATTAAATGCCAATGCTGATGTATCCAGCAAGCTAGAGGTCTAAATCAAGGTGGCTTATCACGTGGTCTGCATGATTGGGTTCACAGATTTTATGAACCAGTAATCTGATATCACAGGTTAGGACAATCGTTCAAATCTTCCGTTATACTAAGTCCAATTTCATGCAGTTAAAGTGCAAAAAAACCCTCATATTTTTCTGCACAAAAATAGTAAGTGAGTATGATCAGGAAGTACCACAATCACAAACTGCAGACAACCCCGAGGCACCACGAGGAAGAGCCGCTCAACCATCAAGAGACACCAGGAAGACAAATTAAGCAAAGCAATCAGCTCTCTCTTCCCCATCAAGATGATTGCAATACTAGAATGGACATAAAGCAACGTACCACAATACATAGAACAATTACAGACTCCCACAATGGGAGTAACAATAAACAAAAAGTCAACAACAACAGAACCACCGCCTTAGAACGGACAACAGCCTAAGCCACTGGGGGGCTTAAATGCATTTTACTGGTACCAAATCTTCGCCCTAGATTCTGCTGTTGTTGAAGTACAAGAACTATTCAGCTCGCATGGAGGCCATCTAACTAATGCAATGTATCAAGACTGTGTGAAAGTTTCTCCTAGGTTATCTGCAGTTTTCCAGATAACCTCGAGCAAATGAAGTGTGTTACCAATTGCGGAGAATTTTCCGTTTTCACTTCAGTTGTTCGAGGTAATCTGGGAAACTACAAAAACTCAGGAAAAAACCTGACATAGTCTGGTGCAGAAAAATATGAGGGGGGGGGGGTGGGGTTGCACTTTACAGCATAAGATTTGACTTAGTATTACAAAAGTTAGGAACCATTTTACTGGTTCAGGAAATCTGTGAACCAAATCATGTTGACCATGTGATTGGCCACCTTGTAAATTTTGGGCCCACAGGCCTTATTTGTGTATGCTAACAGAGAAGGCTGAAACAAGTCTGCACATATTTGCAGACTCGTTTGAGCCTTCAATGCTCGCCAATTCGATATGAACCAAAATCTCATGCACTGCCCCATATAACATTACCTGCCTCTCTCAACAGCTAAAGCATCTATTTCATCAAAGAAGATGATTGATGGGGCTGCTGCCCTTGCCTTCCGAAATACCTCCCTAACTGCCCTTTCTGATTCTCCAACCCACTTGCTGAATAACTCAGGACCCTAACAAAAAAGAAATGATGGTCATTGGTTAATATAGATGATCGATGGAGCCGCTGCCCTTGCCTTCCGAAATACCTCCCTTACTGCCCTTTCTGATTCACCAACCCACTTGCTGAATAATTCGGGACCCTAACAAAAAGAAATGATGGTCATTGGTTATATGGAAGATGATTGGTTGTTTTAGTTGTGAAAAGTGGTAATTAATTAAATTGCGTGTTACATATATAGAGCAATCATTACACTTTTATGCAGAGTCTCTTCTCTTCTCTGTTCTTTCAATTTGTAAGGGAGTGCACAATTACAAAACAATGAGTATGAAAAAAAAGATGTGTTTGTGAGCCACTGTTCACACCAGACAGTTTAATTTAGCCACTGTTTAAGAGTGTACAAACATATACCCACACTGACCAAAACCAATATGTTAATAAAATGGGGTAGATCCAGACAAGTCTGTTCCAATAAGCAATTATTGTCCGGATCAAATGTGTTTGACAAAGTTGGGATCTTACATTTGTGATCATTTTTGATATGAGACTTGGAAAAAATACATGTGTTCAGGGTAATCCAACCCTACCTAAATTTACTGGCAAAACCTATAATTTTTTTCAGGTTTTCTGGAAAAAAATAAGTTTATGCTTTTTGAAAGGCAAAATGCATATAATTATATTTTTTTTCCAGAAAAAAAATAATTAAAAAAAAATGTGTGCCTACCCTACCTAAAATTTTCAGGCCAGTTACCCGAAACACACTTATTTTTTATTTAGCCTTATGGAATAATGAGGTCTTGGTGATTATCAAAGGTAAATCTTATCATCCCTCCAGATAAGAATGCCTAATTAAAAATTAATTTCTTATTTCTCAAACAGAACATATGTTGTGGGCACTCAAAAGAACCTTCTCAATGAAACGGTTCTTTTGAGCACCAAAAATCTGTTGGGTAAGAAAATATTTACACTATTATGCTAAGATTTTTTGTTTATCTTGACCTATGTTCATGGTTTGATTCTTTACGTCCAAGTCAACAATTTTTCAGTCATGTCGGGACAGGTCTTCCTGGGATGAACCAGTACTAAGCAGCTGATAAAGTGTTTTGCACAAAGACACAACACAGTGACTCCATCTGTCGTGAGGTTCAAACTAGCAACCCTGCAATCCCCAATCTAATACTCTACCAACTGAGCCACTGTGCTTCGCTGACATATGTTCTTGGGCTTAAATGAAATGTATGTGTGGTTCGTGTTGGCCTACCTACCCTATTTTTAAACCCTGCCCTAAACATTAAAATGGTCTTTGGAGAAAAAAGCCTAAAATGGGCACTTTTTCAGATTTTGTCACTATTTTCTTTGATAAATGTTATAACAAAATTTAAAAATTTCCCTACCTACCTCCCTAAATTTTGTTGGTATGCAACAGGATCCACACATATATTTCACTTAGGCCTTATGAATGATTCATATGACCTATGTTCTGATGAAAGATTTATATGACCTATGTTCTTATGAATGATTCATATGACCTATGTTCTTATGAAAGATTCATATGACCTATGTTCTTATGATAGACTTATATGACCTATGTTCTAATGAAAGATTCATATGACCTATGTTCTTATGAATGACTAATATGACCTATGTTCTTTTGTAAGACTCATATGACCTATGTTCTTATGAAATACTATATGACCTATGTTCTAATGAAAAATCCATTTGACCCATGTTCTTGTAAAAGATTTATATGACCTATGTTCTTGTGAAATATTCATTTGACCTATGTTTTTATGAAAGATTCATAACACCTATGTTCTAATGAAAGATCCATATGACCAATGTTCTTATAAAAGATTTATATGACCTATTTTCTTATGAAACACTCATATGGCATATGTTCTTATGAAAGACTCATATGACCTATGTTCTAATGAAAGATTCATATGACCTATGTTCTTATGAAAAATTCATATTCATATGACATATGTTCTTATGAAAGACTCATATGACCTATGTTCTTATGAAAGACTCATATGACCTATATAGATGTTCTTATGAAAGACTCATACGACCTATGTTCTAATGAAAGATTCATATGACCTATGTTCTTATGAAAGATTCATATTCATATGACCTATGTTCTTTTGAAAGATTCATATGACCTATGTTCTAATGAAAGATTCATATGACCTATGTTCTTATGAAAGATTCATATGGCCTATGTTTTAATGAAAGATTCATATGGCATATGATCTTATGAATGACTCATAACCTATGTTCTTATGAAAGATTCATATTCATATGACCTATGTTCTTATGAAAGATTCATATGACCTCTGTTCTAATGAAAGATTCATATGGCATATGATCTTATGAATGACTCATAACCTATGTTCTTATGAAAGATTCATATGACATATGTCCTCATGAAAGTTTCATATGATGATGATGATATGATCTATGTTCTTATGAAAGACTCTTATCGACCTATGTTCTTATGAAAGATTCATATGACCTTTGTTTTTATGAACGACTCATACGACGCCATTCACAACTTAAGTGGTCTGCTAAATCCCCTGCTATTGTGTTTCTAAACCTTCTATAATGTTTACTGTCTGTATGCAATTTAATTTTAATGTGTTGTTTAAGCCAAAAATACATCAGACCACTCAGCAATCAGTAAATATTTTCAGCTGCACTTTTGTAAAATACCTTTATTAATTAAAAGTATGACCTATTACCCATCAAACATACATTTGACCATCCTGACATGATTGTATCAAACATTCTGGAAAAGCTTGTTGGTCTTAAATTGGTCTTAATGTTGATTACCATTGATTTATGTCAGAAGCATTTGCATTTAATTACGCAAATGATCAGTTGGTTCTATTTCCCTTTCTATATCTATCCAATCTTCAACCTGTTATAGTTCTGAATCTATAATTTTGGAGAATTCATTATATATTTAAGGGCCGAAAGATGAGATTTTCAATCTGACATTTTGATCACTGAAAAAAAAACAATACTTCTTTATCTTTGTAGCAAACAATGCAGACCGTGACAAGTTGCCACAGAAAGTGCCATCTAATCAGGATCTACACTATTTGCCAAAGTTTCATTGAAAGTTTTCTTGAAGAAGCGTTGTAAGTGTATTATAAATGCTTTTTAGACTGGAAACCCCTAAACGGGTACCTTTGCAAACAGTAAAGACTCAGATGAAATGCTGCATTATGTAGATAAAATCAAACTTCAGATTCAGAAATAAGTTTTGAAATCATAACCTGTGACCCGTCAACATATACAATGGACCATCCTGACTTAACTGTATCAAACTTTATGGAAAAATTCATTGGACTATGAAAGGTTTAAGATCAAACTCTTTCTACTCAAATGCAGCTTACCTTAACAGCTATGAAGTTGAGGCCACTCTCTGTAGCCAAAGCTTTTGCTATCATTGTTTTAGAACAACCTGGAGGACCATACAATAATACACCTCTTGGCGGTGCTATCCCCATTCTCAAGAAAGCATCAGGATGTTTTAATGGCCACTCCACTGCCTGTTTGAGTTTCAGTTTAACCTCTGACTGTCCTCCAATATCACTCCATAAAACCTTTGGCACTTCAAGCTGAACCTCTCTCATAGCACTTGGTTGAATCACAGTCATAGCATATCTCAAATCATCAACAGTCATGCAAGCTGCAGATAAATTATTGCTGTTACTGCAAATAACAGATTTCATTGAGTGAATGCTGGCTTCCTTGCAAAGAGCTACCAGGTCTGCACCAACATAACCATGGGCAGCATCTGCTATATTACAAATATCATTCTCATTTAGATTATGATTGATCCTGCTCATAACTTTTGTGAGAATGTGTCTTCTATCTATAGCTGATGGTACCCCTATCTCTATTTCCCTATCAAATCTACCCGGTCTTCTCAGTGCCGGATCAATTAGATCTGGTTTACTTGTTATTCCTAGTACTAAAACCAATTTCTTTGATGCAGCTACTTCTACTCCATCCATGAGTGTGAGTAAACTAGCTACAACTCTTTTCTCCAGTTCACTGTGTGTAGTATCTCTTCTAGGACATAAGGCTTCTATTTCATCTATCACTATAATACTTGGAGATTTCGCTTCAGCATCTTTAAACAAATTCCTTAGCTTAGCTTCAGTTTCTCCATAAAACTTACTCCAAATCTCTGGACCAGCTACATTAACAACATTTATGGCTGCTTCCACTGCAACAGCTTTTGCTAGAGTAGTTTTCCCAGTACCTGAAGGCCCAAAGATTAACACACCTCTTGGAAGAGGCAGCCCATAGGACTTAAATAAATCAGGTGATTTCAATGGAAGTTCTATCATTTCTCTCAACATTTCTATTTGTTTATCTAAGCCACCAAAATCATCATATCTTACTGTATAATGAACACCTACATCTGTAGATATAACATCATCTCCTACTTCCTTAATGACAACCTCTGTTCTTGTTTTAATTTCAAAGAATAGATCATGGTTTTTTATGCTTTTAGTTCTTTGAATCTGAGGAGTACAGAATCCTCTTCCTAAGTCAAAACTGGATCTATCACTCCTTTCTGTTAAGCTACTATTATTCCTGCTGAGATTAGGAGTCTTTTCTAATTCTGATGAATCTGATGCATCTAGTGGATGTAATGATAGACTGTCATGTAAGTTTGCAGCACCCTTGTCAGACTGTCTCTTAGGAGTTGATGAGATATTTGAACTAAGAACACCACAAAAACCATCTCCTCCACCAGTATCCAGTAAACTAGTATCAGCTCCTGACAAAGTAGATAAACTTAGATTACTAATTCTTTCACTAAGGCTTACGTCTAAGTCAGATGTGTCTATTTCATATGACTGTGTGTGAGGTAAACATGAGCTTAATGACTCAACAGTGAATTTATATGTTTGACCAAAGTAACAAACACGAACATCTCCTCCTCTGCAGAAGAATTTACCACCTGCAAAAAAAGAAACAATTAGGGGATAACTTTATTCAAAATTTTCATTTGGGATATACAGTTAGAAATTTAGTTTTACGGTGCAATTGAGCGGAGCCGTAAAACGTGTTTTCCAAAGGTATATCCGGCGATATCCCTCCCCAAATGAAACTTTTGAATATGGTTATCCCCATTCTAATGCACTTCTCTAGTTTCATCTTGAATTGGAGTGTTGCAAGCCGCATAAAGCTGTACGTCATATAAAGAAATGTGACATAATTAATGATGTCAAACAATTTCCAACAGTATATCACAGGATACACTGTCCCAAATTTTTGACAATATCTAATCAGACGTCGCGCTACAAAAGCATGTGCATTAGAATTACATGTAATATTAAATTCAACCCAATAAAGGGACATGCTCCTATAAGCACATGCTGAGTACTTTACCGGTTTTTAAATTATATAAAGTGAGGGAGTGAGTTTGTGGTACAGGCCTTTAGTAAAGAGTGTGTAACTGAAAAATAAATTTCTCAACCAAACATATGTTGTGGGTACTCAAAAGAACTGTCTCAATGAGACAGTTCTTTTGAGCACCCAAAACATATGCTAAAAATTATGGGTAAGAAAATATTTACAATTTTACGCTGATTTTTTTTTTGTTTATCTAAACCTATGTGTTAACATCCCACTAACAGCTAAGGTAATATGAAGAGGGGGCCATGGCTTCGAGTCTCATCAGACAGACTGGAGAAGCCGGGTATAATTATATGAAATTCTGATGCCAGTAAATCCAAAAGTGAAATTTCATTATTAAGGCTTATCCCAGCACTATTTTGTCCTGAAACTGTTGTCTGCCTTTTTACATCAGCTGCATATATTGAAGTGCACTTCAGACTAGATTTTTTCATGGTAGCAAAAATATGAACCCTGATGGAGCAGTCTGATCTGGGTACCCATCATTTGCAATATAGGCTACCTATGAACATAAACAATGAAAATATATGTTTGACCAAAATAACATATACAAATATCTCCTCTGCAGAACAGTTTGCCATCTGCAAAAAAAGAAGCAATAAATTTAATATGCCCCTATAAGCATATGCTGAGTACTTTATTGGCTATTTAAACTACATATATGATCATCTGATTCAAATAAATCCAAAAGTAAAATTCCTTTATTAATATATGGTTCATTGTGTCAAAGAAAATATGTTGGATCTTGATATCTGGAGCTACACTGTTTTAGTACCCTAACCTGCATTCATCCATTCATCCGCAGGGTTAGTTTTGACCCTATTTTCTCAGAAAAAAATGGACTAAATATTCCACCTTGAGCAGAGAAATGCCATTTCTAACATCTTATCTGGAGCACATTTACCTCTTTAAAGTCTGCATTCACTTTTTATTAAAAGATTTAATTTAAAGTGTTTTGATCATGGACAAAATACAGTGACTGGGATGGTGGTGAGTCTCAAACTAGAAACCCTTTGTTCCGCAGTCTACCAAATGAGCCACTGCACTTGGCGCCTGTCTGTCTTTGAAGATCTTTAAACTCTTTTTAGACTTTGCATAATGGGTTGAGTTTTTTGTTTTCTGTGGATATTCTTCAACATTACTTTTTTCAATGTCTTCTTTCAGGAAAAATATCAGTGTCAAATAGCTTGGATCCAGATCAGGCCGGACAGAACATCTGGCCTGATCTGGGTCCCAACTATTTGAAAATTTCATCAGCATACAACAGAATTTGCCACTAGCAAGCAATAAGTTAAAAATATTTTTCATTGTGTATTATATTTTTCAGTTTGTTTATTCTGAAAATATGTTATACTTACTCAGTCTTCTCTTCAAAAAGTTCAGAAAAGCTTTATCCTGGTAAATAGGGTCAGAATTTCTGTAAGGAAAAACATAATACTATGTATTACAGAATATAAACCTATTCATCTACCATATCCCCAAATTTCATAACGATACATCCACTAGTTACTGAGAACTCATCCAGACAAAATTTGTAAGGAAAGAAAAAGAAGAAATGGAAGAGAAGAATAATAAGAAGAAACAGAGCAAAAACAATAAACCTCTCCACTTCCTTTGGGAAATTGTCATTATTTTCTTACCCATCAATTTAAAAATATGTTCTGGGTGCTCATTGTGCTATACAAATGTACATGCATCTTTTCTGACGCAACTACAAACAGGTAGTTTCTATTTCACCTTATCAGCATCTATTTTTGTTGCTTTACGTCCCAAGTCAACAGCTATGGTCATGGCGGGATGGTCAGTTCACCTTACCACACTTTTTCCTGGGCAAGCTTGAACAAGCAGTTAACCAGTACTTTGTGCACATACTTTGGCTTGTAACTGACAACAACCATTCAACACAATTTACGGTATTGCCCTAATAATGGTCAAAATTTCCTGGAATTTTGGCCTTTCTGAGAACAATGGAAGATTATCAGATCTCATCAAGCCATTGTTCGGTCAATCCAGTGGTGCATGCTGGGAATTTTTAAGGATTTTTTCAATTTTGCTGATTTTTCTTCAAAATCAACTTTTTTTCGAAAAAAAATTTCAGGAATACCATCAGGGTGTCAAACAGTTCTGATCCAGACAAACTGTTGGGCCTGATCTGGGTACAAATTGTTTGCAAAGGTTATCAGCAGATGACAAAAGTCACCACTAGCAGGCAAAGAGTTTTTATGGACTGAGAATGCAAAAAAGTGGTGAGCTTCAGGGCATAAGCTAGGGGGCGACTATGGTGAAATAGTCCCCCTAGGGGCCGAAAGTTTGTTCTAAATGGGACCCAGGGAGGGAAAAGTGGGAGTCTCCCCCCTCACACACAAATTCATTAGGGAGACTCATTTTCATTCTATCACCATGGTGACAATCTACTACTACCACTGCATCGTATTTCTCCTTCTATTTAATGGCAATAGTATGACTGTGTAATGGCTAATTTGCACCTAAACTGGCATTTAACAGCGTAATTTTGCGCTATAACTTCTCTCTGTCACATCTCCGTAATTTTCCTGGAAGGAGAAGTCACTTCTCTCCACTGTCAGGGCCCAGATTGAACCCTGAGCTTGCTAATGGCTATATCCAAAGTCAGTTGATCTAGATACACACAATTTTCAAAATCGAATACAAGTCAGTTTGGACCAAGATAAGGCCTGACAAAATGTCGGGCCTGATCTTGATCCAAACTGTTTGACTGTGATGGTATTCCTGAAATAATTTTTCAATAAAGTTGATTTTGAAAAAATCAGCAGACGACAATAAATCGTGAAAAATTTATGGGGCAGAGAGTTAAATACGGAACATTTCAAACGAGTGAGAGAATAGTAAAAGCCCTTTGGGAAAACCCTAAAGCTGCTTCAAAATACACCTTTTGCAAATACATGTATGTAAGTTTTTAACAACCTAGAGTGTACTTTTAGCCAATGACTTATAGTTGTAGCCACTCTACAATTCTTGTAGCAAATGACAGTGCACTTATAGTCAACTTTGATAACCAATTATAATTACAGGGCTAACTCTCGCTCAGAATTTATTGTAGCCAACAAATGGACAAAGTTTGAGCCAAACTAATTTGACTTAAGCCAAGGATTTAGCCTAAAAGGTGTATCAAGAATTTAGTCTATATTTAACTCTTAACCTCCTCCCGTCGTCTGTTGAAAACCTTTGTAAACAGTTTGGACTGAGATCAGGGGCGACAAAATGTGGGGCCTGATCTTGATCCAAACTGTTTGACTCTGACGGTATGTATGAAATAATTTTTCAATAAAGTTGATTTTGAAAAAATCAGCAGACGTCAAAAAATTGTGGAAAATTTATGGGGGCAGAGAGTTAAATACGGAGCATTTCTAAAGAGTGAGAGAATAATAAAAGCCAATTAGGAAAACCCTAAAGCTGCTTCAAAATACACTTTTTGCAAATACATCTATGTAAGTTTTTAACAACCTAGGGTATACTTTTAGCCAATGACTTATAGTTGTAGCCACACTACAATTTTTGTAGCAAATGACTACAGTGGCTAATGGCAGGGTGAGCCCTATATTATGTTAACTCTTTGCAACCTGGGTTATTTTTCATGCTTTTATTGTTGTCTGCTGAATTTTTGCCAAATTAAAGTTTTAAAAAATCTTGTAGGAACGCTATCAGAGTATCCAATGGTTTTGAATCCAGATAAGAACCGACATATTTTGGTCCCGATCTAGGACCAAACTGTTTGCAAAGGCTATCAGCAGACACCAAAAGTTGCAGCTTGCAAAGAGTTAATACAAGCTCTAAGCTCTGCACTTACTTGTTGACAGGGGAAAGCTCAACCAATGAGGCTGTAGAGAATCTGTCATGTGACTGTATCCTTATAAGCTGACCTCTGACTACGCCAAGCTGTGATAGAAGACTGTCCTGTACACCAACCCCTGATAAAGGCAAAGCAGGACAGGGCCAGGCCACCATCACTGTGGTCTTGTTCACAATGCAACTGCCACCAATACAAATGCCTGTCAGCTGCATCAGGGAGGGATGTAGTAAAAGTAGTTCATCTATGAATTTGGCAGCATCTTGAGCCTTGTCCTCTGTAGAATAATATTTTTTTTCAACCCATGCCCTGCTTTATAACACTTTCCTTGCTAGCAGCAACTTTTGGCATCTGTTGATAACCTAGGTGCAACCAGTTTGGACCCAGATCAGGACCGGCAGAATGTCCATCTTGATCTGGACCCAAACCATTTGACACTCTGATAGCGTATCAAAAAGATGCATTAGTAAGGTATTTTGCACATTAAATTTGTCATACTTCACTTATTTTATAGTCAGCATCACGGTTAAAGGCTTAGAGGTGCCCATGTGAATAGCCTGATTAAAAGCATGTGACAGGTTATGCAATAACAGATGTTGGAAGTTGGTTCCATTGCCTAGTTGATGGTCTGGAGATAGAAACAGAATATGTAAAGTAAATGTCCTTGCTTGTCTAGAACTGCCTATATCTATCTATCTTCATTTACTCTGGCTATCTGCGTGAAAATTTTGAAATTTTGAAGACAAAAATCTGGCGAATCATTTAAATGAGTGCCCTGAACTCCTCTTAGGTCTCAACTGCCAAACTATTCCATATACAAGTGATGTCATAATGTTGTTATATTTCTCGAGCAAGACAAATTTATCCTAGGTTAGTACTGGTTCAACCCAGGAAGAGACCTCGTCCAGTTGATAATCAACAGCAGAAAGTTTTCCAACCTGTTTGACAACAATTGAAAAGCATTCCAGAAACCTGTGTTATAAACTATATAATAAGAGATTATCTCTCCTTCGTAATCTTGAAGATGGCTTCTAGGGAGGTGCCGCTTAACTTGGGGGAACATATTTCTATTTAAAAATCACAGTCCAAAACCACAGACAATTTTACCCTATTACCAGGGTAGCACTGAATTCAGGGCGATATGATGGATTTTTATTTTATGTTATCATATAGCCCTGATTTTTTAAGCCTCTATCTTTTGCCTTACTGTTAGCGTGGACGTAAACCAAGTTGAAAACACATTTCCAAACAGTGTCTTCCTGTAACACTACTCCATTTTGTATGTTTATAGGTTTATCTATATGTTGCTATTTAGTTTGCCGCTGATGCATACCTGATTAGTTCTAGAAAGATAAAATACTCCTGTCCACACAGAATGTTTACACTATTTGTTTTGAAAACATGGCGTCATTTTTGTCTTCTTTGCTGAAGAGCATGCTTTTTCTGTGGGAAACTAAAGTCACGCACGAATTTGTTTTGGTATTTTATGTACCGACAATGACACGTTCACTTTCCGTTTTCTGAATACACAGATGTTTTAACAAAATTAAATACCAAAATCAGACTTATATAATGTTTTCTTTTACTTTCCTTATCATCATAATTGGCCAAAAAATGATCATACCTGGTCTGTAGAGATTAATTTAAAAGAATCCAATACCATCTCACCATACATTTGTTACATGTAGATATTTGCAAAAAAGATGACCAATTACCAATCTAACTGGGGCCGCTTTTTACCAATTTGTTGACATCGAGAACCACCCAGTTGGATATGTACAAACTGTGTCCGAGGAGTTCTTAATGGCAATGGATGGGATCCTTTTTTGTGCAGGTTGATTTTTATGGCGACCTCTCTCACCATTTGTAATAGGTTTTCTTTTAATATCTGATAAATGTCAACGAATAAAGGTCAATCTTCAACCAAGTATGCAAATTTTTCACCCTGGTTCTGTATTCCGACGGATGTCACTGGATAGAAAATTTACTATTTTCAGATAAGGAATTCCCCCACTTCCGCTAACAGGAAATACATAGAAAAAATGCCAAATAATTTTGCATATTCAAACAATGACATCATTCTACAATTCTAATCTTAAACCATTGCGCACATGTTCAAAAAGAAGGTAAAAACACCCAATGTCTCTATATAAGATTCACGTGGCGCCTTAAAAACGATGGGCACCAACTGTGTGTATTGACTGATAGTCCAATTGCACATAAGCGTGTGCTAGTAAAGCTATTCGGCTTGCAGCAAGGTTAGCCATGATATAAAAAGTATTTTCTTTCACTAATATCTTACTGATCATTGTGCAAAAGTAATTTGATTCTAATCTTTCCAATCCATCGCTTCTTGTCGTAAACAAGCTGACCCACTCTCGGTTCAAAGGTCAATGTACTCTTGCGTTAGCTTGCTACTTTTGGCGGGAAACACTTGATCAAAATAACAATTGTCCGCCATGTTGGAAAAGTCCATTTTCGGTCTGATTATGACATTTTGGGACATAACAAAGCTTCCTTTCCGAAAATTGGATTTATATAGTGTAATATGGGTGGGGTATGTGATTGTTAAGGATTTCTGTCAAGTATCTCATTTTCTTTGGCATGCTATATTAAATTGGAATCAAACCATTCTTGGAAATCGACTTTCATTTTCTGAAATAGGTCATTACTCGTTATAAATTAATAGAAAATAGGGGGCGCTACAATGCACAATAATACAGAAACGAGACTGCTGCGAGCGTACCAACATTGAGTAAGTTAACAGAATCGATAACTTTAACAATTTGGCGCTGATTTTCAAAATTCAAACACCAACTTGTTTCTTATATTGTCCAAAATCCACTGTTATTGTTATTCTAATAATGTACTGAGTTATTGAAAAAGCCCTGACATCCCTTACCTAGTCATGGGGAGTATAACCAGTACCAGGTTTTATTATAATATATTCTCAACGTTTTAATAAGTTCGTCTCATCAATTTAACATCCGAAATTTACCGCAAAAACGTCATCACCCCTAACTCGTGAAAAGCATGCAAAATGGCTGCGATTTGCCAAAAAACAACAACAACAACATATTATTACAGATCGCATTGATAGTGTCACAAAAACGAAGTCAATGGTAACATTTTTATAACTTTGGTTGTGTATGTAAAACACATGAAGAAGTCTGAATGGTTGTATTGTCAAGGAAACGAGTTTTTTCCCAAAACAAAAGGGGACTCCATCACTGGTCAAGATAGAGCACAAAAACACTGCGACTTTAGATTCAGCCAGATCGAAAAAAAATCTAAAGTCGCAGTTCTGCAACAATTACCAGGGGTGCTCCTAGATAGAGGAGGCTAATACAGATCAGAAGACCCGTCCCTGTTTAACTGAAAGATTGTTGATGGGACGTAAAGAATCAAATCAAACAAATATTTCTCGTTTTTTTTTTAAAAAAATCGCTGTAATTTGGTTAAAAATATAGCCTAACGATTACTGGTACCTGTCAGCGACTTGTCCGAAAGCCGTGCAAAAATTAGACCGTCTTTGATATAACCATGAGTCAAGTCTCCGCACCCATGTCGACATTCATCTTTGTGCGTTGTCATGTCTCGGTGACTGACGACACATCTGCAGGATGTACATTCATGCCAATCTGACTGATTATGTTTTTTCTTTGGTGGCATTTTTGACACACGTGTGTTTGTTTTGATTTTGACAATGATGCTATTGACATAGCTATCGTGTATAAGATATTGGTCGTGTCCAGGCCCACCCTTCCACCGACCTACCTACCTACCTAGTAGTACCTACCTACCTACCTACCTACCTACCTTCCTACCTAACTTAATATATCTATCTATCTTCCAATACGTCTTAACCCCGTGGGGGACATCAGATGGGTATTCCGGAATACCAAGTGCTGAGGGGGGGGGGGGGGGGGGCAGCCCTAGACTGGAGTAGGCAGCAACTATTTGGAGTCTATATTGTAAAACTCAGATACAACAGGTGGAGAATGTACAGAGGATGGCAGCTCGATGAGCTGCAATGGCCAACCCTGGAGGCCTGGAGGGTTAAGTCACCCTGCTTTTTTTTCACAAGATTCACTGTGGGACAATATCTATTGATAAAGACAAGTACTTGATCCCGTCTCAGAGTACACAATCTAGTAGGTCATCACACAACTCACAGTATTGCAGGCCCCAGGCTTATAGTGGTACCCTGATGCATTCTTTTTTTCCCAAGGACTATTCCTCATTGGGTCTGGCTCCATCTGTGGTCGCAGCTGAGGAATGCAGGGCACTCATTTAAATGACTCAGCCAGAAGGTTGTGTGTGTGTGTGTGTGTGTGTGTGTGTGTGTGTGTGCGTGCGTGCGTGCGTGCGTGCGTGCGTGCGTGCGTGCGTGTGTTTCCTCAAAATTCTAAAGCACTCACATCAGACAATGATCATATCAGTATGATCGCCTGAGTAAAAGAAGATGTTGAAACAAAATGATAGAAGAGGTGGTGAGATGAGTTTGTACAGTGCGAGAAGGAGTGTTAGTATAGATAAAAGATAAAACCAGGAGATACGTGACACAGTAAGTGATTGCCTCCAAGATATGCACATAGGGCCTATATGCAGATTTAATGGTTACCTTGATCCTCGAGCCAGTCACCTGTATCACCTGACATGGGGTTAAACTCCAGAAAATGGAGAACATGAATATTACGGTCATTTGGCATGCGCGAATTCAGATGGGTAATTGGGTCAGGATACCCCATACCCCTGGAAAATCACAAAGCTATAGGTTCCCTTTGGAGTATTTATCCGGACCCCCTGGAAAAACACAAAGCTATAGGTTCCCTTTGGAATATTGGGCGGGACTCCCTGGAAAATCACAAAGCTACCCAGCCAGCATTCAATGTCGGTCCGCCAACGATTGTTTGATTCAGTGTATTCATAATACCAATGCAATTGAAATTAGGAAGAGATCGGGTGACACTGAATAACTTCATGACGTTATGTTTGCTACAATTGTGTACGGACGGACGAACGAACGGATGGACCGAATACTACATAACACATTACACTAAGGACAAATCCATATTTGATACCCATTGTTCAATACTGTATTCACGAAACCAATTGCATATGAAATCTGTAAGAAATCAGGTGACATTGAATGGTTTCGTTATTTTTGCTACAATTGCGGACAAGCGAACGAACTGATGGACTGAATACCACATAGCAATAAATAAATACACATATTTCAAAGCCTACAGCGCTACAATGGTCACCAAACCCCACAGCTGACTTTTTCAAAGTCCGTTTCAGGGTAATAACCTCAGAGACAATAACAGATGATGTTGGTAACAGATGAATAAAACAAACAATAATTCTGGTACATACTAGTCTTCTTTATAGCCCCTCGGCCAGTGATAGGTCACTGTCTCTGTCAAATGATGGATAATCCCGGCTATCAACAAACAAAAATCAAACATTCTATCACCCACAACAGCTGGCACGGGAAGGCACACGTGTTTCGCCTTTTAACATTTATAGGTTCGACTCCCGATAACTGGCATCCGGAAAATTCAAGATAACCGCTTAAGTCATAGGATTGGAGCACGAGTGTATTGTGAACGGGATGGGGATAACGACATTATCCCCTCCCAGTACTACCTATCAAAATAAACCGGGCCGCATAGCTCGGTCGGTAACGTGTCATGCTGCTAATGCGTGTCTGACTGCAGATCCAGGGGTCGCGAGTTCGACCCAGCCTGGCCCTATACTTTCATGGAAATTGATCATAAAATAATTTCCATGCGCGGATCCAGGAATTTTCGTCAGGGGGGGGGTCCAGGTCAACAGGTCAATCTGACAAAAAAAAGCTCTGACAACGTTTTTTTTTTTTTTTTTTTTTTAGTCCTCAGCTTACTTTACAGAAGTCAAATGGTTAATTTCAAAGAAAACTATCATTTTTCAAGTTTCCGGAGGGGTTCCAACATTTTCCATGGGGGTCCAACTTTTTCCAGGGGGTCCAATTGCTTATTCCCTATAGAAACCCATATAACTTATGATTTTCCCGGGGGGTCCGGACCCCCTGCCCCCCCCCCCCCTCTGGATCCGCACTTAATTTCTACGGTCATTCTCCTCCCTTCCACTGATTCCAGAAGTTAGTTACAAGCGAAAGTATGTGCACCAAGTACTGGTTAACCGCTTGGTCAAGAATGGCCAGGAAATTAGTGTGATTAGGTGAACCGACGATCCCGACATGACCATAGCTGTTGACTTAGACGTAAAGCAACAAACCAAACTAAATCCAAACCTATCAAAATAAAGAAAATCCAGTGCACGAGAGATCGGCACTTATCGCATCAGCGAGCAGCGAAGGATAGTACTGGGTTAAATCTAGGAAAACGTTCCGACATGACAGAAGGACGTAATTTTTGCACCAACTCGAACAAATCAAAGCATTATAAAATGCGCGTTGTTGCGTATCCCTACGGGCTAATAATATAGTAGCTCCATTAAATATGTCAGAACAGTGTGTGTGTGTGTGTGTGTGTGTGCGTGTGTGCGTGCGTGCGTGCGTGCGTTTTTTTACTATTTTAGATGCATATAAAACAACCTTTCTGTTGGTTTTACATCCTCAACAGCTACCAATAAATTAACACACTGGGCACGTTTCACATTTCCTAAGATATAGGAAATTATTACGCTATCCCATTGATGAAAAAAATCTTCAAGATAGATATAAAGCAAAATCAATGTGTTTTGTAAAAAAATGCATATTGAAAGTTTTGCAATTTTCTATGCGATAAGGCGTACTGTATGCAACGCTACGAGTATTCGATGTTGAAGAAACTGAGCAATCAAGCCTTTATTATTATTTTTGAGGCCGCTAACATTAAAACACAATCACACAAAATGCACAAAGAAAGCTCTCGCTGATCATTATATAATTATTTGGTCTTTCAAAATACATAAAACGGCGTAGATTACGTTAACTGGGAGTTTAAAATGTGTTAATGTGATATTAAAATGACCATGCTGTATTGGCCCTTTCCCAGTGTTATGGCTAAAATATACATCCAAAATGTTGATCTCAAACCCGGACATGTTTCGATGCGAACCATCTGGAAACTTATAAATACAGGATGGCTCATCTCTTTGATGTATACTTACCCGGCAGACACACGACATCAAAACAACTTCGTATCGACGTCGATGCGACGTCATGACGTTATTATTTTGACATGCTTTCTTCATACGGACAGAGAAGACTGATCAGACTGACCTATAGGCTGATCGGAGTCTTCTCGTGACGCACAATCATCATGCGCGGATCCAGAAAGTTTCGTCAGAGGGGGTCCAATTTTGATTTTTTTAATTAATGTTTGTATGCATATGAACATTAATCAATTTTAAGCGAAAAACTGCAGCAGGAAAAGTCGGCATACATTTTATACCACCCTTACCAACTTTCGAACGAAATATCTTGTGATGCGCAAGGTCTACACTGATGTAGGTGGTATGAAATAGTTATACCATGTTTGTCCACCTGTACGTAAGATAATCCACTCGCTAAAGCTCGTGGATTATCTCCACGCACTAGCGGACGACCCATGGTATGAGGGTCTGGATGGGGGGGGGGTCTGGTAATCACTCTTCATTAAAAATTTAGCCCATTATTCATCTCATTAACGTTTTGGGTTATTCATTAAAATAAGACCAATTATTCATTAAAAGTAAGAAAGGTGGCAAAGAAATCTGATTATTCACTATTCATTATTTTTTTTAATTCATCAAAAAAAATAATAGGGCTATTCATTAATTTTTGGGCCCTCATTATTCACCATTCATTATTTTTTGGCTCATTATTCACTATTCGTTATAGAAAAAGAGCCATTATTCACTAATCATTATACCCCATCCAGACCCCCATGGTATTACTATTACATAGCTGCGTATCACTCACTGCATGGTCCATTTAATGATTAAATGTGGTAATGTAAGTTATAAGTTATATTACATCCATAGGTAAAATACAAAAACATGTTACCACATCCGTAAACTAACTAAACATACATCATATATATAATAGACGAAACATAACTACTTGTCATACGTGAAAGTCAGTCAACATGCAGAAACTAACAGTCGGACTTATTCTTTTATCGTTGGGTAAGCCTTTTGGCGTGTGGCTCTGTACAGATTATTTTATTGTCTTTTAAAGTTGGGTTGTTTCAATTGATGCTATATCCTATACATGCTAAATTTTTGGACATCCAAAAATTAAGCTAAACTTTGGAATATCCATAAATCAACTTTGGGAAAATAAGGTATAACATACGGAAACTGGGAAGGAAGATTTAATTAAGCCCCGGACTAGTGGCATATTGCTTTGGGCTTGTCCGTCCGTTTGTGCGTCAGTAACAAAAATTAAGTTACAGTTTTGAAATTTCATCAATAGATTTGTCATAAAAAAATACTTGACCCGTATTTTAGTCAGAATTATCTCCCCCTGTGGAGTAATGTCCCTTTTAAAGGATCATAATGAAATTTTGTAATCAGGATATCTCAAAAAGTATTACAGCTAGGAGCTTCAAACTGTCAGCTGATAGAGGATCATGAGTAGATAACCTAGTGAAACTTTAAAAACAAAGTTTTGTTTTAATTATTGCCCTATAGAAAACTTGATATCTCAAAAAGTATTACAGCTAGGAGCTTCAAACTTGGACAGCTGATAGAGGATAAGTAGATTACCTGGTGAAAAATTAAGAAAAAGTGATTATTTTTTTAGTTATTGTCCTTTGCATTTTTTCGAGTTATTGCCCTTTGCAAATTTGGACAAAGAAAGGTGTCTCGAAAACCATTACGGCTAGTAAGTAGCCTCAGATTTGGTCAGCTGATAGAGGATGGTGAGTAGATCACCTGTTGAGATCACCGTTATGGACAAGCACATGGTTTGGGCACAGTGTTTCATAAACACATTTTCTAGTTTTATTTTTATTTTTATCTTGTACGCACAAATATACATACACACATATGCGGGGGTGGACGGACAGCACACTGACAGACGCACGGATACCAGTGCGCACGCATGAAATAAATGCGTAGTAATAAAATCTTAAGCCGTTCAACAGCGAGTAGTAGGAAATAAAATCTGGGTGTTGACTTTGTAAGACTCAAACCATTGTTTGCTAATCCCAACATTACCGGTCAAAGAGAGTAGTAAGAAATCAAAATTCTGGGTTATTGACCTTGTAATCCACAAACCAGCCACCGGAGCTACATAGACTCACAGGCTGAATCTTTTCGAGTGTCCCAGTTTGAAGCTATTTGAAAAGTAGACTCACATGCTGAAGCCTTCTCAAAAGTGTACCCACAGTCTGAAGCTATTTCAAGATCTTGGCTCAGCCGTCAGCATGTGCCTATCAGCCTACCGTGACGCATTTAAAAATGCACTCAGCGACTGAAGCTGTTTCAAAAGTGGACTCACTGACCGAAGTTGCTTCAAAAGTGGACTTACTGACTGAAACTATTTCAGACGTTGACACACAGACTGAAGCTATTTCAAAAGTGGACTCACATGTTGAGATTATTGCAAAAGTGGACTGTTTCAGAAGTGGACACACAGGCTAAAGCTATTTTCAAACGTGGTCTCACAGGTTGAAGCTGCCTCGAAAGTGGACTCATCGACTGAAGCTATTTCAGAAGTGAACACACAGGCTGAATAAACAAAATTTAATGTATTTCAAAAGAGGACTCACATGCTGAAGCTATTTCAAAAGTGGACACACATGCTTAAACTATTTAAAAAGTGGACTCGCATGCTGAAGCTATTTCAGAAGTGGACTCACATGCTGAAGCTATTTGAGAAGTGGACTCACATGCTGAAGCTATTTCAAAGGTGGACTCCCGGCTAAAGCTATTTCAAAAATGGATTCACACGCAGTAAGGTATTTTGAAAAGTGGACTGGCATCCTGAAGCTATTTTAGAAGTGAACACACAGGTTAAATCTATTTCAAACGGGGACTCACAGGTTGTGAAGCTACTTCAAAAGTGGACTTCCATACCGGAGCTATTTCAGAAGAGGACACACCGGCTAAAGCTATCTCAGAAATGGACTCACATCCTGAAGCTATTTCAGAAGTGGAATCACACGTTGAAGCAATACCAGGAGGCTAAAGCTATTTCAAACGTGGGCTCACACGTTGAGGCTATTTCAGAAGTGGACTCGCATGCTGAAGCTGTTTCAAAGGTGGACTCACAGGCCAAAGCTATTTAAAAAAAAGTGGGCTAACAGGCTAAAGCTATTTCAAACGTGGGCTCACAGGTTGAAACTATTTCAAAAGTGGACTTTCATACTGGAGCTATTTCAGAAGTGAACACACCGGCTAAAGCTATCTCAGAACTGGACTCACATGCTGAAGCTATTTCAGAAGTGGACTCTCACGTTGAAGCTATTTCAGAAGTGGACTCACACGTTGAAGCAATTCCATAATTGGAAACACAGGATAAAGCTATTTCAAACGTGGGCTCACAGGTTAAGGCTATCTCAGAAGTGGACTCACATGCTGAAGCTATTTCAGAAGTGGACACACTGGCCAAAGTTATCTCAGAAGTGGACTCACATGCTGAAACTATTTCAGAAGTGGACACACAGGCTAAAGCTATCTCAAAAGTGTACCCACAGTCTGAAACATTTCCAAGATCTTGACTCAGTCATCAGCATGTGTCTCGGAGGTTTACCCGAATGAGTCTACCGTGACACGTTTCGAAATTGGGCACACTGGCACTAGCCAACAACTAATTAGATATAGAAAAATACGGTAGGGTATCCCTAGACTTGAGATCTAGAGATACTGACTGTACCATTCATAGAGACTACAACTACAACAGCAGTCATGCAATAGCATCTAGATGACTATCTTTACCAAACACACTGCTATTTCACCAATAAAAGTATCCCCACACCAGCATAGACACCAAGGGCGTGGCTAGAACGCTAGCATAGTTACGCACATCGGAGACTACTGAAACTAGCAGTATTTTTGTCAATTACGTCCCTTTTTAAAATGGGGACTTCTCTTTAAGGAAAGGATTTGCTCTCAAAGAGAGCAAATCTTTCCTTGAAGAGCAGTCCTATATAGTAAGGGAATTTAATGCTTCCAAAATTGATGATTTCTCCTGAATCAGTACTTTTAAAATTACGCGCATGCGTAATGGAAGCTACGCCTATGGACACTGTCATAAATAGTCATCGAAATTACTTCATCATGTTATTGCGGTCAGCCATGCCCGGCCGCTTATATAAACTTCAATCAAAACATACATCAAATTCAGGTTTTAACCAAACCTTTATCCCGTACTCAGGCTATATTTTGTTCGCTGCCGAACAACGAGTGGGGTACCAAATATCATGGGTTGACCTACAGCGTGAAGTAAACTGTCCGTGAAATCTGTAGGGCTACCTATAGCGCGAGGCAAGCTCGTTTGCGAATTTAATTTTCACAAAGAAGGCGTCAATTTGCCCTGTCGCTTATATAAACGCAATAAGTATTAGCTTTTCAAAAAAGCTGGCGAAACCAAAACGTCCCAAAGTCAAAACGTCCTTGATTGGCAAAGAGTGCGAGCGAACTTCACATCAGTAAACGTACTTATATATGATTGTCATCCACATCTGATCACTAATAATTACTATGAATTCAGGCACTGTCTTATGACGGTCATGACAACAGGTTTTATGAACCCAAAGGGAGGCATATAGTAATCAAACTGCCTGTCACTAGTGTCCTAAGTGTTTAAGTGTTCATATCATATCCGGAGTATATCTCCTATATTATTTTAGGTAGGAATGTCAAAATTTGTTTATGCATTTAGGGTCATTGAGCGTCACGCACATTTACCACTGTCATCAGATCTAGAAAAATCGTGTCACGAGCATAAATCTTAGGAATCCCAAATTTGGTTTGTGAACACATCTTGGGGTCAAGGAGTCTGTACATATACAGTTAAGAGACCACTGTGACCTTGATTTTCTGGCATCAGTTTTAAGAAAAATGTGCTGTCTAGTGTTGTCAAATGATTTTCCATAAATGTTTCGCATGCTAGATACATTACCATTACATACCATGCATAAGTCAGGTGCTTCCAAAAGATCAAGCAACATCCTCGCTGGAAGCATGTGTTAAATGGCAACAAATCACAGTTCAGATGTTAATAAAGAGCTTAGAATAAATCTACATGTACAAGCTCTAGAAGTTCAAAATGGAAGCATGCAGTGGGCAAGAATACATACAATGATAGGGCTAAACGACCGCCAGCTTTTTTGAAAAGCTAATACTTGTGATACATTAGGACTGATAGGCTAGACGGGTATCACGGGTATCAGATCATCAGTCTTAGTGCTCCACCTGAAGAAACGTTAAACCCTTGGCTACCTATAGAGTGGTCATCGAAGACTGATCTGACTGTGTGTATGCACAGGTTTATCTTTAGTCTTTGATGGACACACCTCTTGCTGGACACTGGAGATAATATGCAGCTCAATACTAGGGCTGAGAAAAAGTTCGTAGAATTTCTTCATCACTTTTTTTATTTGAGGTCCTATTGTTTTCAGATTTTCGAATGCGTAATTATGTCCAGTTAAAAAATTATAAGTCTAACTCTGCTTTCAATAATTTTATTTTCTTCTTAAAGAGACTAAGTCTGCAACTATGAACATTTTTCGAATATTTTTATTTTCTTTTTAAATCATTTGTAAAAGTAGAATTAAGTTATGTTTTCACAATAAATCTGTTCACTATAGCTAAAAACTGCACGGAAAAGTGAATTATCTTATAAAATAGGGGTGTTTTTCTCTTGTTGGTAATTATTTGCGTTCCTCCAATAATTATAGACAGGTAACTTTAACATAAATGCTGTTATATTGATACTGATAATTTGTTAAGATTTACGAATTTGGTAAAATGTATACCTGATTTTAAGTTTTTTTGCTGTGTTCTTGAAAAATAGAAACATTAGTTCTAAAATTAAAAAGATCAAAAGTTACAGACTATGCAGCTTTAAAAAGTGCAAGGTTCGCTACCCCGGATATTTATTTTCCAGTGGCGTTTGGACTTGCTGTACCCCAGTATGGACGAAGATGCAATTTTGGATGTGCCAGAATCTACCGACCTGTATGTGCTAGCAATGGAAGAACATATGGTAAGCTTTCTCTAACGCAAAAGTTATTGAGGGGCTAGATGGGAGCAGGGTCTGAAAATCCCCAATCATTCAAAGTTTGAACATTTAATCGCTTACTGCTAACCGCTTGTTCAAGCTTGCCCAGGAAAAAAAGAGTGGTTATGTGAACTGACCGTCCCCACATGACCATAGCTGTTGCCTGGGACGTAAAACAACAAACCAAAGCAATAAAATATTATGAAAACATCCAATTCAATCAATCCACCTAGCAACCTAATAGGAGCACATCTAGTTCAATCATTCCTCATAGCAACCTAAAAAGTATACATCCAGTTCAATCAATCCTCCTAGCAACCTAATAGGAAAACATTTAGTTCAATCAATCAGTCTAGCAACCTAATAGGAAAACATTTAGTTCAAACAATCAGTCTAGCAACCTAATAGGAATACATTAATCAATCCTCCTAGCAACCTAATAGTAGAACATCCTGTTCAATCAATCCTCCTAGCAACCTTATAGGAATATATCCTCCTAGCAACCTAATAGGAATACATCCAGTTTAATCAATCCTCCTAGCAATCTAATAGGACTGAATGCTGTTCAATCTATCCTCATAGCAGGCTTATAGGAGTACATCCTGTAAAATCTATTCTCATAGCAACCTAATAGGAGTACATCCTGTTTAATCTATCCTCCTAGCAACCTAATAGGAGTACATCCTGTTTAATCTATCCTCAAAGCAGCCTTATAGGAGAACATCCTGTTTAATCTATCCTCATAGCAACATAATAGGAGTACATCCTGTTCAATATATCTTCATAACAACCTAATAGGAATACATCCAATTCAATCAATCCTCCTAGCAACTTATAGGAATGCATCAAGTTTCATCAATCCTCCTAGCAACCTAATAGGATTACATATGGTTCAATCAATCCTCCTAGAAAAACTAATCGGAACACATCCAGTTCAATTGATCATCGTAGCAACCTAAAAGCAATACATCCATTTCAATCAATCCTTCTAGCAACCTAATAGGAAAACATACAGTTCAATCAACCCTCCTAGCAAACTAACAGGAAAATATTTATTTCATTCAGGCCTAGCATCCTCATAAGAATACATCCAGTTCATTCAATTCTCCTAGCAACCTAATAGAATCACATTAAGTTCAATCAATCCATCTAGAAACCTAATATGAAGACATTCAGTTCAATCAATCGTAGCAACCTTATAGGAATACATCCAGTTCAATCAATCCTCCCAGCAACCTTACAGGAGTACATCCAGTTCAATCAATCCTCCTAGCAACCTAATAGGAAAACATTTAGTTCAATCAATCAGTCTAGCAACCTAAAAGGAATACATCCAGTTCAATCAATCCTCCTAGCAACCTAATAGGAAAACATTTTGTTCAATCAATTAGTCTAGCAACCTAATAGGAAAACATTTAATTCAATCAATCAGTCTAGCAACCTAATAGGAAAACATTTAGTTCAATCAATCAGTCTAGCAACCTAATAGGAATACATTCAATTCTATCAATTCCCCTAGCAATCTAATAGGAATACATCCAGTTCAATCAATCCTCCTAGCAACACATGCTGTTCAATCAATCCTCCTAGCAACCTAATAGGAGTATATCCTGTTTAATCTATCGTCATAGCAACCTAATAGGAATACATCCAGTTCAATCAATCCTCCTAGCAACCTAATAGGAGCATATCCTGTTTAATCTATCCTCATAGCAACTTAATAGGAGTACATCCTGTTCAATCTATCCTCATAGCAACCTAATAGGAGTACATTCTGTGCAATCAATCCTCCTAGAAAACTAATAGGAAAACATTCGGTTCAATCAATCCTCCTAGCAACCTAAAAGGAATAAATTCAGTTCAATCAATCCTCCTAGCAATCTAATAGGAATACATCGAGTTCAATCAATCCTCATAGCAACACATGCTGTTCAATCAATCCTCATAGCAACCTAATAGGAGTACATCCTGTTCAATCAATCCTCCTAGCAACTTATAGGAGTACATTCAGTTCAATAAATCTTCCTAGCAACCTGATAGGAGAACATTTTTTTTCAATCAATCCTCATAGCAACCTAATAGGAGTACAACCTGTTTAATCTATCATCAAAGCAACCTAACAGGAGTACATCCAATTCAATCAACCTCCCTAGAAATTTGATAGAAAGTAAGTAAGGTTGCAAAGATCAGGAATCGATACAATCAAGTACCACACCTGACCCAGGATACCAATGGGAAAGTGACAAACCCACAGAAGACACCACAAACGAGAGCCAAGAGGTCAGCCCTTTCCCAGCAGGTGACCACGAAGCACATATAAACAGACGCGCACAAAACATAGCAAACACAAGACAGAACAAAAACATAAAAGATCCACAAAAGACGGACCGCCTTGGAACGGTCAGTAAATTATTTTACTGGAGGGCTTAAACCGGTTTAACGGCGCCAACCTCACCCTTAATTCAGATGTGGATCAAGACACATAGATATTTGGTTTGCATGAAAGACCCCTAACTTATCAATGCATCATCTCCTAAAACATATAAATCAAGATATAACAAGGAGATAAAGCAAGGATAAGGACTCAACAGTAAATTAAACTGAATACCGGAGCAAAAGAAATCCAACAGGTAAACCCCGGTGGGCCCGACAAACAGCCAAAGCATCAGGCCCCTACCATCTCATCAATAGATAAGTCTTTAAGTCGGAACCATCATAGAGTCTGAAGTCTGACCCACCGGCGTGCAATTAAAGAGGAAAGCAAAGTTGCCAACTGTGATTGGGTTGACTACCAAGCATGCAGTCTGTTGCAATACATTAATGTTATAGCCAATCTTTTTATAATGGGAAATTATTTTAATGAACTGCGCTGAAAAATTATTAGAGCCAACAATCTTCTTCAACTTATACACCAAGTCACCATAGAAATCAGGTTCCGAAAGTCCTTGGTGCAAGAGAGATTTAAGTCCAACTTGGAATTTAGAAATCAAATCAAAGTATCGTCTATAAAATTTTGAAAATGTTTTGCGAAGTTTATGATACCGATAGCCCTGTTAAAGAAGTTTCTGAGTTAACAATTTATTGCGGGTGTTGAAGTCAGTAACAAAGCTAGATGCTCTAGCAAAACGAATGAGTTGAGAGATATAGACTCCATAGGATGTAGAACGAGGAACATCACCATCTAAAATGGGAAATTGACAATTTCAAAATCAAAGTCATCAAGTTTATCATAAATTTTGGTAGAAACAATACCATTAGAAATTGACAAATGCAAGTCTAAAAATGCGGCTTCGGTATCAGAGGCATTGGCTTTATTAAGTTGGAGCTCTGAAGGGTATATTTGACTAACCATATTTTCAAAATAAACATTATTAATATTTAAAATATCGTCCAAATATCTGGAAGTAGTGTTAAACATTCAGTTCAATCTATCCTCATAGCAACCTAACAGGAGTACATCCTGTTCAATCACCCCCCCCCCCCCCTAGAAATTTAATAGAACATTCATTTCAAACTATCCTCATAGCAACCTAATAGGAGTACATCCTGTTCAATCAACCCTCCTAGCAACCTTATAGGAATACATCCTGTCTAATCAATCCTCATAGCAACCTAATAGGAGTACATCCTGTTCAATCTATCCTCATAGCAACATAATAGGAGTGCATCCTGTTCAATCAACCCTCCTAGCAACCTAATAGGAAAACATCCTGTTCAATCTATTCTCATAGCAACCTAATAGGAGTACATCCTGTTCAAACTATCCTCATAGCAACCTAATAGGAGTACATCCTGTTCAATCTATCCTCATAGCAACATAATAGGAGTGCATCCTGTTCAGTCAACCCTCCTAGCAACCTAATAGGAAAACATCCTGTTCAATCTATTCTCATAGCAACCTAATAGGAGTATATCCTATTTAATCTATCCTCATAGCAACCATATAGGAGTACATGCTGTTCAATCTATCCTCATAGCAACATAATAGGAGTGCATCCTGTTCAATCAACCCTCCTAGCAACCTAATAGGAAAACATCCTGTTCAATCTATTCTCATAGCAACCTAATAGGAGTACATCCTGTTCAAACTATCCTCATAGCAACCTAATAGGAGTACATCCTGTTCAATCTATCCTCATAGCAACATAATAGGAGTGCATCCTGTTCAATCAACCCTCCTAGCAACCTAATAGGAAAACATCCTGTTCAATCTATTCTCATAGCAACCTAATAGGAGTATATCCTATTTAATCTATCCTCATAGCAACCATATAGGAGTACATGCTGTTCAATCTATCCTCATAGCAACATAATAGGAGTACATCCAGTTCAATCAACCCCCCTAGAAATTTAATAGAACATTCAGTTCAATCTATCCTCATAGCAACCTAACAGGAGTACATCCTGTTTAATCAACCCCCTAGAAGTTTAATAGCACATTCAGTTCAATCTATCCTCATAGCATTCTAATAGGAGTACATCCTGTTCAATCAACTCTCCTAGCAACCTAATCAGAAAACATCCTGTTCAATCTATCCTCATAGTAACCTAATAGGAATACATACTGTTTAATATATTCTCCTAGCAACCTAATAGGAGTACACCATGTTCAATCAATCCTCCTAGCAACCTTAAAGGAGTACATTCGGTTAAATCAATCCTCCTAGCAACCTAATAGAAGTACATTCAGTTCAAATCAATCCTCCTAGCAACCTAATAGGAATACATGCTGTTCAATATATCCTCATAGCAACCTAAGAGGAGTACAACCTGTTCAATCAATCCTCCTAGCAACCTAATAGAAGTACATTCAGTTCAATCAATCCTCCTAGCAACCTAATAGGAATACATGCTGTTCAATATATCCTCATAGCAACCTTATTGGAGTACAACCTGTTCAATATATCTTCATAGCAACATAATAAGAGTACATCCTTTTCAATCTATCATCATAGCAACACATGATGTTCAATCTTGTCCTTTGGTAAAACAATAGGAATACATATACAGATCATGGCCAGTCTGTCCTCTGTTACAAAATACGAATACATCAAGTTCAATTTACATTCTTAGCAACTCTAAGGAGCACATTCTTTCCAATCTATACATTGAGCATTCCAATAGGAATATATCATGTTCAATCTATCCCAATTGGAATACATATACAATGTGTTAAGTGTATCCTCTCAGCAACTCAAGAGGAGAACATCCTGTTTAATAAATACATTCACCAACGCAAGAGCAAGACATTCTGCTGAATGCATCCTCTCAGCATTGCACGCTGTTCTGGCATTTCTTTCAGTAATACAATAGGAATGCATCATGTTTGATCTGTCCTCTCATCAACTCAATAAGAACACACCATTCTCTATTTATCCTCTAAGTAATTGAACAGAAAAAACATCCTGCTCAAACAACCCTCACAGGAATATATCAGTAATTTATCATACTCAATCTATCCTCTCAGCAACCCAGCCTCACTGATGACACTGACATAAAATATTTCGTCGGTAGGTCAATGCTTGTTTTTTGTCTTTGGCTGGGTACAATGTGGCTCAACCAGGGGTTTTCTTTGACTCTGACAGTCTGTCAGTTAAGAGCTCTTTTCTTTGTTTCATCACAGTATGATAATATGATTTGGGTTGCTTTGATGTTTAAATTGATACTCAAAACTTATTGGCTAACATTGACCCTATTGCCTCAGTTGGGTCAAAACTCGGTATAGTGATTGGGTTTATTAAGCTCTAGATGGATGCAAAATAACTATCTATTTCAGACTGAGCCACCTTGTCTGACCTGTGATAAATTTTGTTCACACAGATCTTTGAGTGGCTTGTTCCCCAAAATGAAGCTCCATGATAATATAAGTTGTGGTCATGTCAGAAAATGTGTGATGCTCTCCATTATCTTTTGGACAATATATTTATAAGATATGGCTCGAAATTATATAGACAAACTGTAGGTATTCCAATGGGTACTAATTGTGCTCCTCTTGTGGCAGATTAGTTTTTGTTTTGTTATAAGAGAAACTTCATGTTGTCTCTGTCAGACAATAATCAAACTGATATTATTGAAGCGTTTAACTCCACCTCCAGATATTTAGATGACTTACTTAATATTGATAATCCTTATTTTGAACATATGGTAGGTCAGATATATCCCACCGAACTTCAGTTACATAAAGCGATTCTTCTGATACAGAAGCCCTGCTTTTGGACTTGAACTTGTCCATAACAAATGGCATAGTTTCATCTAAGATTTACGATAAAATTTTAATTTTGAAATAGTAAATTTCCCATTTTTTGAAGGAGATGTTCCTCGCTCCCCTTCCTGTGGTGTATATATTTCGCAACTTAATCGTTTTGTTTGGGAGAGTGTGTTCTTATGTTGATGACTTCACCAACAGAAACCTACTTTTGACTGCTAAGTTATTAAAACAAGGTTATAAATATAATAAAATTTGAAAAGCTTTTTCTAAATTCTACCACAGACACTCAGAGTTAATTAGTAAATACAATATTGGTTTAAAACTCTTCTGTAACAAGGCATATCCGAACCTATATTTTATGGTGATTTAGTTTATAAATTCAAAAGAATTGTTGGAAAACCTAATTTTAGTGATCAATTCAAAAAGATTATCAAACGTTATAAAAAGTTGGATATAACTTGGATATCATGTGACAGTCTGCATGCCTGGTTTTAAACCCAATTACGGTTTATAGCTATGGTTTCCTCTTTAATTGCTTGACGGTGGGTCAGGCCTCAGACTCAATGACGGATCTGAAGTAAAGCTTTAATCGGTGGGTTGGTGACTGATGCTTATCTGTAGCTGGACCCACCGTGGCTCAACTTATGTTTTGTGCGCGTCTGTTTATATGTGCTTCGTGGTCACCTGCTGGGAAAGGGCTGACCTCTTCGCTCTCGTTTGTGGTGTCTTCTGTGAGTTTGTCACTTTCCCATTGGTATCCTGGGTCAGGGGTGGTACTTGATTGTATCGATTCCTGATCTTTGCAACCTTACTTACTTTCTTTAGCTCTGACTATCTGTGAGTCATGAGCCATTTTCTCCGTTTCATCATAGTACCTTCATTTGATTATATTGTTTCTCTATGATGATGCATTGCAATAGTTAGGAATCCTCCATGTGAGCTTAACATTTTTTTGTACTTCAACAACAGCAGATTCTATGGTGAGTATTTGGTACCAGTAAAATGCATTTAAGCCCCCAGTGGCTTTGGCTGCTGTACGTTCTTAGGCGGTGGTTCTCTTGTTGTTGATTGTTACTGCCATTGGGGAATTCTGTAATTGTTCTACATTTTGTTATGCGTTACTTTGTGTCCATTCTAGTTTTGCAATCATCTCGATGGGGAAGAGAGCTGGTTGCTTTGCTTTGAATGTCCTCCAGGTGTCTCGTGATTGTTATGTGGCTCTTCCTCACAATGCCACAGGTTTGTCTGCAGTTTGTGATTGTGGTATTTCCTGACCATACTCACTTACTATTTTTTATGTCTCTTTATAGGAAACAGGTGTGAGTTAAGGAGGGCCACTTGTAGAAATCCAAGGATTAGATTTGTCCACAGAGGGAGATGTAGAAAACCCTTCCCAGACAACTGTGAAAATCGAGCCTGTACTCTTCAGTATGATCCAGTATGCGGGACAGATGGAGTCACATACAGTAAGTTTTTTCTTAATTAACCCTGGATATTTTACGCACTGCACTCCTCTCAATTTTTTATCCAATTGACTCACCGGGTAATACCTAAGAAAACAGTACAATGGCTGGATTTGATATCTTTAAAGCTTATGAGCCAGCACATGATATTTTGGTACTTGTAACATCTTTGAGCAATGAAGGTTCTGGTGAGACTGCGCAGACTCACAAATTTGCAGACTCATCAGAGCCTTCCCTGCTTGCATACACAATGTATTGATGTGTCTGAAGACTCTGACCAAAGTTTAGACCTCTAGCCCTGCTGGATATGTCAACGTGGGCAAGTAACAGAGGATATCATTCATATGCATTAATCCCTTTGTATACTGCAAACCCCTAAACAGGTACTTCAACAAACAGGGTAGACCCAGATGAAATGCCGCATAATGCGGCATTTCATCAGGGCCTACATGTTTGTTAATGTAAAAACAATTCTCAGGGACAAAAATACATCAAAATTGTCCAATACCGACCTGTGACTCCTTAAAACACAAAATGGACTTTCCCATTCCTATTGCTTTTATTTGTATGGGAAAATTCATCCGAATAGAAAGGGTTAAGTACCAAACTCTCATGAGCATTTTTTTCTCGCACACCAGATTGGGATTTCCGTTGTTTTTACCATTCTATCTCACATACTGTTACGACATAAAGCCGGTCAGGAAGGAAGAGGGGAAATCTTATTGGAAAATTCCTTTATGCGATGACGATGCTACCAGGGAAAAATAATGCACACAACTAGCAAAAACTTTTCAGTACTTTATGTGCTAAGAAAACATCAACAACACATTAATACACGATGACACCACCTACGCTGTTATTTCTGGCTAATTGACCATCCTATACTAGGGCAAGTTGCCACTCCAAGATCATTTCAATTAGAATCAATCTTGCAGTGTCCTGCTCTAGATGTACGTCAACTAGTCAGAAATAAAAGACGTAAAGAATATGATTAACATATAACTTAAGTTCTCATAGAAAATAAATTGGGCCCTTTAATATTTCAGTTCTCGTATTGACGAGAAATCTCGAGATTATACGCGTCCTAGGAACACTATAACTGTTGATATTTCACGCCTCTCGCGAACACTATGTCTTCTTAGCCGCACGTTGTCTACTTCAGACCATCAGCGCTGAGGTGATCGAAACTGTACTTTGGTCGTCACTGGTTTCGCATAGTATTTCTTGCGCATAATATTGATCGTCGTTCTAGACGTCAAGATTAGTATAAGTGGTTCTTCCTATACAACGGTCCCTGATCGTATCCCCACGTTGGGATGTCAGATTCACTTATAACGATTCAAGCCGGTTGGATCCCAACTCGGGCTATTCTACGTGGTTGGATGTAACAATTGGGCCTGATCCACGCTGGTCGTGGCCTGAGGGGGACAGCTTATAAGTGCCCTCAGGTATAAATCATTTGGCTCACCAACATTCAGCCTGCAACGTAGGAGGGGACACAAGAGACTATTCTGCAAAAAACAATCTACTTTTAGAATCTTAGAATCACTCTGTTGCGTCAATAATGGAGTTGTTCGTTTGAAGTTCACAAAAATAGAAATAATTTCAGTGGTCTTACTCTTTTAAATTACAGCCTAACCCTATAAGCGCGCGATTAGCCCTCACCCGTGGGTGTATGGCTAACGGCTCCCATGCGGTTAGGATGGATCGGCTCTTCTAAATATCCACACTCAAAATTATATGATAGAGAAGTATTTTTAGTGACTGGCCTATGTCAGCGCTAAACAATACCTCTTATGCCAAACGAACAAACCCATACGTAACAAAATTTCCAATACACTGCCGTAACATCACCCTGGTTGAGACGCTATCGCAGCCGAAACATCAAGATCCCGTGGCCCTTTTTCCCTTCAAGGTCACGTTATCTAGATAGTTTCGAAGTTTACAAATACTGATACCAATTCTCTTAAAATTCCAGGAAAACGTTGAACAGCGTGGTGCTGACGTAACGTTTGGACGTTTACGTCGGACATCACCCTGCCCACGCGCTAATTTCATACATGTATAACGTATCAGTTGTAAACAACTAATTATGACCTCTCGGCAAACATATTTACATCAATATTGAGAGATTACATTCTGCTGTTTTATGTGTGTAAAACCGTACAATATTTTTTTACATTTATTTTGGTGTAACAAATATTTTTACATTTACTTTGGTGTAACAAATATTTTTACATTTACTTTGGTGTAACAATACACCTACCTAATCTCTAAACATACATGTCAGCTATCACCTTATTTATGTAAGTGTGTTGTAGTGTATGCACCTAACCCTTATTCTTATATGCGTCAGATATAACTCGAGGTGACACATACAGGTCGCTACAGAAAGTCGACTATCACTAGCAGTTAAATCGTCTTTCCAACAACGCCATATAAAATCACAACAACTTAAAATTTAGCTGCTAAAATTGTTTTTCACCTATCGGTCCCTGGTAAATCTTTCAGCATACCATTATAGTTTTATGTGCAGGCCCGACATGGCCTGTGACTAATTTTGTCCGAAATAACCCGACGAGTGCATCGGGACAGCTTTTACTATAGCCGCAAGAATGGTCCCAGCAGATTTTTAGGCATTACGCATGTGCGTAGCTTCATACGCAAGTGCGTAACAATCGCTATTTTCACCGAAAAAACGGGACGTCATTGATAACACCCGAAAGAACTCATACACGGAATGCTGGCCGATTCAACAGACCACAAAATAGAAAACGAGTGACTTATTTCAATACAATGTGACATGCTAGAGACATCGCGATTCAATGCAATAACACGAATCGCCATCGCCCTGTCATGTACAATTTCAACACAGTAAAAATATATATAACTTCACGTACCTTTTATAATAATGAATAGCGTCTCTATATCGAACCTTTCAACGGTATGTTTAAAATGTCCCCTTACAAGAATGGAAAAATGCACAAGATTTCCAAGATATTCAAGAAAAGTAACGAAATCGTGCAAGCGTTGATAAATATAGACGCAATGAATTCCATCTCAGACAAACCGACCTTTTATTGGGACTATTAGTAGAAAAGGTACCGTATCATGGTTCGAATAGGTGACCAGGTGCATACCTAAACCTTTGCGTATTTGTGCGTATACGCAACCATCACTGATTCTGTTGTTCCATCTATTCTGCATCGTAACACATACCCATACCAGCCTGTGGGAAAGAAAAAAGACCAAACAGCCGTACTTCGGCTGCACGTTGATCTGTGACGCCATTCTAATGTTAAAATTATGTCACCATGTCACATCTCAACCTATTCAGGATTTCCTGGAAGTCTATTTCGTATTTTTCCAGTATAGAATGAGGTATTTTTGTGGTGAGCAAGAAAAAGAATCCATTATTCGTGTGAGGTGGGATAGACAAATCCATCCCTCGCGATCACCGTTTGTCATCACTGGGCAAGCCTCGTGATGCCAATGGGTGATCCAAGAGACGGATTTCTCTATCCCACCCTCACACTCATGATGGATTCTAATTATATTCTTTCAATATATACTCTATAAGTGTATTCCTCTTAATGCTTTTAAAACACGTCTATTGTTTTGTTGTATTTGGGTTTATCGTTGCGTCTGGGAGTGATATAACGCCATGCAATAAAATTGATAAACCACTAGTGGTTTATAGATTAACAGGAAACATTATGACGTCCATACCAACGTTGCGCACATAATGACAAAATTATAACGTTTTTAGGACAGAAATGAGATTTCAAAGTATTTGTCATATGATAAATAGAATCTAACATTCATGCTCTTGTATTATTGAATTTATTAAACTTGTTGCGAAAAAGAGATAAAATGCTAAGCAAGCCTCACATTTTATCTCTTTTCCCCAACTCATTTAATAAATTCAATAAAACATGAGAACTCATGTAAGATCTTCTATTTATTGTTGTATGTGGACTTAATGTCACTTTCAACAATGTTTCTGTCAAATGGGCATCGTAGCGAGAAAACCTGTCTTCTGGGTTTCCGACAATGTGAATTTCAAACCAATCTCCTAAGCTACAGAGACCAGCTAGAAAATTGAAATTGCACCTTAAGCATGTCTACATATGATACTTTCCAAAAAGCGAATAACAAAGGCGCTGATCAGACTGTGCGGATGTGCAGGCTGGTCTGCGCCTGTGTTGTTCACAAACCCCAGAAAACAGGTTTTCTCACGTCGAGGCCCATATCAGGATTGTCAGTTCTCTTTACCTAACTGTTCCTTGGCAGGTAATATAACTATTCTTGCATAAATACCTATTTGTATAACTGTATTAACCCATTGTCAAAATAACGAAAATCCATGTTCAAATCAGGAGATTCACATGCTGTTTGAACATGGGTTTTAACTCAAAAAATACTTAAAATGAGCCCTGAGTTTTTGTATGATTTGATATTTTACGTCCCAGTCAATACATTTTCAGTCATGTTGGGATGGGTCTTCCTGGGTTGAACCAGTACTAAGCAAGGATTGAGCCCTGAGTTATTTGCATGAGGTTATATACAGAAAGCCTTGCCGATGCTTTTGTTCATGAAAATGTTGATTACGGCTATGACATTGTCATGACATTATGAGGTTCGAAAGTTTACAGCTGACGTCATTTTACTTATGAGAAATCCATAGTAAGAAAATGATATTTTAATGTTTAAACAGCATATTCTGTGTTTGGTTTGAATAAGGTAATATATGCAAACATAACAATCACACATGTTTATTTCATTGCATTAACACTTGCCGGGTTCCTCGGACGATGTTTGACAACTCCGCCTATTGGCCTCGTGTTCAAACAGCTTCCTCATGACCCGGCAAATGTTAATGCATGAAAAGTGACTTGTGAAATCACTACATTCTGGTTACACATGAGAATCCCCTCATGAATATCACCAATGCATACTTTGCTTCAAACACAATATTGGTCCTAACGTGACTTTTGAAAGGATTGACCAACAAGACAACAACAAGCAAACCCATCATTTTCATAAACCGTTGATCATTATTGAATGACCCTGCTTATATTTTCAGGTAACTCCTGCCATCTTGGACTAGCGAAATGTCGAAAGCCATATCTCAGAATGAAGCATAAAGGGAGGTGTGGAGGGCGACCCTTCATCTAATCAACCATTCATCCCTCGGATTATTAACTCTTATTATGCTGAAATGGTTTATGTACTACACTCCTCACCAATTTCTATCCAATTAATCTACAGGCTTACAATACTAGTATGTATTTAAGCAGAGTAGAAAAACAGTGTGGAACCTGATCAGCTGGCTTCTCAGAAGCCAAATGATCTGGATCTACACTGTTTTCAAAACAGGATATATCCAGGCTCAAAATTATAAGGGTTAAGTTGATGCTTCTCAGAAGCCAGCTGATCTGGATCTACACTGTTTTCAAGACGGGATATATCCAGGCACAGCATTATAGGTGTTAAGTTGATGCTTCTCAGAAGCCAGCTGATCTGGATCTACACTGTTTTCAAAACAGGATATATGTAGGCTCAGAATTATAAGGGTTAAGTTGATGCTTCTCAGAAGCCAGCTGATCTGGATCTACACTGTTTTCAAAACAGGATATATCTAGGCTCAGAATTATAAGGGTTAAGTTGATGCTTCTCAGAAGCCAGCTGATCTGGATCTACACTGTTTTCAAAACAGGATATATCTAGGCTCAGAATTATAAGGGTTAAGTTGATGCTTCTCAGAAGCCAGCTGATCTGGATCTACACTGTTTCAAAACAGGATATATCCAGGCACAGCATTATAGGGGTTAAGTTGATGCTCCCATCTATAGATAGAGGAAAATGTTATCTGAAGAAGGGTTGATCAACAAAAAATAAATTAAAGGAAAAAAGTAGCTAAACAGTGCAAAAATCAAAGATTAGGTAATTATGTAGTTTTTAATCATTTTGCATTTTAAAAGTTCACTTAACTGTACACTCCCTTACCAGCCCAAGTAAACAGTAAAGATCCTGAGCAGAGTGAGTCATCAAGAGCAGTATGCTCAAGGTCTGGATGGCTTACCATTCTGTCACTACATTTCACATTCCTCATCAAGACCTGAGGTTATGAAGCTTTTTTCATGCTCAACTCAACTGAGCATGAAATTTATCCTGCTCATAAAATGTTAAAATGCCAACAATTGTTGACATTTTAACATTTAGTAGCAGGATAAATACAGCATCTGAGAATTTCAAAGTAAAATAAAATCTTAATTTTTCCACATTTTAGATTTTATGAGTAGTTGAAATTTCATTCACAGTGGAGCATGAAATTTAACATGGGTGAAAGTTCAAAATTTCCAAAATTCTGAACTTTAGAAATTCTAATATTTAAATTTGCAGGATGCCTACAAAAATGAATAGTTTCACCTTTTAATGCAGTTAGAAAATCTGAAAATTAATCGGAGAAGCTATTATAATCTGTTGAATTATTTTGAGGCTGACTTTCTACTGAAAGTCAGCCTCAAAATCCTGTTTCAAGATTAATCTTGAGAACTTTCACCCATGTGTTAAGGTGTCTGATCATTAAGGGGTACATGCACTACAGAGCTGTGAATTTTGTTTTGTTCTGTTTCACATGGGTTCACAGATAAGAAATAAAGCAAATGAGATCATTTTAATTGTTTCTTGTACCTGTTAAAATGCAAACTTATTTCTCAAACTACTGTAGTATAGCCCTTCAAATGTAACACTGTTTTTTCGGCAATAACATTAAATCTGAAATGCGAATTTTAAATCTAATTGGAAATATATCTAAACCAAAAAACCCTAATCAAAAATATTTTTTTGAAGTTGCATGCTTTTTCATAAATGCTGTGATAGGATGGCATTTTATCATTCTTAATGTTATGGGCCAAATTATATTTCCCTCTAGTACCTTGAGCGAAACGGATCAATGACTATCAGTTGAACATAAAGCTATGTATATACTAATATAAGACAAGAATTTCTAGCGATAAGGCGAGCAATCTCCCTAAACGAGACGTTCGTTTTATTTTGTTGAAATAACGACTGGAGAAACTAGGCACATTCAAGAAATATATAGTTTAAACATATTTTATTGCCAAATTTTATACAGCAATGGGGGTGGGTCACAAGTTCTCGCAACCTTAGTTACGACCCTTCCCCTACAATTTAAACATACATAAAAGCTAATAAACATGGCGAAACATATACAAATACATATGAATACATATACAACTATATATGAATACTAAAAAAAATGTAAATCATTTAAGTTAGAGCAAAATAAACGAAGAAAATACATGGTGAATAAATAAATAAATAAATAAATAAATAAATAAATAAATAAATAAGATAAATAAATAAATAAATAAATAAATAAAAAGAAAAAAAAAATAAATAAATAAATAAATAAATAAATAAATAAATAAATAAATAAATAGCAGTTCTTTGATAGGTAATTGAATATAAGATGAAAAAATAATAATAATAATAAAAAAATATAATATATATATAACTGCTATTATGAACCCCTTCAGTTTGAAATGTTAAATAGTCAGGTCATCTGGTACAGGTTTCTAAATATGTTTCGAAAAAGAGTCATAGAAGGTTATTAAAAGCGTTTTGAGGTATGTATATACCTATGCACAGCCCTGAACAAGACCACATTAACTTCAGTATTCCAGTTTTCATTGCCATTTAGGATCACATTAATATTTAGAGGATGAAAGCCTCTAACAGTATCATTAAAAACCTGTCTTTCAACAGTATATTTTCTGCACTGAAAAATGTAGTGGTAGGCATCCTCTACCACGTCACACAATTCACAAAAAGGATAATTACGAATATGGTTTCTAAAAAGATCACCGTTAAGACCACTGCATTTATTTCGCAGCCTTGCATGTAGGACAGACATATATCTATTTCCAACAGTAAAGTAGGGAGGAACATGTGCTATGCTAAGTTTTGCGAATATATGCTTTTTAAAGGTTGGCAATGTTGATATATCTTTTAAGTTATCATAAAGAGAATTCCATAGCCTAATGGCTGATGGAATACACGATTTCTGTGAAATACTAGTTCGATTAAGAGGTACAGATATGTTTCTATTGTTTCTCAATGGGTAATCCGAAATTTCATTTACTAAAGGAGGAATCAAATCTTGTATGTAAGAAGGCACCATACCACTATTTACATTATACATAAATGATAGCTTATGTTGCTGCCTTCTTTGTGTTAGAGTTGCCCAGCCACACTCTTTGTACAGGTTTTCTAATGATACTGACCTAGTCAACCCAGTAACAATTCGGGCTGCCTCATTTTGAATTTTTTTAAGTGTTTGTGAGTCTTGCTCAGAGCAGCCATCCCATACAACTGATGCATATTCAACAACTGGTAACATATAAGACATATACATCTGGTTGAGGGCATTTCTACTAATAGAATATTTCAATTTACGCATTATTCCCAAAATTTTAGTTGCTGAATTGACAATATTTTCAATATGAGTGTGCCACTGGCCATTACTACTTAATGTTACGCCCAGATGTTTATGGCTATCTACAAAGCTAATTTCAATATTATCAAAAATAAGATGTGGTAATATATCTAGTTTTTTAAGAGTAAATAAGACAGCTTCTGTTTTTAGCAGATTAAAGGTAACTAACCACTGTTTAGCCCAGTTTGAGAACAGTTGTAAATCATGGTTAATAATACCAGCTATGTCAGCAATATTTGCTGCAGCATAAAATAGTGAGCTATCATCTGCAAACAGCCTTGTCAAACTAAGAAGTTGTTTAGCTATATCATTAATATATACTAAAAATAAAAGAGGCCCTAGAACAGACCCTTGAGGCACACCAGCAAAGATAGATTTTAAGCCAGAGTAACATGATTTAAAACAAACTTTCTGTTTTCTTTGGCTTAAATAACTATTTAACCACTCTAAGAGTTTACCATCGATGCCATTTTGTCTTAGCTTAAACAGAAGACCCTTGTGCCAAACTCTATCAAATGCTTTTGACACATCACAGAAGACAATACAAGAAAACATGCTATTGTCAAAAGCTTGACATATATTATGAAAGATGTCGATTAACTGAAACACTGTTGAATGATGAGGTAGGAAACCAGATTGATACTTATATAAAAGATTATTATCTATTAAAAAATTATACATGTTCTTAAAAACAATCCTTTCTTGTAGCTTCCCAATACAGCTCAAGAGTGCAACTGGTCTATAATTAAAGGGTTCTGATTTGGCTCCCTTCTTAAAAATAGGAATAACGTTTGCAAGTTTCCATATATCAGGAAATATTCCCTCATGAAAGGATCTATTCATTAAAATGCAGAGGGGTTTTGAAACAGTTTTTGACACACTCTTGAGCATTTTATGGCTTATGCCATCATCACCACTTGCTTTGTTAGGGTTGAGTACTTCAATAATATTTTCAATTTCGAGTTCAGTGCAGATAATTTGAGAAAGAGAGTTATCAGTAAGCTTAGTAAAGGGAGGTAGCTGGGTTTCTGCATCATTGACCATTGAGATAGAAGCAAAATAGTCATTTAAACAATTAGCTTTGTCTTGATCGCTGAAATGCCATTGATTGTCACCGTTTGAAAGCGTTGAACATAAAGGAGGAATACAAGATGCAGATTTGTTATTTTTGACAAAATGGCGAATTACTTTCCAAAATTTACGTTTATCATTATTTTGAAAGTCTGAAACAATAATATCTAAATTATTATAAAACAATTCCTTAGCATGCTTCTTTTGATTATTTACCTTATTCCTAAAGAGTTTGTATTTGTTCCAGACATTTGGGTTACCTGATTGTATAGCTTTCTTCTTCAGTCTATCTCTTTTCCTTGAATTCCTCCTTATTTCAGAATCGTACCATGGTTTATCATCTTCACGAACTACAATTGTTTTATTAGGTATACATAATTTAGCGAATTCAATGAAAATATTTGTGAATAAGGAGCTTGCTTCATTTACATTACCCTGATGAAGACATGACCAGTCAAATTCGGAGAGTTTTTTGTTAAACAATTCAAAATTGGCATTTTTATACATCCAGACATTTCGAGTGAAAGTTCCATGTACAGGATACTCAAATGGTAAGTATACATAAGTTGCACAGTGATCACTTATATCAGGTGGGACTTTTATAATACCTTGATTTAACGGTGAATTATCATCATGAAGTATAATAGGATCTAACAAAGAAATATATATAGACGGGCTGTCGATGCACCATTGCCCCCGAATTCGTATATATAAAACGGGATTTCCTTAATGCATGTAATAACTCTACTTCTTATTGAATGAGAATTTATTTCGATCATCAACTGTATTTGTTATTCAGTAACATATATGGGAACTAGACCGTTAAACAAGGGTACCAATCGTCCTATCACGCTATGTACAGTAAAACTATTTATACAGTTGATGTACAATAAAAACGACCATCTTGCAAAGTGGTCTATTTTATGTCAGATATTTGATGTCTTCTTTCGCTTATACAACCCCTTTCCCCCCTAGACCCAAGACGCCCTTTACATATGCTATATATTTGTATAGCGACATTTAATTGTCCAAAGGGCATCTTGGGTCTAGGGGGGGAAAGCATCTAAAAACAAACTGAAAGGCGCAAGTTTCATTTTTTCAATGGCAAACATCACAATTTTAAGTATATTTCGTACGCATGCGCAGAAGGAATACCGCAAAGTTTCTAAAAGGAAGGGCACTTATATCCTTAATATTTTAGCACTTTTACTTTTTGAAAACCTGCAAAGGATTTACTAAAACTCTCGTCTAAACGGCACCCAGTCTAAAGACATAAAATGAGGGGTGGGAGTAGAAGGCGCAAGTTTTAACGGTTTTGTAAATGATGAATAGTTTTGAAACCTATTTTTATGCTTTCTATGTAAATTTTACTACCGGAACAGACCAATTTTACAAACATTAGGGCAATTTGAAAATTAAGGTTTTGTAATCATGTCAACTAGGGAAAATATACGCCTTATCGCGAGAGCTCCTTTACAACAATGCTTCAGTGGTTTTAAATGTAGCTACATATTACCTTGCGTTGCTGTAAATCAGTTTAGTCAATAATGTTTCAGTTATTTCCAACAGTGTCATAAAAATGGTGACCGAAAAGAAAAGGCCATTATCGTAGGCCTATAAAAGTAGCTTGGATTGTATTGTAAGCCGCACAATTTGATGCCTTCAAAAAGATAATCATCTGCTGTAATCTTTAATGGACATTTTATAGATGAGCAAATACTGGTATATCTATCCCAGGTGTATTGCACCGACAGTACAAAAATGGGTACTGAAATGGTATTTTTCATACTAACAAAAACTAAGTTATTTATTTTTACAAGATATCAGAGCAGTAAAATAGATATCATTCTCCGCCAAAATTTAAATCTAATTAGGGTTTTGCTATTTCTATGCGCATGCAAACTTTCAGTGTGAAGTAACTTGTATGTAAAATTTTAAAAACGAAAAACTGTGTTCCATTTGAGGTGCAATACTACAGTAGCAAACAGCCAGCTCATGAAATTTAAGTACCGTGCCATAGGGCCAGCTAAGCAAAAAAAAAATAGCGTAAAATTGTGATTATTTTCTTATCCATCAGTTTAAACATATGTTGTGGGTACACAAAAGAACCATCTCATCTTTTGAGTACCCATAACATATGTTTTGGTTGAGAAATAAGTAAAATAATTTTCAGTTACACACTCTTATCTGGGGGCCTGCCGTACTTATAAATTTGAGCAGCAAAGGCTCAGACCTAAACTTAGGCCTCATTCATTCCACATGGGTGAAAGTTCAAAATTTTCGAAATCCTGAACTTTTGAAATTCAAATTCTAAAACTAGCATTACGCCTATAAAACATCATGATTTTCTACAGAGACAATAACAGATGATGTTGGTAACAGATGGATAAAACAAACATTAATTCTGGTACATACTAGTCTTCTATATAGCCCTCCGGCCTTTGATAATTCACTGTCTCTGCCAAATGATGAATAATACCCGCTATCAACAAACAAAAACCAAACATTCTATCATCCACAACAGCTGGCACGGGAAGGCACGTGTTCCGCCTTTTGATATTTAGAGGTTCAACTCCAGATCACCGGGATCCGGAAAATTCAAGATAACCGCTTACAATATACATGTATGATATATGGATTTTACAGACTCAACTACTGTAGAGCACGAGGGTGTTTATACGGGATGGGGATACGGGATGGGGATAACGACATTATGCGGATGCGTGTCTGACAGCAGATTCAGGGGTCGCGAGTTCGGCCCCAGCCCGGCCCTATACTTTCGTGGAGATTGATCAGGAAATAATTTCTACGGCCATTCTCCTCCCTTCCGCTGATTCAAGAAGGTTTGTTGTCAGTTACAAGCGAAAGTATGCGTTAACCGCTTAGTCAAGCATGCCCAAGAAAAAAGTGTGGTTAGGTGACCGTCCCGTCATGACCATACTTGTTGACTGGGACGTAAAGCAACAAACCATAAAGAAAAGCCAGTGCACGAGAGTTCGGCACTTATCGCATCAACGAGCAACGGAGACTGCTGTATAAAATCTAGGAAAATGTTCGAACATGACAGACATTCTCGACAGCTACCAGTAAAGAATTTCTAGCGATAAGGCGAGCAATCTCCCTAAACGAGGCGTTCGTTTTATTTTGTTGAAATAACGACTGGAGAAACTAGGCACATTCAACAAATATATATAGACGAGCTCTCGACGCACGATTGTCCCCATTTTGTATATTTAAAACGGGTTTTCCTTCATGCATGTAATAACTCTACTTCTTATTGAATGAGAATTTATTTCGATCATCAACTGTGCTTGTTCTTCAGTAACATATATGGGAACTAGACCGTTAAACAGGGAACCACGCTATGCACCGTAAAACTATTTATACAGTTGATGTACAATAAAAACGACCATCTTGCAAAGTGGTCTATTTTTGTCAGATATTTAATGTCTTCTTTCGCTTATACAACCCCTTTCCCCCCCTAGACCCAAGACGCCATTTACATATGTTATATATTTGTATAGCGACATTTAATTGTCCAAAGGGCATCTTGGGTCTAGGGGGGGGGGGGGGGGGGGGGGGGGAAAGCTTCTAAAAACAAACTAAAAGATGCCAGTTTTATCTTTTCAATGACAAACGTCACAATTTTAAGCATATTTCGTACGCATGCGCAGAAGGAATACCTCAAAGTTTTGGAAATGAAGGGCACTTATATCCATAATATTTTAACAATTTTACTTTTTGAAAACCTGCAAAGGATTTACTAAAACTATCGTCTAAACGCCACCCAGTCTAAAGACGTAAAATGAGGGGTGGGAGTAGAAGGCGCAAGTTTTCACGGCTTTGTAAATGATGGATCGCTTTAAAACCTATTTTAATGCTTTATATGCATATTTTACTACCGAAACAGTCCAATTTTAAAAATATTAGAGCAATTTGAAAATTTAGGTTTTGTAATCAAGTCAACTAGGGAAAATATACGCCTTATCGCTAGTACTCCTTAGCACACTTGAAACGTTTCACATTTCCTAGGATATAGGAAATCCTTACGCTTGCATTATACAGTACCCCGTTGATGAAAAAAAATCTTCAAGATATAGGCCTAGATATAAAGCAAAATCAGCGTGGCTTGTGAAAAAAATGGATATTGAGAGTTTTGCAATTTTCTATGCGATAAGGCGTACGGTATGCAACGCTATTCGATGCTTAAGTAACTTAACTATTATTTTTGAGGTCACTTACATTTGAACACAATTACACAAAATGCACAAAGAAAGCCCACGCTGATCATAACATAACTATTTTGTCTTTCAAAATACATAGTTAACTGGGAGTCAAATCTGTAAGTGTGCCATTTAAAAGAATGCCGGTCTAGGATTCCTAAAAATGGCCCTTTCCCAGTGTTATGGCTGAAATATGAAATATACATCCTAAATGTTGATCTCAAACCCGGACATGTTTCGATGCGAACCATCTTAAAAGATGGCTCATCGCTTTGATGAATATTTAGTGGGTAACTAGGGACCCAACCAGAAGACACACAACCTTAAAACAACGTCATATCAACGTCGATACGACGTCATGACGTCGCATCGACGTCGATACGACATTGTTTTTACGTCATGCGCCTGCTGGAAAGCTTTCTTCATATGGACAGCGGAAACTGATCAAAGTGACCTATAGGCTGATCGGAGTCTTCAAGTGACGCACAGTCAATATCTAGTTTTTTTTATGTTGCGAATCAATTTATCCTTAAGTCGTCTGTTATGTCGTCAAGCTTCTGTATTAGACCGTGTCGACCCGTTTGATTTGATTCTTTACGTCCTGGGTTGAACCAGAACTAAGCTAGGATCAATGTTCTTGCTCAATGACACAACAAAGTGACTCCGGTGAGGCTCGAACCCGCGGCCCTTCGGTCTCCAGTCAAGCACTCTACCATTGAGCCTCTGCGCTCCCTCGACCCAGATCAGACTGCTTGACCAGGATTCGAACTATTTCACGCTAGAGAACCTCTGTACTCGAACAGCGCAGTCATCGCGTGGTGGTCACAGTCGACGAGTGGAAAAAAACGAAATGTTTATGTGCACCTTGCTGTTAAAAAAGGTAATAAAATTCTTAATATATAACTTCTGAGTGTATTTTTTGCTGATTATTGTCACTAATATATCCAGCTTTGTATCTGCGTAACAATACGTGTGTGGATTAAGCGATAGTCATTGCAGCGCCTTATTTATACAAAGAAGGTGATTTTTCTCCCAAAAAAGGATGAAAGATTTTTTTTATATACAGGTCCATTAAAAAAGTTATTTCACTACGCAATATTTCAAAAGTTTTTTCACATTTTTATTCATTAATGGTCTATGTTTTACCATACATGTAATTTCATTATCATGTCATTTTATTTCTATAAATTATATCAACGAATAATCAGACAGCATTTGTATATAAATATGTAATAAATTCCAATAAAAACACAACACCAGACTTAAATACTATCCAATAAAAACATAACAATATACCTTTACGCCTTCACATGAGTCTGTATTTCACAGTCATAACAACCAATGGCATCGTCGTGTTTGGGCCCAAAGAGAATGAGAAATAGCATGCTTAGTGTATTCAGACTAATGTAAGATCGCCAGTTAGTGTGCAAGTCTGATGTGCCACTAGCAGCAGAAGCATGTCTCGTCTGAGAAAAGTAAATGGTAACATGGATAGTGCAAAATACCAGAATGATAATATTCATGATATTGAAATGACATGTTAATGCATTGTGTTCCCACAGAAGGGATATATCTTTATGCAGGATCTCGCGCCATCCCATGACTCTAAAAGTACTAGAACATTCACAGAACGTAAAGGAATGCCCATTCTGGAATGACCAGGGAATTTGCTAGACACGAATCCCATAGAGTATAATGATGAGATTGGCAACCAAATGCCATGTAATAAAGAAAAGATGTGGAAACGAGTATGTGAAGCATGATATAGTGTAGCACTGAACGTCCTGGAGGAACCTTATAATACAATGCCGAGTCGAATTGGGGATCTTATTAAAGCAAAGGGGAAGCAACGATATACTGACTTTATGATGTAGCGTACACTGTCATTGTGTTTCATTGGAATCTTTACTACTAAAGGAGCCCTTTGCGCTCAAAAACTCGGAAACGGTATATTTTACCAGCATTTTTTCTACACCGAGTTATTCAGATATTGTCCCCATTGATAACTTCGATCTAACCTTCTTTTACTTTTATTTCGTTTTTGAGGTTTTTGATACAATTCAGTTTTAGATTCCATAATCTCCCATCAATTTTGACAGGGTAACGCCTTCTTTATCAACTAATGATAATGGACCATATCGATCTATGTTTTCATATTCTCCCAACTTCTACCAAGAAAGGCTGCAACGATTGGTCGTAAGGTGTATTTCCATATGTCGCGCGGTCATACGTCACTTGCAAGGGTCAAAGTTGACACGTGATATGATGGTTATGAAAGCCGTGACCGTATGGTGCTGCCGTGTCCGATCTGCCGCGCCAGAAATCCAATTTCCCACAGAACAAAGAGGTTCAATTCTCTGTTCATTTTTGCTCTATCCTCTGCATAAAATATTTTCTCATTTGCAAAATAAAAAGGTACGTAATAATGTTTTTTTTGTAAATAAAAATAGATTTCCGGCACGGCAGATCGGACCGGTCATGGCTTTCATACCCGATAACATTTCTGTGCATGTCCACCTATTGGAAGATAATGACCCTATAAAAAAACAAAGATGGCTGCTGTCAGCTGGGTTTTTCAGTCTCGCTGATTTTCCACAAAAACAACAAGAGTGTTTCAGCGAAGATCATTACTGGTTTATCGGCAGAGGAAGGTCAAAACTTTTTCAAGTTGTTGTGCTCATTTTAGAAGCGTCGATAACATTTTTTCTGTTCAAATTGCAACGACAACAGTGTACATCACTCGAAAGATGCATTTGTATAGACATTTAAGCAGGTTTTTTGGCCGATCACTTGACTTTTCAAGTGTTTGAGAGGGGTCTTGAATCTGAGCCTGTGGGTGGGGAAATACTGTTTTTTTGGGGGGTGGGGGGGGGTTAACGAATTCCAAGTTATTATTGGCGTGCATAGGCTATCATCCTGCACCACAGGAAGCATCCTCGGTACCCAGGCGTAACCCATTCTGTTACACTGCATTCATCAAGATGAAAGGAGTGAAACGGAATGCTTCACCCCTGGGTAAACGAGGATGCACAAGAAGGGACATAGAAAGGAATGACAAAGTCTGTCAAAAGTTCATTGGTTTTATTTCAAAATAAACATTATCATTAAGTCTATGTTATGAAAAAAAAGTTTTGAAATTGATTTAGATTTGGAGAGTCCGTAACCTACCGAATCTGGCCCAATTACTGAATCGGACCCAATCAAGCCCGAAAATGCCATGTTTTTGTGTTTGTTGATCTGAGTGGTTTATTTTACTAGAAAGGTGGAAATGAACGAATATAATGGTTCCGAGTTATTTGGTATGCATTATAATATATTTCCCGGCTGTTGTTGTTGCATACGCCCAACGTATATTGTGGCGGTCAGACAAGTGACCATGTCATTCACATGCGTAGGCTAGGACTATCGTCCTGCGCAACAGTAAGGGACAAAAAGAAAGGAACAACAAAGTCTGTCGAAAGCTCATTACTTTTATTTCAAAATAAACATTATCTCTAAGTCTACTACAGCATTTGTATTGACAAGGATTTAGATATGGTGAGGGGGGGGGGGGGGGGGGTCTGTAAACTTACCGAATCGGACTCAAAATGGCCCGAAAATTTCATATTCTTTGTTGGCCTGAGTGGTTTCTTTTACTAGAAAGGTGAATATAAATGAATAATGGTACTTAGTTATTTTGTATGCAATAGAATATATTACCCGGCTGTTGTTGTCTGCTGTGTTGAGTTCCATACTTCCCGATAAACAGTGTGGACAAAAAGGCAGTCTTATCTGTGCCTACACTACTTGCCACAGCAGCCTTACAAGTCATCAACAGATGACACAGCAGACGTCTTAAAATTTGCAATTAGATGATGTGGGTAGCATCAGTTACACTGGGCGCTAAAATTCATGTTCCAATGAGCGCCTTGACATAACATGCCCAACCCTCACCCCACTCCCCCCCCCCCCCAAAAAAAAAAAAAAAAAAAAACACCTGTCGAATCAAAACGTAAATAATCCTCACAGCCTATAGGCAAATAAGATAAAACTTACCTGCCCTGGAAGCAGAGTTTTGAAAAAATGCTGACCTACAGGCTACAAACCCCTTATATTTTGGGTGCTCAAAAGAAAAGTCTCTTGAGACGGTTTTCGAGCACCCACAACATATGTGGCTATATGTTTTGGTTGAAAACAATTAATGTGTACCATACCGATTTTTTGGCGTTTCAAAGATAAAAGCTTTACAGTGGTATCATCTATCATAATGAATGAAGATAGTTACATCGAACCCGCGATTCGACGTGTAGAAATGCCGTGTAGCCCTGTACACACCAAACCACTGGAAACTCGACTGTTTTACCGAACCACACCTATTTTTTGCTTTTATGCACAAATTATTTGCAACCATACCCCGCTTTTATGCACAGGCCATTTGCAAAATTGCTACCATGGTTTTATATTTTGGGTGCTCAAAAGAACCGTCTCATTGAGATGGTACTACATATATATGTTTTAGTTGAAAACATTTAAAGCGTATATACCGATTTCTTTTTTGCGTTTTCAAAGATATAAGCTTTACAGTGGCACCACCTCTATTTCTGGAATTCGTGTAAACGTTTACAAAATCTTAAAAGCCCTATTTACAACCATGGTTTTATATCTTGGGTGCTCAATAGAACCGTCTCATTGAGACGGCACTTTTGAGTACTCCCAAGATATATATTGGTTGAAAACATTTAAAGTGTATATACTGATTTCTTTTTTGCGTTTCAAAGATATATGCTTTACATTGGTAACATTCGATTTCTGGAATTCGTGTAAAAAATTGTAAACATGGAAGTCCTTTTGCAACCATGGGTTTATATTTATGGTGCACAAAAGAATTGTCTCATTGAGACGGTACATTTTAGTACCTACAACATATGTTATAGTTGAAAACATTTAAAGTGTATATACCGATTTTTTGTGTCTCAAAGATATAAGCTTTACCGTGGTATTATTCGATTTCTGGAATCCGTGTAAAAATTGTAAACATGGTAGCCATATTTGCAACCATGGTTTTATATTTTGGATGCCCAAAAGAACCGTCTCATTGATACGGCGCTTTTGAGTCTGATACTTTTTTTGTATTTCAAAGATATAAGCTTAATTTACAGTGGTATCATTTATTATGACGAAAGAAGTCTGTTGTTGTCTGGTAGTTACAGCGGATGTATATACCGATTTCATTTTTGCTTTTCAAATATAAAAGCTTTACATAGGTATCATTTCTTATGAAGAAAGAAGTCTGTTGTTGCATGGTAGTTACAACGAACCCGTGATTCGACGTGTAGAAATGCTGTGTAGGTGCGTGTAAACGGAATCATTTCGACTTTTGGAATCCGTCTAAACCTTAACAAAATTTTTTAACGTGTAAGCTCTATTTGCAACCATGGTTTTATATTTTGGGTGCCCAAAAGAACCGTCTCATTGCGACAGTACTTTTGATTACCAACACCATCACCATGTGTTTGTTTGAAAACATAAATTTAAAGTGTATGTACCTATTCCTTTTTATTGTAATAATCACTGTCCTCATCAATAGTCGTGAAAGATAACACAATTACCAAAAGAAATTACCATGAAATTAATGCCCAACTTTTTGGACAATTAGGTATGGTCAAACAGTGCAGACCCACATCAGACTGTCCCTAGAGAAGCAGTCTAATCAGGGTCTTCACTGTTTGCAGTTCTGTCAATATCTTTATTTGGTATTATTCTATAAAAACCCTTTTGGTTAAATTTTTGGCATATTTACAGCAAAGTTTAGGGAGTCATAAAATTTTGGAATATTACAGTAGACATTTTTCAAAACTTTGGATATAATGCCACATTCATTAATGCTTTAACCATATACACCACTCTTAACTGATGGGCTGCTTAACTCAATCAGTAGAGTGTTACTATCAACCAAGTGGCCATTGGTTCGATTCCTGGTCTTTCCTTCAAACAGAATGAATTTGCTGTATTCTTTTTATCAATTATACTAATCTATACAGGCAGAATAGAAAACTTTGGCCTATTTTTCCTGCAGTCACAAAATTTCGTATACTTTTTAGTTCATCTGAGCCGAAGGCTCATAAATGAGCTTATGGTGTGTACAGGCATCTGTGGGTCTCTCTTAAGCTGTGAAGCTCATTCCATATTTCACTTATAGTATCTAGCCAGCACAAGCATGAGTAAGACATTAAAATATGATCCAAGGTCTGCATCCCCTCAATATCTGGTCATCTCAGGGGAATGAAAAAGCATTGGAAAAGGACTAAAGTTGATATGACAACTTACAGTTTTCATTGGCATACATATACGTTGGTGTCACTTCGATTAACAATATAGTAGTGCGTTATGCTACATGCGTTGTTTCGATCAAGATTCACCCTTGGGTCGTTACCGCCTTATTTTTGAGTTAGGTTGATAGAAATAGATAATATACTTTATAACAGAGTTATGGCCCTTGATTCATATCAGAATTTCGTTAGTATTTATCCTACTCTTAGATATTGAAATGCTAACAATTGTTCTCAATTTTAATATTTATGAGGACATCTGCCATGCTCAGCCGAGCTCAGAACACTTTTCATCATAACCCGCGCTTGCGCGGGCCCGTTTCTAGTGTATTTAAAGTATGTTGTTGTCTTTTTTTTTGGAATTTATTTGATATTTATATACATATGTTGTCTGATTATATGGTGATATGATTTATAGAAACAAAATGGCACGAGAATTAAATTACATGTATGTTAAACATAGATCATTAATGTATAATAAAAATGTGAAAAAAAACTTTTGAAATATTGCGTAGTGAAATAACTTTTTTAATGGACCTGTATATTCTGAAATTTATGCCTACTTTAGATAAAACGATAAATACCAGGACTTTAATGTGCAAAAGTTTGAAATCTGTGGGTAGAGCATTTTGAAAGTTATTCAAGTATTTAATACTGTACGCATAGTTCTCTATATCGGGTGTTCTGGCCCAATGATCAGGTGCTCCTGTACGCAGTCGTCTGGATTAGATAAAAGAGAACTTACGCATATGTCGCGGGTTGTCCATGCTATATTTGAGCCAGCACATGTGTTTTGGGGTACTTGTTGCATTTTCGACCAACGAAAACCCAGGCAAGCCTGTGCAAACTCGCATTAGCCTTTGTTACTAATATACACAAAGTATGGATGAAGATAAAGACTGGAAACAAAATTTGGACCTTTAGTCCAACTAGATGCATCGAAAGACTTTAACTGACCAACGCAACGATACCTTAGCAGGTGGCATGCCCCAATTGACAAATTCAGACGTGTTCAACCATGGCCAGTTGATTTAGCTCGTTTTATGCTGGGATATTTTCTTTGCTTTTATCATCTGCTGATTTTACCTGATCTGGGTCCAAACTGTTTACTAAGGTTATTGGCAGGCGGCACTTGTATACAATGCGTGCGTGCGTGCGTGCGTGCGTGCGCGCGCGTGTGTGTGTGTGTGTGTGTGTGTGTGTGTGTGTGTGTGTGTGTGTGTGTGTGTGTGTGTGTGTGTGTGTGTGTGTGTGTGTGTGTGTGTGTGTGTGTGTGTGTGTGTGTGTTGAGAAGTTGCTAGCTAGATGATATGTGATGGCGGATTGAGTTATTTCTGGCGATTTTATGGAGGGTGCTTCTTGTTAATCATACATGTATTAAATCTGAACATATGTTGATCTATGCTCTACGGGAGTTTCGGCTTATTTACATTCTGGAGCTGCTAATGGTCCGTGATCGTAGTAAAATTATGGGTTAATCTCACAATAGTATTCACCCCACAAGGCCAAGCTACCCCCACCATAATCTAATATTCACACGCAGAACCGGTTTCATTCCCATAATGTTACATGGCAATGTATCAGCGGATGGACAACGCCAAATATTTACCCAAATTTTTGCGGAGGATAGAAAACAAGAATATTTAACAATGAACTTTAAAACGCATTACATATTTTCCTTTTTTCTGTATAAATGGGTTAGCACACGATTTTTGCGTGAAGTTATATTAATAATGCATGCATTTATAGCTCTCTAGTGAGAATAGGCCTGTATTTGGGATAAAAATAGCATCTTCATACCTGCTTTGAGTATGCGAGCAGCGAATGCCCGGATACACAGGCTCGCATGAGCCTCGGCTGTTCGTCCAATATCTCCTGTGCTGTCTTAGTGCCAGAAGAATTTTTGTAATTAGCTTGCGAATCCCCAGTAAGCACGTAAAATCGGGCCACTATCGGCCCGCAAGCAAAACGCCATTCAAACGGCGTTTCACTCAAACGGCGTTTCACTCAAACGGCGTTTCACTGGCTGGCCGATAGTGGCCCGAGATTGGATACTGGCTGGGCATATCATCTGGCGAGGTCGACCATTAAATAGTTTTGCTGTCAGTAGAGCGGCAAACAGTATAAGCTCAGATCAGACTGAGCCTACAATGTTTGCAAAGAATATTTCTAAAATGTTCCAGCAGAAGACAAAACTTGTGATTAGCGTTTTTTCGGCCTTAGGGATTTTGTTTATTTCAAAAATGAAATGCTTTTCTCTGAAAAGTGCGCAGACCCTGATGAAAAGTCGTACATGTATAATGCTGGCGGCAATTCATCGCGGCCTTCACTGTTTGCCAAATTGCCTCTTTTGGGAGAAAGGTCAAAGGGTAAAAACAGAAAAACAGAATTACTTAGTAGCTTGCTGTAGCCTGCAAAAGTGGCCGTTAGTTACGTCATACACCCTTCACGTGTCATCGTGCTCATAATATAGCAACGTTTTTTTGTTTTTGTTTCAGCGATGAATACTTCACTCTTTGCATGCTGAGTAACGTTTTTTTGTCACAAACATTTCTTAAATCTTACAGACTTTTCTCCTTCGGGTCCTGCCAGACGTTTTGCTGAGCCCGATCTGGGTCTGAACTGTTTGTATGATCAAACTCAGACATTTTCATTTTAAAATGCTTCCAGAAACACACTATTAGCGTTTTGCATGCTGTTTCTTTTTTGTTTTCCGCATACTATACTTAAAACCAAAAGTAACTTTACACTTTGAACTATCGAATATATCTTTACTGCTTTTGATTTTAACCAAATTCAATATTGCAATGAGTTGCTGGTACCCGCCCTAACCTAATTCACGAAAAACAACTTAGGTAAATTAATCTTCTTTCGAGTTATTTGTGCTTCAATTAAAATTACAAAATCAGCATTTCCTAGCAAAAAGCCAAAGTAAACCTAGGATTTCAACACGCCAGTTGAAGGGCCATCGATTGCCCATTAAAAATACTGCAAGACATTTTATCTCTGACGTATAGTTTGTTTAAAGTTGGTTCACTTTGAAATTATCTCCCTTTGAATTAAAACAATAGTAAACTTTAGTCATTGCTAAAAACTTTATCTCAGATGACATTTGAAGTTTTTAATCTGCGATTTGTTGGGACTTCTGCCCTGAGTATGCGTCAAAATAATCTGATAAAAATTCCGATTGGTTTGGAAGAAAAACGGCAAACAATTTCTTATGGGAAATTCCATTGAAAGCACTGTAAAGCTCACAAAAGGGGTATGTACGTATAAACACAACTTTAGTTTGTGTTACTCGAAGGGTGATCCGGGCTGATTTGAGCTTTAAACAACAATGCAATAGCCTGTTTTTCAGACTGGTTCTTTAAAGTTAAAAAATGGCCAATCGCAGATATACAGTAACACATCAAAAGTGATGCGTTTTGGAAACGTTTATTTTGCCCCCTTGCCTCTTTCCATAGGGCATTGTGGTTGCATTTATGACAGCAAACACATGAAATTTAACTGTCAGATGGATAATTAATTGAACTTTCATATGAATTAAATATATTTAAAATACCACTCGTCAATACCCAGAAAAAGGTATATATAATAACAGTGTAAAGTTACTTTTGGTCTTAAGTATATTTCGTCACCATAACCAGATTTAAGGACTACTAATTATACAGCTATATCGAGCCAACATCCCATTGCCCGCCAGCGAAACGCCAGTTGCCTGATTTCAAATATAATAGGTGCTTACTGGGTACATGCTCGAACAGTTTGGATCTAGACCTGGCTCCAGGTTTTGTCAAAAAAAAGTAAGTGAGTATCATCAGAAAATACCACAATCACAAACCGAAGACAAACCCATGGCACCGCGAGGAAGAGCCACACAACCATCACGAGACACCAGGAAGACAAACTAAGCAAAGCAACCAGCTCTCTCACCCCCAACAAGATGATTGCAAAGCAAGAATGGACATAAAGCCTGGTCTCAAAGCCCCGGAGCAATCTGATACCAAAATCAACTCTTCCCCGCTAGTGTCAAATAGTTTGATCCAGATTGGGTTGACATTTCAAGCTTTCGTCTGACCATCCGTTTATTCGCAGATCGGCCATCTATTGGCCTCTTTTTTTTATTCTACGTGGTAAGCATATGGCTAATATGACAACCACATAATGAAATCCCTCCCAGTTTTTTTTTTTGGAAAACAGGAGAAAATGACATTTATTCCAGGGGAACAGGGAACAAAGGTCAACATTTTAGTGGAACAGGGCACAAAGGCAATATTGGGGAACATGGAACATAAGAAAGCAGTTTTCGATTCTTGGGGAACAGGGAAACAAGCCTATTTATTTCAGGGAACAAGAGAACGGTTATCCCCCTAGGAGGGTCTCATAAGCGTTCCAATTTTCAAACCACCCACCACTTTGTTTGTCTGTTCATCCCTCTGTCAACACATCATATTTTGTTATATGACTGGAGAGAATCCTGTCTCCTGATTGGCCCAATTTGTCTTCATAAATCTCTATGTCTACCTCAAAACTGGTCTAAACTGGCTCAGAAGGTGATATAGGATTAAATCCAGCTCAAACTAGTTTCCAGAAGTTAATATTTTTGACACTTCTGCAATATCACCCTCTAGAGAGCTAAAAATAGCATGATGAGTATAAAACTAGCATGTGCTGCATGAAATTGACATGATTTGCTGTTTCACATCCCAACATTTCATGAATTTTAACAACTGTTTTGTTATGTTTTGTTTGTTCATTTATCTTTGTTTGAATAAACAAAATGTAAAAAAAAGTTTTATGATTCAATTTTCATTCAACATTTAGAGAATTAATATACATTTCAAATTGCAAAATACTACCGTACATTATTATATTTTAATAACAGTTGATAAAACTTGTTAGAAAGTCCTTAGGTTGAAGGTTGACTTCAGCAACAAAAGTGAAAGTTGAACATTTTCATTCTGAGTTGAAAAGTCATATAACAAAACAGTTATTGACTTCAATTTCGGTAGACATGAGGATTTATCTACCCTTAAAAGGTATATTCACCTCGGCCTAGCGGCCTCGGTGAATTATCACTTTTTCGGGTTGATAAATCCTTATGTCTACCTCATTGAAGTCAATAATTGTATAATATTGTGTTTCTGAAGCACTGACAGCTGTGAACGTCAAAACATGCATAATTATCCTTTGCATACTATTAAAAAAACATACACTGTAATTTGTGACCCCATACCTTGATCAACCCACATTTGCAGTAGAGTATGTAGCAGAAATATATGAAGTGTCATTGTTGTCCTGGGCATACTCAAGCACGCGCTGTGCCATAAATCGCATGTTTTATTGATTTTTATGATTCTGTAAAGCGCATATATATTTTTTTTTATGAAATCCGTAAAATTTTAACCTTGGTCTACGTATCACTCGCCAGTGACCCTTGTTATTTTATGCACTAAAATGTATGTCTTGCCCAGCAGTGATAAATTAAGTAGCAAACCTTGCAATGGTTATAAGAGCGTGTGGCACAGCTTGTTTCATGTATTGGCATTGCTTTGAAATTGTTGCCGAGATGGTTTGGCATCACTGGAGACAAATAAACAGCAGTTCAATCGCTCTGGCATTGTTAAAACCGCTCGTGCTCCCATCGACTGCGCCCAGTTACAGCTTGGCGAATGCGTACAAATTACATATTTAGGCACTCGACATATGGGACAGTCCACTTGACTACTCAAAATTTGCGTACAGAAGAAAAATGGCTTGCCACTTCGCAAATAATAAACAGAAACATTTCAAACTTTCTAGTCCTCCACTTATACGTATTCTTCATTATTTGATGACATAACATGATAATTGATGACTTTAATAACACACTTATCAGTCATTGAACACATTTCAGGCACATAAGATCCAATTGACTAGCCAGAAACTGACCGGTACTCTGCTGGTTTTAAAATTTAAAGGCTCTTATTGGGCCAGAATGGATGCTATAAATCCAATTGAAAAAAAAAACATCGTGAAAATTAAAAGCTGTAAAGTACTGGCTTATAGAATGGATCACAGTAAACCAAAATAGTATATTTTGTGCACTCGACGACTGCGAACACCACGCGATGACTGCGCTGTTCGAGTACAGAGGTTCTCTGGCGTGTATTTGTATGCAAGTGAACATTAATCAATTTTAAGCGAAACGCTGCAGCAAGAAAAATCAGCATATATTTTTACCTGCGTACCACTCACGGCATGGCCCGTTTAATGATTAAATGTTGTAATATAAGTTATTAGTTAACATTAATATATTACATCCATGGGTAAAATACAAAAACATGTTACCACATCCGTAAACTAACTAAACATGCATCATATATAATAGACGAAACATAACCTACTTGTCATACGTGAAAGTCAGTCAGCATGCAGAAACTAACAGTCGGACTAATTCTTTTATCGTTGGGTAAGCCTCTGTACAGATTATTTTATTGCCTTTTAAAGTTGATGATATCCTAAACTTTAATATCCAAAAAATCGAGCTAAACTTTAGATATCCATAAATCAACTATGGGGAGCGGAGTGGCTCAGTGGTAGAGTGCTTGACTCGAGACCGAGGGACCTCGGGTTCGAAACTCATCGGCGTCATATCACTGCGTTGTGTCCTTGAGCAAGACACATTAATCCTGGCTTAGTTCTTGTTCAACTCAGGAAGACCCGTCCCTTTATAACTGAAAGATTGTTGATGGGACGTAAAGAATCAAATCAAACAAACAAACAAAATCGACTTTGGAAAAATAAGGTAGGGGAGACCGTGGCAAAATGATCCACTTTTTTTAAATATTTTTTCCTGCTTTTATGACTGGATATATCTAATTGCTTTTAAATGTATAATACACTGTCAAGTATTAGCTACAACTTGAGAGAAAGAAAAACAGGCATAAAGTGGCATTAATGCTTGAAATCAAGCATTCAAAATGTGTGGTCAGCTGTATCATTTTGCCCCATGCACGGGGCAAAATGATACAGTAAGACTTTTCTCATCTCAGATTCAAATATTCAAGACGTAGCAAAGAAATAACTATAATATATATAAACACAATTAAACGATTTATAATGCTATATATCGCCACGGAAATATGATTGAAGACGAACAGTTTTCTGAATTTTCTGAGTCACATTTGTTACCACTCATGTTTTATGTTTTGTCTCGGGGCAAAATGATACAGTTGACCACCCATTTTTAACATTCTGAAAAATAAAAAGGTACTTTTCTGACATAGCAGTATCATTTAATTTTCTTGTGATAGGATTAGACAGTTTCAATAAAAAAATATCTTGAAAATGCTTTAAAGTCAAATTAGATTATTTCAGACTGTATCATTTTGCCCCAACCACGCTGTATCATTTTGCCCCAGTGACCTCTTGTTTACTGTTCTCGTAACAATTCAAAACTACGACACCCCACAATAGTTCTGATTATTTGGAGACATATCAGTATCTACATAGTTCACCTTACACGATACAATTAAAATATATATCTGCCACATTTTTCACATTCATAAAATAACTGATACCTTCGAAATTTACTCAGGAAGCCTCAAAAGTCAATTGTTTATATAAAAAGCTTAACTTTGCTCTGTTTTGGCTGAGCCTTTCGTATAATATGGCGGATTTCAAAATGCGCATTCAGTTTGAGTAAAAAATGTCATATATGGCATCATCGTTTGAAAAATCGCGCTGTTTCATTTTGCCCCGTCCGGTCTCCCCTATAGCATACGGAACATGGGAAGGGACAATACGGCAGGGTATCCCTAGAGATACTGTACCATGCCTGGAGAGTAGTCATGCAATAGCATCTATTTGACTATCTTTACCAAATATATTGGTATTTCACCAAGAAAAGTATCCCCACTAACATAAACACGATCATGAATAGTCATCCCATAGCGAAGTTACTTCATGTTGTGATACGGCTAGACTGGTATCAGATCATCATCTAAAGCCTCGTTTATATGCACAATATTGCACCCGGGAGTAAATTTGCATCCCCTTATGTAGCGTTCATATGTCAATAAATTGTGTTCATATGTTATTGGATTTGCTCTTTAAACATATCACAAATGTTTCAGTTTTACTTTTAAATTCGATGTGTTGAGTTCAAGAAACTGTCATGTGAGAAAAATGCAACTCCATTTGGTTTTATTTGCTTTATTTATTTGTACAATATTTAAGGAGGATAATACACCAGTCATTTGTATCCACGGTCCCCGCCTACGGGGATAGCCGTGGAATAGCCGGAGTAAGGTGCTGGTCAATTACTTTTGATTGCCGGGGAAGTGTGGGGGTTATAACATTGGGGCACTTACCCTGCTGGGATTTTCTGTTGTGTTGTTAACATCAGCTTGTCCCTACAGGGCGGGGCTAATACCAGGGCTCTGGAAAGTGAAAATCTTTATCCCCGCCCATCTTCGTAGGTGAGGGAGCAGTGCATTTATAATTTTATATATTTATACAAATGACTGGTGCATAAATGGCACTTAAAGAAGCTGTTGCAGCAGTACTAAGTAAATATATGACTATCTGGCCAAGAGTGGTGGACGAACGTAGTGCTTGAGACTTATACATGTACTGATGACCCATGGCTTCCGAATGTTACGGGCTCTGCGACAAACTGTGCGAATAGCTGCAACGGAATGCGCGTGTGCGTTAAGTTGTTTCAATTGAACTGCTGGTGACTGTTTGACTTAGGACTGTGCAGAGCTGGACAATTGAGAACCACTTCGTATTACGTAATAGCAAAATAAACGTCTTGTGGTGAATGTGCGAAACGGGTTTGGTCTTCAATTGGTCTTCAATTGTTGACGAACTGACGAACTCTTCTAAATCTCTGTTAAGTTTCCGAAGGGAAATGACTTAACCGAGGTTATCAATGGCTACAAGAGGTTTGGATTCCCAAATTGTGGGGGTAAGATAGAGGGTAGATATATTTCATTTATTGCTCTGTCTGAATATCACTTTAATTACATGAATCGTAAATGGTGCTACTCCGTTATTATGCAGGGGGCACCTTTTCACCGATGTGATGTGTACATCGGATAGCCTGGACTCGTGCATGGCGCCAGGGTACTGGCAAACTCTGATTTCTATTGCTGAGGTTAGGAAGAGATATTGTTCGGACATAGAATCGTGCAAATCGAAGCCAAAAACCAGAAATTCCAGTTGTTCTGCGTGGCAACCCGGCATAGCCGATGAAGTAGTGACTACAGAAAGAAGCCATGACCTTAAGTTTGATAAAGGGACTATTTATATAGTTTGTTTTCATACACATGTACATGTTTATATAGAAAAGATGGGTTATTTATCAAAATCTAAGATCAAATTGTACATATGTGATAAAAAGTTGCGTTCATGTGCGCAATTTGCACCTAGGGGCAAATGTGCACCCGGGTGCTAATTTGCTAAACCGTATTTGCACCACCTACAAAGGTGGAGCAAATTCGCACCGGGTGCTAATTTGCACCCGCGTGCATTTTCAAAAAACACCGTTTACATGACCAAAATACACCCAAGGTGCAAATTTACACCCCGGCTGTATATTTGCACCCGGGGTGTATATTGTGCATACGAACGAGGCTTAAGTGTTCCACCTGAAGAAAAGTTGAACCCTAGGCTGCCTATAGAGCGCCCATCGAAGACTGATCAGACTGTACTCTTTGATGGGCACACATATCAAATTGTACATTTTGCTGGATGCAGCTCAATATATTTATTTTCCAGTGGCGTTTGGACTTGCTATACCCCGGAATGGACGAAGATGCGATTTTTGGTGTGCCAGAATCTACCAACCTAGATGTGCTAGCAATGGAATAACATATAGTAATCTTTCTCATAACTTAAAAGTTAATGATAGCCTGTATGGAGAGGGGGTCTGAAAATCGCTAATCAGTAAAAGCTTGGATACTTAATCGCTTACGATAAAATATTTGCCTTTTCGATACAATTTTTTAACCCCAAAAATTGGTCAAGCCTATGTATACATAACGAGAGGGCCGTTGGGCCCTGGGTCACTCACCTGAGAATGACCGTGTTTACAAGTCAGTCAATCTATGAATTTCGATAGATCAGCAGTTTCATTAAGACTTAAAATGAGTGATTTGACAAAATTAATAGGATGTAGAACCTCAACAAAGATATATTTTCTTTTTTAAAGGAGGGCTTGCCTAGTTGAAAACAGCACGTGCACCTTGTATGTTAGGAACACCTCCAAATTTGGTTATTGTTTACACTGCACTAAAACCACGTCATAGACGAACATTAACAATAGTTATTGAGTCGGTGGGTAAGATACTCTCCTGGCAAAAGAAAAACACAAACAGTTATCTAAAGCGGCACCTAGTGCCGTACACTGAAAGACTTTAAAAATGTATCAATTTTTTTGAGTTTTGGCGACAATGAACATCAACACGTTAGCAAAACATGTTTTTAATTTCATGCCAAAATAATAAATAATGGTAGGACAACAGTCTATCGAATAGCGATACCCTTAGATTCTAAAGTTGCAAATTGAAATTTGTCTAGGAATCAGACGTGATTTTAAGTAATTGTATCAAAACATTTTTATTAAAAACCTGGATATAAATAACCCACGAAGCCCTATTATTTGTCTGGAACTAACGATAGCCAGCCAGAACGGATATCGTCGATGCAAACATCGTTGATACACTCGACGTAAGTTACCGTCTTAACGTCAGGTCGTCACTTTTGGTTAACAAGACCTGCGTCGATATTTAACTGTCCATGTAGCCTGATAACAATCTCTGAGACGCTGTATAGTTGATCACCTTTCCCAAAGGCCTAGAACTTTTCAAATAGTCATTTCATTTTTTCCATATAAACATATTCCTAATTTGTTGCTAGTCTATAGGCTGGTGCTTAGCTCTGATAATCATACAACTCCACTGAAGACAATTACATTTATAGACTAATGAACATAACCATTTGGAAAAGAAAGAAATATTATTACAATATTTTACGTGTATTAATGACCTCTTATATTATCAGACTGGTAGCTATTCTATATAGTTGACTGATGGCAATTATAATGGCCCACTTCGAATCGAAGTTCAGTTCCTACTATAGTAACTAAAGTTCAATTCGAACATCGATAGTCGCTACTATAGTGACGTCACGAACCTACTAAAGATCAACGGTGGGTCAGAGCACCGTTACTCTAGTAGCTTGTCTGGTTCCCACCTCTAGACCTATCTAGCAAGATGGGTTCAAGATCTATCAATAGCCTCAAAATGTTTTTATTTTACAAAATAAATCCTTGATGTGTACGATTTGTGGTCCCTCTAATTCGTAATTGTTAATTAGAGTAGGCTGTGCAGTTTATGCACACCCTTTTTGTCTACGATGAAAAATTGAGGTGGGGCATACAGGGCTATTCACTTTGTTTACTTGACAACTAATTAAAAAGTTGCATCTGTAGCCATTCAGGTGTAAACGTACGCATGCATCTATTGCGTAAGATCTTTAGTAGGAACTTTAGTTCGATTCTAAGTGGGCCAATATCATTCCAATTGCACCAGATCGTTCATGTTTGGACAATCGTGGCATGAATAACAAAGTTATAAAACTAAAGCTGTAGTTTTTATACATGCTTATGTACAAGCTACAAGTCAAAGAGACCCAGAGGTGTATGCTACACGCCATGATCCCAAAATATATCCTCTCACCAAATTATGGATTCCTGCCTAAAATTATATACAGATATGCTCTGACCTCGACCTTGCTAGAACTGAAACCAGAGGTCAAGGTCACAGTGACCTGGAAACAGTTGGTGAATCGCCAGGGTCCAAGATGTATCTACATACCAAATATGGAATGCTACCATAAATAAAATAGGCGATCTGCTGTGGGTGCATTTTTTTCAAGAACTGACTCCTGAGATCAAGGTCACAGTGGATGAAAACAGTGAGCGGCATTCCACGACCAATATATATAAACACAAATTATGGCATATAATATGAGACATGCTCTTACAGGGTTCGCACAGACCTGGAAAAAATTGACCTTGGTCCTGGAAAACTCCTGGAATTTGAAAAAAAAAATGCCCTTTGTCCTTGAATAGTCCACGAATGTTGTAAAATCATCCTTGAAAATATGAATTAGTCATTGAAAAATATAAAAATACAACTAGTCCTTTAAGATTTATGGGATGCGCAAAAAAAATGTACGAAAATCGCAAAAAAAACTGAGTGAAAATCGCTAGATACACGTCAAAGAGCGAGGTGCAACTCGTATTCTAGTCTATTCAATTTGTGCGGTAGTCCCGGTTTTTATCACCGGTGTCAGAATCGAAGAAATCGAGTGCGCCTTTCAATTTCGACGCTTCTGGCTGAAAAAGTGCACTTTTAAACGTTGTTTTATACAAAATTGGGAAGAAATTGAGTCTTTGAAAAATGAAAAAGTCCTGGAAAAGCCCTGGAATTCTGTTTTCCCATTCCCATACGAACCCTGTCTTAACACTATGTTTTGCTTGCTGTCGGTGAGCTGTCTTGTCGTTGAACTGTTTTGTTCCCATACACGCGACCGTTATGCTAACAGTATGTTATATAAATAGACAACCAGGTAGAGGGTATCACTATTCCGACACAAATGCTTGCGGCGAGAGCGCCGCAAGCAAAAACATGTGACATCCGCGGCGGGCAATTTTTGGCCGCTAGAGGCATAATTTGAACATACTTGGTACAGGTTCAGTTAAAGAGACTAAGTCTGCAACTATGACCATTTTTCGACTTTTTTTATTTTCTTTTTAAATCATTTGTAAAAGTAGAATTAAGTTACGCTTTCACAATAAATATGTTCACTATAGCTGAAAACTGCACGGAAAAGTGAATTATTTTATAAAAACAGGTGTGTTTTTCTCGTGTCGGTAATTATTTGCGTCCCTCCAATAATTATAGACAGTCCATTTTAACATAAATGCTGTTGTTTTGATACTGATAATATGTTAAGATTTACGAAATTGGTAAAATGTAGTCCTGAATTTTAGTATTTTACTGTGTTCTTGAAAAATAGAAACATTAGTTCTAAAATTAAAAGATCAAAAGTTACAGACTTTGCAGTTTTAAGAAATGAATTTGATTTTTGGAAGGGTCATGGAATCATAAATACTTCGAGATCCGATTGTATCAACACGTCATTAGCCTAACGACAAATTAGCGGCTTATACGTTATGAAAACGCCAACGACGTATTAGTTAATGACGGCATTAAAGTTGGTTGTACGAAAGGTTCATTAAACCGACGTTAGTTAATATCGCACTTATGACGAACCTCGTCATTAAAATTAACGTGAACCAGTCACCAAGAATTTCCGGCGGTAAAAAAAAAAAACCCAATTAGATCTAAAAAGTCTAAATTCGTTTGAGCAAAAAAAAGAAAATTAAAACAAATTAATGTTGGTACGAAGTCAACTGTTACATATTTTGTCAACAACAACAACAAAAATCCACGAAGAATCAGGAATTCGATCACTAAAACAGTCGATCGAGGAGAGAACTTATGAGAATTTACATGATTAACAGTGGAATTATCCCGTATTGTCTTTGTAAAAAGTTTTTATGATTTTATTCAAATTTATCTGCATTGTCTTGCGCAGGCGCGATACTAAAGAATCGACCTGTCTGCTGTGGGAAATCACTGCTGAAAAGTCGGGTTTGTGCTGTTACGCGGTACGCATTACTCATAACACCTACGTTAAAAAGTAACAAGCGTTAAATGCCTATAGATAATCCTTCAATGGAGATATCTAGTCATTTTGGGTAGCCAAATCATAACAATGATAGGTATTATGATATTCAGCCATAGACTGATCATATTGTATGCGCTAAAACATTTTTGAAAACATTCTCCGCATGGCATTTTCATAGAACCGTTTCAGTGACACGTGATGACGCGCTTTGAATCAGCCAATCGGGCGAATCACATGACTCTGTGACGCAATCGGTAAACAAATATGTCACATGTACCCACAGTGCTCAAATCAGATAGTCTGGTTCCCTCCCCTAGTATATGTAGACTGGTTCTCTCCCTTTAATAGATTGTCAGCATATTAAGACAGGTAACTTCTAGCCGTCATTGCGCCTACGTATAGCATACACACTGACGTCATGAGTGACGTGGTATTGGAAAATACCCTTGACATATGTGCATTTTTTAAACAAGCCGTTTTATTAAGTTTATTTTGTTCTGGGAGCTTATATATTTTTTTCTTTTACAAATATCAAATTATAGTAATTGAAAAAATATTGAAGTTTGTGTTGAAAAATATTTTCTGGAGCATGCGCAGTTGCATGAATAGGTTTCTCTACTTGTAAATAAATAGACGTTACCAGTCGTTATATGCGTAACGGAAGTAGAGCTTTATGAACGAGAGGAACCAATCTACTAGTATATGCTGACAAGCTATTAAAGGGAGAGAACCAGTCTACAAATCAGACAGGTCAGTATTTGATAAAATGCTTCCGGTCGATGACAATGAATTTATCCGATTTCTGACATACAAATTATTCACGACTACTTATCATCGTAATTCCGACATCGTGAACGAATTTAAAACGCTGAAAGTTTTGCTAAACCAGCATTGAGATTCGTCAGTGATATGCATAAAACAAAGAAAACAGCTTGCTGTGTAAGATCGCCTACAAGTATATCCCAAAATAGCATTTGAATTCTCTTTGGTCCAGGTAATTTCCATCCAATTCTTCTAGCAGAAAAATGTTTGCCTTGTAATCGATGCAAGATTGCATGACGATGGCAAACTGACGCTCAGACAGAGCGAATCTTAAAGACACATTCCCTGATTGGGTTTCTGCAGTAAGTTGAATTTGAACATCGACATATGATTTACAGCAATGTGGCATTTGACAAGTGTAGATTCAGACGAGCCTGTGCAGCCTCCTTTTAAGCTTAGAAACTCCAAATGATGTTTGGTCAGTAGCTTAACAGTTATAGAATATTCAACCGACTAGCAAATGCTCTGAGTGAGTGTGAGGAGGGAGTGTGTAAGTGGTGGTTGTGGTGGTGGTGGTTTGTGTGTGTGGGGGGGGGGGGGGTACCGTCAATATCATTTTTATTGTTACATATGCTAGGCACCAGCAACTACTGTTTTTCCTTAAAATATGTCGGGTATACCCAGGTACGTTACTGAGGCATTTTATAGAGTACCCAGTCTTGATGGGTCTGGTGATAATCCCCCTGTATGGGCCAGGGGTGAAGCCCTGTGGCAGAAAAAAGGTTTTAAAGCATTCCAAAAGGGCTGAAATGAGCCCTCAAGACAGGCAACTAAATACTATTAGCTACATTTTTCTTCCAAACTCAAATTAAATACAGTAAAGCCAGTCTTAAGCGGCCACTCAAAAAGAAGACCAAAATTTGGTTTTCAAAACCAAATATCGTTTAATGCAGGTCAAAGGTATTGCAGAATGTTCCAAAGGGAGCATTCTGCAATACCTTCGATCTTTATGAAGATACCATTTGTCATGAAGATCGTCTTTTTTTCTTTTTATTATTATTATTTTTTTTACTATTTTTATACTTTTTAGGGTGGCCGCTTAAGACAGGCTTTATTGTACCTAATAACCTGTACTTCCTGTGTTAAGTTGTACGCACATGCGTATGTTTGCGTACGCGTAGACCTGTACGCCCCTGATACCACATAAATCGGGAGCGCAGTGGCTCAGTGGTAGAGTGCTTGACTCGAGACGGAAGGGCCGCGGGTTCGAGCCTCACCGGTGTCACTGCATTGTGTCCTTGAGCAAGAACATTAATCCTAGCTTATTACTGGTTCAACCCAGGAAGACACATCCCAACGTAACTGAAAGATTGTTGATGGGACATAAAGAATCAAATCAAACAAAAAAAAACACATAAATATTCCCATCCTGTACCTTATAAATTTTTCTGTGAACCGCTAAAATGTGAAGTAATTACAAGTTTGAGCTCAGAAAAAATAATCAAGGCAACGTATCGTCGCTTCAGTGCTATAGTGTTCTATCTACCATTGCACAAGTTTTGAGAAAAATGAGTTTGAAAATTTTAGTATCTTAATTTTTGATGCCTCATTTATCACAGACCATTGGATCATACCAGAGGGTTAGAATATATGCATACAGTATAAATGACCTTGGTTTGAAGAAATGTTCACAGTTATATGGAATTTACGGGCATTTTGCAGTTTGCAGATAGAACATTATGTACTAAGAATCGCCTTCTGCGTTCAGTGCTATGGTGTTCTATATTTTCTTACAGCTTATTGTTCTGTTTATGGAGGCAATTCGTATACCATTCTGAACAGAAATGATTATTTGTACCTAAAAGTAGCAGATATAGTCATTTGTTTGGCATAACAGTAACAAACCGCACAGACTACGCCATTACAATTTATGTAAGGGAGGTAGTATGTTTCTAAAGTTATTTTTTCTGTCAATGGGGTCAATTAGCATATTATTTTAGACTGAACTGATTATTTGGACCTAAAAGTAGCAAATTTAACCATTGATTTGTAATTACACCGACAAATTACTTCAATTAAAGCAGTTTAAATATGTGTAAGGGAGGTAATCTGTTTCTACAGCTTATTATTCTGTCCATGGATCAATTTGCATAATAGGTTTGACTGAGCGGATTATTTGGAACAAAAAGTAGCAGATATAGCCATTAGTTCGACATTACATCGACAAACCGCTTCAATTGAGGAAATTTAAGCTTATATAAGGGAGGTAACTGCAAAGTTCACCAATTTCTCTAAGGGAAGTGATTTTCTGTGACACTGGACTCACCCAGTCACGTGACATAATCATTATTGGCCATTGGATAAAAATCACTGAGAACACTATGGTACTGAATGAAATTGTCTTTTTGTAGATAGAACAGAAAAGCACAGCGATTTTAAGCTTAATGAGAGGGGATAGGCAAATGAAACCTTCAGCAGTAGATAGAACATTTGATCCCCTTTCCAACGGTATGCATAACTCATCTTTGACCAAAATGTCACTTAGAACACTATAGCACTGAAGCGATGGTATGTCTATAAAAAATCATGAGACCCCTACCCCCACCCCACTGGGATCATACCCCATAAATTATGTGTGCTGCGCTATTATAGATTTTCAAAGGGTGCTATTATAGATTTTCAAAGGGTGTTATTATAGTCTAACATTGTCTACCAGTGCCAATAGTAGAAAATAGACTGTGTCTGGCCAGATGTAACGTACTGGAAGGGCTTCGTCAGTAACATATATGGCTACAATAAGTAACAAAAATAACCTGGATATATAATCAGTGAATCGACATGCGTCTATATCCTGATAACATGTCGAAAATGTATGCAAAGCTTCAAAAGTAATGTATACACCCAGTATTACATAAATCAGATACGCTCTTATAAACATTACCCGATTTGCAACTGGCGATTGAAAGTCGCTTTGGTTACGATTGCGAAGATAGACAGCCTTGTATAAATGAAAATCACCCGATGTTGTATTTGACAGCGTACTGATAATTCAGTTTGTTACACTAGAAATCAACAGAAGCCAGACTGAGACCACGATTGCGCTGAATTCGTCACCTAGGCTGCCCCTGTTATCTGTCCCTCATCCAGAAGGGGCAGGGGAGTCCGGACCCCCCTGAAAAATCACAAAAGTATAGGGTTTCTTAGCACTACTGGTCCAGATCACCTGAAAAATCACAAAGCTGCCAACTGCGGCCAGCATCCATGTTGGGCCAGCATCCGCACACCAGCGAAGCGCCATTTAAATGGCGTTTCGCTGACGGGCCGATGATGGCCCGCTAATAGTGGTATTTGGATCCTCTATCCCCTCAGACAAAAAACAACAAAAACAGCAGCAAAACAAAAAACGTTGTTAAAGTTGGAAAACTATCACAAAACTTTCAGGATCTGCGTATGTCCCTGTACCCCCTCAACCCAGTCATACCTGCAGTGCAGACCGGGGGTCATTAGAGACATATCTCCTTTCGACAGTAATGTCTATGATTCGCAAAGCTGACAAGCCCCCGCCCCCATCAATAACAGACATCCCTACCGCGTAACTATAGTTTATACTTAACACCGTATGCCCTGTAGAAAAAAAGAAGAAAAAGAACGACGCCGAACGCATAATACATGATTTAACGCATTGTGCGATATTATCATTCTCTCATTTCTTAAACGCCGTTATTGTCTAAGGGATTTTACAACCTGTATTATTGTGACACACTAAATAGCAGTAAGCCTGCTTGCCGACTCAACTTGCGGCTGGAGGGATAAAGTTTTCCTCTGAAAACACTGCTTTAATTAAGAGTGACGCCAGTGAGGCTCGAACCCGCAACTCCTCGGTTTCGACTCAAGCGCTCTACCACTTTGCATCCATATCTGAGCAGAAAATATAAATGTAGACTTTTTTTAACGAAATATATGTTTAAAGAACAAGAAAACAAACAAATAAAGGTGTCCTCGCCGTATGCAGAATGGGGATAACCATATTCATTTCGGGAGGTATATCGTCTGATACGTTCGCAAATCAAGTTTTATTGCTCCGCTCGCGCGCCGTCGTAAAACTAAATTTCCGACCGTTTAGCCGATGATATACCCCCTCAAATGAAAATTTTGAATACAGTTATCCCCTAAATGCCAGTGTCGGCCTACATGTGCGGGTTCATATTTTTAGTTGATGATTCAAATACCACAAAAGCGGGCCACCATCATTATTTTAAATGGCGTTTCGTCGCTGGTTGAATGCTGGCCTTCCTATACTTTATGATTTTCAGGGGATCCGGACCAGTATTACTAGGAAACCTTATTTCAGGGGGGGCCAGAGTCTCCGGACCCCCTGTCCCCCTCTGGATCAGCGCATGCCACAATCACATATAGTAGACCAACTCACGGCACCATGAGAAAGATACACATAACACTGGCAGCTATATACATGACATCTAGAAGGCATTTGAAAGTAAAGCAAGCAGCCTTCTCTTCCTCAGCGAGATGACTACAAACCTAGAAAGGACACTATAGATACTGCACAAAAAACAAGGACCAAGCGCCTCCCCCACAAACAAGTGATGCAACAATAAACAATGAATGAACAACAACAGAACCACTGCAAAAACTTCAACCCTTCCTGTCCGCTCCATATCTCCTGGACCCTTTGAAAGATTTACACGAAACTTTGGCAGCCTCTAAATACAATAAATACTGAATCCTTTGGATAAACATGTAGATGATACCTACAAAAGGGGGAGTTCCACCCTACATGGAATTTACATAGGGTTCTGTCCACGCACAGATTTTGAAAAAGTTTGTAGAAAGATTGTCATTTACATTTTTGTTCTATTTGTGAAATATTTAACTATTCACCTATTTCAGTTGTTAAATTAAAATAATTTTAAATTTTAAATTTTAAAAAAAATGGACACCCTAATCAAAAGTGGTCCTATGCGACAAGATTTTTGATTTTACACCCTTATTTATTCTCAACATGACGCCTAGTAATTTGTAATTATGTATGTACCATACATGTATTTCAATGTATACGATAAACAAGTCCACATCAAATTTTGTTTGAAGGTACCCCTAAATTTAACATTTTGTAAATATTTGCAACAAATTAAATTGTCAATTTTGCCTAGTTGCAGTTCTTGTCAACCTTTGAAATTTATATCAATTTTTTCCACAAATGTGTTAGTTATAATCATAAAAACTGAAGAAAAAAATGAAACCGGTAAAATGGTGTTTTCTGAATTTCAAACTTAATGGTCAAATTTTGCAGAATGAAAAAAAAAATCAAAATTTTATGTAAACTTTCAGCAGTATGCTCAATTTACATGGAGTTCTGTTCTACACAGGCATAGATCTTGATGATATTATGTAAATTGACTGTTTGGCTTATAAGTAGTTTGTTTTCTATCGCTTTTCATTGGTTGGTTACAACATTTGGTATTGTGTAGTAAGTGATTATAGGGGTTACCCCACTCCCAAATCAGCCCAATTTACATCTATCAGAAATCAGAATTTCTAAAATTGATAAGTATTAGAATAATCTGTGAGTTCTACCTTATGTGTGTGGTACACACATTACCATATCTATCACATAAAATGGTTAATATAAAGTTTCCTTTAGAATATTTACTCAAATTCAGCTGTACAAATTATATTTTTAATTTTGCCGTGTTACAGTTCTTGTCAACCTTTCCCATCTAAATATAAATTGACTCTTTGTATAAGGATCATATTCACAAGATTTGAAGCCCAGAAATATATTTTTTTTGAATGGTGAGTCAGACTTTTGTTAAATGATTAAATATTATTGAATTCATTATAAATAATTATGCCCATTTTACCGAATTTTTTAGTATGTCAGCATTATGAGGTCATTTGAGAATCAAAGTCGTGATTCTATAACCATGGTGGAAGTAACAGCACAAAGATTGTTTCACCAGGGACTTTGTTTAACATGTTCAGTATGTATACATTCAAAAATTCGCTAATTGTTTCTTAATATTTGAAAATACATTTATAATCTTAAAAGGTATCCTTTTTATTTTCATCAACTCCATTTCTATTTATTAGAGCAGTTTTAAAGCTTTTGTTGGAATATTAATTATTTTAAATGGGGTTTAAGATTAGTATTTTTGGATACTGTTTTGAAATGTTTTGGCGGATAGAACTTAATGCAGGAGAAATGACCACAATTTATACCAATAAAGATACAATGTAATTTATAAAAAGATTCTGTAAACCATTCATTAAAATGTACACTTTGAGTGACTAAGGGACTGCAAAATAAGGATACTGTTTAAATAATGTGGGAAAACTGACACTTCCACAATAGAAATAAAGTATAAAGTTTTAAAACTTAAGACTCACTTTCTCTCAGTCCCTGCATGACACTAAATGGAAAGTGCTGCAGCTCTCATACCTCCTAGCACTGGCTTAAATAGTCTTCTACTTTCTGCTGGAACTAAATATTCCGGAAGGACGAGAATATGAAAATACAACACTTTATCAATGTACGTGGGGAGTTTAACCTGATGCAAAGACAGCTGGTGTGAAAACCACGTTCTCCGAAAAATGAACCTACCAAAATACCGAGAACGTACACAATTTCTTAAGGATATTCATGTGGCCAATATGGCGTGGTGACTAAAATCTGCGGGTGCTTTGACTTTTGAGCTGTAACAAGACCAGTGTGCTCTTTTGCTCTGAATTTCAGAAATAATCATGAGAGTTACATAATATAGTTTATATTTTTGTTGCTGAATGAAATAAAAACAAGAAATAAATAAGTCAAATATTACCTTGAAGTTAGCCAATTTTTGCCTACCCGCTCTCCAATTTATCTCCATCGTAAATAAAAGTTTTTTACACGAACATGTAGTGTGATATGTAATCCAGCAAAACGAATTCATAAAATTTCCAAAATTTATTTCACAAGGTCACTAATCCTGCTTATTCGATAGCACCTAACACTCATAAAATAGCCGGCTAGGCGTAATGTACATGAATATCAACACCTGTGAACAGGGCTACCAATCAACTTGTTTCATAGGAAAATACAAAGAATACCTTTGTTCTCCAAATAATATTTGCTTCGAGATAATTATGAGCAGAAATTCCTATGATGAACAAGCGCAAGCCGATTCGTATAGGTTACATTGTGTTCTGTCTTATTGGAGGAAGTCTTAATAATTCCTTGGTCGCGAAAAGCTAGCATGACCTCTGCATGGGGACAAAGCTTTTTAGTTGCTGGATGACAATGAAGTAAAACAAAAATCATGGCCAGTAACGAGCAAACCACCAACATACAGCCAATCCCAATAGTGCAACACACTGAAAAATGTATGAGTAATTACTGCCATACACTGAAAACACTAGAGTAAAAATTGAGCTGATACTAGTAATCCATTAAGTTTAATTAATTTTTACTATGAATAGAACATAAAGATAAAAAAAATGTATTTAAAAATGAGAGTGATGTTTAATAAAAAAAAAAGGTGGCAGCTCAGCTGTCATCTCTTTTGATACCAGCCTGAGGCACTTTTTTTATAGGTTATGCACTCTAGATTGGGGTCAGGGGGCAAAGCCCTGGTTTAGAGCATTCACATGGCTTAAACTAGCTCCCAAGACACGCAATTTTTTCATTACCTTCTGAGTGTCATCTGCTGATAACCTTTGCAAACAGATTGGACCCAGATCAGGTCAGACAATATGTTGGGCCTAATCTGGATCCAATCTGTTTGACACTCAAATGGTATTCCTAAAAGAATTATTTTGAAAAAGATGATTTTGAAAACAAAAACAAAAAACAACAACAACAGCAAAAGCAGCAGACGACAAAAGAGTATCATAACATTTCCAGGGGGTGGGGGCAAAGAGTTAATACAATATTTCCAGTTTATTCTTCAGAAAATCAAAGTTAGTGGCTTAAGAAACTATACTGGTTGTGCCCAGTGGTACGCGCATGCATTTTTTGCGTACACGTAGGCACTCCCTTGCCAGCTCACACTACCCATTTACTGTATTGGTGCGCAGGGTGATTTTGGACTAAGAACAAGCAGATTAATAGAAGCACACAACGCATCGTGACAGTGGTTGAATAGTGGAAATATAATAATACAGAAACATGGTTACAAGCAGCTCACACAAATGAAAAAGAGCTATAATAGCAGAACTTTTAATGCCGATTATGCAACCAGCAATGACCCAACGTGTCCAGCCTGATAGAGTCTCTGTCGACATTTGAAGTTGTATAAGACCTTAGACACAAAAATAAGGTCCTTGTTCTGTAATGCACTATACACTTTTGCAATCATCAGAGCTGCTTATCTCTAATTGTGCAATTGCTGTCGTGTGGCAGCTATTGTTTTGTGCCTCTGGTGAATTGGTCTGAGATTGTGGTATTTACTGGTCGATCTCACTTGCATTCTGATAAGACTGTGAGGATGTACAGGTAAGTAAGAATCAAATCAGGGAATGCAGACTCACATTGAGCAGGCCTCTAAATAATAATGCAATTCTTGCGCGGATCCAGGGATTATTGCCAGGGAGTCCACGTCCACTTGCCAGAAAATAGCTCTGACAACGTTGTTTTTTTGTTTTTTTTAGTCCTCAGCTTATTTTACAGTTTTACAGAGGGTGTCCAATGGTTATTTCAAAGAAAACTATTATTTTTAAAGGTTTCAGAGGGGGTCCAACTTTTTCAAGGGGAGAGGGCAACTTTTTCCATGGGGGGGGGGGGGGGTCCAATGGGAATTTTCTATAGAAACCCATATAACTTGTGATTTTCCAGGGGGGCGGACCCCATATCCCCCTCTGGATCCGCACATGCGATTTCGCAACTTATTTTTCTTATTTCAAAAGGAAACATTAGCTGTGGCTTCCCAAAAGATCCCTCTCAAGAAGACGATTCATTTGAGCACCAAAACAAATGTTTGGACTTATAGATAAGAAAATATTCACAGTTCTACGCTGAAAAAATTGCCTATCTGGACCTATGTTATGTAATGTGACAGGGCCTCAAAACTGGATTTTAACCAGCACTATAAAAGCACTGTAAAACTCACAAGCTATATATGAGTCAGCACATGAGCTTACGGAACCTATCGCATTATCGAGCAACGAAAGCTCAGCCAAGCCTGTGCATCTCTACCAAATTGCTATGATATAGATAGTGACACGAGAATACGATGATACATGCACGAATCGGGACCCGCTTAGCCCTCACACGGTTTTTGTATTTCGCTATGAAGTAGAAAGATTAGTAGACGTGTGTGTGTGTAAACTTGCCTGTATAACTGACATGTATATTATTGCCAATGGCTATCGTATGAGGATTAGGTGCTATTGAATCAGCAAGAATAGTGACATTGTGAAATGAATTTTGGAAATTTTATATTCTGTGTTTGCTAGATCACATATTACACTACATGTTCGTGCAAAAAGCTTAAATTTATGATGAAGACAAATGGGAGAGTGGATAGACAAAAATTGGCTAACTTCAAGGTAATATTTGACTTATTTATTTTTTGCTTTTATTTCATTCAGTAACAAAAATATAAACAATATTATGCAACTCTTATGATTATTTCTGAAATTCGGAGCAAAAGAGCACATTAGTCTTGCTACAGCTCGAAATTCAAAGCACCCGCAGATTTTAGTCACCACGCCATATTGTCCACATGAATATCCTTAAATACTTGACATGGTTTCACTTAGTTTATGAGAGTTAATGAGAAGTATTCACATAGTCCTGAACCAATTTGCCCTCAATATTTGATTCGGAGGGACATAAGATAGAGGAAATTCTAGGTGCAACAGGGACATAGAATGAACATTGAGACGATGAATTACCAAGCATAAATCCTAATCTGTTTTGATTTTTTCAATGGCTGAAAGAATTAAGAGCATAAAAACCTGTTGGCTTTAGTCCGAAAATAATTTGGAAACCAGTAAAAGATCAATTCATAAATGATACCTTCTGGACATCCGCCCGTACGACTAAGCTCTAAACCAAGTAATCCATATCAAGTGTTGCTTATAAAAATGCCAGTTTTATGCTAATGAATTAGCTAAAACTTCTGAAACCAAAACAATCTTGGACCTAATTTTGATGATGATATTGAATAATGATAGTCAATGTGTTTTTAGAATAATACTGGTGGAAAAACTGCGGTTTGTAAGACCTAACCGGTGTTGTGTCGTCGTATAACTAATAACCAAGTAGCATGATTGTAGATTTAATCAGCCATTACGCTAAACATGTATAATAATAATAACGTTAGCAACGTAACGTCGGAACGACGTTATGTGCTATAAATAGAATGTCTATAAATATTGCAGTATAACATTTCTCCCATATTTTAAAAAGATCCAGATTCTAAATTGGAAAAGAATTTAAATAAATTTGTTTGAAAGTTATTCAAATCATTTAATTTGTTATCACAGTTAGTATATAAAAGTTTACAATTAATTAAAGCAGTATTTGAATTTAACTTATCTCTTCTTTTTAAAATCTAGAATATAGTCTTTGAACTTAGATGGTAATCTACGTGTTCTTCTTGGCAGCTCCCTTCTTTGCGGTTGCGGCTGTTCTTGATCTGTGACTTCGAGTGTTGTATCATCTTGTCTATCATCTATTTCCGTATGATTTGTTCCAACTTCTGTTCTGTTTGGTTGGTCTTGTTGATTATGGTTCGGTTTTCGTAATATTCGTTCTCTCCACCTCTCATCCCGTGATTCATGCAGAAGTTTGAATTTTGAAGAATCTCTCCTTATAGAACGTCCATCTGATTTACGCCTTGCAATGATTGTTGACCCATATATTTTAATGATTTCATAGTACTCTTTTTCATGTGCTATGGACCATTTGTTTTCTTTTCTTTTCTTTAAAAGAACTTTGTCCCCTACCTTAAACTTGTGTTCTTCACATTTTGGGTGTCTGTTTTGCTTATCCCACTTTGTTTTATAGTGTCTGTCACGTTTTGTAATTTCCTTCTCCATTCTATGATAATCTTTGTTCACGCCAGTTTCTTCATAGTCCAGTTTCGTCCGCACATTTTTTCTCATGAGCGCTTCATATGGTGAATATCCTGTAGCTGGATGCGGCGTTGATCGGTACCCCATGAGCATGTATTGTATTGCAGAGCTGCTTGGTGTTCCATCGCTGTGTGCTATCTGCTCAGTTTTGTTTAATACCTTCATGAAACTTTCAGCTTCTCCATTTGCTCTATGGTGTTCTGGAGTAACTCTATGGTGCTCAAATCCCATTTCTTCAGCAAATACCTTGAAATCTGTGGAACTGAATGGAGGTCCATTGTCAGATTCTACTTTCTTTGGTATTCCGTGTGTAGCAAATATTTTTCTTAGTCTATCGCATGTCACCTTGCATGACGTTGATGTTGTCTGCTCAACAACAGGAAACCCTGTCCTTTTGTCAATCACCACTAGATTATAGTGGCCATCAGGATAGGGTCCTCCAAAGTCAATAGAGACTGTATCCCAAGCTGTGTCTGGTATTGTGGTTGGTTTGACAGGCTCCTGTCTGTGTTCAACAGTAGCTATCTGGCACTGGTAGCATCTGGATATATAGTCTTCGACCATACTGTTAAGATGTGGGAACCAATATTTTGCTCTGAGCATCTGTTTAGTTCTTGTCATGCCAAAATGACCCAAGCTATGGGCAGCTATGATGACTTGTTTCTGTAACTTCTCTGGAATAACTATTTGTCTGCATCGAAAAAGTAATCCTTTTGTTTGATAAAGCTCATGTTTTACCAAATAATATGGTTTGATCTCTGGTCTGTCCTTTTGTCTCTCCCAGTCATTTTTTTACATTATTTTCATGACATCCTGAAGAACAAAATCACCTGCAATAGCCTCTTTTATACCTTTCATCACTACTCCGTGTTCATTGCTGATTATGGCATTTATTGTTTGTTCTGTATCGTCTCTCTCAGTTTCTGGAAGCGGATGCCGTGATAAGTAATCCATTGGATCTGCAGCGTCTTTTCCAGGTTCATAAATAATTTCATAATCAACGTCCTGCATTTCCATAATCCATTTCTCAATTCTTGGTGGTAATTTTGAGCATGCTTTGCTGAACATAGGAATCAGTGGTTTATGAGATGTAATAATCTTGAACTTGGGCACTCCTAGCAAGTATATCCCAAATCTTGTTTTTGCCCATTTCACAGCTAACGCATCTTTCTCTGTTTGGCTAAATCTCTTTTCTGCAGAGGTCATCGATCGACTTATGTAATGTACAGGCTGTAACCCTTTCCCTGTTCATTGGAACAATCCAGCTGATAGTCCTTCATAAAAACTTGCTTCTGTTCGAACAACAATTTGTTTCCGTGGATCAAAAAATGCCATTGTATCATCACTTGTAATGCTTGCTTTAAGCTTTTCAAATGCAGTATTCTCCTCTGGTCCCCATGAAAATGGTACATCTTGTCTGGTCAATCTCCTCAATGGAGCTGTCAGCACCGCATATCGAGGAATAAATTTGGATAGGTACCCAATCATACCTAGAAAACTTCTTACTTCTTCTCTTGAGTTTGGAGAGCTGCATTCTTTCACAGCACGACATTTCTCATGCGTAGGTTTCAGTCCCTCGCTTGTGAATCTGTATCCATAAAAGTCTAGCTCTTGCACTCCAAATTGGCATTTCTCTCTATTAAGTGTGATGCCATAGTCCTTTGCACGCTGAAGGACAGTCTCTAGCGTTCTATTATGATCTGCTAATGTGGGTCCTCCAATCAGGATATCGTCTCTTTGGTTCAAACAATACGGAATGTCCCCAAAAATTCTGAACATTGCTTCATCAAACAAATCTTGGGATGATTTTGCACCAAAAATCAATCTTTTTGGTCTCATGTTGCCCCATGGTGTGCTGAATGTAGCGACAACTCTTGAATCAGGGTGCAGAATCAGTTGGTGGTAACCTTGTTTTAAATCCATTTTAGAAAATACTTTGCAGTCATGAAATTTACAAGTGAAATCTTCCACAACTGGTGATTGTAAAATTCGGTTTCTCTCCATGTAATTATTTGGAACCCTTAAATCAACACTAGCTCGGATCATATGTGGTTCTAAGCTATCTTTACTTACATTCTTGTATCTAGGCTTCGGTTGTACCTCTAAAGGAGAACACCATGTAGTTGGATCACCTGAATCAACTTTCTCAAAAATATCTTGTTTGATGCACTCATCCAGCCATTTCCGCAGTGGTTCTTGTAAATAATATGGCACAGGGCGAGGTTTTTGTGCAACAGGTGTAGCATCTGCTTTCATGGAGAATTTGACCAGAAAATCCTCATTGTTTCTCACATCGAATATCTTGCCTATTCCCTGGAATACTTTGTCATGTTGCTTCAATATCCTCTCTACGTCAGAGTTAACTTTGCTATCAAGAACAGATTTAATAGCTAACGCATCTGTTCTTCTCAACTCATTTATTTCTTTCAGAGATCCATGCCTAACTCGAAAAGCGCATTCCTACCAAGCAATGGTGGGGAATTAATCTTGCCTTTGACTACTATAAAGGTTGTCTCTGCTCCTCTTGTCTGGTTGCGAGCTGTAGCTGTAAACTCCCCAGTCACTTGAAGCTCATTTTGAAGAGTGCTTAACTTCGTTTTGCTTGTCTTAAGCGCTATGTCTTCATATGATTTGCGTTTTAAAGCATTATATTGTCGTTCGTCCATCACACTGACGTCTGCTCCGCTGTCAGGCTCCATGTGGACGATAACATCGTTTATCACGATTGGTACTGTCTTTTCAAAGTCGCTAACCCTGTTAATCTTGATCTTGCCAACTGTTAGGTGTCTTACAGAATCTGCCACAAAGTCTATGTCTGGGTCTACGTCACTATCCGCGCTATCCGCATCTGACTCGTTTGAAGCTCGCCTCACATCCCTCTTTGAGTTACGTGAAGGTTTTCGGTGTGTTCTATCGCTTGGGTCTGCAGTTGATAAGCAAACTGTGAAAAAGTGATTCGATTTTCTGCATTTGCTACAGAATTTGCCATATGCAGGACAAAGTTCCTTTTTCATTGGGTGTGCTCTACCACAATATCTGCAGGATTTTGCCCTTGTGTTGTTTTGCTCAGCCGCTGGGTATTGGCGTTTGTCTGTTCTCTTTCTGTTTATCTTTGATACGTTGGTATATTTTGATGTCCCATAGCTTCCACTTGCATGGACGTATCTTCAAGTACTTGCATTTCTGCCAAAGTTTGTTGCAGTGTCCATTTCTTATGCAAAACTTTACGAATTAACTCCGTATTATCTGATGTCTGTATAATATGCTCTAATATTCGCTCGTCACGGTCGTGAAACTCGCAGTTTACTGCTTTCTCTCGTAAGCGTGCTGCATATGCTATTGTACTTTCGCCAATATGCGGTCTCATTTTAAGAAATAAATATCTGGAATAATGTATATTCTTCTTAGGTGAGAAATAATCAGTTAACTTCCCTTTTAATTTGGTGTACAAATCGCCATCGCCAGGATCTTGCAAGCTCTTCTCCAACCGTCTTATATCTACACCGCCGTAGATAAGCATGGCGTCTTTCTTGTCAGCTGCATCGCTGATACGGAAAAATCTCATCTCCCGTTCAAGTTCCTATAGCCATTCATTACATTTTTCGCCCGTTGCTATGTGGTCCTCATCCACGGTAAACGGGTTTATTCGCAAATTTCTTCCACCTTCTGCCATCGTGAGAAAAATGGTTATTCGCAGTAATGTATTCGCATTTGCCCTAGTAAACTAAGCCGTTTTCCGTCGTCGCCAAATGTTGTGTCGTCGTATAACTAATAACCAAGTAGCATGATTGTAGATTTAATCAGCCATTACGCTAAACATGTATAATAATAATAACGTTAGCAACGTAACGTCGGAACGACGTTATGTGCTATAAATAGAATGTCTATAAATATTGCAGTATAACAACCGGAATATTTTATTTGAAATCACTTATGAATCAAAACTCACTTAACTCATTTCGTACAAATTATAACACTGTTACCGGTGTCCAAATTTTATGAAAATTTACATCCATTAAGAGGATGTATTTGACCTACTTTTCTGCAAATATTATGGGTTGACAAAAACTGGAACATGGTAAATATTAGGTCAGAATCCACTATAGACACCAAATTTAGTGTTTAATATGGGGCTAAATCAAATTTTGATGGGTCAGAAAAAAATTATCTAGATGTATTCATATACTTTAATGGTAGTAAGGTATACCCCGGGGAGTCTTCTTTCATATTCCATTCAAATAATGTAGCAGTCAATAATGATAATGATTTGAGACGGATATTTAATAGGTCATATATTAGTACAAAGAAGGTGTACATCAAGGTGCCCCCCGTGGCCTAACAGCCTTTGAGGAATAAAATAATTTCATTTTTATAGTTGTTATAACGTAGGTATTCAATATGCAAAATATTATCGAAATCCATGCGTGGGCAAATTTGGAACTCCCCCTTTGAAAAGAAAAACACACACTCGATTTCACTGACTCTGTTCACCTAGCACTGCAGAGAAAAACACTTTAATTTAAATTGTTGAAAGTCGGACACTCAGAAGAACAAAGCGACGCAAATTTGAACTCCTCTATAGAAGCAGGTGTTGTAAAAAAAGTCAACACTATATCGATATGTACGGAGACACGCACGTCATAACACGCATGCACCGAAAACGAAACAAGAGAAAACATACATGTTTCAATATGCATGTATACTCATGCTAAGAAAAAGAAGGCCACCCTGCGCTTCGTATAAGGTTCGTTTGATTTGCATAGTAATTTGAGGGTCACTTATAGGCCAACGCTATGTGGATGAAGGGCTTCATACACATGTCGTGCCAATCTATCAGAATATTTGTAAAAATTTTCTCTTCCAGCAAGACAGTGCCAGCACACCTGCAAAATGGCAAGTAACTGTTTGCTAGCTGGCCATGTCATACCCCTTGACCAGCCTCCCAGGTCCCAATCCATCTCTGATCGACCACCCCTGGGATAATCTGGACTGGTGGGTACATGATCGTATCCCTTCCCAGCCACAACATTTCCCGGATTTGAACACTTGCTAGTTGAACAATGGGCAATGCATTCCAAAAAGGGTGGGTGGGTACAACCCAATGTTTCTTTTGAGCATGCGCAAAAGGTTCATAGAATGCATTCATAAAGGTGGCATTCATACAAGATATGAACCACAATATATAACTTTGTTATCCTAACATGTTCATGTCTGTAGTTATTTTCAACAAAGACGCATAATTGGGGTGGCCTTCTTTTTATTAGCATGAGTATATAAGGGTACGAACAAAAAGTGGGGAAAACCGGACAATATTCTGTTTTCCTGGGTTGAACGAGAACAAGACAGATGACACCTTGCCCTAAGGCACAATGCAGTACCTCCCGTAAGTCTCATATCAGCATAAGTCTTATATCAGCGACCTAATGATTCTACCACTGAGTCTTCGAGCTCTTAGAGCAGTCGCTTTCATATGATATGTCATATAAGCAAGCATGGTCGACACATAGGTATCATGTCTCAGTTGGCGGCGTCGTCGTCGTCGCTGTCGTCCGCGTTGTCACATTTTTGGTTGGTTTCCGACTGATAACTCTTGAAGGGCTGCATCAATTCCATTCAAACTTTAAACATCAATAAATACACGTCAAGTTCGAAAAGGGAGGTTCTCCAAAACTATGATATCTGACAACTACTCATGTGCAATGATTACCCAGTGCCTGTGGATAAACATGACAGTAATTAAAATTTTACCTCATCCCCCCCCCCCTGACTCCTAAGATAGGATCAAAGGTCAAATATTTAAATTTCGAAATAACTCAGTCAGCTGTCAATATCTTTATTTAAATTTCGCATGCAGACAGAGGTGCAATAAATATGAAACATATCAAACGTGATTTTCGACCTAAGGCCTGTGTTTGAATTCAACTTTTTCAGAACATGGTCATGTTGCATATCAGATTTTAGGGAACCACAAATGCAGCAACATGGCAGCAAATATTTTACCCGCAGACTCCCAGCCCTCTCCCCTCCAAGACCCTGGGGTGAGGTCAAAAAGTCAAAATTTATTTTCAGAACATGGTCATGCTGCATATCAAATTAAAGGGAATGGATCATAGAGCAACATACAAGCACACATTCTCTCCTTACACACACCCTCAACCTGTGGGTTGGATTAAAAGGTAAAAATGTGGTCATGCTGCATATCAAATATAGGGGAAAGAAGTATAGACTATCAAAGAAGCAAGCACTTTGACCTTACACACACATCCCTGACCTCTGGGCCAGGTTGGGTCTATTGAAATTGTTCAGATAAGTTTATTTTTTTTGAATTAGTTGGTGGGCTTTTAACTTTGATCTGTATGATATCCAAGGTGAACTTAGGGGTTGCGGAAATGGGATTTATGTTTTGTGATTTATAAGTTTCTCTAAAATAACCCTTTGCCGGGGATATAAATTTGACAAATGCCTTTTTTGATTTCAGTTTTCCACGGCGACACGTCTGATTCTTGGATTTTTTATTATTAACTTGATTATCGAGTAGTTGATTCTGAAAATAAGTAACTGCAAGATTGACTTATGGTTGGGTAATGTGTGCTCAGCCAAGAGTGTGGCTTCCTTTATTTGCCATAGATACAGGACTGAGTCGCGATTCCGACTGCTTTTTTTTGCATTTTTCTCCTTTTTTCTTCATCCCTCTGTCTGTTGAAAGTAACTATTGATCTGGTGGTTTGACAGTTAGTTCCAATGGATTCGTTCTCCTGGTAACGTACGCGGCCCTAAAGTCGTCACTTTGACGCATTTAAGCGATTGCCCCGGATTAGAGACACTCACTGGCTAAGAATAGACTTTAGCAGATGGTAGTTTAATCATCCAGCTAGCCGATAAACTAAAGAAAAAGGTTTGAAACCACCCGAAAATATCTTTAAAATACCTATTTTGTCAAGAGGGGTCTGTCTGACGACTTTAAGACCACCATGACCTAAAGTCGTCAGTGACTAGGCCCTAAGGTCGTCGACGATGTGTGGGTTTTTTTGGTTCTATAAGCGCAGTATATGTCTGAGTGGTGGCGCTTATTTATCGAACTGGGTGTGTGTTTGGTCCCAGAGACGTCCTGGTGGTCTGAGTGCTGGTGCTATGGTGTATGGGCGTTCTAGACATGAGTGATAGCGTTTGTAGTCGTAGGCGTGTACTATATGTATAAGTGGTGGTGGAGGTCGTCTAAGGGATAATTTGGTGGTCTGAGAGTCAGTGTTGATACTGCCAGGAACGTACTGAAGGTCTCAGTGGTGGTGTTGGTGGTCCTATGGACGAACTGAAGGTATGAGTGGCAATGCTCGCGGTCGTAGGCGTGTTGTTTAATTGAGTGACGGTGCAGGTGGTCGAAGGGACGCATTGGAGTTCTAAGTGCCTTATTGGTGGTCCAATGAACGTATTGAAGGTACGAGTGGCGGTATTGGTGGGCTTACAAGACATATTAAAGGTCTTAGTGGGTATGCTGCTGGTCTTTAGGATATTTTGTTGCCCTGAGTATCGAAATTGGCTGTCCTTGATGTGTAATGAAGCTCTAAATGGTGGTGGTGGATTGGATATATACTTGGGGGCGATGTTACGACATAAAGCCGGTCAGGAAGGAAGAGGGGAAATCTTATTGGAAAATTCCTTTATGCGATGACGATGCTACCAGGGAAAAATAATGCACACAACTAGCAAAAACTTTTCAGTACTTTATGTACTAAGAAAACATCAACAACACATTAATATACAATGACACCACCTACGCTGTTATTTCTGGCTAATTGACCATCCTATACTAGAGCAAGTTGCCACTCCAAGATCATTTCAATTAGAACCAATCTTGGACTGTCCTGTTCTAGATGTACGTCAACTAGTCAGAAATAAGAGACGTAAAGAATATGATTAACATATAGCTTAAGTTCTCATAAAAAAAAAACAATTGGGCCCTTTAATATTTCAGTTCTCGTATTGACGAGAAATCTCGAGATTATACGCGTCTCGCGAACACTATGTCTTCTAAGCTGCACGTGTGTCTACTTCAGACCATCGGCGCTAAGGTGATCGAGCCTGTACTTTGGTCGTCACTGGATTCACGTAATATTTGTTACGCGTACTGCTGATCGTCGTTCAAGACGTCAGAATTAATATAGATAGGTCTTCCTGATCATATCCCCACGTTAAGGTGTCAGATTCACATATAACCATTCAAGCAGGTTGGCTTCCCATTCGATTGTGCTACGTGGTAACGATTGGGCCTTGATCCACGCTGGTCGTGGCCTGAGGGGGACAGCTAATATGTGCCCTCAGGTGATAATCAACGGCTCACCAACATTCAGCCTCCAACGTAGGAGGGGACACAAGAGACGATTCTGCAAAAAACAATCTATATTTAGAATCTCAGAATCACTCTTTTGCGTCAATAATGGGGTTGTTCGTTCGAAGTTCACAAAAATAGAAACAATTTCAGTGGTCTTACTCTTTTAAATTACATCCTAACCCTATAAACACGCGATTAGCCCTCACCTGTGGGTGTATGGCTAACGGCTCCCATGCGGTTAGGATGGATCGGCTCTTCTAAATATCCACACTTAAACTTGTATAATAGAGAAGTATTTTTTAGTGACTGGCCTATGTCAGCGCTAAACCATACCTCTTATGCCAAACGAACAAACCCATACGTAACAAACTCTTCTATACACTGTCGTAACGTCACCCTGGTTGAGACGCTATCGCAGCCGAAACATCAAGATCCCGTGGCCCTATTTCCCTTCAAGGTCACGTTATCTAGATAGTTTCGAGGTTTACAAATACTGATACCAATTCTCTTAAAATTCCAGGAAAAAGGTTGAACAGTGTGGTGCCGACGTAACGTTTGGACGTTTACGTCGGACATCACCCTGCCCACGCACTAATTTCGTACATGTATAACGTATCAGTTGTAAACAACTAATTATGACCTCTCGGCAAAAAATATTTACATCAATATTGAGAGATTACATTCTGCTGTTTTATGTGTGTAAAACCGTACAATACTTTCTTACATTAATTTTGGTGTAACACAAAATATTTTACATTTACTTTGGTGTAACGAAAATATTTTACATTTACTTTGGTGTAACAAAAAAATATTTTACATTTACTTTGGTGTAACATTAAACCTACCTAATCTCTAAACATACATGTCAGCTATCACCTTATTTATGTAAGTGTGTTGTAGTGTATGCACCTAACCTTATTCTTATATGCGTCAGATATAACTCGAGGTGACACATACAGGTCGCTACAGAAAGTCGATTATCACTGGCAGTTAAATCGTCTTTCCAACAACGCCGTACAAAACCACAACAATTTAAAATCTAGCTGCTAAAATTGTTTTTCACCTATCGGTCCCTGGTAAATCTTTCAGCATGCCATTATAGTTTTAGGTGCAGGCCCGACATGGCCTGTGACTACTTTTGTCCGAAATAACCCGACGAGTCCATCCGGACAGCTTTTACTATAGCCGCAAGAATGGTCCCAGCAGATTTTTTAGGCAATACGCATGTGCGTAACTTCATACGCAAGTGCGTAACAATCGCTATTTTCACCGAAAAAACGGGACGTTATTGATAACACCCGAAAGAACTCATACACAGAATGCTGGCCGATTCAACAGACGACAAAATAGAGAACGAGTGACTTATTATTTCAATACAATGTGACATGCTAGAGACATCGCGATTCAATGCAATTACACGAATCGCCATCGCCCTGTCATGTACAATATCAACACAGTAACAATATATATAACTTCACGTACCTTTTATAATAATGAATAGCGTCTCTATATCGAACCTTTCAACGGTATGTTTAAAATGTCCCCTAACAAGAATGGGAAATTCCATCCTTTATATATTGAAAAACGCACAAGATTTCCGAGATATTCAAGAAGAATAAGGAAATCGTGCAAGCGTTGATAAATATAGATACAATGAATTCCATCTCAGACAAACCGACCTTTTATTGGGACTATCAATAGAAAGAGTACCGTATCATGGTTCGAATAGGTGACCAGGTGCATACCTAAACCTCTGCGTATTTGTGCGTATACGCAACCATCGCTGATTCTGTTATTCCAGCCATTCTGTATCGTAACAGGCGATGATCCTATAAACATACATGAGCGTACATTTATGTATAGTTCGGCATATGCTTAAACTGAATATCTGAGAGACAGTGTTGGTCGGGTACATGTAGAAAATTGAATGTCTTAATTCAGGTGTTAAAAGTCCCGTAGGCGTACTGAATGTGGTTGCTCTACATGAGCCACTTTATAAGTAGCCATGTCTTTGGGGTTTGCAACCTATACTGATTCAAACTGGCCTGCTCAGCTACAGAGACTTGAAATTTAGGAATTGACAATTATGAGCATTTAATATACTATTTAGACAACGAAATCAAGAGATGACCAGACCGTACAGGCTATTATAGCGGAAAATGAAAACCATGGCAACATCTACGGCTCTGCCCTGATGCATCAGAGGTTAAACACCAGCACTTAAGCCCCCACTATGTCCCCCGAATCCATGGCCCATAAGGGGAAGGAGTGACTAAGCTACTGCGAAAGCTCAACCCTGCAAAAGCTACCAGACCTGACTTACTGCCTGCAAGAATTCTCAAAGAGCTTGCCAGCGAAATATCACCGTACCTGACAGCCATCTTCCAAAGAAGTTTTGATACCGGCTATGTACCAAATGATTGGTGGAAAGCCAATGTGACAGCTATCTTTAAAAAGGGTGAGAAGTTCAAGGCCAGCAACTATAGACCTGTCTCCCTCACTAGTATTTGCTGCAAAATTCAGGAACACGTGATAACCAGCAACATTCTTAAACACCTCGATGAACATAATATACTGACAGATTGCCAGCATGGCTTTAGAGCGAGAAGGAGCTGCGAAACACAGTTACTGACCCTGGCCCAAGAACTCCTCGCAGGACTTGACAAAAAGCATCAACATGACCTCATCATCTTGGATTTTTCCAAAGCGTTCGATCGTGTTCCACATCAACGTTTGATGAAAAAGCTCGACCACTACGGCATCAGGGGGAGTACCTACAACTGGATCCAAGCATTCCTGACCGACCGTACTCAACAAGTCCTAGTTGAAGGAGCCACATCCGATAGCATATCAGTCATCAGCGGGGTACCCCAAGGCACAGTCCTCGGTCCATTGTTATTCCTACAGTCCAGTCAAGTACACGGCTCTTCGCAGATGATTGTATTTTGTACAGGCAGATCAAGTCCCAACAAGACTGTGACATACTGCAGGATGACCTGAATAGACTGGCAGCCTGGGAGAAGAAATGGGGGATGGCCTTCCATCCAGATAAATGTAGTGCCATCAGAATATCCAGATCCAGGAACCCCATCTCTATGGACTACTCATTGAAAGGACATACCTTGGACAAAGAGGATTATACCAAATACTTAGGAGTGGAGCTCCAGTCAAGTCTCTCTTGAAACCGTCACATCGACCAAACAGTCAAGAAGGCCAACAGCATGTTAGGATTCCTTAGAAGAAACCTGAGAGTAAATAGTGAACAAACAAAAGCCACTGCATACTGCTCAATGGTTCGACCTCTTCTAGAATACTGCTCAACTGTATGGAGCCCCTATACCCATGAGTACGTCCACAAGCTGGAAATGGTCCAGAGAAGAGCGGCCAGGTACGTCACAAACAGGTATCACAACACCAGTAGTGTTACGTCAATGCTTGACCACCTCGACTGGGAATCTCTGGAGGCAAGGCGAACCAAACACCGGCTCATTATGTTCTTCAAAATAGTACATGGACTCGTAGATATACCATCAGATGCCTACCTGACTCCTGCATCCACACGGACACGATCCCATCACTCACTGAAGTTCCGGCAGATCCCTACTTCCAGTGACTATTATTAACACAGCTTTTTCCCTAAAACAGTTTGTCTCTGGAACTCCCTCCCAGCCGCTATGGCTGAGGCTCCCGATTTGGTACCTTTCAAACGGGAGCTCACCAAGATCTCATTCTAAGCAAGTTAGGGCCGCCGAGTGTAAGTAAGACCTAGTGACTCCTTGTGCTGTGCTGGCGGGGACTTCGGGTGCCCTGGTACCTGCAAGGTAGACAGATTGGACAGGAGTGAAGGGATGAAATGCACTTGGCCTTCTTTATTTTTTTTATTTTCTAACTTTCCTATTACATCTTGTTTTTTGTTTTCACTTCTGACTTTCCTATCATTTCCACTTTTCCTTATTCTTAAAGCTGCAACCAACCCGCGCTATGACAGTCAAGTGTGACGGCAGCGTGTACCATATAGATTTAGATGTGGATAGATGTAGAGACTTTTCTCCAGTATGTATCTTTGCATTTGTATCTCTTTGGTCATTTTAACAAGTTCTAGATCTTTATTAAGCGTCTTTTTCGAGCATTTCTTTCGTTTCAACGGTCCGAGTCGATGAAACAACAACATTTGCGGCCATCTTTATTTCCGCTAAAAACTGTTTGTGGCTTTTACATGGGTAGTAACCAGTACTAGGCCGGGAGGGTTTATGATACGTATGTTAATTATATGACGGGAGCACCCGAAGGCTCACATGGAGAAGCCGGGAATAGAACCTGCGACCCCTGGTTTACAAGACATAGGTTTATCCCCTACACCACGGCGGCTTTATTTTCGCTAATGACGGTTTAAAACTACACCTGGGCCATCGTTAACTTTAATGACAAACTCTCTCACTGTGTAGCAAAGTAGAAAACGGAGACCGTGGAAAAGGAGACATAAAGGCTAATGCGCATGCACGTTGTGAAGTGGGCGTTACGTAAAATGTATGGGCGGCGCTAAGAACTGAGCCAACACGATTGGTATGCCAACAGTCGAATTCTCTTCCATTCCAGCTCACGAGAAAATGGTACATATACATTATATGTAAAATTGTACATGTATGCGCGGATGGGGGGGGGGGGAGAGGGGGAGCAGCGTTCAAAAGTAGATATACCACAGCAGCGTGAAAAAAAGGAAAAAGTCAAGCACGGATCCAGAGGGGGGGGGGGCAGGGGAGTCCAGACCAGAGTTGGGGTCGATTACATGCAAATGTAATCGATTCCAATTACAATTACTTTGAAATTTCATGATTACTGATTACAATTACAATTACTTTTTTGAAAATGTAATCGATTACAATTACAGATTACATTGCAAAGTAATCATGATTACTTTATGATTACTTTTGAGCAATTTCAAGATTTAATAGAATGTTGCCCTGAAGATAGGAAAACGTAGCTATGGTTCTCCATTCTACTTACAGAGCTACAAGGTTTACTATATGAAATAAAAAATAAAACAACCCTTATTATTCTAAATAGAAGCATGGATACATATTTGATCATCTCATTTATCTTACATGTATTTGCAAGATATCCCTGGTATAGTCAAAATAGCCATATTTGGCTGTTTAAGTTCAGTAAGGGATACTAGCCTTTGTTTGTAATGCAGGCTAAAGATAATAGTCAGTGAAGATCCTGATCAGACTGAACAACTGCACTTTCTTATCAAAGTTTCTAAACTGCATCTACGTCCCATACTATAACATTGAGTCATACCATTAAAGAAAGCTGTCAATGAGGTATGGGCTCATTTAATTTGAAAATATACTTTATAAGGAATTTTGGATTTTATCCCTTTTTTATCATATTCAGAGAACATGTCCACCAGAAGTAAATTAGTCCAGCTTCTATTATTACTTTATATTTTAGATATTCTTTAATTTCATTTAATTTAATCCTGATAATTGGAACACATTTATTATGTCCCATGTATGTCTATAATAAGAATGACAAAATTATGTAGAATCTGATCTTCTGCAAATCAAACCAAAAACTAAAAATGAGATGAGCAGGAAAATGGTCAATATTAACACCTGCTTAAAGGTGTTAAAACTAAAACTAAACTGTCATAGATTAAATAGACAGTTAAGAAAAGGGTCCTTATTTCATTTGACAGCAGAGCAAACAAAAGAGTAGACCAATAACGTTATTCAATGTCTGTGTAGACAAATTTTTCAGAATTATGAAATTGGACAGGGAAAGCTTTGACTTTAGATATGTATCTAATGAGACAATGTCGAACCTGTGCTTGACTCAAGACTATCCAACTGTATTTACATAAAAGGGGCCTTTTTCTGTCTGTTACGCAAATGTATATATTTTTGCTAAACTTATTATCTTGCTAGATAATTTTGCATGTTTTTGTCATCTGTTCGTTTTTTCTTCAGAATTACCCTTCTTTTAAAGCAATTTCTTTCAGGGATAGCACCAGTATCAAAAAGTATGAATTCAGATCTGGTCCAACATTTTGTTGGGCCTGATTGAGTCCAAACTGTTTGCATAGGATATCAGCAGATGACAAAAATTAACAACAGCGGGTAACAGGTTAAACTACTAACCCTTCCATTGCTGCATACAGAACAGATATTTTTTGCAAACTGTCTTCAGGGTGAAATGCAACATAAAGTGGCATTTCATCAGAGTCTGCACTATTTGTTAAGATACGAACAATCTTTAGGGACTGAAATATATCATTTTATTGAAATTTTGAGATTTTTTGAAAAAATCAGCAGACCACAAAAAGTGTAAGAGGAGATGAAAAAAATATTACATACTTATACTGTTGGGATATCAGTTATGAGCCAGCTCACGAGATATTTATACTTAGAGCACATACATAAAGTCATCATTTATTCATATATGCACAGCTACCGGTGCTAGTTAGAAGTGTAATTTTTTGGTTGAATCCTTAATCAATGCTACTTCTTCATGTGTGTAAGCAGTGATGGCTTAGATGAGATTGCACTTTTGTGCAGGCTTAACTGAGCATTCATGCTTTGCAGATGAGGGCTCATATATGTATTTTGGATCAGTCTTGAGGTATCTATTGTTGGTAGCATATTCCTTGCTTCAAACATCCATTCTCTTTCATCTTTTGCTGGTACTTGTCACTGTACAACTTACAACAGTTTTTAACCAGTTTCATTTTTTTTTGTTAAAAAGGCAAAAGTAATCATAAAGTAATTGTAAAATAATCATGATTACAGGCTATTTTGCAATGTAATCGATTACATTATGATTACTTGTAATCATAAAAATCCACGATTACAGATTACTTTATGATTACTGAAAAAAAGTAATCGATTACAAGTAATCGTGATTACAGATTACGATTACCCCAACTCTGGTCCAGACCCCCTGGAAAATTACAAGTTTTATGAGTTCTATAGGTAATAAGCAATTGGACCCCCTCCCTGGAAAAAGTAAGACCCCCCCCCACCTGGAATAAGTTGGACCCCCTCTGGAACCTTGAAAAATAATAGTTTTCTTTGAAATTAACTATTTGATTTCTGTAAAATAAGCTGAGGACTAGAGAAAAAAAAAACATTGTCAAAGCTTTGTTGTCGATTTGACCTAGACCCTCCCCCCCCCACCCCTCCCCCCCTGCCCCCCTCCCCCCCCCCCCCTCCCCCCCCCCCCCCCCCGACGAAAATTCCTGGATCAGTGCATGAACGTAGTCTAATTGGAGCAGCGTGGAAAAAGTAGACAAAGCGCAGGAGCAAAATGGAAACGGTAGAAACGGCGCAGCAGCATGGAAAAAGAAGACATAATGGAGCATCATGGTAAAGGTAGACATAGTGGGACGGCGTGGAAAAAATAGTCACAGCGCTGCAGCGTGGAAATAGTACTCATAGTGGAGCATCATAGAAAAGGTAGACATAGCACAGCAGCGCGGAAAAAAAAAGAAATGGTAGAGCAGCATGGATAAAGTAGACATAGTCGAGCAGTATGGGAAAAAGAAACATACCGCATCAGCGTGGAAAACGTACACATAGCGCAGCAGCTTGGAAAAAGTGGACATAGTGGAGCATCATGGAAAAGGTAGACATAGGCGTAGCTGCGTGGAAACAGCAGTCAAAGCGCAGCAGCGTGGAAAAAGTAGTCATAGTGGAGCATCATGGAAAAGGTAGACATAGCGCAGCAGCGTTTAAAAAGTCGTCATAGCACAGCAGCGTTAAAAAGTCGTCATAGCACAGCAGCGTGGAAAAAGGAGACATAGTGGAGCATCATGGAAAAAGTTGTCATAGCACAGCAGCGTGAATAAGGTAGCAATAGCACAGCAGTATTGAAAAAGTAGTCATAGCGCAGCAGCATGGAAAAAGGAGACATAGTGGAATATCATGGAAAAGGTAGACATAGCGCAGCAGCGTTTAAAAAGTAGTCATAGCGCAGCAGTGTGGAAAAAGGAGACATAGTAGAGCATCATGGAAAAGGTTGTCATAGCACAGCAGCGTGAATAAGGTAGACATAGCTAAGCATTTATGAAAAAGTAGTCATAGCGTAGCAGCATGGAAAAGGGAGACATAGTGGAGCCTCATGGAAAAGGTAGTAATAGCACAACAGCGTGAATAATGAAGACATAGCACAGCAGTGTTGAAAAAGTAGTCATAGCGCATCAGCGTGGAAAAGGGAGTCATAGTGGAGCGTCATGGAAAAGGGAGTCATAGCGCAGAAGCGTGGAAAAAGTAGACATAGCGCAGCAGGGTTGAAAAAGTAGACATTGTGGAGCATCATGGAAAAGGGAGTCATAGCGCAGCTGTATGGAAAAAAAAAGAAGTCATATTGTAGCATCATGGAAAAGGTAGACATAGCGCAGTAGCATGGAAAGAGTTGTGATAGCGTTGTAGCATGGAAAAAGTAGACATAGTGGAGCATCCTTGAAAAAGTAGACATGTCGCAGCAGCGTGGAAAACGTAGTCGTAGCTCAGCAGCGTGGAAAAAGGAGCCATACTGCAGTATCATGGAAAAGGTAGAAATAGCGCAGCAGCGTGGAAAAAGTAGTGATAGATCAGCAGTGTGGAAAAGTAGTGATAGATCAGCAGCGTGGAAAAAGTACTGAACGATCAGCAGCGTGGAAAAAATAGTCAAAGTGGAGCATCATTTAAAATGAGGTCATAGCGCAGCAGTTTGGAAAAAGAAGACATAGCGCAGCAGCGTTGAAAAAGTAGTCATAGCGCAGCAGTGTGGAAAAAAAGAGTCATAGTGGAGCATCATGGAAAAGGTAGACATAGCGCAGCAGCGTGGTAAAAAGTAGTCATAGCGCAGCAGCATGGAAAAAGGAGACATAGTGGAGCATCATGTAAAAGGTAAACATAGCGCAGCAGCGAGGAAAATGTAGTCATAGTGGAGCATCATGGAAAAGGTAGACATAGCACTGCAGTGTTCAAAAGTAGTCATAGCGTACCAACGTGGAAAAAGAAGACATAGTGGAGCATCATGGAAAAGTAAGTAATAGCACAACAGCGTGAATAATGAGGACATAGCACAGCAGTGTTGAAAAAGTAGTCATGGCGCAGCAGCGTGGAAAAAGGAGACATAGTGTAGCATCATGGAAAAGGTAGACATAGCGCAGCAGCGTTTAAAAAGTTGTCATATTACAGCAGCGTGGAAAGGGAGTTATAGTGGAGCATAATGGAAAAGGTTGTCATAGCACAGCGGCGTGAATAAGGTAGACATAGCACAGCAGTGTTGAAAAAGTAGTCATAGCACAGCAGTGTGGAAAAAGGAGACATAGTGGAGCATCATGGAAAAGGTTGTCATAGCACAGTGGCATGAATAAGGTAGACATAGCGTTGCAGCGTTGAAAAAGTAGTCGTAGCGCAGCAGCATGGAAAAAGGTAGACATAATGGAGCATCCTGGAAAAAGTAGACATGTCGCAGCAGCGTGGAAAACGTAGTCGTAGCTGAGCAGCGTGGAAAAAGTAGCCATACTGCAGTATCATGGAAAAGGTAGACATAGCGCAGCAGCGTGGAAAAAGTAGTGATAGATCAGCAGCGTGGAAAAAATAGTCAAAGTGGAGCAACATTTAAAATGAGGTCATAGCGCAGCATTTTGGAAAAAAAGACATAGCCCAGCAGCGTTGAAAAAGTAGTCATAGCGCAGTAGTGTGGAAAAGAGTCATAGTGGAGCATCATGGAAAAGGTAGACATAGCGCAGCAGCGTGGTAAAAAGTAGTCATAGCGCAGCAGCATGGAAAAATGAGACAAAGTGGAGCATCATGTAAACGGTAAACATAGCGCAGCAGCGAGGAAAATGTAGTCAAAGTGGAGCATCATGGAAAAGGTAGACATAGCACTGCCGTGTTGAAAAAGTAGTCATAGCGTACCAACGTGGAAAAAGAAGACATAGTGGAGCATCATGGAAAAGGTAGTAATAGCACAACAGCGTGAATAATGAAGACATAGCAAAGCAGTGTTGAAAAAGTTTTCATGGCGCAGCAGCGTGGAAAAAAGGAGACATAGTGGAGCATCATGGAAAAGGTTGACATAGCGCAGCAGCGTTTAAAAAGTTGCCATAGCACAGCAGCGTGGAAAGGGAGACATAGTGGAGCATAATGGAAAAGGTTGTCATAGCACAGCGGCGTGAATAAGGTAGACATAGCACAGCAGTGTTTAAAAAGTAGTCATAGCGCAGCAACGTGGAAAAGGGAGACATAGTAGAGCATCATGGAAAAGGTAGACATAGCGCAGCAGCGTTGAAAAAGTAGTCATAGCACAGCAGCATGGAAAAAGGAGACATAGTGGAGCATCATGGAAAAGGTTGACATAGGAGAGCGGCATGAAATAAGGTAGACATAGCGCAGCAGCGTTGACAAAGTAGTCGTAGCGCAGCAGCATGGAAAAAGGAGACATAGTGGAGCATCATGGAAAAGGTAGTCATAGCACAGCAGTGTTGAAAAAGTAATTATAGCGCAGCAGCGTGGAAAAAGGAGACATAGTGGAGCATCATGGAAAAGGTAGTCATAGCACAGCGGCGTGAATAAGGTAGACATAGCGCAGCAGCGTTGAAAAAGTTGTCATAGCGCAGCAGCGTGGAAAAGGGAGACATAGTGGAGCATCATGGAAAAGTAGACATAGCCCAGCAGCATTTAAAGTAGTCATAGCACAGCAGCGTGGAAAAAGGAGACATTGTGGAGCATCATGGAAAATTTTGTCATAGCCCAGCAGCGTGAATAAGGTAAACATAGCGCAGCAGTGTTGAAAAAGTAGTCATAGCTCAGCAGCTAGGAAAAAGGAGACACAGTGGAGCATCATGGAAAAGGTAGACATAGCGCAGTAGCATTTAAAAAGTAGTCATAGCACAGCAGGGTGGAAAAAGAAGAATAGTGGAGTATTGTGGAGTGGTTGTCATAGCACAGGAGCATGAATAAGGTAGACATAGAACAGCAGTGTTGGAAAAGTAGTCATAGCGCAGCAACGTGAGACATATGTGGAGCATCATGGAAAAGGTAGATTTAGCGCAGCAGCGTGGAAAAAGTAGTGATAGCGCAGCAGCGTGGAAAAAGAAGTCATAGTGGAGCATCATGGAACATGAGGTCATAGCGCAGCAGCGTGGAAAAAGTAGTGACAGCGCAGCAGTGTAGTAAAAGTAGTCATAGTGGAGCATCATGGAACATGCGGTCATAGCGCAGCAGCGTGGAAAAATAAGACATAGCACAGCAGCGTTGAAAAAGAAGTTATAATGTAGCATAATTGAAAGGTAGACATAGCACAGCAGGGTTGAAAAAGTAGTCATAGCGCAGCAACGTGGAAAAAGGAGGCATAGTGGAGCATCATGGACAAGGTAGATTTAGCTCAGCAGCGTGGAAAAAATTGTGATAGCGCAGCAGCGTGGAAAAAGTAGTCATAGTGGAGCATCATGGAAAATGAGGTCATAGCGCAGTAGGGTGGAAAAAGAAGACATAGCGCAGAAGCGTGGAAAAGTAGCTAGCCATAATGTAGCATCATGGAAAAGGCAGACATAGCGCAGCAGCGTGAAAAAAAGTAGTCATTGTGAAACATCATGGAAAAGGTAGACATAGCGCAGCAACGCGGAAAAAGTAGTCAGCGCAGCAGCGTGGAAAAATGAAATAAAGTGGAGCATCACGAAAAGGTAATCATAGAACTGCATTGTTAAAAAGGTAGACATAGCGCAGAAGCGTTGAAAAAGTAGTCATAGTGAAGCAAAAGCGGGGAAAAGCAGACATAGTGGAGCATCATGAAAAAGGTAGACATAGCGCAGCAGGGTGGAAAAAAATTCATAGCACAGCAGCGTGGAAAAAGTATCTATAGTGGAGCATCATGGAAAAGGTAGACAAAGTGTAGTAGCGTGGAAAAAGTAGACAAAGCGCAGCAGCGTTTAAAAAGTAGTCATAGCACAGCAGCGTGTAAAAAGGAGACATAGTGGAGCATCATGGAAAAAGTAGACATGGCACAGCAGCGTGGAAAAGTAGTCATAGCGCAGCAGCGTTGAAAAAGTACCCATAGTGTAGCATCATGGAAAAGGTAGACATAGCGCAGATATGTCTACTCTTTCCACACTGCCTCGCTATGTCTACTTTTCCACGTTACTATTCGATGCTACTGTGCCATGTCTACCTTTTCCACACTCTTATGCTTTGTCTCCTTTTTCCATGCTGTTGCGCCAAGTCTACTCTTGCTAAAATGCTGCACTATATCTACTTTGCCAAGATGCTGCGCTATTTCTTCTCTTTCCACATTGCTGCGCCATGTCTACTTTTTCCACGCTGCTGCGCCATGTCTACTCTTTCCATCAAGCTGCGTGCCATGTCTACTTTTTCACTTTGCTGCGCCATGTCAACTCTTTCCACATTGCTGTGTCATGGATACATTTTCAACGCTACTGCGCCATGTCTACATTTTCCATGTCTCTTTTCCCACGCTGATGCACTTTGTCTACTGTGATATGCCTTCTTTTTCCACACTGCTGTGTTATGTCTACTTTTCCATGCTACGGTGCCATGTCTACCTTTTCCACACTTCAATGCTATATCTCCCTTTTCTACACATGTATGCTGTTGCGCCATGTCTAATTTTTTCCACGCTGCTGCACTATATCTACTTTTTCTACGCTGTTGTCTTATGTCTACTCTGTCCACACTACTGCGACATTTCTACTTTTTCCATGCTGCTGCGCCATGTCTACTGTTTCCACCAAGCTGCACCCTGTCTACTTTTCCACACTGCTGTGTCATGTCTACTTTTACAACGCATGTGCCATGTCTACTTTTTACGTTGCTGTGCTGTGTCTACTTTTTCCACATTGCTATGCTATGTCTACTTTTCCACGCTGCTGTGACATGTCTCTTCCTTCCACATGTTGCGCCATATTTACATTTTCCACAGGGCTGTGCCATGTCTACTATTTCCACACTGCTGTGCCATGTCTACTTTTCAACGCTGTTGCGTCACATCTATTTTTCCATGCTACTGTACCATGTCTACCCTTTCCACACTCCTATGCTATGCCTTCTTTTCTATGCTGTTGGGCCATGTCTAATTTTTCCAAGCTGCTGCACTGTATCTACTTTTTTCCACGCTGCTGCCTTATGTTTACTCATTCTACACTGCTGCGCCATGTCTACTGTTTCCACCAAGCTGCACCCTGTCTACTTTCCACACTGCTGTGTCATGTCTACTTTTCAACGCATTCTGCCATGTCTCCTTTTTACGTTACTGTGCTGTGTCTTCTTTTTTCACATTGCTGTGCTAGTTCTACTTTTTCCACGCTGCTGCGACATGTCTCTTCTTTCCACTCGACTGTGCCATGTCTAATTTTTCCATGCTGCTGCACTGGATCTACTTTTTCCACACAGCTGCGCCATGTCTACTTTTTCCACGCTACTGCGCCATGTCTATTTTTTCTATGCTGCTGCGCCACGTCTACTCTTTCCACACTGCTGTGTCATGTCTGTTTTTTCAACGCTGCTGCGCCATGTCTACTTTTTCCGCGCTGCTGCGACATTTCTCTTCTTTCCACATGTTGCGCCATGTTTACATTTTCCACGCATCTGTGCCATGTCTACTATTTCCACACTGCTGTGTCATGTCTACTTTTTGAACGCTGCTGCGCCATGTCTACATTTTCCATGCTGCTGCGCTATGTCTACTCTTTCCACACTGCTGCCCTATATCTACTTTTTCCACGCTGCTGCGCCATGTCTACTCTTTCCATACTGCTGCGTCATACTAACTTCTTTCACGCTGCTGCGCAATGTCTACTCTTTCCACACTGCTGTATCATGTCTACTTTTTCAAGGCTGCTGCGCAATGTCTACTTTTTCCACACTGCTGTGACATTTCTTTTCTTTCCACACTGTTGTGCAATGTCTCTTCTTTTTCCTCGCTGCAGCGCCCAGTCTATTTTTTTTTCCATGATGCTGTGCCATGTATACTTATTCAACGCTGCTGCGTCATGTCTGCTCTTACCACATTACTGCGCCATGTCTACCTTTTCCACGGTGTTTCGCTATGTCTACTTTTTCCACGCTGCTGCACTTTGTCTACTGCGATATGTCTACTCTTTCCACACTGCTGCGCCATGTCTACTTTTCCACACTGCTAAGCTATGTCAAGTTTTACATGCTACTGTGCCATGTCTACCCTTTTCACACTCCTGTGCAATGTCTCCTTTATCCATGCTGCTGCGCCATGTCTAATTTTTTCATCGCTGCTGCATTATATCTACTTTTTCCACGCTGATGCGCTATGACTACTCTTTCCACACTGCTGCGCCATATCTACTTTTTCAACGCTGCTGCGCCATGTCTACTCTTTCCACCAAGCTGCACCATGTCTACTTTTCCATGCTGTCGCACCATGTCTATTTATTCCACACTGCTATGCCATGTCTACTTTTTTCACACGGCTGTGACATGTGTCTTCTCTCCACACTGTTGTGCCACGTCTACATTTTCCACGCTGCTGCTCCAAGTCTGCTCTTTTTGCACTGCTGCGCCATGTCTACTTATTCAAATTTGCTGCGCCATGTCTACTCTTTCCATGCTGCTGCCTAATGTCTACTTTTTCGATGGTGCTGCGCCATATCTACTTTTAACAACTGTTGCGCCATGTCTGCTGTGCCATTGCTGCTCTTTCCACACTGCTGCGCTATGTCTACTTTATCCACGCTGCTACACTATGTCTATTGAAATCTGTATATTCTTTCCACCATGCTGCGGCATTCTACCTAATTAACTATATCTACTTTTTCCATGCTGCTACGCTATGACAACTTTTTCTACGCTGTTTCGCCATGACTACTTTTCAAACGCTGCTGTGCTGAGACTACTTTTTCCACTCTGCTGCACGGTGACTAATTTTTCCGCGCTGCGAGCGGCAAGTGCGGATCCGGAGTGGGGGACAGGGGGTCCGGACCCCCATGGAAAATCACAAGTTATATGGGTTTCTATAGGGAATAAGCTATTGGACCCCCCTGGAAAAAGTTGGACCCCCCCCCCCCCCTGGAAAATGTTGGACCCCTCTGGAACCTTGAAAATTGATAGATTTCTTTTAAAGTGACCATTTGACTTCTGTAAAATAAGCTGAGGCCTTTAAAAAAAAAATTTAAAAAAACCTGGATCACAATAAATTTTGCGAACTGCATGTTGGGGTTTGATGTTGATTATCATTAATAATGATAGGAGAATAAAGAGCCAAATTGAAATGTCAGAGAATAATGATTTCCTAAAATGAAAGAATAAATCTTTTTTTAAATGAATAACAGAAAATAATAAGCACCAGGCTATTTTGGAGAATCCTGTCCCCATCTCGATAGCTCTGCACATAACATATAGCGTCATATTTAAGGACAAAAATGAACAGTGCAGAGTCTGATCAGACGCTGGAGAGCTTGGCGTCTGATCAGGGTTTCACTGTTTGCTCACTGGAATGATAAATGTTCGAAATAAAAAAAAACGCAAGCCCTATCATTGGGAATTGACTTGCCCAACGAACAAAGTAGTAATTCGCCAAAAAGTGTTTAATATCGACGGTTCTTGTTAACACGTAGTTCTGTCAATCATGGAAAAGGGGGTCATAGCGCAGCAGCCGCGTGGAAAAAGTAGACATAGCGCAGCAGCGTGGAAAAAGAAGACACAAAAAAGCAGCAGGGAAAGAGAAGATATGGCGCAGCAGCGTAGAAAAAGTAGACATGGCGCACATGGTGGAAAGAGTAGATATGGCACAGCAGAGCGGAAAAAGCAGCCATAGCGCAGCAGTGTGGAAAGAGAGTACATGGAGCAGCATGCGCGGATCCAGGAATTTTCGTCAGGGGGGGTCCAGGTCAGTCTGGCAAAAAAAGCTCTGACAATCTGACGTTTTTTTTTTTGTTTTTTTTTCTTAGTCCTCAGCTTATTTTACCGAAGTCAAATGGTCAGTTCCAAAGAAATCTATCATTTTTCAAGGTCCCAGAGGGGGTCCAACATTTTCCAGGGGGGGGGGGGGGGGGGGGGGGGGACTAATTGCTTATTCCCTATAGAAACCCATATAACTTGTCATTTTCCAGGGGGGGGTCCGAACCCCCTGTCCCCCCCCCCTCTGGATCCGCACTTGTCTGATAATGTTGAATAAGCCCTTTGTATACTGAAAACCCTCCGAAAGGGTAGTTTGGTAGTTTGTTGTATTTCATCAGAGTCTGCACCGTTTGCTATGCAAAATGCAATATTCAGAGACTCGAGTACACATTTATTAGGAAAGTCTACCTATGACCCCTTAAAACATATAATGGACAATCCCATCCTTATTGTACCTATCTGAATGGGAAAATCAATCTTCCCAGAATCAAGGGAAAACCCTCTACAAACAAGACAGCCACATTTGCAAGATTTGTCTCCCTTACAAAATTCCTATAATATTTTCAATTTGGACATAGTGGTTCAGTAGTACATTTCGTTTAAAGACATTTATCATCTAGAGCTCTTGCAACCCCTTTGGTCAGTGGAGTGGAACCATTTGTGAAATTTTGGTAGGGTGCATCATGAGGAACAATTCAGATATATTTTTTTTTAAATTTGGACCAGTGTTTCAGGAGGAGATGTCGTTTAAAGACATTTCTTATCTACTAGAGCTCTGGCAGCCCCTTTGTTCAATGGAGAGGAACCATGTGTGCAATTTTGGTAGAGTACATCATGAGGAACAATTCTGTGAAGTCATTTTGAATTTGGACCAGTTGTTCAGGTGGAGATGCCATTAAAATACATTTCTTATCTAGAGCTCTTGCGACCCCTTTGTTCAGCCGACTTGAACCATTTGTGCAATTCTGGAAGAAGGTATCATGAGGAACCATTCTGTGAAATTATTTTGAATTTGGACAGAGATTCAGGAGGAAATGCTGTTTAATGGTATTTCTTATCTGGAGCTCTGGCAGCCCTTTTGTTCTGCAGAGCGGAACTATTTGCTCAATTTTGGTAGAGGGTATAATGAGGTACAATAGACCCCTTTCCCATTATCGGATTTTACATGTATCACGTGATACCAGCTGACCAGTCCAACAATTGGACTACTTCCGGTATATGAAGCTGTATTAGCTTACTACTAATTTTGCATGCATTTCACTCATATTCATAACGGTTAAACACCAAACAAAAGGAAAATGGCAATTATATGTACCACAATTACATATGATGACAAAAAGAGTTAATTTTATTTCAAATTTATCTAATTTACGCTGAACCAAGCCTTGCAGATGTTTATTCAAGTAGTACGTAACAGTGTACTGGCATATATTTCCACAAATATTTCCGCTGCTGCTGACGAAGGTCCTGGTGAGATGATGTGTTTCCCCGCAGGTCTACACTATTAATTAACTTTCCCAACAAGAATGTCCAAAATATCACAGAAATCGATGTGTCTTTATGCGAACTTTTCCGAGAATGGACATATATGCGAACTTTTTCAAAAGGGAGAATGAATGGATAGTGTAGACCCGCGCGGAAACACATCTCTCCAAGGCCTTCATCAGCAACGGAAAAAAGGGAACTAACGATTCTTAAAATGCATTGTTTCGTGGGTACTCAAAAGAACCGTCTCAATGAAACGCTTGTTTTTGTGTACTCAAACACATGTTTTGTTAGACTCCGACCGAGTGTAAGATTAGAGGAGAATAATACCGTTTTGATTCTATTTTATTTGCAACCAAACTCCTTTTAGCTCAAACTACTGAAAGCTCGCTGTGAAATGTCTGAAACCCGCGCGCACTTCAAGTTGAAAAGAGTGAATATTTAAATGGATCCCTATTTGTAGATAACCAGTTACGTAAAGGCATAGGTTTTGAAATTTGGGACCGCATATGTGCCCAGGACTGAATGTCGGGTAACTCATATCCCTCCTTGGTAAAATTCTTATTGCATTAACGCCGAAAGTTAATAGAAACTTTAAAAAAGTGTTACTACAGTATCTATTTTCATTTTAAGTCGTTTGGGAACATTTACAGATCTTAATTATTTAGTTACTTGAAGACTTTTCGGTTAGAATTTCTATAGATGTCTAATTTCATCTAAAGTTTCAAAGAAACAGCAATATGTATTCATTTTACTATTTGTGGCCACTGAATGTACGCACCAAAATTCCAATCCTATGTAGTCTAGCTATTAAGAACTTAAGAACAGAATCGCTACTTTTCTTATTCTCGAAAAAAGATAAATCTATATTTTCATATACATTTTATAGGTATTCCGTATTTTTTTACTATACATGTAATAAGTGTAAAATATACTTTGATTTCGAACTATTATAAAACTCGGCGCAGATTAAAGCAGACTCTAGAGAGCGCACAGACTCGCGAGAGTCTTTGCTGATTGCATACACCAGGGTTTTTCTAGTAGAACTTCCCTGCACACACACACACACACACACACACACACACACACACACACACACACACATGGATGTATATGAAGACTCAGCCTCAAACCCCGCTGGCTAAGTTTGTGTGGGCGTTTTAGAGGGTTTTACATACATGTGATAAGTAGACGTCTGGCTGGGCTTCTTATCAACTTCAAAGAAAGCGACTGGTCACGCGTGCCGAAGTTCAAAAGACAGGTGTGCAAGATTTTATTGTTTTCAAAGGGCCCCCCGGGCACTGATTGAAGAACCGGATGCAATTTGAGCCAGCACAAAATAAATTGTATCTAATTACTCAGTGGACAGTGAACAGATGTAACCATAAATGACCATAGTGACACGAAGTCTTGTCAGACTCTTCAATTAATAATTGCCGGTTTTTTTTATTTCTTTAAATAAAAATTTAACCGATATATAGAAGTTCTAAACAGTGAGATCAACAGTCAGTATATGTTGCTTTATACCGGAAGTAGTCCAATTGCTGAACTGGCCAGCCGATGTCACGTGATATAGGTAAAATCCGATAATGGGATGAGAAATTATTTTGAACTTGGGCCTGTGGTTTAGGACATTGTTGCTTAAAGAAAACATTTTAAGTACGGACGCACTTACGTCGGACAAAGACCGATCACAATAGCTCACCTTGAGCCTTCCGCTCAGGTAAGCTGAAAATATTAGGAGAACATACTGGGCACCTTTTCCTCTGGGCATCTCAAAAGAAATACATCCTGCTCAATCAATCCTCCTAGCAACCTTATAGTAATACATCCTGTTCAATCAATCCTCATAGCAACACACCCAGTTCAATCAATCCTCCTAGCAACCTAATAGGAATACATCCAGTTCAATCAATCCTAGCAACTTTATAGGAATACATCCTGTTCAATCTGATTCTGTCCTCATAGCAACACATGGTGTTCAATACCTAATAGGAATACATCTAGTTCAAACAGTCCTCCTAGCAGCCTTATAGGAATACATCCTGTTCAATCAATCCTCCGGGCAACCTTATAGGAACGCATTCTGTTCAATCAATCCTCCTGGCAACCTAATAAGAATGCATCCAGTTCAATCAATCCTCTTGGCAACCTAATAAGAATGCATCCTGTTCAATCAATTCTCCTAGCAACCTAATAAGAATGCATCCAGTTCAATCAATCCTCCTAGCAACCTAACAGGAATACATCCAGTTCAACCAATCCTCCAAGCAACCTAATAGGAATACATCTATTTCAATCAATCCTCCTAGCAACCTTATAGGAATATATCGATTTCAATCAATCCTCCTAGCAACCTTATAGGAATATATCTATTTCAATCAATCCTCCTACCAACCTAATAGGTATACATCCAGTTCAATCAATCCTCCTAGCAACCTAATAGGAGTACATCCTGTTCAATCTATACGCATAGCAACATATACTATTGAATCTTGTCTTTCAGCAAAACAATAGGAATACATATAGATCATGGCCAATCTGTCCTCTCAGTTACACAATATGAATACATCAAGTTCAATGTACACTCTTAGCAACTTAAAAGGAATACATTCTTTCCAATCTATACATTGAGCATCCCAAGAGGAATACCAATAGTAATATATCATGTTAAATCTATCACAATAGGAATACATATACAATGTGTTCATTCTGTCCTGTCAATACACAACTGGAATACATATACATTATGTTCAATCTGTACTCTTAGGAACACAATATTAAAACATATACAATGTACTCAATGTATTCACTCAGCAACACAATATTAATACATATACAATGTGTTCAATGTATTTGCTCAGCAACTCAAGAGGAATACATATACAATGTGTCAAATGTATCCTCCCAGCAACTCAAGTGGAAAACATCCTGTTTAATCTATTCATTCATCAACTCAATAGGAATACATTCTGTTGAATGTATCCTCTCAGCAATGCATGCTGTTCAAGCATATCTATCAGTAACACAATAGTAAAACATCATGTTTGATATGTCCTCTCATCAACTCAATAAGAACACATCATCCTATAAGTAACTAAACAGAAATACATCCTGCTCAAACTATGATCACAGGAATATATCAGTAATTCATCCCACACAATCTATCATGTACAATTTCAGCAACCCAGACTCAATGATGACACTGACATTTGTTTGTTTGTTTTGTTGCTTTACGTCCCAAGTCAACAGCTATGGGAATGGCGGGACAGTCAGTTCACTTAACCACAATTTTTCCTGGGCAAGCTTGAACAAGCAGTTAACCAGTAGTTCGTGCACATACTTTTGCTTGTAACTGAGAACAACCCTTCTTGAATGATTCAGCGGAAGGGAGGATGACACTGACATAAAATGTTTCGTTGGTGAGTCAGTGCCTGGTGCGTGTCTTTGGCTGGGCCCAATGCAGCTCAAGCAGGGTTTTTCTTTAACTCTGACAGTCTGTGAGTTAAGAGCTCTTTTCTTTGTTTCATCACACTTATGTTAATTTGATTTGGTTTGATTTGCTAAATATGATGCTTAAATTGATAAAGACTCAAACATTTTTCGCTAACATTAACCCTGTTGCACTCAGTTGGGTCAAAACTCAGTATAGTGGTTTGGTTTATTAATTTCTAGATGGAGACAAAAATTTATTAAGTACCCATTTCAGACTGAGCTACCTTGTCAGGCCTGCGATAAATTTTGTTTGCACAGATTTTTGGGTGGCTTGGTCCCAATAATGAAGCTCCTTGATAATCTCTATGTATCTTTATAGGAAACAGTTGTGTGCTAAGGAGGATCACTTGTAGAAATCCAAGTATAAGATTTGTTCACAAAGGGAAATGTAGATTACCTAACAACTGTGGAAACATCTTCTGTATTAATGATTATCTTCCAGTATGCGGAACAGATGGAAGCACATACAGTAAGTTTTTTTCTAAACCCTTAAAGCACCAAGAAAAGAATGCATCTGAAAATGTCGTCTGCTGAAGTTGTCTGCTGCAAATACTTGCCTAGCATTACTGACGAATTAAGTATAGAAGCAAACAGCGTGGACCCAGAACAGGAGCAGTCTGATCTGGGTCCACACTGTTGGCCATAGAGGCTTCTTAAACATTTCAGCAGACGAGAAAAGCAGACGACTTTTGTTGCGATTGGGGCATTAAGGATTAATTAACCCTGGATATTTTACGTACTGCACTCCTCTCAAATTTTAATCCAATTGACTCACAGGGTTATAGTTACTATTTGCCTTCGTAGAGTTTTAGCAAAATTGTAACATGCAAGTTTAGACGATTCTGATCTGGCAGGTCTGAGTTTTAGCTGCTCAAACACCCTGAAATCACTTGTTTTGTGGCTGAAAGTTCAATGAACTGGATCATAATCGACATATCAACCCACAACAAGCTGATGTATCATGTCATGAAAACTTTAGATCTAGATCAGCTGGCTTCCTAGAGGCCAGCTGATCAGGATCTACACAGTTTTCCACTTTGCTTGTGTAACTAACTGTGAGTCAATTAGATAAAATGTTTTATCATATGACGTCGCGTCTGGGAGTGAAATAACGCCATGCAATAAAATCTGTAAACCACTAGTGGTTTATCGATTTACGGGAAACGTTATGACGTCCATAACAACGTTGCGTACATAATGACAAAATTATAACGTTTTACGCCAGAAATCAGATTTCAAAGTATTTGTCATATGATAAATAGAATCTAACATTCGTGCTCTTGTATTATTGAATTTATTAAACTCGTTGTGAAAAAGAGATAAAATGCTCGGCAAGCCTCGCATTTTATCTCTTTTCCCCAACTCGTTTAATAAATTCAATAAAACATGAGCACTCATGTAAGATCCTCTATGTAAAAAGTTTATCACATGTAGTACATAGTAAATAGGCATATCCGTTATGGTGAAATTAATCTAACAATTGTGGAAATCACTTCTGTACTCTACAATATGATCCAAGTATGTGAAACAGAGAGAATCACTTACAGTAAGTTTTCCGGTTTAAGGACATATGCTACTAAATACTTCCCACATTGAATTTTATTCAATACTTTGGATACAGTTTGTTTTGTGCATGGACTGTCAATTTATGAAATAAAAAGTGAAACTGTACTCTGTGATGAAATTATCTGTTGTGGAAACACATGGGGATTGCCTCATTGTACAAGCATGGGCCTAGCGCCAATTATATGCAGGGTGCACAAGTGGAATAAAAATCGGAAACCAAAACAGTACAATGGCTGGATTTAATATCTTTTAAAGCTTATGAGCCAGCACATGATATTTTGGTACTTGTAACATCTTTGAGCTATGAAGGTTCTGGTGAGACTGTGCAGGCTCACAAATTTGCATACTCAACAGAGCCTTCTCTGCTTGTATACACAATGTATTGATGTGTCTGAAGACTCAGACCAAAGTTTAGACCTCTAGCCCTGCTGGATATGTCAACATGAGCTGCTAACAGAGGATATCATGCATATGAGCTCGGATTTGACAAAAGGTACCTTATGGTTGTAATAGTCAAAATCTAGCTAATGTTATCTCTGCAAAATGCTACATCTTAGGAGCAATTATATTTAATATTGACGATTATATGAAGGTTAGAAGTGACAGATATAATCCGGTCTGGAAAGACGTTAACCCTTATATGACGTCAGAGTGCAGGCTTCCATTGCTTATTGTTTGTTTGTTTTTTTGTCTCAGTGTAAACATCTAACAAATATAATTTATTCAAATGCGTTATATGATAATGTAGATACAAATGAAATTGTATGAATTTATATTTTCTGTGTTGTATTATAAGCAATTAAAGTGTCCCACTCTTCCTTATGAGCCAATGGCAAAACTGTCGCCATGGTAACAGCATTCATACAAAACTTTAAATTAGAATCTGAAACGTTTGCTACTTTGATGACATCAAGCTATAGAAACATTTTCGTGTTAATATAAAATCATGTGAAATTTTGTCATTTTCGGTGTTTTTCAAATGTTTATTATGTAATAATTACTGGAATGCCTTAAGAACCATTATTCAGATTCGTGCTCATATGTATTAACCCTTTGTATACTGCAAACCCCTAAACAGGTACTTCAACAGTGAAGACCCAGATGAACTGCTGCATAATCATTCATGCAGCATTTCATCAGGGTCTACATTGTTTGTTAATGTAAAAACAATACTCAGGGACAAAAATATATCAAAATTGGCCAATATCGACCTGTGATTCCTTAAAACACAAAATGGACTTTTCCCATTCCTATTGCTTTTATTTGTGTGGGAAAATCCATCCGAATACAGAGGGTCAAGTACCAAACTCTCATGAGCAGGATCATTTTTTTCTCGCACACCATATCGGGATTTCCGTTGTTTTATCTCACATACCTGTACCAGCCCATGGGAGAGATAAAAAACAAACAGATGCACGTCAATCTATGATGTCATTGTAATGTTAAAATTACGTTACCATGTCGCATCTCAGCGTATTCAGGACTTTCTGGAAGTCTTTTTCATGTTTTTTCCAAAATAAAAATAGGTACATAGTGGTGAGCAAGAAAAAGAATCCATTATTCGTTTGAGGGCAAGCCTCCTTATGCCAATCAGTGATCCTCGTGACAGATTTCTCTATCCCACCCTCACAATGGATTCTAATTATATTCTTTCAGTATACACTATAAGTGTATTCCTCTTAATGCTTTTAAAACACGTCTATTGTAATTGTTGTTTATCATATGACGTCGCGTCTGAGAGTGAAATAACACCATGCAATAAAATCGATAAACCACTAGTGGTTTATAGATTTATGGGAAACATTATGACATCCATAATAACAAATTTATAACGTTTTTACGCCAGAAATGAGACTTCAAAGACTTCAAAGTGATCTTAATGCCATATGATAAATAGAATCTAACATAATTCGTGCTCTTGTATTATTGAATTTATTAATCTCGTTGCGGAAAAGAGATAAAATGCTGGGCAAGCCTCGCATTTTATCTCTTTTCCCCAACTCGTTTAATAAATTCAATAAAACATGAGCACTCATGTAAGATCCTCTATTTATTGTTGTATTTGGGTTTAATGTCACTTTCAACAATGTATCTGTCATATGGGCCTTGTCGCGAGAAAACCGGTCTTCGGGGTTTCCGACAATGTGAATTTCAAACCAATATCCACAGCTACAGAGACCAGCTAGAAAATTGAAATTGCACCTTAAGCATGTCTGCATATGATAATTTCCAAAAAGCAAATAACAAATGTGCTGATCAGACTGCGCGGATGCGCAGGCTGGTCTGGGCCTGTGCTGTTCGCAAACCCCCGAAGACAGGTTTTCTCGTGTTGAGGCCCATATCAGGACTGTCAGTTCTCTTTATCAAACTGTTCCTTGGCAGGTAAAAAAAAAACAAATCTTTGCATAAATACCAATTTGTATAACTGTATTAACCCATTGTCAAAAGAACGAAAATCGATCTTCAAATCAGGAGATTCACATGCTGTTTAAACATGGGTTTGAACTTGAAAATACTTAAAATGAGCCCCAAGTTTTTGTTTGATTTGATATTTTACGTCCCAGTCAATAAATTTTTGGTTATATTGGGACTGGCCTTCCTGGGTTGAACCAGTACTAAGCAAGGATTGAGCCCAGGGTTATTTGCATGACGTTACATACAGAAAGTCCTGCAGATGCTTTTGTTCATGAAAATGTTGATTACGGCTATGACGTTGTGACGGCGTTATGAGGTTCGAAAGTTTACAGCTTACGTCATTTTGCTTAGAGAAATCCAGTGTAAGAAAATGGATATTTTAATGTTTCAGCTGCGTTTTCTGTGATTGATTAAAATGAGGTAAAATATGCAAGAATAACAATCACACATGTTTGTTTCATTGTATTAACACTTGCAGGGTCCCTCAGACGATGTTTGACACTCCACCTATTGGCCTTGTGTTCAAACAGCTTCCTCATGGTCTGGCAAGTATTAATGAATGAAACAATGTATCTGTCATATGGGCCTTGTCGCGAGAAAACCGGTCTGACCGTTCCAAGGCGGTACTTCTTTTGTGGATCTTTTATGTTTTTGTTCTGTCTTGTGTTTGCTATGTTTTGTGCGCGTCTGTTTATATGTGCTTTGTGGTCACCTGCTGGGAAAGGGCTGAACACTTGGCTCTCGTTTGTGGTGTCTACTGTGAGTTTATCACTTTCCCATTGGTATCCTGGGTCAGGTGTTGTACTTGATTGTATTGATTCCTGATCTTTGCATCCTTACTTACTTTGTGAAATCCCTATATTCTGGTCACACATGGAAATCCCCTCATGAATATCACCAATACATACTTTGCTTCAAATACAATATTGGCCCTAACTTGACTTTTAAAAGGATTAACCCTTAAAGCGCCAAGAAAAAATGCATCTGAAAATGTTGTCTGCTGAAGTCGTATGCTGCAAATAATTGCCTATTATTACTGACAAATTAAATATAGAAGCAAACAGCGTGGACCCAGAACAGACTGCTCCTAGGAGCAGTCTGATCTGGGCTCACACTGTTTGCCATAGAGGCTTCTTAAACATTTCAGCAGACGAGAAAAGCAGACGACTTTTGTTGCGATTGGCGCATTAAGGGTTCACCAACAAGACAACAACAAAGCAAACTTATTCATAAGCCACTAAACATTATTGAAAGACCCTGTTTTTATTTTCAGGAAACTTCTGTCATCTTAGACGAGCAAAATGTCTAAAGCCTTATCTCAGAATGAGGCATAGAGGGAGCTGTAGAAGGAGACCCTTCATCTAATCCACCATTCATCATCTCGGATTATTAACCCTTATCATGCTGAAATGTTTTATGCACTACACTCCTCTCCATTTTTTGTATGTATATTCCTCTTGAGTTGCTGAGAGGATCCATTTGATCTGCTGAGCATTTTTATTTCAAACGTTATTCAATTGAAAGGGAGGTAATTTGGAAAAATACAAGTTTCATCTAGAAACTGTACGAAAACAGTGAACATAACAATCAGTTTTAAACCGTTTTTTACTTTCTTGCTTTTGGATCTAATCATTTGACAGAAAAATGAAACTTTTATTAAAAACTATTTACACTATTGCAAGGGGGCATAAAATCAGACTTTACATTATGTGAAATGTCAACCTGTTAATGTCATCGTACTCGTGAACGTTTGTCAACATATATTTTTGACACTATGAAATTAAAAGTCCTATTTCTTCTAAACTGTGAATCCCTTAAGTATATTGCTAAACTTTTTCCCTCAGTATAGTATGTATTTAAAAGCAGGGTGGAAAACAGTGTAGATCCTGATCAGCTGGCTTCTCAGAAGCCAGCTGATCTGGATCTACATTGTTATCAAAACAGGATATATCCAGGTTCAGCGTTATAAGGGTTAAGTTGATGCTCCCATCTATAAACATAGGAAAAGAATGTTATCTGAAGAAGGGTTGATCAACAAAAAATAAATCAAAATCAGGAAAAAAGTAGCCAAAGAGTGCAAAAATCAAAGATTAGCAAATAATGTAGAAAAGTTTTTAATCAATTTACATTTTAAAAGTTCACTTTACTGTACACGACCTTACCATTTGGACAGGTCAGCCCAAGTAAATAGTAAAGACCCTGATCACAGTGTGCCATCAAGAGCAGTATGATCAAGGTCTGCATGGCTTGCCATTCTGTCACTACATTTCACATTCCTCATCAAGCCCTGAGGTTATGAGACTTTTTTCATGCTCAACTCAGCTCAGCATGAAATTTATCCTGACATTTTTTAGTGTGTATTCCCTTGTTAACAGTTGCAATGTATCCTGCTCGTAAGATATTAAAATGCCATCAATTGTTGGTATATAAACTTTTTCTAGCAGGATAAATACAGCATCTGAGAATGTCCACACAAAAAAATCTAAATTTTTCCAGATTTTAGGAGTAGTTGAAATTTCATTTAGTTAAGTTGAGCATGAATATTTTCTTAAAGCCTCTGGGCCTGCTAATCAAGATGATGCTTAGTAAAGTGTGAAAAGATGTTAACATGGGTGAAAGTTCAAAATTTTCAAAATCCTGAACTTTAGAAATTCTAATTTTAAAACTTGCAGGATGCCTACAAAACAAATAATTTCATGTTTAAATGTGTTTAGAAAATCGGAACATTAATCAGAGAAGCTATTATAATCTCCCTAATTCAGCATTTTGAGGCTGACTTTCTACAAAATCCTGAATTCAGGATTAATCCTGAAAACTTTCACCCATGTGTTAAGTGTCTGATCATTAAAGGGTACATGCACTACAGTGCAATGAATTTTGTATGGGTTCACAGATAAGAAATAGAGCAAATGAGATCATTTTACTTGTTTCTTGTACCTGTTAAAACGCAAACTTTTTTTTCAGACTAGAAAACAGCAAGCTCATGAGATTTAAGTACTGTACTTATAAAGTTGAGCAGTCAAGGCTCAGACCTAAAATTAGGCCTCATTCCATCCACATGGGAGCAAATTCAAAATATTCAAAATCCCAAACTTTTGAAATTGAATTCTAAAACTATCATTACTCCTATAAAATCTCAGGATTTTTAAATTTTAACTGTCAATTGTCTTAAGATGAACTGAAAATAAATCAGAAAAGCTATCATAATCTACTTAATTCAGGATTTTGAGGCTGACTTTCTGTGGAAAGTCAGCCTCAAAATCCTGAATTCATGAATAATCCTGAAAACTTTCACCCATGCATTCCCTAGATAGCTTTAGCAGTGACTATGACATATGTGATATGTATCAAAACCTCTTGAAAATTTTCCAACAACTGTTACCACATCAAAAGACCTCTAAACAAATAAAGAAGACCCTGTTTAGACTGCTCTAGCCAGTCAGAGAAAGCACTATATACTATTCTGACAAGCATTTTATGAATCAAACATAAGTTTGAGGAGCGCAGTGGCTCAGTTGGTTAAGACTTGCGATCGAATAGTCGCTAGTTTGAGACTCATCAGAGGCACTGTGTTGTGTCCTTAAGCAAGACACTTTATCCTCTGCTTAGTACAATAAAACACGTCTTAAGCGGCCACTCGAAAATAAACAAAACAAAGGTCTTTATGACAAATGGTAGCTTAATGAAGGTCAAAAGTATTGCAGAAACCTTCTGCAATGCTTTTGACCTGCATTAAGCGATAATTGGCCTTAAAAACCAATTTTTGGTCTTTTTGAGAGTGGCCGTTTTACACAGGTTTTACTGTATCACACAGAAAGTTAAATCACTCTCTAGATTTCACTAACTTCTATAGCTGTAAGGAACACATCCATCTCTGAGTTTTATATAATAAAGAACTAGATTCTGCCCAACCAGTGGTAAAAAATTAAAATTGTTTCATTTTTTCTAAGAAAACAGAACTTGACAAATACAGACGACTCTCATTAGCTTAATATTAAACTCAAAGTATCTGTATTCAATGTCATTTGTTCAGGCAATAAACGTTAAAATGCCAAAATTTGTTGACATTTCAAAATTTATGACAAGAACAAATTTCATGCTCATGTAAATTGAGCATGAAAAGGTTTTATAACCTTGCAGGCCTGGTCACGCGAGTTCTTGAGTTAACAACAGTTGACTGCATTAATAAACTGTAAATTGCTATTTTCTTAGAAGAAAAGTATTTAAAAAGTTCAAAGTGATTATTAAAACTTTTCTTGCTAGCGCCGACTTTTGTCGTCAGCTGATAACTTTTGCAAACAGTTTGGAGCCAGGTCAGAACCGACAACATGTCGGTCCTGATCTGGAGCCAAACCATTTGACACTATGATAGTGTTCTAGGAAGAATTTTCTGAAAAGATTAATTTTGAAAAAAATCAGCACAGAACAAAAACACATGAAAAATACCCAGCATGCAAAGAGTTATGTTGTACACTACAAAGGTGGTTTCCCTACAAGAAGGTTATTTTTAGGTGTACATGTCATGGCTGTAGAGAACACAGTGTCACATGATAGCCATTCTCCCTAGCAACCAGAGCTCTGTCAGTGTCAACAAGATTCATACACAGACGTCCTTGAGATACCAGTGGAGCAGCAAATTCTGTCTGATCAGCGGCATGGCCCAGTATAATCACATCTTGGTGGTAGATAGAAAAGATTTACAATTATATTGTACTGGTTACCTATTGCAAACAATTTGGGCCCCTATCAGGATTGACGGAATGTTGATCCTGATCTGGATCCGAACCATTGACACTTTGAATTTTTTGGAAAAAGTTCATTTTGAACAGTCAGCAGATGGCAACTAAAGCATAAAAAATTACTGAGCTTGCAAAAAGTTAAGCTCTAAATGAGCAATTTATGGGTTGTTAACATAAGATTAAATGATATTGCTGTAAAACTAGATTTCAAACCATATATCTTATGATACAGTATATCTCACCAATGAAAAATTTGAATACAGTTATTCCCTAATTAATTTCTTAATTTTCTAAGTAGTTCATAACTAAGAATGTTTGGACATGTTGGAGTTATGGTATATTTTGTATATTTCATGAGGGATTAAAAGTGTTCGATTCGGGCCTGTTCCATAAGCAAGTTGATTACTCCCCAGCAGCAGTGTCTTTTACTGTTCTTTCTCAAACTCCCCGTCGATCAAGCTACTTCCGAAATTCCACCATTGCGTGAGCGATGTTGATAAACTTTGGAATCCGGATTGCTTCTAAAAACGAAAAGGCCAATTAGAGACCTGACCAGTGATTTTGTTACCTGCGCATCCTGTATCTTTTGCGCATAATTTTGTCTCTGGGATGCAAAGTTTTTATTTCAGTGAGTCCCAGGATGCAATAGTATTGCAGACTTGTCATTAAAAATAGTGGTCTGGACTCATAAGTTTGCAGTTGGGACTCATTGATATGGGAATCAGCGAGTCCCAGGACCCATAAGCCCAAAATTGTAAATGAATCACTGCCTTACCACTGAGCTTGAATCCAGATCAAACGTGGAGCCTTCGGATTTTCTAGGCTAAAGTAATGAAATAACTAAATGTAGATGGGTCAGTTACAATATGCCCCCTAGGCATTATGTGCATTGACTTCGATTGAGGAATACGGTTGGGGCGGAGGTTAACTCTACCACTATTCAGTGTGTTTATGAGCAGAGTCTTACTGGAATATGCATATTTCCTCAGTTTAATTTGCTTCCAATGGATCACCTATGTACAAATCGTTAACTAAAACAAAAATACTCAGAGCTTGTAACACATGAAACACTGAAAATAGTGGCTTCGGCAAATGCAATATAAAAACACTAGGGGAGACCAGGGCTAGTTCGGCCCCATTTTAGAAAATGTACAGTTTTCGAAAGACTAATAAATCTAGGTCTATGAAACCTATATATTTAAGTAAGGCACAATAGGGCGGTGCCAGTCCTGGTAACCCACAACATGTGTCTCTATACGATAAAGGGTAATCTTCATTTAAGGAGATCAGGTCATGGTGGCCGAACTTGCCCCGCAATGGGGTAAGTTCGGCCACCCCTCGGGGCAAGTTCGACAAAGGCCAATAATATACAGTCAAACTTTTGTAGTTAGAATTGCAAAGGGCCAAGAATATGTAACGACATTAACCTAACATATGAACTATCCAAGTTGGTTCTTCGGAATACAAATTGAACAAAAATTTGGCTTAAAATGTCGTATTAAATTGTCCAAGTTATCGTCTTGCTTTTTGGGCCAATTTATTCGTTGAATTGCTCTTGGGCCTGCCTAACCCATTAATGCCAAATAAAATGTCCCACCTTTATCAATCGGACGAACCAGTTTGGAATCAAAGGGCTATTGGGTAGTAACTTTCATCAAATTTTATAATCTGTAAACAATCAGTGGAGACCATGATCAGACTCCTCACTCTCTTGTGTCTGATCTGGGTCTTTACTGTGTACCAATGGCCCAGAGGAAGGCGCTAGGTTTGTATGGGTTTAGAGGTTTTTTTAACTTATTTCTTTCCAATCTTTGAATACATCTCGTTTTAGTGTAAAAACAAAATAAAATAGAAAATAATAATAATAGATGCAGGAGAATAAATTAACAATTTTTATATCAAAGCACATAATCCTTTCGTAATAAAAAATATAGAATTTAAATCAGAATCTTAACACATCTTTTCCGAAGTCAGAGGTCTTGCAAAACCCAGTTGGTCCAGTTTGCGCACAACATCATCAGCAACCTGGATGGGGCTGTTAATCGTGGGCACACACAGACAGATTTAATCATAATGGATTTTGCTAAGGCCTTTGACAAGGTTCCACACAGGAGGCTATTTCACAAATTGAAATATTATGGGATTAGAGGATCCACCCACAAGTGGATCAACTCGTGGCTCTCTGGGCGCACTCAACAAGTTGTTTTAGATGGCCAAGCCTCAGATCCAGCCCCAGTGCTATCCGGTGTGCCCCAGGGATCGGTCCTAGGTCCGGTCCTGTTCCTCATCTTCATAAATGATCTGCTGGATAACATCAGGTCTTCTGTTCGCCTGTTCGCAGACGATTGTGTCCTGTATAGGAATATACATTCACTTCAGGATTGTTTGGCCTTGCAAGAAGGCCTCACCAGCTTAGGACATTGGGAAGCCGATTGGCAAATGAAATTTAGTGTAGCCAAATGTCACTCAATGAGAGTGACTCGGCATCAGCATCACAAACAAATTCTCTTCGACTACTCACTACACAATCAAAGTTTGGAAAATGTTCAGTAGGCAAAATACCTTGGTATCACCATTACTGATACCATGGATTGGGGTCAACATGTCTCAGAAGAAATCTCTTCCAAAGCAACTAAGACACTTGGTTTCCTTCGCAGGAACTTGGCTTTTGCACCTAGGAGTACTAAGGAAGTTGCATACAAAACTTTGGTTTGGCCTAAACTAGAGTATGCAGCACCCATTTGGAGCCCCGATTCGAAACTTCAGAACAATCAGATTGAGAAAGTTCAGAGGACAGCAGCCCGCTGCACCTGCAGGAGATGGCGAAACACGGGTAGTGTCGGCGTAATGCTTGATGAGCTTGAATGGCCATCTCTTGAGGCCCGGAGGGACCAGTCCTCCTTGTTTCTCTTTCACAAGATTCATTGTGGAGCTGTGTTTATTGAAAAAGACAAGTATATGACCCCTGCTCACTGTTTGAAAACTACGAGATAATCACATAGTGCTCATTACCGCAGACACTAGACATACAATGATGCCCTGAAGAATTTTCCTTTTCCCCCCGAACTATTCCACATTGAAATAGTCTGTCTCCTTCTGTGGCCAATACCCAGTCCACAGAGGAGTTTAGGGCACTCCTTACTTAAACAAAAATTCAGTCAAAAGTTTTTGTTTTTTGTGTTGTTTTTGTTTTGTTTTTGAGTTGTTTTTGTTTTTTATTTTATCAAATTTCCAAATTCGCAATCTCTGGTGTAATGCTCAAGTATGAGCGAAACCAGTAAAGATAGAAAGAAAGGAATTAAAAGCAGAAATTACTATGAAAAATTTACTAATCATGCAAGAAAACGAGTTTTCTGGTACAATATCAATCTACCCTTCAACAATGCAGCCATTGTGTAGGCCTACTCATGTAGACAAACTCGTCACAAGTAATTTCCAAATATGTTTCCCGGCCCCATATCTTAGTTTACATGCTAAATATAGCCACTGCCGAACATGCCCCGAGGCCGAACTAGCCCCGGTCTCCTCTATAAACGTTCTTCTTTAATAACTGTAAAACTCCATTCGATGGTTCTAAGCTTTTTTAAAACCTAACCTTGTAATGATATTAATCTGGCATCTATTTATAGACCGTTGTATTTATCTACATGCGTAGGCTATTTATAGTTACTACAAAGAATCTTGGTGGCAGAACATACCGAAATATACTGGAATGTCGCCGAAGGCGACATGTTTTTTGAGACAACTCAGCGACAGATTTTGAGACAATTCAGCGACATTTTATGAGACAACTCGACGACACCTTTATTCTTAGTGAGGCACTGGAAGGGATTTTAAGGATACACTAATATTGGCCAAAAACTTAAAGGGCAACCCGGGCTGAGCCGGATACTACAAAACAAATAGCCCCAACATATTTCAAACAAAAGGCGATTATGTTGAAAAAGTTTTGCGTTTTGTTTTATAAACAGGCAATTCCAGACAGAATGGATTTTTTTTAAACAGGACCCGAAGAAAACTGCTGTGATTTTCTTGAAAGTATAGTCCGTTTCAATTAGCATAGATAGCAGACTTGCCATTGTCATCGACTGGAAGCATTTTATCAGATACTGTTTAGTATCTTTAGTATCGCGCCTGCGCAAGACAATGGCAGACTAGATGAAAGATTGTTTCTGATTGGTGGATAATTTAGATAGTCCGTTTCAATGAGCATAGATAGCAGACTTGCAGATGTAAGATTGTTTCTGATTGGTGGATAATTTAGAGTAAACTTGATTATAGACAGCTGCCGCTGAAAAAATGAGAAAAATCACTAACAGTTGACACAGGGTTTCTCGCTCCCGGATTGTTCGGTCGATTCCTTGAAACGTCATTTTTGCCGGGTCTGCCGGTTCGTTTTGGCACTGCAAAATAACTATAATATGGCCAAATATCTTCAGATCTTTGTCAGTGATTGAATGGATTGATAGTATAGCAGACAAATAGACAATTCCTTTTAAAATACACAACCCTTAGTCATGGATCAGTGAGTGCTTTGGATGCCGGACTGCTGGACTGCTTCATTTGCCGGGTCGATTTGGCAGTGTATTGCGTCTACATGAGTGCACTAAAATCAAGCTTTGTTAAAGACAGACAGACAGATGAACACACAGACAGACGAAATGTTTGATAGATAGATAGATCCTTTAAAAATTCACAGACCTGGGTCATGTATACTGAAGTTGTGATATAATTAGGACCAAGTACTGCCGGTTTTGTCGAATCTGCTAGAGCATTTCAACTGCCGGGTCTGCCATAGCGTGTCATCTGCCGGGTCTGCCAGAGTGTGTCATCTGCTGGGCCTGCAGGACTGTTTCATCTGATAGATCTACATATACAGATTAATCTGATCTAGACAGCAGACAGACAGATCCTTTTCAAATTTTACATACCTAAGCAATCAGTTTTTGCCGGGTCTGGCAGACTGTTTCATCTGCCGGGTTTGCCGGAGCGTTTCATCTGCCGGCCAGTTGTTTTGGCAGTGTCTAAGCCACTAGATCTAATTAAAATCAATTTCTCACAGTTTTGTCAAAGACAGACTGACAGACGGAGGGACTAAAAGACAGGCAGACAGACAGACAGATGTAGACATATGATAGATCGATATATACTCTCTCGCTCTCTCTCTCTCTCTCTCTCTCTCTCTCTCTCTCTCTTAATATGCAATAGGCCTCAAAAACCTCAGTATAAAACTCACACAGCTAATCAAAGAGAAGTCATTAATGTATACTAGGCCAACTAAGAAACGCCGCATATAAAACATACATTGTATATGGGGGTCTTTCACCAATCTCTCGCAAACGATTTGTAACAGTTTAGGCGCTTATTCTTGTATTATGAGTTCCTGGGGTTGTTCTAGCTATCGTTGTCACCGGACGAAATTGATTAACCAGATTAAACCTAGGTTTTTATCGATCATGACGTCACGTCATTAGGCGATTTCATCATGAATTCGCACGGTCTAACATTGTTCCAATATTTCAGAAACATTTCCTAAGACGTTCAATCATCCTTGCATAGCATCGAAATGATGTTCGCAAAGGCACTGTGCTGAACAGGAATATAAATTCACACGTTTACTATGATAAGACGTACACCTGTTAATTCAATGCTCAAACCATTTCACCCTTTCAATCTGCCACGAAGGCAAATGAAACTGGTAATTAATTGAATATATCTAACAGTCCTCCTTTTACCAATGAAGAAATACTTCAACGAAAAGTTTATCACCCAACAACAACAGAGGGTACGATCACAATTGAATCAACGCGCATGCATCTTTTTGTTGTTAATTTGTCTAATCTTTGTACCTCTTATGCCATATTATGTATGGATTGAGTGAAATAAAGATATATATAAATTGTTGGGCTATCACCGATGGCGTCACATTAGCTTGTAACATTCTTATCGCCTTTTCGCGTTCAACATGTGTCCGTTTTGGCAACGTAAATTAGCAATGTGTAACTTTTAATTTTAAATTTTTTAAATGATTTCAAGCGAATTGGATATTAGACTAGTGATTTCAAGAGTTATTACATGTGTAAATCTGAATAAAATGAATCTGCACGTGAAAAACTTGAAAATAAAAAGACAGCCAGTACACTGGTTTTGATTGACTGCGCTCAATAAGAAATGGGAAGAATGTGTGGCAGGTATAGTAGCGAAAAATAGATAGCAGATGTAATTTTGTAACTCTCATTTAACGCGCATTATTATTAATCTTTGTATGCGGCGTTTCTTTTTTGGCCTAGTATATTTTGGATTGTCTTTCTATGCATCTGAAAAGTCTCGTTGGGACAGATTATGCGCGGATCCAGAAAGTTTTGACAGAGGGGGGTCCGCTTTTGACAATGTTTCTTTTTTAGTTGTTGAGGGGAGAGAGGATCCAAATACCACTATAAGCGGGCCATCATCGGTACGCCAGCGAAACGCCATTTAAATGGCGTTTCGTTGGCGTGCCGATGATGGCCCAACATTGAATGCTGGCTTGGTAGCTTTGTGATTTTTTAATTTAACTCCCCCAACGCCACGCTACGAGAAAACCGGACGAAAAACGAAGACACAGACCAGCCTGTGCATCCGATTAGCGCATGTATTGTTCGCTAGATATTCCGACTTGTTACAAGCAAAGGTTCAGCATTCTTCTACACTATGCACCTTTAAACATGTGCAAATTGGTTTCAGACTAACCTACACGTATCTGCACAGTCTGAAGACCAGTTTTCGCTCGAAGTGTCATTTTTGTAACGTCCTTGTATGCAATTTTCTCAGATGCACATGCTTAAATACTTTTTTGTGTCTAAAGAGTTCGGTTTACTCATACAAAATACATATCCCTTAACCTTTGGCGGTGATTTAATATGAGCTATCGTATAAAAAAAATGTCATCGGTGTGTTTTAATGCACTGAGAAGATGAACTTCGTTATTTGTTGATGCTTTACGTATCAGTCGATATTTTCAGTCATGTCAGGTTTTCCTTATCTTCCTGGTTTGAACTAGTATATAAAAAAGCAGAGGATAACTGGGGTCTTGTTCAAGGTAACAAAACGGTGCTCCGGGGAGTCTCGAACTAGCTACCCTTTGAGCACAGACCTGCCTCTTTTAACCAGTAAGCCACTGCGCTATATGCAAAAATTCTAACCTAGGCACGCAGCCCATTACATATTAAACATGTGAGCCCTTGGCCAGTGCCATTATTTGCACAAACCTGGGTGAAGGTTTTTATATGGCCTTTTCATATGTTTTCTTTAAATAAAGCTATTAACATGTGAGCCCTAGACCAGGGTCATTGGAAGTTCCACTAGGTTCCGAATATCAAGGCTCTATATAGGCATAGCGATTATAAACAAGAAAAAAATTCATGTTTTGGTTAAAATCTAACCAGTGGTTCTGCAGATGTCCTTTGAAGCAAATGGTGACGAGACACTACACGACGGACAAACATCCAATGATTACAAAAGCTCACACTGAGCCTTTGACTCATGTAAGTAAGAATACTCAGTGCTCAGCCTTATGCTCATCTTTGTTTTTGCTTGTTAACTTCAGCATTATTGACGACTTTCTTTAAACATTGCAAGTAAGTTGAAGTTTTAAATTATATTTAAGTTGAAAATGATAACAAGTTAAGAATTTATGATATTTATGGCAAGCAATTTAAAATTGTACAAACAGCGACTACTTTTCTGGCGACGTCTGGAATCTGTCCTTTGCAAACACTTTGTACCCAGAATGTCGACACTGATCTGGACCCTGACTATTTGACACTCTGATAGTGTTCCTAAAAGATTATATTAGAAAAAAAATATTTTGAGGAATGGCAGAAGACGCCAACAAAACATGTAAAAAGCCAGCATGCAAACAGTTACAAGCATATTTTTGGTCTCGTCGCGCGTCGTAGAAGCCATCATGATGAAACATTTCCGTGAAAATATTTGAATTTGAACCAGTGGTTCAGAAGGAAATGACATTAAAAGACATGTCTTTCTTATCTAGAGCTCTGGCAGCCCCTTTGTTCAGTGGAGTGGAACCATTTGTGCAATTTTGGTAGAGTGCATCATGAGGAACAATTATGTGAAAGAGCGGAACCATTTGTGTTATTTTAGGTAAAGGGCATTATGAGGAATAATTCTGTGATTTTATTTTAATTAGGACCAGTGGTTCAAGAGGGAATGCCCTTGAAAGACATTTCTTATCTAGAGCTCTGGCAGCCCCTGGAACAGTGTGTTTATTACGTTACCCATCATTTCCTTGAAAATAAAAATATGTAATTAAGTCTTTATAGGTAGTAGGTGAACTGCTTAAATGAACAAATCAGTTATGCAATCTGTAAAAACTTGTAATTATCTATACATATTGTTATTTGTTAAAGTTGTTTTGGTCCATTTTAATGTCAATTACGTTACATTTTTAACTATGCACTAAAATCAATAATATTTGTTACATAGTTTCCGTTCATAAAATTATTAACAGCGTATGCGCAGGCTGGTCTGAGCCTTTGCTGGTCGCACATACCACATCGTTAAAATCTCATGTCGCGGCTCATATTTTGTATAAAGAGGCGGCAAGCAACGTTGCATTTATAATAGATGGGCCAACTTGCTCAGAATGTACAGAGATTGACTAGAATATTGGAAATTTGCATGAAGCAAGTTGAACTATTGTACATCCAAGAGAGCGAGTGATAAAGGCGCTGATCACTCTGTGCGGATGCGCAGGCTGTCTGTGCCTTTGTTTCTCGCATTTTCTCATCTATCTATCTATCTATCTATCTATCAATCTATCTATCTATCTATCTATCTATCAATCTATCTATCTATCTATCTATCTATCAATCTATCTATCTATCTATCTATCTATCTATCTATCTATCTATCTATCTATCTATCTATCTATCTATCTATCTATCTATCTATCTATCTATCTATCTATCAATCTATCTATCTATCTATCTATCTATCTATCTATCTATCTATCTATCTATCTGCCTGCCTGTCTGTCTGTCTCGCGGTCTTTGACAAAGCTGTGATTTTGTTGCATAGCAATTTTTAAGTGTTGCCAAAACAACCCGGCAGATGAAACGGTTTGGCAGACTCGGCAAACCCGGCAGTAGGCTTAACGCGCCAATATAAGACTTATATATGTAGGCCTATGTGAATTTAAAATGATGTGTCTGTCTGTCAGATAAAAAACGGGTCAAGGGGACCCGACAGATGAAACGGTCTGGCAGATGAATCGATCTGGCAGACCCGGCAGATGAAACGGTCCGGCAGACCCGGCAGATGAAACGGTCCGGCAGACCCGGCAGAAGAACGGTCCGGCAGACCGGCTAAAACCGGCAGTAATTAAAACTCACGGATCCATGACTCAGGTCTTTGAATTTGAAATAAAATATCCATCTCTCTATCAACCAGTCTGTCTGTATGTCTGTCTATCTATCATTGGCAATGCTGTGAACATGCAAATTTATTTTGGCACTGCCGAAACGACCCGGCAGATGAAACGGGTCCAGGTAAAGATACATGTAGGTCTTGAAGTGATCCGGCAGTAGCGCATCGAGGTCTGATAATTTCTAAAGGATCTGTTATTGTCAAAACTGTGAAAATATTTGTGATCATATAAAAAAAGTTAGGTCGGCAGCTGCCTTCAGAGCGACCCGGCAGTTGAACCGACTGAAACAATGTTCCGCGGAATTGACCAAATTAAACGGGACGATAATTTTAGCCTATATGTCATTTTAATTTGTATATTGTCTCTATTTCAGTGGTTCTTCAATGCATAACGCATGTGTAAAATATTTAAGAGTTTTATTTTGTTTTAAATCATCTCGATTTACATCAGTTTTCAGTTTGGTGATAAAAGCCGGTACCGAAAACCGTTATTCTCTGGATACCAACTTCGGGTGCAATCGTAGGTTCGGTCCGGCTAGGGCTTTTACCGACAACCCAGCCCACCTACCAAACTAGACCTACCTAAGATCGATCTATCTATCTTCTAATACGTCTTAACCCCCCCCCCCCCCCCCCCCCCCCCTCATGGAGACGTCAGTATTCCGGAATACCAAGTGCTGAGGGGCTACGCCCTAAACTGGAGTATGCAGCACCTATTTGGAGCCCATATTGCTAACTCAGATGCATCATGTGGAGAAGGTACAGAGGACGGCAGCCTGCTGGACCTGCAGGAGGTGGCGCAGCACTAGTAGTGTTGGTGAGATGCTCGATGAGCTGCAATGGCCAACTCTGGAGGCACGGAGGGATCAGTCTCTCTGCTTTTCTTTCACAAGATTCATTGTGGGACTATGTCTATTGATAAAGACGAGTACTTGGCCCTGTCTCAGAGTACAAGAGTGACACTGAGTACCAGGTTATCACACAACTCACAGTATTGCAGCCCCCAGATTAAGGCTAAAGTGATGCCTAGTTCTAAGTATTCTTTTTTCCGAAGGACTGTTCCCCATTGGGATAGTCTGGCTACATCTGTGGCCACAGCTGAGACCACAGTGGAGTTCAGGGCACTCATTTAAATGACTCCGCCAGGTGTGTTTTTTCCTCAAAATTCTAAAACTCTCACCTCAGATAATGATTGAGTAAAAGATAGATAGATTAGTTGAAACAAAGTGATAGAAGAGGTGGTGAGATGAGTGTACAGTGCGAAAGGGAGTGTTTGTATAGACAGGAGATACGTGGCACAGTAGGCTTAGTGATTGCCTCCAAGATATGCATAGGAGCCTATAGCTATATGATATGATAGATTAAATGGTTACCTTGGTCCTCGAGCCAGTCAACTGTACCACCTGACATGGGATTAAACTCCAGGAAATGGAGAACATGTATAGTATGGTTATTTAGCTTGCGCGAATTCAGCCTGAGGGGTAATGGGGGTCCGGATTACCCCCCATCCCCTGGAAAATCGCAAAGCTATAGCTTTCCTTTGGAAACCCTGGAAAATCACAAAGCTACGCAGCCAGCATTCAATGTCGGGGCATCATCGGCCCGTCAACGATTGTTTAATTCAGTGTATTTATAAAACCAATGCAATTGAAATTTGGACTTGAAGAATTCGGGTGACACTGAATGACTTCGTGACGTTATGTTTGCTACAATTGTGTACGGACGGACGAATAAACGGATTGACCGCATACTACATAGCGCATTACACAATGGACAAATCCATATTTGATACCCATTGTTCGATAAAGTATTCACAAAACCAATTGCATAAATCGGGTGACATTGAATGATTTCGTTATTTTTGCTACAATTACGGACATGGGCTGAATACCACATAGAAATAATAAATACATGTATTGCAAAGCCTACAGCGCTACAACGGTCACCAAACCCCACAGCTGACAATTTTGTTTTCTAAGTCCTTTTCAGGGTAATAGCCTCAGAGACAATAACAGATGATGTTGGTAAAAGATGGATAAAACAAACATTAATTCTGGTACATACTAGTCTTCTATATAGCCCTCCGGCCCGTGATAATTCACTGTCTCTGCCAAATGATGAATAATCCCCGCTATCAACAAACAAAAAACAAACATTTTATCATCCACAACAGCTGGCACGGGAAGGCACGTGTTCCGCCTTTTGATATTTAGAGGTTCAACTCCAGATCACCGGTATCCGGAAAATTCAAGATAACCGCTTACAATATACATGTATCACTGGGTGGAAACGTACACAGGATATTGCTCCAAAAAGAGCCGATGTTTACACTGAATTAGGAAAAAAACACACAACGAAGGTAAGGAAATCTGGAATTTGTCCTATTTAATTCTTTTTTCGGTACTTGGCGTGTGTCGATTTAGAATCACTATATGTATATTTAGCAGATTGTATGCATGATTTGGCATCAAACACTGAACTTGATAGTGAAAATCACAAAATGAAAGTCGTGCTCACACCAAAATTTAGACACCTATCCCCAAAAAGGAATAATATTGAACAAAGAAAGCAAACTATTAAAATTCTGAATCGGCCAATTTTTTGCAATGGCATTTAAATATCAATGCTGAAAATTTCAGCCTCGTAGGTTGAAACTTGATGGAGATATGGCTCAAAACTAATGGTCAGTTAATCTCGAAAAGGGTACTGGGGATTGGAAAAAGGTGTACTGGGTAATGCATATTGTCTAAATTTGGTGTACTGAGGATGGCAGGTAATTTCTAGTCCTTTTTAGCACCCTACTAATCAAAGTCAGTTCTAAGTGCTATAGAATTGATTGATTCCGTCCGTACGTCTCTCTGCCATTCTACCTTTCAGTCCTGACAAACTAACAATTGACTTTACGCTCCTCTAAGACTCAGAACAGACTAAATGTTTGCTCTAATCTGCTGGTGTACTTTGAAAGCCTTATTAGCAAACATTATGTTTCCAGATAAGACTTATCTTTGGAGCAGTCTGGTTAGGATCCATAGTGTTTGCTTTGGCAATAAAAGCAGTTTGAAGTACATGTATATATACTGACCCGCACTTCCATTGCTACATGTTTCAGGAGTTTAATTAAGTTACTAACTAGGGCTTGCCTAAATGATTGTATTAATAGACTTTTCGCTTACTGTAAAGGCGGCAATTTAATATTCATATCTGGGCTAGGTTTGGCTAGTCATATGCTAAGGAAGGGAAATCACCTTTTATTTATAGTTTGGTAAAGAGTTAATCAGCTTTTTGGGACACGCAAGCAAGCGCGCATTTCATAAAAATCCTAACCGTGTACACATTGAACTCACATTTATTAACCCTTAAAGCACATAATCACAAAATGTATGTTTTTTGCCATCCACTAAAATATTTGAAGCCTCACAGACAAACAGTGTGGACCCAGATCAGATTGCTCCTGTAGGACCCAGATCATACTGCTCCTGTAGGAGCAGTCTGATATGTGTCCACAATGTTTGCCTGTATGCTTATGTTAAATTGACATTTTCAGATGCAGTTATTTTGCTGGCGTTTTAAGGACTAAATAACGTGTTTTGCGCCTAATCTGAGGCAATGGCGCAATATGATAGTTACTTTTTAATAAAACCACGCCTCATTTACAGCTTTTACCTATGTGTAAGGTTGACCAGTCCTTATTACGCATTCATGAGGTGCCGCCTTTACATTAAACAAAAAAGTCACATAACACCGTTTAGAGGTTATGACAGACATTCAACCAATCCAGTTCTGATAGAAAAAAAATATTGATTGATCAAGTTCTACTTTCATTTTCATAAATATTAAGTGTTTTAATTTTTGATGAAATTATGTTACAATAGGTGACATAATATATGGAATATTTATGGTTCAGATTGATTTTGCGTTAGAAAAATAGTGAATATGATCAGGAAAATACCACAATCACAAACTGCAGACAATCCCATGGCACTGCGAGGAAGGGCCACACAACAATCACGAGACACAAGGAAGACAAACTAAGCAAAGCAACCAGTCCTCTCAAAATGAATTATGCTGGCTTATTTGATTTATTTTTCACATTAAATCCAGCCAAATTGGATAGCTTTAGATTAAAATAGATGATGACTATAGGGGTAGGCATGAAGGTTGTCAAACATGGACTGAATTTTTACGACTCAGATAAACAATATCATAAACCATTTTATGAAAAGTAATTTGACCATTAAAATTAGCAGTTCTTTTAATGTAGGTTACAAATTTGATACAAAAAACTTCTATGGTAGTTTATGTGCTTTAAGTTCAAGTATCTTCCTCTAAATCACCCATGCTTCAATCAGTTTTTTTCCAGTAATATGCTTTATACTAATAAGGACACTATTCATCATATTTCGCATAAGTGGGCCTTCAAATGGCAGCAATTTATACCTACTAGTAGCTTAGACTCATATAGTGCTTTTATTACACTTAAATGATTAATATAAAAGAAAGCAACATATGTAACTGTAAAATAGGTGCATATTTCTAGTCCTTTGCTTTCAATAAAAAATATATTGACATGTAAGAATAAGAAATACTTTGATATTATCACTAAAGAAGTTCCTATCTTACTATAGAAGCTCCTATTTATTAGGGTAACATAGTAAACTTTGATATTGCAGGGTAATCCCCTAACTGTGTATGAGCTAACGAATATAATTTGTGGTTTATATAATGAGTTTGTAGCAAACTATAATGAACAAAGCTTCGGGGGTATTATGAAAGTCAATGGTCAAGTGATAACACTGTACTTAATACAGCTGTGGTATAATATATTTGATATTTAGTAACGTGTACAACAGTTTTATCATAAATTTAGATTGCTTTGTTGCATACTGGCTGTTGACTGCATTTATTAACATCTTTCAATGCAATGAGCATGTCGTTAAATAAGAATTAGATTAAACTTTGTATTTGTACAATAGATTTAGATACTATTATAGGGTAACAGAGTTACCATGGCTGTTACACAGTGAAGCCCAAACTGCCAGAAGCTAACATGAGCCATTTTGCATCTTATATTCTAAAACACATTTAATGCAGTTTAAGGATATCATTTTGTACTAAATACCTACTTAATGGGGGGGAGGGCTTCCATAAGCTTATTTTTTGGATGTTATGTATGTTACTATTTGCTCTATGGTTTCAAGATAAGCATGCCCCTTATGTATAATTTACTGCTGGTATCCAATCTCATAACATGCCAGCTGAATATATTTGTTTTTACTCTGCATGACTTTATTCCATGCTTTTTAGCCAAAAACTGTGTGTGTTATTATTGTAAACTTATCAAGTCAAATGTCTACAAAAATATTCTATAACAGCTAGGGAGCTGGTCTTTACAATTTTGGATAGGTCAGTTAGTTGTCTTTTTGATAACACCAAAACCTTGACCCTTTTGTCAGTAATAAGAAGAAATGACAGGCATAATAATTTCCCAGGAATAGGGTAGCAATGAAAAATGTCACGTAACATAGTGGATAGCATAATTTTGTTTAAAATAATAAGGTTTTGTTGCTAAATGGTTGGGCTATATAGAAACGTTAAACTTCAATTCATTTGAATGTCTCATAACATTCTTGACTTTTAAACAGTCCATGTAATATGAATAAATTTTGAAGAGTAACGTACGTGACAGGTGTTACATGGTTTACGCGACACTTGTCGGAGGGGTAACATATTTCAAAAAACTTGTAAGACATTCGTTTTTATGAATAACATAGTCTGCAAAATTACCCCTGGGAGAGACAAAGCCATATGTATCCCATGGCCTACATTACTTTGAGGCTTATATAATGAGTTTGTAGTGAATCATAATGTACAATGCTTTGGAGGTCTTTTGACAGCCAATGGTCAAGTGAAAGCACTGTTCTAAATAGTAATATATTTTATTAAGTAACGTTTATAACAGTATTAGCATAGCTGTAGAATATTTTGTTGTATACTGGCTGTTGGCTGCAAGTATTTAAGAGCTTTCGATGCAATTAGTATTTTGATGAATAAGAATTAGATTCAACTTTGTATTTGCACTATAGGATTAGAGATTTTTAAAAGGTAACAGAGTCAACGTGACTGTAATAAAGTAAAGCCCTAACTGCCAGAACCTAATTTGAGCCATTTTGCATCTTATATTCTTCTAAACATTTAATATATCTTTAGAAAATCATAGTGTACAAAAAAAACCTAAATGGGATGGTCCATGCACAGATATTTTTGGATGTTATATATGTTATTATTTGCATTAAGTTTTCAAGATGAGCACGCTACTCAAGTATAATTTACTGTTATTATCCTCTCTCATAACATGCCAGCTGAATATATTTGGGCTTTCTTTAAACTACATGACTTAATCCATGTTTTTAGCAAAAAATGTATTTGTTATTATTGAAAATTAATACACTGGTAGCCATTTTCAACTGCCTACAAAAGATATTTTGTAAAGAAAAAACTGGTCTTTGGAGTTTGGATAGTTCAGTTTATCGTCTTTGTGGCAGCATCAAACACCAGACCCAATGAACAATAATAAACATTTCAGAAGAAACGACAGCCACAATAATTTCCAAGAAATAGGGTAGTAATGCTAAATGTCACATCCGTAACATAGTGGACCGTATAATTTTGTTTTAAATAAAAAGGTTTTGTTGTTTATAATTGGGCTATATGAAAATTTAAACTTTTAACTCATTTATATGCCTCTAATAACATTTTGACTTTTGTACATTTCATGTCATTTTAACGATTTTTGATAGGTAACATGTGTAACAGAGGGAGCACAGTGGGTCAGTGGTAGAGTGCATGACTCAAGACCGAGGGGCCATGGGTTCGAGCCTCACCAGCGTCACTGCATTGTATCCTTGAGCAAGAACATTAATCCTAGCTAATTACTGGTTCAACCAAGGAAGACCCGTCCCTATACAACTGTAAGACATGCTGGAATTTCTCCTATTTAATTCTTTTTTCAGTACTTGGCGTGTGTCGATTTAGAACCACTATATGTATTTTAAGCAAATTGTATGCATGATTTGGCATCAAACACTGAACTTGATAGTGAAAATCACAAAATGAAAGTCATGCTCACACCAAAATTTAGATGGGATGTAAAGAATAAAAAAAAACACACGTGTAACAGGATGCTACAGGCTTACGTTACCGTTGCCAGAGGGCTAACATGTTTCAAAAAATAATTGTAACATATTAGGCTTTATGGAAATCATAGTCTACAAAATTCAGCCTGTGGGAGGGTGGGGTTAAACCATATATATCCCAGGATCTAACGGCTGTAGCATCAAACTAAATCACAATCTGTTGCATATGCATATTAAGTCAGCCCTAAAAACACATGCACCGCCATCAAGTGAAACCAGACGCCTTAATTTCAGCATGAGTGGTTACCCAAGTCCCTATGTTTTATGCAAGCAGGAAAGCCTCAAACAAGAGCGCAGTGGCTCAGTGGTAGAGTGCTTGACTCGAGACCGAGGGGCCACATGTCCAAGCTTCACAGGCGTCACTGCGTTGTGTCCTTGAACAAGAACATAATTCCTACCTTAGTACTGGTTCAACCAGGAAGACCTGTCCCTATATGACTGAAATATTGTTGAAGGGATGTAAAGAATCAAATCAACAAAACAAATCAATCAAGATTGAACATTTCTACAAGCTCCCCAGAGCCATCCTTGTTTGCGTACCAGCATTTCGGCTTTTAGAGGCTATATTGGCCCACCGCAAAAAATAACATCCTGACTTTGTGCATGCCCACAACATAGGTGCAGACAATCTTGTGAATGCGCACAAATTGATCAACACCTTTGATGTTCAATCTCTGGAAAGTCAATATACTAGTCTCTGAAGCCAAACAGACTGGCCTGATCACTTACCTTGAAGATGGGCTTTCTCGCGTTGCAATCCAATTATCATTTAGGTCATGCATGAATTCACTAAATTAATCCCTTAACAATACATGTACAAGCGCAGCTATCCAGTGAGATCAGACCCATAACTTTTGACCCATGCATTAATTAAAGTCTTTTTTATGTTTGCAAACAGCAAATATATGGAAGAAATTGTGCATTTTTTTAGCTTTGACAGGTTCTTTAACGCTCTTATAGCTGTAAACGTGTATGGCTTTTGGACGCTGTATTATATGTACATGTATAAAGCTTATGTGACCTAGTGTATATTTTTGTAAATTCATCCCTTAAAATACATGCGCAGCCAGCCAGGGGTACCAGACGCCTAAATTTATGCCTGTATGTCCGTCCAAAATTGGAATTTGTATGTGCATGCAGCAAATAATCTGAAAAAGTAATGCCTTTGCACAGAGTCAACTGAGCCTCCGTTGCTTGCGTTGTGCATATAAACAACTAGTACCATAAGATTTAGTGATAAATTATGGGTGATGTGGGTTCAGATTCGGTAAGGGATATAATTGGAACAACATCCCATATGGGCATATCATGAAGAGCTCCAATTAGCAACCAAACTCTGTTTTATCCTGTAATCTTCAATTCAATACCCAGTACACTAAAAAACAATACTCCCGTACACTAAAACTGAGATTTCCCAATCCCCAGTACCCTTTTTGAGACTAACTGACCATCAGTTTTGAGCCATATCTCCGTCACGTTTCAACCTAGGAGGCTGAAATTTTCAGTATTGATATTTAAATGCCATTGCAAAAAATTGGCCGATTCAGAAATTTAATAGTTTGCTTTCTTGGTTCAATATTGTTCCTTTTTGGGGATAGATGTCTAAATTTTGGTGTGAGCATGACTTGCATTTTGTAATTTCCACTATCAAGTTCAGTGTTTGATGCCAAATCATGCATACAATTTGCTTAATATACATATAGCGATTCTAAATTGGTACACGCCAAGTACCGAAAAAATAATTAAATAGGAGAAATTCCTGATTTCCTTACCTTCGTTGTGTTTTTTTTTCCTAATTCAGTGTAAACATCGGCTCATTTTGGAGCAATATCCTGTGTACGTTTCCACCCAGTGTGTATGATATATGGATTTTACAGACTCAACTACTGTAGAGCACGAGGGTGTTTTATACGGGATGGGGATACGGGATGGGGATAACGACATTATGCGGATGCGTGTCTGACAGCAGATTCAGGGGTCGCGAGTTCGGCCCCAGCCCGGCCCTATACTTTCGTGGAGATTGATCAGGAAATAATTTCTACGGCCATTCTCCTCCCTTCCGCTGATTCAAGAAGGTTTGTTGTCAGTTACAAGCGAAAGTATGCGTTAACCGCTTAGTCAAGCATGCCCAGGAAAAAAAGTGTGGTTAGGTGACCGTCCCGACATGACCATACTTGTTGACTGGGACGTAAAGCAACAAACCATTAAGAAAAGCCAGTGCGCGAGAGTTCGGCACTTTTCGCATCAACGAGCAACGGAGACTGCTGTATAAAATCTAGGAAAATGTTCGGACATGACAGACATTCTTGACAGCTACCAATAAATTAGCACGCTTGAAACGTTTCACATTTCTTAGGATATAGGAAATTCTTACGCTTGCATTATACAGTACTCCGTTGATGAAAAAAAATCTTCAAGATATAGGCCTAGATATAAAGCAAAATCAGCGTGGCTTGTGAAAAAAATGGATATTGAGAGTTTTGCAATTTTCTATGCGATAAGGCGTACGGTATGCAACGCTATTCGATGCTTAAGTAACTTAACTATTATTTTTGAGGTCACTAACATTTGAACACAATCACACAAAATGCACAAAGAAAGCTCACGCTGATCATAACATAACTATTTTGTCTTTCAAAATACATAAAACGGCGTAAATTACGTTAACTGGGAGTTAAATCTGTAAGTGTGCCATTTAAAAGAATGCCGGTCTAGGATTCCTAAAAATGGCCCTTTCCCAGTGTTATGGCTGAAATATGAAATATACATCCTAAATGTTGATCTCAAACCCGGACATGTTTCGATGCGAACCATCTGGAATCTTATAAATACAGGATGGCTCATGGCTTTGATGTATACTTAGTGGGTAACTATTGACCCAACCCAGCAGACACACAACCTTAAAATAACGTCATATCAACGTCGATACGACGTTATTTTGACGCCATGTGTCAGGGACCCAACCCAGCAGACACACAGCCTTAAACCAACGTTATATCAACGTCGATGCGACGTCGTCATGACGTCGCATCGACGTCGATACGACATTGTTTTAACGTCATGCGCCTGCTAGGAAGCTTTCTTCATATGGACAGCGGAGACTGACCTATAGGCTGATCGGAGTCTATCTATCTATCTTCCGATACGTCTTAACCCCCGAGGGGGACGTCAGACGGGTATTCCGGAAGACCAAGTGCTGAGGGGGTTAGTTGAAATAAAGTGATAGAAAAGGTGGTGAGATGAGTTTGTACAGTGAGAGAAGGAGTGTTAGTAAAGGTTAAAGATAAAACAGAAGCTGGTATTCAGGGGGACACATGAATTACCTGGCAGACAGCACCGCTAAACTGTGCCAGGGTGGGAAGGGTCGGTATGTTGGCAGGGAGGGCGTTCCAGTGGATAATTGTTCTAGGGAAAAATGTGAACCTGTAGTAGTCTTTGAGAGTCTGGATCTGTCTGTATGCTAAGGGATGTATGTGTCGTGATGTTCTGGTGTTTCGAACAAGGTAGTCTGATGCAGGGATAGCTACAAGGTCATATGTGACCTTATACATCATCACGAGTCGGCTGTCAATGCGACGTTGGTCTAAGGGGCGCCAGTTTAGGTCCTTCAACATAGCAGTGACACTAGAGGTGTATCTATAATCTCTTGTAGCCCACCTTGCAGCCCTTCTTTGGACTGCTTCCACTTTATTTATATCTGTTGTGGTGTGGGGATACCATACTGTTGAAGCATACTCCAACTGAGGCCTTACAAGAGTTTTGTATGCTACTGGTTTAAGGTCCTTATTATGGACCCGGATATTTCTTTTAAGGAAGCCAAGAGTCTTCAAGTGACGCACAGTCAAAATCTAGGGTTTCTTATGTTGCGAATCAATTAATCCTAAAGTCGTCTGTTATGTCGTCAAGCTTCTGTATTAAACCCTGTCGACCCATTTGATTTGATTCTTTACGTCCTGGGTTGAACCAGAACTAAGCTATAGGATCAATGTTCTTGCTCAATGACACAACGAAGTGACTCCGGTGAGGCTCGAACCCGCGGCCCTTCGGTCTCGAGTCAAGCACTCTACCATTGAGCCTCTGCGCTCCCTCGACCCAGATCAGACTGCTTGACCAGGATTCGAACTATTTCACGCTAGAGAACCTCTGTACTCGAACAGCGCAGTCATCGCGTGGTGGTCACAGTCGACGAGTGGAAAAAAACGAAGTGTTTATGTGCACCTTGCTGTTAAAAAAGGTAATAAAATTCTTAATATATAACTTCTGGGTGTATTTTTTGCTGATTATTGCCACTAATATATCCAGCTTTGTATCTACGTAACAATACGTGTGTGGGTTAAGCGATAGTCATTGCAGCGCCTTGTTTATACAAAGAAGGTGATTTTTCTCCCAAAAAAGGATGAAAGATTTTTTTTGTTTATATTCTGAAATTTATGCCTACTTTAGATAAAACGATAAATACCAGGACTTTAATGTGCAAAAGTTTGAAATCTGTGGGTAGAGCATTTTGAAAGTCATTCAAGTATTTAATACTGTACGCACAGTTCTCTATATCGGGTGTTCTGGCCCAATGTTCAGGTGCTCCTGTACGCAGTCGTCTGGATTAGATGAAAAAAGAACTGTACGCATATATCGCGGGTTCAGGTCCATGCTATATTTGAGCCAGCACATGTGTTTTGGGGTACTTGTTGCATTTTCGACCAACGAAAACCCAGGCAAGCCTGTGCAAACTCGCATTAGCCTTTGTTACTAATATACACAAAGTATGGATGAAGATAAAGACTGGAAGCAAAATTTGGACCTTTAGTCCAACTAGATGCATCGAAAGACTTTAACTGACCATCGCAACGACACCTTAGCAGGTGGCTTGCCCCAATTGACAAATTCAAACGTGTTCAATCATGGCCAGTTGATTTAGCTCGTTTTATGCTGGGATATTTTCTATGCTTTTGTCATCTGCTGATTTTACCTGATCTGGGTCCAAACTGTTTACTAAGGTTATTGGCAGGCGGCACTTGTATACAATGCGTGCGTGCGTGCGTGCGTGCGTGCGTGTGTGTGTGTGTGTGATGAGAAGTTGCTAGCTAGATGATATGTGATGGCGGATTGAGTTATTTCTGGCGATTTTATAGAGGATGCTTCTTGTTAATCATACATGTATTAAATCTGAACATATGTTGATCTATGCTCTACGGGAGTTTCGGCTTATTTACATTCTGGAGCTGCTAATGGTCCGTGATCGTAGTAAAATTATGGGTTAATCTCACAATAGTATTCACCCCACAAGGCCAAGCTACCGGGCCCCACCATAATCTAATATTCACACGCAGATCCGGTTTCATTCCCATAATGTTACATGGCAATGTATCAGCGGATGGACAACGCCAAATATTTACCAAAATTTTTCGGAGGATAGAAAACAAGAATATTTAACAATGAACTTTAAAACGCATTACATATTTTCCTTTTTCTGTATAAATGGGTTAGCACACGGTTTTTGCGTGAAGTTATATTTATAATGCATGCATTTATAGCTCTCTAGTGAGAATAGGCCTGTATTTGGGATAAAAATAGCATCTTCATACCTGCTTTGAGTATGCGAGCAGCGAATGCCCGGATACAAAGGCTCGCATGAGCCTCGGCTGTTCGTCCAATATCTCCTGTGCTGTCTTAGTGCCAGAAGAATTTTTGTAACTAGCTTGCGAATCCCCAGTAAGCACGTAAAATCGGGCCACTATCGGCCCGCAAGCAAAACGCCATTCAAACGGCGTTTCACTCAAACGGCGTTTCGCTGGCTGGCCGATAGTGGCCCGAGATTGGATACTGGCTGGGCATATCATCTGGCGAGGTCGACCATTAAATAGTTTTGCTGTCAGTAGAGCGGCAAACAGTATAAGTCCAGATCAGACTGAGCCTACAATGTTTGCAAAGAATATTTCTAAAATTTTCCAGCAGAAGACAAAACTTGTGATTAGCGTTTTTTCGGCCTTAGGGATTTTGTTTATTTCAAAAATGAAATGCTTTTCTCTGAAAAGTGCGCAAACCCTGATGAAAAGTCGTACATGTATAATGCTGGCGGCAATTCATCGCGGCCTTCACTGTTTGCCAAATTGCCTCTTTTGGGAGAAAGGTCCAAGGGTAAAAACAGAAAAACAGAATTACTTAGTAGCTTGCTGTAGCCTGCAAAAGTGGCCGTTAGTTACGTCATACACCCTACACGTGTCATCGTGTTCATAATATAGCAACGTTTTTTTTGTTTTGTTTCAGCGGTGAATACTTCACTCTTTGCATGCTGAGTAACGTTTTTTTCGTCACAAACATTTCTTAAATCTAACAGACTTTTCTCATTCGGGTCCTGCCAGACGTTTTGCTGAGCCCGATCTGGGTCTAAACTGTTTGTATGATCAAACTCAGACATTTTCATTTTAAAATGCTTCCAGAAACACACTATTAACGTTTTGCATGCTGTTTCTTTTTTGTTTTCCGCATACTATACTTAAAGCCAAAAGTAACTTTACACTTTGAACTATCGAATATATCTTTACTGCTTTTGATTTTAACCAAATTAAATATTGCAATGAGTTGCTGGTACCCGCCCTAACCTAATTCAAGAAAAACAACTTAGGTAAATTAATCTTCTTTCGAGTTATTTGTGCTTCGATTAAAATTACAAAATCAGCATTTCCTAGCAAAAGCCAAAGTAAACCTAGGATTTCAACACGCCATTTGAAGGGCCATCGATTGCCCATTAAAAATACTGCAAGACATTTTATCTCTGACGTATAGTTTGTTTTTGGCAGCATCCTAAAGTTGGTTCACTTTGAAATTATCTCCCTTTGAATTAAAACAATAGTAAACTTTAGTCATTGCTAAAAGCTTTATCTCAGATGACATTTGAAGTTTTTAATCTGCGATTTGTTGGGACTTCTGCCCTGAGTATGCGTCAAAATAATCTGATAAAAAATCCGATTGGTTTGGAAGAAAACGGCAAACAATTTCTTATGGGAAATTCCATTGAAAGCACTGTAAAGTTCACAAAAGGGGTATGTACGTATAAACACAACTTTAGTTTGTGTTACTCGAAGGGTGATCCGGGCTGATTTGAGCTTTAAACAACAATGCAATAGCCTGTTTTTCAGACTGGTTCTTTAAAGTTAAAAAATGGCCAATCGCAGATCTACAGTAACACATCAAAAGTGATGCGTTTTGGAAAAGTTTATTTTGCCCCCCTTGCCTCTTTCCATAGGGCATTGTGGTTGCATTATGACAGCAAAAACATGAAATTTAATTGTCATATGGATAATTGATTGAACTTTCATATGAATTAAATCTATTTAAAATACCACTCACCAATACCCAGAAAAAGGTATATATAATAACAGTGTAAAGTTACTTTTGGTCTTAAGTATATTTCGTCACCATAACCAGATTTAAGGACTACTAATTACACAGCTATATCGAGCCAACATCCCATTGCCCGCCAGCGAAACGCCAGTTGCCTGATTTCAAATATAATAGGTGCTTACTGGGTACATGCTCGGAACAGTTTGGATCTAGACCTGGCTCCAGGTTTTGTCAAAAAAAGTAAGTGAGTATCATCAGAAAATACCACAATCACAAACCGAAGACAAACCCATGGCACCGCGAGGAAGAGCCACACAACCATCACGAGACACCAGGAAGACAAACTAAGCAAAGCAACCAGCTCTCTCACCCCCCCCCCCCCCCCCCCCCCAACAAGATGATGGAATAAAGCCTGGTCTCAAAGCCCCGGAGCAATCTGATACCAAAATCAACTCTTCCCCGCTAGTGTCAAATAGTTTGATCCAGATTGGGTTGACATTTCAACATTTCAAGCTTTCGTCTGACCATCGGTTTATTCGCAGATCGACCATCTATTTGCCTCTTTTTTTATTCTACGTGGTAAGCATATGGCTAATATGACAACCACATAATGAAATCCCTCCCAGGTTTTTTGGGAAACACGAGAAAATGACATTTATTCCAGGGGAACAGGGAACAAAGGTCAACATTTTAGTGGATCAGGGCACAAAGGCAATATTGGGGAACATGGAACATAAGAAAGCAGTTTTCGATTCTTGGTGAACAGGGAAACAAGCCTATTTATTTCAGGGAACAAGGGAACGGTTATTCCCCTAGGAGGGTCTCATAAGCGTTCCAATTTTCAAACCATCCACCAGTTTGTTTGTCTGTTCATCCCTCTGTCAACACATCATATTATATTGTGTCTCTGAAGCACTGACAGCTGTGAACGTCAGAACATGCATAATTATCCTTTGCATACTATTAAAAAACATACACTGTAATTTGTGACCCCATACCTTGATCGACCCACATTTGCAGTAGAGTATGTAGCAGAAATATATGAAGTGTCATTAGTGTCCTGGGCATACTCAAGCACGCGCTGTGCCATAAATCGCATGTTTTATTGATTTTTATGAAGCTGTAAAGCGCATGTATATATCTTTTTTTATGAAATCCGTACAATTTTAACCTTGATCTACGTATCACTCGCCAGTGACCCTTGTTATTTTATGCACTAAAATGTATGTCTTGCCCAGCAGTGATAAATTAAGTAGCAAACCTTGCAATGGTTATAAGAGCGTGTGGCACAGCTTGTTTCATGTATTGGCATTGCTTTGAAATTGTTGCCGAGATGGTTTGGCATCACTGGAGACAAATAAACAGCAGTTCAATCGCTCTGGCATTGTTAAAACCGCTCGTGCTCCCATCGACTGCGCCCAGTTACAGCTTGACGAATGCGTACAAATTACATATTTAGGCACTCGACATATGGGACAGTCCACTTGACTACTCAAAATTTGCGTACAAAAGAAAAATGGCTTGCCACTTCGCAAATAATAAACAGAAACATTTCAAACTTTCTAGTCCTCCACTTATACGTATTCTTCATTATTTGATGACATAACATGATAATTGATGACTTTAATAACACACTTATCAGTCATTGAACACATTTCAGGCACATAAAATCCAATTGACTAGCCAGAAACTGACCGGTACTCTGCTGGTTTTAAAATTTAAAGGCTCTTATTGGGCCAGAATGGACTACAATACCTATAAATCCAAGTGAAAAAAAAAAACATCGTGAAAATTAAAAGCTGTAAAGTACTGGCTTAAAGAATGGATCACAGTAAACCAAAATAGAATATTTTGTGCACTCGACGACTGCGAACACCACGCGATGACTGCGCTGTTCGAGTACAGAGGTTCTCTGGCGTGTATTTGTATGCAAGTGAACATTAATCAATTTTAAGCGAAACGCTGCAGCAAGAAAAATCAGCATATATTTTTACCTGCGAACCACTCACGGCATGGCCCGTTTAATGATTAAATGTTGTAATATAAGTTATTAGTTAACATTAATATATTACATCCATGGGTAAAATACAAAAACATGTTACCACATCCGTAAACTAACTAAACATGCACCATATATAATAGACGAAACCTAACCTACTTGTCATACGTGAAAGTCAGTCAGCATGCAGAAACTAACAGTCGGACTAATTCTTTTATCGTTGGGTAAGCCTCTGTACAGATTATTTTATTGCCTTTTAAAGTTGATGCTATCCTGAACATGCTAAATTGATTTTTAATATCCAAAAAATCGAGCTAAACTTTAGATATCCATAAAACGACTATGGGGAGCGAAGTGGCTCAGTGGTAGAGTGCTTGACTCGAGACCGAGGGGCCTCGGGTTCGAAACTCATCGGCGTCATATCACTGCATTGTGTCCTTGAGCAAGACACATTAATCCTAGCTTAGTTCTGGTTCAACCCAGGAAGACCCGTTCCTTTATAACTGAAAGATTGTTGATGGGACGCAAAGAATCAAATCAAACAAACGAACAAAATCGAGTTTGGCAAAATAAGGTAGGGGAGACCGGGGCAAAATGATCCACTTTTTTATTTTTTCCTGCTTTTATGACTGGATATATCTAATTGCTTTTAAATGTATCATACACTGTCAAGTATTAGCTACAACTTGAGAGAATGAAAAACAGGCATAAAGTGACATTAATGCTTGAAATCAAGCATTCAAAATGTGTGGTCAGCTGTATCATTTTGCCTCATGCACGGGGCAAAATGATACAGTAAGACTTTTCTCATCTCAGATTCAAATATTCAAAGAAATAACTATAAACACAATTAAACGACTTATAATGCTTTATATCGCCACGGAAATATGATTGAAGACGAACAGTTTTCTGAATTTTCTGAGTCACATTTGTTACCACGTATGTTTTATGTTTTGTCACGGGGCCAAATTATACAGTTGACCACCCATTTTTAACATTCTGAAAAATAAAAAGGTACTTTTCTGACATAGCAGTATCATTTAATTTTCTTGCGATAGGATTAGACAGTTTCAATAAAAAATATCTTAAAATGCTTTAAAACAGAGTCAAATTAGATTATTTCAGACTGTATCATTTTGCCCCAACCACGCTGTATCATTTTACCCCAGTGACCTCTTGTTTACTGTTCTCGTAACAATTAAAAAATACGACACCCCACAATAGTTCTGATTATTTGGAGAAACATCAGTATCTATATAGTTCACCTTACACGATACAATTAAAATATATATCTGCCACATTTTTCACATTCATAAAATAACAGATACCTTCGAAATTTACTCAGGAAGCCTCAAAAGTCAATAGTTTATTGCGGTCGGCCATGGCCGGCCGCTTATATAAACTTCAATCAAAACACACATCAAATTCAGGTTTTGACCAAACCTTTATGCCGTGCTCAGGCTATATTTTATCCGCTGCCGAACAACGAGTTAGGTACCAAAAATCGTGGGTTGATCTAGAGCGCGAAGTAAACTGTCCGTGAAATCTGTAGGGCTACCTATAGCGCAAGGCAAGCTCGTTTGCGAATTCAATTTAAGGCGTCAATTTGCCCTGCCGCTTATATAAACGCAATAAGTATTAGCTTTACAAAAAAGCTGGCGAAGTAAAACGTCACAAAGTCAAAACGTCCTTGATTTGCAAAGAGTGCGAGCGAACTTCACATCAGTAAACGTACTTATATGATTGTCATCCACATCTGATCACATAGAATTACTATGAATTCAGACACTGTCTTATGACGGTCATGCCAAACAGGTTTTATGCACCCAAAGGGAGGCATATAGTGGCCAAACTGCCTGTCCTTAGTGTTCTAAGTGTTGTGTGTTGATATCATGTGCGACAACTGGCTAATATTACCATTGAGATAAAGGTCTGTATCATAGCAATAAGTTGGCACCTTGTTTGCTACGTAAGGGCTAAAAGCTGCTGAGATATGAGTAATTTTGTAGGTATATCCCCTTCATTTTCAAATATTATTCTCAAAATGCTCATGGTTTCATCAATATTCATGAATATTATAATATGACCATTTTAAAATTTGATAATTTGTTAAACATACTATTGTCTTAGCATTAGTTTAAAACCAATTTTGGTACTCTAGGGCACTTAGCAATTGAGATATTATTAAATTTGTAAGTACACCCCCTTGATTTTTCCACGATTTTTCATTTGTTTCTTCTGTTTTAATTAAAATTCATAATTATTTATGTTAACTATTTTTCAAAGCTGAACTTAAGGTAAAAGTATTATGTCTAAGCATTGACTTGGCACCAAGTTTGATACACTCAGACGCATAGCTGCTGAGATATTGGTAATTTTATACATACACCCCTTAATTTTTCTGAGATTTTATCTCTCATTTCTAAAGTTTTCATTAATATTCATGAATATGGATATTAGATAATTTGCATATCTAACTACCAAATTAAACTGCTATGTCCAGGGATTAGTTTGGTACCATGTTTAGTAATCCAGGATGAGATGTTGTTAAGATATGAGTATTTTTAGGACGTATACCCCCAATCTTTACAGTCGGCATAATGGGTTGCCATGGAAACCATGAAATTTCAAAAACCCAAATAACATTTATTTTTGAGGACAATATTTTTTTATAATTTAAGTGGTCCTATTGGACAAATTTATGCCAATAATAAAATGTCTGATGTGTTCAATTTAGGTCTGATTACCCCCGTTGCATACTATAGTTTACCCATACTTTTTTCCATCATTTTAAGATTTCATTAATATTCATGAATATGCAAATGAGATAATTTTCATATAGGACCATGATAAAATTTTCATATAGGATTACTGGATGAAAGAACTTATCAAATTGAATCACTGAGGATATAAAAACTGGCAACAATGGTGGTTTGATGATGTTTTTGTGCTGAAATATGTTCATTTATGTTGTTTTTTAATGATTTTACTTCATTTTTGTAGGTTTTCATTAATATTCATAATATGCAAATATGATGATTTACAAATCTGACCACAGGAAAAAAAACATGTGTCTAAGCTTTAATTTCACACCAATTTTAGTGCTCTAGGATGAGTAGAACCCTAGATATGATTGAATTTGTAGGCCTACCCCCCAATCTCGAGAATCATATAAGCGGTTGCCATGGAAACCATGCATTTCCACGTAGCCCATACCTAATTTCTTGTGAGGAGAACTTCATTTCACATTCTGAGGGTCCCACTGAACAATTTGGCATGAATTTAAAAGGCCCTAGGAGTGCAGGATATATCGTACCTTAACCCCTCCCCTAGGCTTATAGTTTTTTATGTGATTTTCCCTCATTTTTTAAGTTTTCACGCATTTTCATGAATATTCAAATGAGATAATATTCATATAGGATCACTGGATGATTGGACCTGTCAAATTGTAACATTGATTATATTAAAACATGCAACAATGACAATATTGGGATGAAATCAGCCTATTTATATTTGTAATGATTTTCCCTTATTTTTTAGCGTTTTTATTAATATTCATGAATATGCAAATTATGCAAACAAGGTACGTTGCATATATGACCATGGAAGGAAAGGCCTATGTCTTAGCTTTATTTTAGTACAAATTTTAGTACTCTACGACTAAAAGCAGCTGAGATATTATTGATCTTGTACGTATACCCCCATTCTTGAAACACATTTTTAATGTTTTCATAAATATTTATGAATATACAAATTAGATAATTTCCATATGCAACAAGGGGATAATAGGCATATGTCTAAGCTTTAATTTGGTATTAAGTTTAGTAGTCTAGGATAAGTAACAGCTGAGATATGAGTAATTTTATAGGCAGACCCCCTTCTCAAATTCGCTATGGGTTGGCATAGAAACCATGCAATTTCACATAGCCCAAACCAAATTTTTTTTGAGGACACCTTCGTTTTCCATCCAGGGGGTCCCAATGAACAATTTGGCACCCATGAAAAATTGTCCTGGGGGGGGGGGGGGTGCAAGGTAACCTAAATTGGATGCCAGGGTAGAAGGGACAATACAGCAGGGTATCCCTAGAGATACTGTACCATGCCTGAAGACTACAACTACAACAGTAGTCATGCAATAGCATCTATTTGACTATCTTTACCAAAAATTTGGTAGTTCACCAAGAAAAGTATCCCCACTAACATAAACACGATCATGAATAGTCATCCCATAGCGAAGTTATTTCATGTTGTGATACGGCTAGACTGGTATCAGATCATCATCTTAGTGTTCCACCTGAAGAAAAGTTGAACCCTAGGCTGCCTATAGAGCGCCCATCGAAGACTGATCGGACTGTACTCTTTGATGGGCACACATATCAAATTGTACATTTTGCTGGATGCAGCTCAATATATTTATTTTTCAGTGGCGTTTGGACTTGCTATACCCTGGAATAGACGAAGATGCAATTTTGTGTGTGACAGAACCTACCAACCTAAATGTGCTAGCGATGGAAGAACATATAGTAATCTTTCTCATAACATAAAAGTTAATGATAGCCTGTATGGAGAGGGGGTCTGAAAATCGCTAATCAGTAAAAGCTTGGATACTTAATCGCTTACGATAAAATATTTGCCTTTTCGATACAATTTTTTAACCCCAAAAATTGGTTTCAAAGTTTCAAAGTTTATTCAAATCACTCAGTACATGTTAACATGTGATATGAGGTAATACATACATATGCATATATTGATGCCCGTCAATGCCCACTCAAGGTATTGCGTAAACTGAATGTACACTCAGCCTACAAAGTCAGGAGCATGTAGCTTCTAATATACACAGTGGTCTAGTTCATTTTTGATGGACTAGACATGGTGGTATTGGGGCATATCTGGGCTGATTGGGGAACACAGGCCGTATATATTCTAATATTTAACAACTATTATTTGTAATCACACACACATACACACACATACACCCACCAAGCGGATGACATCATGAACAGAGAATTACATGAGGTTTGCGTCTCCTGTTGCTGTATTGATCATACATTTCAGGGAAAATACTCAAAGAAAACGGGCAAGTGTGTTCTGAAAAGTATACGAATATATCAAGTTTTAATTTTTTCAGGACCTCGTACACCCGGATCGATATTAATTCATATACTGGTATTTAGTTTGTGTCCCATAAACTATGATGATTGCAGCACAAGGATATGCATGGGATTAAATAAGTTTCTGAGAATCTTAAAGAGTATTTTAACGAGGACGTGACCTAAAGGTATCAATAACAATTTTCAAAAAGTTACACAGGCGTCTTAATCGCCTAAAGTTAGTATTATTAAATATATTTGCATGGGTAAAGCAGTTAACAGGTTTCCTTTTGATATGTGGTAAAAAGATTTTCCTATCAAAGTCAAAGAAACAACATTCCAAAACATAGTGAAACTCATCGCCAACAGTGCCAGAATCACACAGGTTACACTTTCTAAGGGAGCGCAGTGGCTCAGTGGTAGAGTGCTTGACTCGGGACCGAGGGGCCGCGGGTTCGAGCCTCACTGAGTTGTGGTCCTTGAGCAAGACACATTTATCCTAGCTTAGTACTGGTTCAACCCAGGAAGACCCATCTCTGTTTAACTGAGAGATTGTTGATGAGAAGTAAAGAATCAAATCAAACAAACAAACAAAACACTTTCTAAGGCTTCTATCAATATTGGCCCATCTGCCTGTTTCTATTGGTAGTTTATTATTACAGAGCCGATAATCTATAAAGGATTTATGCATTTTAGGTAGCATTCTTATCAAATAGTTTTCAAATTTATGCTCTGTCTTAATAATTCTGTAATTCAGGCACTTCGGTGACTCGTTTAATGCTGCTGACCATGACTGCTTATACTGGTCCTGAAGCTTTTGATAGACGGTTTTCGATAGCCAGATGCTATTTTGAGGATGCTGATATGTCCAAATATTGCTCATACCTACTTCATCTAAAATCGATTTAACATTTTGCAGCCATGGGAAGTCATATTGGTTGTTATTAAAATTATTATACAAGACAGAATACAGTCTATGTGATAATTTAGAAGCTTTATCTAGTCTAGTTCTCCATAGAGCTGATATGTGGGGTGCATTTTTAACGTTGAGTATATATTTCATAAAATCTGTATGAACCCTTTCAATAATAGTAAGATCTCAATATCCCCATATCTCACAGCCATAAGTTAAAATCGGGACAATAGTATTATCAAAAAGTTTCAATTGACAGTCTATAGGTAAATCTAAATTTCTATTTTTTCTATATAAACCAAACAGTGCTTTCCTTGCCTGGTCCACGATATGTTTTTTGGATTGGTAAAAATTTCTTGATTTTGGTAAAACTAGTCCTAGATATTTAAAACAATCTACTACTTCCAATGGTTGATCATTGAAACTAATAGGGCTTCGATGTCTAGACTTATCACCAAAAATTACCACCTTTGACTTTTCAGAATTCACTTTGAGTTTCCATTGTGAACAGTAAATTTGAAATTTATCTAATAAATCTTGCAATTCTTCCATACTTTCGGCAAACAATACCATGTCGTCCGCATATAGCAAAACCACAAGTTTTAAATAGCATTGCAACGAGTCATGAAAGATGTTCATACCAAAAATATTTCCCCTTAGAAGAAAACTTTCTAGATCATTTAAAAATAAAGAAAATATTATAGGTGATAAGTTTTCCCCTTGTCTCAGTCCGTTCTTGCAGTAGAAAAATGTTGAGCAGTCACCATTTAATGATACACATGCTTTGATATCAGAATACATATTTTTTATTATTGTCAGTATCTTTCCAGATATATTATAGCTAAGTAATTTTCCCCATAGACCTACCCTCCAGACATTATCGAAAGCCTTAGTAAAATCAATGAAAGCACAATACAGTTTTAATTTACGAACTCTAAGATATTCTAAAAGAGCATGTATAACAAATATATTGTCTGATGTAGAGTATGATGCACGAAGCCACACTGAGTCTCATTGAGTATACTGTTAACTTCTAGAAATTTGTTAAGCCGTGTGTTTAAAATTGCTGTAAACAATTTACCTATGCAACTCAGTATGGTTATGGGACGATAATTCTCAGGAAGAGTTGGGTCACCTTTGTTTTTGTACAAAGGTTTAATAACACCAATTAACCAAGATTCTGGTATGTTTCCAGTATTAAGAATCATATTGAACAGTTTTACATAATAGGTAACAGGACAGGACAAGATATTTTGATATATTCATTGATTATTTCATCTGTTCCTGGACACTTGCCATTTTTTAGATTTTTGATACAACTCATGATTTCAGTTTCTGTTACTTCAATATTTAGTGATTCAGAATTAAAGTTTGGGATACCCAACTCTTCCCGGGAATCATCTACATCATCATGTTCAGTACTGTTTATATCCTTAAAAAATCAAACAAACTATCTAGCTTTATGTCAGAATTGCTAGACTTCTTATTCAAACTATTTACGTAATTCCAAAAGTCTTTGGGTGATTTTTGCTTCATTTGCCTCAATTTATTTCTCATCATACGCTTATAATTTGTGATGCTTTTATTTATTTATCGCTTGTAGTTTCTGCTAGTGGCCAGAAGCTCTTCTTGGTTTGGATGTGTTTTATTTATATTATAAATGCGTCTGGCTAGGTGATATTTCTTTCGTGCTTGTCGACAGTGATTGTTGAACCAGGGTTTACTGTTTGTGCTTGTTTTGTCGTTAAAGTGCTGGTCTTTCTGCTTAGAGAATGTGTTGTTACGGGTTGTTTTAAATATATCTTCGATTTCAGACATAATTGCATTAATATCATCTTTAGTTGGTTGTGTCATACCATTCAACGTATTCAGAATTTCATCCACTTTATTTTGATTCAGGTTTTCAAAAATAAATGTTTTTTGTTTTCTTCCCAACGTTTATGTTTGGTCAAGCCTATGTATACATAAGGAGAGGGCTGTTGGGCCCTGGGTCACTCACCTGAGCATGACCGTGTTTACAAGTCAGTCAATCTATGAATTTCGATAGATCAGCAGTTTCATTAAGACTTAAAATGAGTGGTTTGACAAAATTAACAGGATGTAGAACCTCAACAAAGAAAACATGTGACATCCGTGGCGGGCAATTTTTGGCCGCTAGAGGCATAATTTGAACATACTTGGTCCAGGTTCATTTAAAGAGACTAAGTCTGCAACTATGAACATTTTTTGACATTTTTTATTTTCTTTTTAAATCATTTGTAAAAGTAGAATTGAGTTACGCTTTCACAATAAATATGTCCACTATAGCTGAAAACTGCCTGGAAAAGTGAATTATCTTATACAAACACGTGTGTTTTTCTCGTGTTGGTAATTATTTGCGTCCCTCCAATAATTATAGATAGTCCATTTTAACATAAATGCTGTTGTTTTGATACTGATAATTTGTTTAGATTTACGAAATTGGTAAAATGTATACCTGAATTTTAGTTTTTTTACTGTATTTCATCAGAGTCTGCACCGTTTGCTATGAAAAATGCAATATTCAGAGACTTGAGTACACATTTATTAGGAAAGTCTACCTGTGACCCCTTAAAACATATAATAGACAATCCCATCCTTATTGTACCTATCTGAATGGGAAAATCAATCGTCCCAGAATCAAGGGAAAAACCCTCTACAAACAAGACAGCCACATTTGCAAGATTTGTCTCCCTTACAAAATTCCTATAATATTTTCAATTTGGACATAGTGGTTCAGTAGTACATTTCGTTTAAAGACATTTATCATCTAGAGCTCTTGCAGCCCCTTTGGTCAGTGGAGTGGAACCATTTGTGAAATTTTGGTAGGGTGCATCATGAGGAACAATTCAGATATCTTTTTTTAATTTGGACCAGTATTTCATGAGATGTCGTTTAAAGACATTTCTTATCTAGAGCTCTGGCAGCCCCTTTGTTCAATGGAGAGGAACTATGTGTGCAATTTTGGTAGAGTACATCATGAGGAACAATTCTGTGAAATCGTTTTGAATTTGGACCAGTTGTTCAGGTGGAGATGCCATTAAAATACATTTCTTATATAGAGCTCTTGCGACCCCTTTGTTCAGCCGTCTTGAACCATTTGTGCAATTCTGGAAGAAGGTATCATGAGGAACTATTCTGTGAAATTATTTTGAATTTGGACCAGAGATTCAGGAGGAAATGCTGTTTAATGGTATTTCTTATCTGGAGCTCTGGCAGCCCAGTTGGATTTAAAGTGGGGAAGAGAGTAGTAAAGCATGGTAAGGGTTCAGAATTTGTTGCCTTGTTTGTATAAATTGACATGCTTAACTACTTACACTAGATGCTACTCTAGTACCATCATATTCATTTCTGAACTATTTCTGCTACATTTTTCATTCTTACCAGGTCTTTACTAAAACCTTTGCATTTCGTTTCGGTGAAGGCTTTAAAATTTTAAAGATTCATTTGAAGATATAGCAGATCCTGTTATTAAATCAGTATAGAACCAAATCAGCTGGATCCTGAAGCAAGCTGATCAGGTTGCATACTGTTTTCTGCTCTTCTTGTAATAATGCATTTAATTCTATTAAGTGGAACCCTGGGTGGTCATGGTAGTTCTGGTCATTTATTGAGTGCAGTTAAACCAGCATTTTATGACTCATGATGCAGCTGACCCCTTGCTACAATTGTTGTCTGTTAATAACCTTTGCAAACAGTTTTGGAACCAGATCAGGACCGACAAAATGTTGAGCTAGATCTTGATCCTAACTGTTTGACTCTCTAATGGTGTTTAAGAAGGAATTACTCTTGAAAATATCAAATTAACCCTTGTCCTGCTGAACCTAGATATATCCCGTTTTTGGAAATAGTGTGGAAACTGATCAGCTGACCAGGATCCACTTTTGTGCATTCGCCAAAATTTAGCTTTAAGCTTTGGGATTGTTTTGCTCAGTAGTACAGGGTTTAACAATTTAAATTTGATAGTTTGTGTAAACTTGTTCTATTTTGTGTGTGTACATATTATTTATTTTGAGGGCCTCATGGAAGATTAGTTGTTCTGCTAAATGTTGTCACCCTCTTTAAATAAAGACTTTACTTACTTACTTACTTACTAGCAGAGCGGAACTATTTGCTCAATTTTGGTAGAGGGTATAATGAGGAACAATTCTGTGAAATTATTTTGAACTTGGGCCTGTGGTTTAGGATCAGATGTTGTTTAAAGAAAACGTTTTAAGTACGGACGCACTTACGTCGGACAAAGACCGATCACAATAGCTCACCTTGAGCCTTCCACTCAGGTAAGCTAAAATATTAGGAGGAGAACATACTGGGCACTTTTTCCTCTGGGCATCTCAAAAGAAATACATCCTGCTCAATCAATCCTCCTAGCAACCTTATAGTAATACATCCTGTTCAATCTATCCTCATAGCAACACACCCAGTTCAATCAATCCTCCTAGCAATCTAATAGGAATACATCCAGTTCAATCAATCCTAGCAAATTTATAGGAATACATCCTGTTCAATCTGATTCTGTCCTCATAGCAACACATGGTGTTCAATACCTAATAGGAATACATCTAGTTCAAACAGTCCTCCTAGCAACCTAATAGGAATACATCCAGTTCAATCAATCCTCCTAGCAACCTAATAGGAGTATATCCAGTTAAATCAATCCTCCTAGCAACCTAATAGGAGTACATCCAGTTAAATCAATCCTCCTAGAACCTAATAGGAAATCATCCAGTTCAATCAATCCTCCTAGCAACCTAATAGGAGTACATCCAGTTCAATCAATCCTCCTAGCAACCTAATAGGAATACATCCAGTTCAATCAATCCTCCTAGCAACCTAATAGGAGTACATCCAGTTAAATCAATCCTCCTAGAACCTAATAGGAAATCATCCAGTTAAATAAATCCTCCTAGCTGCCTTATAGGAATACATCCTGTTCAATCAATCCTCCTGGCAACCTTATAGGAACGCATTCTGTTTAATCAATCCTCCTGGCAACCTAATAAGAATGCATCCAGTTCAATCAATCCTCCTAGCAACCTAATAAGAATGCATCCAGTTCAATCCATCCTCCTAGCAACCTAACAGGAATACATCCAGTTCAACCAATCCTCCAAGCAACCTAATAGGAATACATCTATTTCAATCAATCCTCCTAGCAACCTTATAGGAATATATCTATTTCAATCAATCCTCCTACCAACCTAATAGGTATACATCCAGTTCAACCAATCCTCCAAGCAACCTAATAGGAATACATCCAGTTCAATCAATCCTCCTAGCAACCTAATAGGAAGACATCTAGTTCAATCAATCCTCCTAGCAACCTAATAGGAAGACATCTAGTTCAATCAATCCTCCTAGCAACCTAATAGTAGTACATCCTGTTCAATCTATAGGCATAGCAACATATACTATTGAATCTTGTCTTTCAGTAAAACAATAGGAACACATATTGATCATGGCCAATCTGTCCTCTCAGTTACACAATATGAATACATCAAGTTCAATGTACACTCTTAGCAACTCAAAAGGAATACATTCTTTCCAATCTATACATTGAGCATCCCAAGAGGAATACCAATAGTAATATATCATGTTAAATCTATCACAATAGGAATACATATACAATGTGTTCATTCTGTCCTCTCAATACACAACTGGAATACATATACATCATGTTCAATCTGTACTCTTAGGATCACAATATTAAAACATATACAATGTACTCAATGTATTCACTCAGCAACACAATATTAATACATATACAATGTGTTCAATGTATTTGCTCAGCAACTCAAGAGGAATACATATACAATGTGTCAAATGTATCCTCCCAGCAACTCAAGTGGAAAACATCCGGTTTAATCTATTCATTCACCAACTCAATAGGAAAACATTCTGTTGAATGTATCCTCTCAGCAATGCATGCTGTTCAAGCATATCTATCAGTAACACAATAGTAATACATCATGTTTGATATGTCCTCTCATCAACTCAATAAGAACACATCATCCTCTAAGTAACTAAACAGAAATACATCCTGCTCAAACTATGATCACAGGAATATATCAGTAATTCATCCCACACAATCTATCATGTACAATTTCAGCAACCCAGACTCAATGATGACACTGACATTTGTTTGTTTGTTTGTTGCTTTACGTCCCAAGTCAACAGCTATGGGAATGGCGGGACGGTCAGTTCACTTAACCACACTTTTTCCTGGGCAAGCTTGAACAAGCAGTTGTCCAGTAGTTCGTGCACATACTTTTGCTTGTAACTGAGAACAACCCTTCTTGAATGATTCAGTAGAAGGGAGGATGACACTGACATAAAATGTTTCGTTGGTGAGTCAGTGCCTGGTGCGTGTCTTTGGCTGGGCCCAATGCAGCTGAAGCAGGGTTTTTCTTTAACTCTGACAGTCTGTGAGTTAAGAGCTCTTTTCTTTGTTTCATCACACTTATGTTCATTTGATTTGGTTTGATTTGCTAAATATGATGCTTAAATTGATAAAGACTCAAACATTTTTGGCTAATATTAACCCTGTTGCACTCAGTTGGGTCAAAACTCAGTACTGTGGTTGGGTTTATTAATTTCTAGATGGAGACAAAATAACCACCTATTTCAGACTGAGCTACTTTGTCAGGCCTGTGATAAATTTTGTTTGCACAGATTTTTGAGTGGCTTGGTCCCAATAATGAAGCTCCTTGATAATCTCTATATATCTTTATAGGAAACAGTTGTGTGCTAAGGAGGATCACTTGTAGAAATCCAGGTACAAGATTTGTTCACAATGGGAGATGTAGATTACCTAACAACTGTGGAAACATCTTCTGTATTAATGATTATCTTCCAGTATGCGGAACAGATGGAAGCACATACAGTAAGTTTTTTCTAAACCCTTAAAGCACCAAGAAAAGAATGCATCTGAAAATGTCGTCTGCTGAAGTTGTCTGCTGCAAATACTTGCCTAGCATTACTGACGAATTAAGTATAGAAGCAAACAGCGTGGACCCAGAACAGGAGCAGTCTGATCTGGGTCCACACTGTTTGCCATAGAGGCTTCTTAAACATTTCAGCAGACGAGAAAAGCAGACGACTTTTGTTGCGATTGGGGAATTAAGGGTTAATTAACCCTGGATATTTTACGTACTGCACTCCTCACAAATTTTAATCCAATTGACTCACAGGGTTATAGTTACTATTTGCCTTCGTAGAGTTTTAGCAAAATTGTAACATGCAAGTTTAGATGATTCTGATCTGAGTTTTAGCTGCTCACATGCCCTGAAATCACTTGTGGTGTGGCTGAAAGTTCAATGAACTGGATTATTATTAACAAATCAACCCACAACAAGCTGATGTATCATGTCATGAAAACTTTAGATCTAGATCAGCTGGCTTCCTAGAGGCCAGCTGATCAGGATCTACACAGTTTTCCACTTTGCTTGTGTAACTAACTGTGAGTCAATTAGATAAAATGTTTTATCATATGACGTCGCGTCTGGGAGTGAAATAACGCCATGCAATAAAATCTGTAAACCACTAGTGGTTTATCGATTTACGGGAAACGTTATGACGTCCATAACAACGTTGCGTACATAATGACAAAATTATAACGTTTTACGCCAGAAATCAGATTTCAAAGTATTTGTCATATGATAAATAGAATCTAACATTCGTGCTCTTGTATTATTGAATTTATTAAACTCGTTGCGAAAAAGAGATAAAATGCTCGGCAAGCCTCGCATTTTATCTCTTTTCCCCAACTCGTTTAATAAATTCAATAAAACATGAGCACTCATGTAAGATCCTCTATGTAAAAAGTTTATCACATGTAGTACATAGTAAATAGGCATATCCGTTATGGTGAAATTAATCTAACAATTGTGGAAATCACTTCTGTACTCTACAATATGATCCATGTATGTGAAACAGAGAGAATCACTTACAGTAAGTTTTCCGGTTTAAGGACATATGCTACTAAATACTTCCCACATTGAATTTTATTCAATACTTTGGATACAGTTTGTTTTGTGCATGGACTGTCAATTTATGAAATAAAAAGTGAAACTGTACTCTGTGATGAAATTATCTGTTGTGGAAACACATGGGGATTGCCTCATTGTACAAGCATGGGCCTAGCCCCAATTATATGCAGGGTGCACAAGTGGAATAAAAATCTGAAACCAAAACAGTACAATGGCTGGATTTAATATCTTTTAAAGCTTATGAGCCAGCACATGATATTTTGGTACTTGTAACATCTTTGAGCTATGAAGGTTCTGGTGAGACTGTGCAGGCTCACAAATTTGCATACTCAACAGAGCCTTCTCTGCTTGTATACACAATGTATTGATGTGTCTGAAGACTCCGACCAAAGTTTAGACCTCTAGCCCTGCTGGATATGTCAACATGAGCTGCTAACAGAGGATATCATGCATATGAGCTCGGATTTGACAAAAGGTACCTTATGGTTGTAATAGTCAAAATCTAGCTAATGTTATCTCTGCAAAATGCTACATCTTAGGAGCAATTATATTTAATATTGACGATTATATGAAGGTTAGAAGTGACATATATAATCCGGTCTGGAAAGACGTTAACCCTTATATGACGTCAGAGTGCAGGCTTCCATTGCTTATTGTTTGTTTGTTTTTTTGTCTCAGTGCAAACATCTAACAAATATAATTCACATGCGTTATGTGATAATGTAGATACAAATGAAATTGTATGAATTTATATTTTCTGTGTTGTATTATAAGCAATTAAAGTGTCCCACTCTTCCTTATGAGCCAATGGCAAAACTGTCGCCATGGTAACAACATTCATACAAAACTTTAAATTAGAATCTGAAACGTTTGCTACTTTGCTACTTTGATGACATCAAGCTATAGAAACATTTTCGTGTTAATATAAAATCATGTGAAATTTTGTCATTTTCGGTGTTTTCCAAATGTTTATTATGTAATAATTACTGGAATGCCTTAAGAACCATTATTCAGATTCATGCTCATATGTATTAACCCTTTGTATACTGCAAACCCCTTCAACAGTGAAGACCCAGATGAAATGCTGCATAATCATTCATGCAGCATTTCATCAGGGTCTACATTGTTTGTTAATGTAAAAACAATACTCAGGGACAAAAATATATCAAAATTGGCCAATATCGACCTGTGATTCCTTAAAACACAAAATGGACTTTTCCCATTCCTATTGCTTTTATTTGTGTGGGAAAATCCATCCGAATACAGAGGGTCAAGTACCAAACTCTCATGAGCAGGATCATTTTTTTCTCGCACACCATATCGGGATTTCCGTTGTTTTATCTCACATACCTGTAACAGCCCATGGGAGAGATAAAAACAAACAGATGCACGTCAATCTGTGATGTCATTGTAATGTTAAAATTACGTTACCATGTCGCATCTCAGCGTATTCAGGACTTTCTGGAAGTCTTTTTCATGTTTTTTCCAAAATAAAAATAGGTACATAGTGGTGAGCAAGAAAAAGAATCTATTATTCGTTTGAGGGCAAGCCTCCTTATGCCAATCAGTGATCCTCGTGACAGATTTCTCTATCCCACCCTCACAATGGATTCTAATTATATTCTTTCAGTATACACTATAAGTGTATTCCTCTTAATGCTTTTAAAACACGTCTATTGTTATTGTTGTTTATCATATGACGTCGCGTCTGAGAGTGAAATAACACCATGCAATAAAATCAATAAACCACTAGTGGTTTATAGATTTATGGGAAACATTATGACGTCCATAATAACAAATTTATAACGTTTTTACGCCAGAAATGAGACTTCAAAGACTTCAAAGTGATCTTAATGCCATATGATAAATAGAATCTAACATTATTCCTGCTCTTGTATTATTGAATTTATTAATCTTGTTGCGGAAAAGAGATAAAATGCTGGGCAAGCCTCGCATTTTATCTCTTTTCCCCAACTCGTTTAATAAATTCAATAAAATATGAGCACTCATGTAAGATCCTCTATTTATTGTTGTATTTGGGTTTAATGTCACTTTCAACAATGTATCTGTCATATGGGCCTTGTCGCGAGAAAACCGGTCTTCGGGGTTTCCGACAATGTGAATTTCAAACCAATATCCACAGCTACAGAGACCAGCTAGAAAATTGAAATTGCACCTTAAGCATGTCTGCATATGATAATTTCCAAAAAGCGAATAACAAATGTGCTGATCAGACTGCGCGGATGCGCAGGCTGGTCTGGGCCTGTGTTGTTCGCAAACCCCCGAAGACAGGTTTTCTCGTGTTGAGGCCCATATCAGGACTGTCAGTTCTCTTTATCAAACTGTTCCTTGGCAGGTAAAATCACTATTCTTGCATAAATGCCTATTTGTATAACTGTATTAACCCATTGTCAAATGAACAAAAATCCAAGTTCAAATCAAGAGATTCACATGCTGTTTGAACTTGAAAATACTTAAAATGAGCCCCAAGTTTTTGTTTGATTTGATATTTTACGTCCCAGTCAATAAATTTTTGGTGATTTTTGTTTGTTTGTTTGATTTGATTCTTTACGTCCACTCAACAATCTTTCAGTTATGCGGGACGGGTCTTCCTGGGTTGAACCAGTACTAAGCTAGGATAAATGTGTCTTGCTCAAGGACCACAACGCAGTGACGCCGGTGAGGCTCGAACCCGCGGCCCTTCGGTCTCGAGTCAAGCACTCTACCACTGAGCCCCCTTTTTTTTTTTTTTTTTTTTTGGTGATATTGGGACTGGCCTTCCTGGGTTGAACCAGTACTAAGCAAGGATTGAGCCCAGGGTTATTTGCATGACGTTACATACAGAAAGTCCTGCAGATGCTTTTGTTCATGAAAATGTTGATTACGGCTATGACGTTGTGACGGCGTTATGAGGTTCGAAAGTTTACAGCTAACGTCATTTTGCTTAGAGAAATCCAGTGTAAGAAAATGGATATTTTAATGTTTCAGCTGCGTTTTCTGTGATTGATTGGAATGAGGTAAAATATGCAAGAATAACAATCACACATGTTTGTTTCATTGTATTAACACTTGCAGGGTCCCTCAGACGATGTTTGAACACTCCACCTATTGGCTGATCTGGATCTACACTGTTTTCAAAACAGGATATATCCAGGTTCAGCGTTATAAGGGTTAAGTTGATACTTCTCAGAAGCCAGCTGATCTGGATCTACACTGTTTTCAAAACAGGATATATCCAGGTTCAGCATTATAAGGGTTAAGTTGATGCTCCCATCTATAGATAGAGGAAAATGTTATCTGAAGAAGGGTTGATCAACAAAAAATAAATCAAAATCAGGAAAAAAGTAGCCAAAGAGTGCAAAAATCAAAGATTAGCTAATTATGTAGAAAAGTTTTTAATCATTTTACATTTTTTAAAAGTTCACTTTAATACTGTACAGGCCCTTACCCTTTGGACAGGTCAGCCCAAGTAATAAGTATAGACCCTGATCACAGTGTGCCCTCAAGAGCAGTTTGATCAAGCTCTGTAAGGCTTGCCACACTGTCACTATGTCAAGCCTTGAGGTTATGAAACTTTTTTTCATGCTCAACTCAGCTGAGCATAAAATTCATCCTGATCATAGAATGTTAAAATGCCAACAATTGTTGGTATTTAAACATTTACTAGCAGGATAACTACAGCATCTGAGAATTTCAAAGTAAAAAAAAAACCCTTAATTTTTCCACATTTTAGATTTTATGAGTAGTTGAAATCTCATTCACAGTTGAGTTGAGCATGAAATTATTCTGAAAGCCTCTGGGCCGGGTAATCAAGAGGATGCTTGGTAAAGCGTGAAAAGATGTTAACATGGGTGAAAGTTCAAAATTTCCAAAATCCTGAACTTTAGAAATTCTAATTTTTAAACTTGCAGGATGCCTACAAAATTTAAAATGAATAATTTCATGTTGAAATGGGTTTAGAAAATCTGAAAATTAATCAGAGAAGCTATTATAATCTCCCTAATTCAGCATTTTGAGGCTGACTTTCTACAGAAAAACAGCCTCAAAATCCTGAATTCGGGATTAATCCTGAAAACTTCCACTCATGTGTTAAGGTGTCTGATCATTAAGGGGTACATGCACTACAGTGCAGTGAATTTGTTTTGTTCTGTTTCACACGAGTTCACAGATAAGAAATAAAGCAAATGAGATCATTTTAATTGTTTCTTTTACCTGTTAAAACGCAAACTTTTTTTCAAACTAGCAACAGCCAGCTCATTAGATTTAAGTACCTTAGGGCTATTCCAGAAAAAAAATACTGGGAGGGGAAGACGGCAGGCAATATATTTTTCTATGGGTGGTTGGTGCGGAAAGTTTTCAAATTATATGGGTCAATGGTGTTCGACCAAATCTAATTACATGGGTGGTTGGTGCTTCGCTGCGTGGAAGAAAGAATATTATCTGCCAAAAAAAGAGAGAAGTTTTATCTAATCTAGCTAAAAAACGTCTGCCGAAAAAAGAGAGAAGTTTTATCTAATCTAGCCAAAAAACGCCAAATAAATGTTTTTGAAGTCCCTACTTATCCAACCCTTTCACCAGTGGTTAGACACTCTAATATCGTGGGACCTCTGCTTTCATCATGGGGAAACAGATCCCAGCTATTCATGATGATATAAATTTGTGTAAGGCTCTAAATATATAGTTTTGCAAAATTAAAAAATAATGGGCTCCACGTGTCATTGAACTATAAAACTGTAACAACGAATAGCATGTAAAATTCAGTTCTGCTTTGAATCAAAACCATTTGATTTTTCAGCATTTCAATATTTTTCATTATTATTTTTTCTTTCATTTGTGATAGAAACCTGTTTGGTTGATACTTGAGAAAGCTAAAACTTGTTGAGGAGTAGTTATGCTCCCTTTAAGAAGCTCAAACTTGCTAAAAGAGTAGTTACTTCCCTTGAGTGACTTACTATTTGTACCAGATTTCATTCTGTTAGTTATATTTGCTGTTTAATCAGCTCTCTTCATCAGATATATTTGTATATATCCTTTGACTAAGAAATACTTTGTTTTGGACAAAAATCTGATATTTACACCCCAGTATCATTCCAACATTGATATCACCACATTATATTGATGGCATGGGTGATTTCAAAATCCAAAGTGTGACATTGGGGGTCAAATTTCAAAATTGCTCTATCATTATCTTTTTTACGTCATCCTAACCAGGGAACATCAAAATTTCAGAAACAAATACTGGTTTAAGAATAAAATTTAGGACAATGCTTAAAATTTAATACTTAAATCATTTTTTCATTATTTTTTTACAATTCTATAAGCTACTTTTAGCTTGATTATAAACAACACAGGTATGCAGAATTGTAAATATTTTCTCATGAACTGATGAAGTACTTATGTATACACATTTTCAAAGTAAAATTTAATCTTTTGCTCAAAATTTGCACTTGTAATAAAATTTTATGTGAAAATACACCCCTGGATTTTCACTGTGTAGAGGAAAAAGTTTTTCTAATTAAAATAATAGGCATGATTTTTTGTTAAAAATTGTTTTTAGATAACAAGTAGAGTATATGAAAAACATAGAACAAACTTCATTTGAATATATAGGATATAAAACATATTAAACACAATAACATATGTTGGTAATGAAATGTGTTACACTTGTGACAAAATCAGAAGAGGGAGTGTCTCCTTTGAATTTTTGATCTCTTATAGATTTTATATAGGATGAAGTGAATTGGCTTCATGGAAATTGATTAAAATGTATCAAAACATAAATCAATTCCCTTTTTTTTAGCACAAAACTTTAAAAAATGAACTATTCAGATTTGTTTATTAAGCATAGTAAGTAGTTATAAAATGTTAATGATCAGAAAACAGTTGACAGCACTCATTGTGGGATAATTTATCAACTGAATGATACCATTTCTTGCAATTCTTAAGAATCTGTAACAAATGTAAGGCTTAAATAGAAAGAAATAATTGTGTTACACTTGTGACAAGCAAACAAGGGAACTGATTATGTGACTTGTCTTTTCTTATCACTTATACTTTATATAATCTACTATAGTATGTACAACTGAGCATTTTTGTTTTTTGGTTTTCTTCAATAAATTCCAGTAAATATTTTTTGAATTGTCCCTCCTTGTGAGTGCATAATTTTATCCTTTTTTTTACACCAGTTTTCTTTGTATGGAAAGGGTGAATAACTACCCTAAAATACCAAAAAGTATCAAATCTATTGTTGAATAGATCATCCTTTAACCAAACACAAAAAAAAGTGAGATGAAGTCAGTCCATAATATATGTTACACTTGTGACACAAATCACAGTTTAAAGTCTACCTGTCTAAATCAAGCTATAGTCTGGTTTTAGACTGACTGATTTCTTCAGTGTTAGATTTAGCATGATTCCTATCCCAGAATGTAGCTAAAGGATGGCCAGCTTCATAATAAAACTAGTATATGGGCTTGAGGAAGTGTCATTCCTGCTGGACCATAACTAGTATTGACTACACATTTGGTGAAGTTGTTGACTTCTTGCTGTGTTTAAATTATATTTATGCATTCAAGAATTATTAAAAAGACCAAAGAAGTAATATTTCATTTAAAATTTGCCATGTATATGCATTTATCACATATTCCTTAAATGTGTTACACTTGTGACATCAGTTAAAATCATGCCACGAAGTCAGCAGCTTAAGAATTTCACCACAATTCCTCATAATGTTTTTTGGGGGCTCCCTTGACCAGAAAAACAGTAACAAAGCTATGAAATGCAAAACAAATTGAAATGCTGATGATTGAAACCTCAAATGTTACACTTGTGACATATCTGGGTGGTTTTATTCAGTACTGGCTACATAAAATCATGCTTGATGTTTTATAGGCAAGTTGGTTCCTTTAGATAGCTTAAAGACTGCTAGTCATTAAAACAGCATTCCTTATGAATAAAGCTTTGTATATTTTATGAGGCAATTCACTTTACTCCAACCACATGAAATTCTGTATGATAAAAATTTGAAAGGGTGTGTTTATAAAAGATTACAAATTTCCGATTTATCTGGTTTAATATAGATGAAAAGATTATTTTCCTACAGCTTTTATGCTATATTTCAACTGCAATTCACCATTTGACTATACATGAATAGTTTTAAATACAATTTACAGTTGAATCGAAGGTAAGGGAAAAAATGTCACAAAAAAGTGTTACCCTTGTGACAATTTTGATGACATTTTTCCATGTAATTTTTTAACGGAACATTCTAAAGCGATGAAACTTGGCATGATGCAAGAAAAACATTAATTACATATCTTGAAATTAATTTTAACAATAAATCTGCTTTAGATAGTCTATAAACATTGATTGAAGAAATGGATGCATTATTTTTTAAATGACCCTGATTTTGTTTGTTTGATTCTTTACGTCCACTCAACAATCTTTCAGTTATGCGGGACGGGTCTTCCTGGGTTGAACCAGTACTAAGCTAGGATAAATGTGTCTTGCTCAAGAACCACAATGCAGTGAAGCCGGTGAGGCTCGAACCCGCGGCCCTTCGGTCTCGAGTCAAGCACTGAGCCACTGCGCTCCCACATTATATTGAAATATAATGTGTTCTTAATCAATGGGAATCATTTGTGCTGGGGCCAACCATAGTATTGAGCCCTGCAGTCTAGGTTATTGGCCTCACGGGACAACTTGAAACCAGACTGACACTCTAGTCCTTATTGGGACTCCAATAGTGTAAATGCCCATTGTATTTACAGTATTCAGAGTATTTCTAAAATCAGAGCATTGTACTATATTATAGTATTTGCATTTGTATGTTAATAAATTGCCATTATCAAATACAACTTGCATTCCTTTAACCATAACTCCATCAGGCCTCAAATCCAGTGATTCGAACTTGTAGTAAACACTACCATTACCTTGGCTCTTGGGAAAACAGCCATATTTTAGCACAAAAACACAACGCGAAGTATCTTTCTCATGTTTTCCCAGGGGCTGAGGTAAACTATGTATTTAAAATTAGTAAATGAGTATGATCAGGAAATACCACAATCACAAACTGCAGACAACCCCATGGCACCATGAGGAAGAGCCGCTCAACCATCACGAGACACCAGGAAGACAAATTAAGCAAAGCAATCAGCTCTCTCTTCCCCATCAAGATGATTGCAATACTAAAATGGACATAAAGTAACGTACAACAAAACATAGAACAATTACAGACTCCCACAATGGTGGCTGTCGGTCCGAGACTAGACGCTCAATCCTAGCCCGACCCAGCCTGAGTCTACTACACATTTAAGATAAGTTAAGAAATTTCATTTCCTTTTTTGAAAAAAAAGTTATTTTGATAAAAGAAAAAGGTTGGTTGTCTCCCTTTATAACATCTAACAAGTATAAGCTTTTATTATCTTATCGGTTTTTTGCTTTTGTTCAATTCTTCACCTTATTAACATACACATGTTTGATGACTACAAACTGATTGTTCAAGTTGCAATTTAAACATATTAACACCCTGACAGGCAAATTTCATGGGATATAGCAATCAGCCTGGCATCTGTCCGTCTTGTCTCTCTGTCCAGTGACCTATATAAGAGTGACTAGAAACTCCAATGAAATACCAATACTCAACTAAAATAACACTGTCGTGTATCTTACACAGGTAAATGAGGGAAACTCGATATCATTTATCTACACGATTGGCTTTTACCACTGTTTTGAAATACACAGCGTAATTTCTCTATTGTTTACCTAAACTTTTAACACCTTTATAAACACCAAAATTATATACTAACAATAATTATGAATCATTGGGCATCTTAGTTTATGAATATTGATAAATCGAGACACAGATATAGCCATGTTTGAAGCTTTATTCGTCAGAGTGAAAAAGGTATTTTTGAAGCTATTTTTGCCAATTTCCGCAACTTTCTTAAAATCGGCCGATAATTACACAGTCATAACTCAATCTGATTAGTTTGTACATTGCAGAAACATAGCTTTTAGCGATATTTCATATATGTTTTTTCTATTGTTATTAACAATATTTACAAATAAGCGATATTTACGACGAAGTTCACTCTTTAAAGTACCTATAAATGCAGCAGTCTCACAAGCTGCATCGCCATTTTGAGTGTATGATAAAAGGCGCACCAGGCGTTAGTCACATGACACATGCCACGACATACCTATACGGCTGAAAAACGAAGTGTCCAGTCACTCTAATATAGGTCACTGCTCTGTCCATCCATAGACAAAATCTTGTGTGCTCAATAACTTAAATACCCTTTGAGATATTTTGATAATATTTGGTAGGCATCTATATCAGGTCAAGACAGTATGTCACATGCAAGAATGGTTTCTTTCCCTTGCTTGTCTTTTGAGTTGTCTCCCTTGAAAGAACTTTGGGAAAGCTTGTTCGCTTAATAACTCTTATACCCTTTGAGATATTTTGCTAATATTTGGCATTCATATATCAGGTGAAGACAGTGTGTCACATGCTAGAATGGTTGCCTCCTCTAGCTGTCCTTTTGAGTTATCTTCCTTCAAACTTGACAGGGGAAAGCTTGTGCGCTCAATGAATTAAAACCCGTTTGAGATATATTAATGGTAATTGGTAGGCATACATATCAGATCTAGATGATGTGTCTTGTGCAAGCATGGTTGCTCTCCCTTGCTTCCTGTTTAATTGTCTCCCTTGAAAGAACTTAAAGTGGAAACCTTGTTAATCCATAACAATAGTACATTTTGAAATATTTAGATGATTCATGGCAGGCATATTTATCAGGGCAATGTGGCATATTATGTGCAGTAATAAATAGTTGTCTCCTTTGCTATATGCTTGAATTTCTTCATTGCATGTACATTTAAGGGGAAAGCTAGTGTGTTCCATAACACTAACACTGTTTTAGATTTTTGTATGATTGCTCTTCGGGGATTACATTTTGACTTACCTCCCTTGGATGAATTTAAATGTTTCTCAACAGTTGCTTGCAGTGACACTCAGTACTATCTTATCTAATATATACCATTGACATAAAGCTAAGCATATTACATTTGATACCACCACTAGGTTTTAGAAACAGTAAGAGCGGAAACCTTTGAGAGATACCAAGACTTTATTGTGGTAGACAACAAAAGCAGAATAACAGCGATTTGGTAAAGAAAAGCCGTGGAATCTCTGACTTGTTTATAGGCTGCAAACACCTTACAAAAATTACCCATAGATTTTACAAAATTCAACGAACAAGCCGTTGGGGAGTTAATCACAGAGATGCGCATGCGTACTTGCAACTGTTTGGTATAAACATCCGGTTTACGATGAAAAAGATCGACCAGCTGTATTTTTACCTTTGTTGTCTCTAAAGGAAAAAATGCATTTTACGTGTCGAACCCGACGTTTAGCCAATGCGAGTGGGCAAATGGGGAATTTTACACCACTGACCACTGGGCCTTAGGAAAATTGAATTCTATGGGTAGTTGGTGTACGGAACTTTCTGATTTAAAATAAGCCTTCTTCCCCTCCTCCCCCCCCCCCCCCAGGTGTTTTTTTCTGGAATAGCCCTTACCATAGGACCAGTTAAGCAAAAAAATTTAGCAAAAAATTGTGATTATTTTCTTCTCTATCAGTTTAAACATGTGTGTTTGGGTGCTCAAAAGAACCGTCTCATCGAGACGGTTCTTTTGAGCACCCATAACAGATGTTTTGGTTGAGAAATAAGAAAAATAATTTTCAGTTACGGGGTCTTATCTGGGGGCCTGCCTTACTAATAAATTGAACAGCCCAGGCTTAGACCTAAAATTAGGCCTCATTCCATCCACATGGGTGAAAGTTCAAACTTTTCAAATTCCCGAACTTTTGAACCTAGCATTATGCCTACAAAATATCAAGATTTTTAAGTTTTAACTGTCAATTGTCTTAAGATAAAACAAAAATAAATATCATGAAAAAAGTTTTATAACATTGGGGCCTGGTCACATCAGCTCTTGAGTTAATAAGTTGATTGTATTAATTCACTAAAAATATCTATTTTCTTAGAAAAGAATTTAAAAATTTCAAAGTTCTGTGTGCAAATAGTTATCAAGTTTTACACCACAAAGGTGGTTTCCCTACAAGAAGGTTATTTTTAGGTGTACATGTCAATGGCTGTAGAGAACACAGTGTCACATGATAGCCATTCTCCCTAGCAACCAGAGCTCTGTCAGTGTCAACCAGATTCATACACAGACGACCTTGAGATACCAATGGAGCAGCAAATTCTGTCTGATCAGCGGCATGGCCCAGTATAATCACATCCTGGTTATAGATAAAAAAGAGGATCTTATATGAGTGCTCATGTTTTATTGAATTTATCAAACCAGTGAGGAACAAGAAATGTCACAGTCACGTGACGAATGCCCCCAAAGGAATTGGTCTAGCATAAGGCACATTCGAGGAAAGTTAGCTGTAATATAGGAGATATGCTCCAGACACGAAAAACCTAGAAATGAGGCCAGAAGTCAATGTCATGGTAAAAGTGACCCAAAATGGTATGCACCACTCCGCCATCCCAAGAGAAATCATCACACCAAATTTGGGATTCCTACATCAAACAATATAGGAGATATGCTCCAGACATGATCATTCTAGAAACTAGGTCATAGGTCAAGATCACAGTGACCTAAAAATGGTATGCGACACATCAGCATCCAAAGATGTATCCATACAGCAAATATGGGATTCCCATCTCAAATAATACAAAAGATATGTTCTGGACACAATTAATCTACAAACAAGGTCAGAGGTCAAAGTGACCCAAAAATGGTATGTGACACTCCGCCATCAAAATTTGCATCCACACACTAAATTTGGAATTCTTACCTTTAATGATATAAAATACGCTCGGGGCGTGATTTTTCTATAAACTAGGTCAGAGGTCAAGGTCACAATGACTCATAAAATGATACAAGACACTCCACTATCCAAAGATGCATTCATACACCAAAATTGGGATTCCTATCTCAAATAATATAAGAGATATGCGCCTGACACAATTATCATTAAAACTAGGTCAGAGGTCAAGGTCAGAGTGAACCGAAAATGGAAAGTGACACTTCCCCATCCCAAGATGCATATACACACCAAATTTGGAATTCCTACCTCAAAGAATAAAAGAGATATGCTCCGAACACAATAATTATTAAAACTAGGTCAGAGGTCAAGGTCACAGTGACCCAAAATGGTATATGACACTCCGTCATCTCAATATACATTTAAACACCAAATTTGGAATTCCTATTAGAAATTAGGAGATATGCACCAGACTCAATGCAGTTTCTAGAAACTAGGTCAGAGGTCAAGTTCAAGGTCATAGTGACCCAATTGTGGTATGCGACACTCTGTCATCCCAAGATGCATTCACACACCAAATTTGAGATTCCTACCTCAAATAATATAAAAGATGTGCTCCGGATACGATTATTCTAAAAACTAGGTCATAGGTAAAGTTCAAGGTCACAGTGACCCAATTATGGTTTGGTACACTTCCTCATCCCAAGATGCATCACCACACCAAATTTGAGACTCCTAGCTCAAATAATATTAGAGATATGCTCCCGACATGATTATTCTAAAAACTAGGTCAGAGGTCAAGGTCACAGTGAACCAAAATGGTTTGTGGCATTTACACACAAAATTTGGAATTCCTATCTCAAAGAATATAGGAGATATGCGCCAGACTCAATGCAGTTTCTAGAAACTAGGTCAGAGGTCAAGCTCAATGTCACAGTGACCCACCCAATTATGGTATGGGACACTTCGTCATCCCAAGATGCATCCACACACCAAATTTGAGATTCCTACCTCAAATAATATAAAAGATATGCTCCAAATACGATTATTCTAAAAACTAGGTCAGAGGTCAAGGTCACAGAGACCTGAAAATGGTATGTGACACTCCGCCATCCCATGATGCATTCACACACAGAATTTGGAATTCCTACCTCAAAGAATATAAGATATATGTTCTGCACACAATAATTCTTAAAACTAGGCCAGAGATCAAGGTCAAGGCCACAGTGACCCGAAAATGATATATGACACTCTGTCATCCCCATATGCATTTTCACACCAAATTTGGAATTCCTATCCCAAAGAATATAGGAATATGCACCAGAATCAATGCCGTTTCTAGAAACTAGGTCAGAGGTCAAGTTCAAGGTCACAGTGACCCAATTATGGTACGCGACACTTTCTTATCTCAAGGCGCATCCACATACCAAATTTGAAATTCCTACCTCAAATAATATAAGAGATATGCTCTGGACACAATTATTCTAAAAACTAGGTCAGAGGTCAAGGTCACAGTGACCCAAAAAATGGTATGCGACACTCCGCCATCCCAAGATGCATCCACACATCAAATTTGGAATTCCTACCTCAAAGAATATAGGAGATATGCAAGGGACACGAAGCGGGACGGAGGGACGGACAGACATTTTATTACTATAAAAACTAAGTCAGAGGTCAAGGTCAAGTTCACAGTTACCCGAAAATAGTACACGACACCCCGCCATCCCAAGATGCATCCACAAACCAAATTTGGAATTCCTACCTCAAAGAATATAGGAGATATGCACTGGACACGAAGCGGGACGGACGGACAGTGCGATTACTATATGCCTCCCAAAGTTCCTTTGGGGGCATAAAAATGATAAAATGTGAGGCTTGCCAAGCATTTTATCATTTTTTCGCAACAAGTTTGATAAATTCAATAATACAGGAGCACAAATGTTAGATTCTATTTATCATATGACATAAAGATTACTTTGAAATCTCATTTCTAATGTAAAAACATGATTATTTTGACATTATGTATGCAACGTTGTTATGGATGTCATGTTTCCGTGAAATCTGTATACCACTAGTGGTTTATCAATTTCATTGCATGACGTTATTTCACTTCCAGACGCAGCGTCATATGATAAAAAAGATTTACAGTATTTGACCTAATTAGCACACATCACAGGTTTAGATAAACAAAAAAATTAAGCATACATATTATTGAGAATATTTTCTTACCCATCTTTTTTAAGGTATGTTTTGGGTGCTCAAAAGAACCATCTCATTGAGACAATTCTTTTGAGTACTCACAATATATGTTTTGGTTGAGAAATAAGAAAATTATTTTTTTTGTTACACATTCTTAACTAAGGGCCTGACACATGCCCCTATATGATCTCACTGAGTCCTGTAACACACAATACTCAAGCAATCAAAATTAGGTGATATTAAACACTGACATTTTGGTGTAGTTTAATTTTCGGGGTTTCCTAATTTAGTGATCTTTAATAAACTTATGTTCTTTTCTCATAAGGGTTACTCTTAAAGGAAATATAATCCCTGTGGGTAGCATATTCTTTACTTTAATAGTAGCCCCTTTTCAAGAGTTTTTTTTTCAGTGTGGAAACAGACTCTATTGTTTTAAATTATTTGTTTTTTTTTTATTATTACGAGGGTCAGTCAAAAATAACTGAGAGTTGATACATATCTCTTACATTGGCTAAACGCTAGTCAAATTTGGCACATGCATGGCAAATGAACTGTCCTGCGTCATAATATGCAAAATACAAGACCATGCAAAGTATATATTGTCGTTGCTAAGCAACCGAAGAATGTAAAATAACGTCATGCTTTCACGCTGGAATATAGCGTTTCCATGGAAACACTATGCAAAATTTAAGTTACATCAACTTGTGCATTTGTTGCAATAAAGTGTTTGAATGTATTTTGTTAAATGCAACAACTGAGATTGAGGTGTTGGAATTTTATTACATAAATAAAAGGAAAGTTACCTAAATTTTAGGAAAAATTTCAACCCAAAATATACCCCACCCACCAGTATCGGTTCATTCTAGAGCAGTATTGTCAACTAAGTATCATATCATATGACTAATTTATTGTATTTAGTAATTGGTTTTAATATTTGAATGCATATCTTGAATATTCCCAGGAATGAACGGTTGCTATCGCAACAAAATCTGGTGTTTTTGTTAAAAATGGAATTTCCATCGATTTTGGTTGCTAGAAAACGAACATCGCATGTATTGTTATTACTTTCTATTTCACTTCTTCAAAACATCGCTAACACATTATTTGATACAATTGGCGAGATAAAAGGTCCGTTATTATACCATTTTAGATTTGAACTGATTTTAAATTCATGACTGCTTAGTCAGAAGTGTGGTCAGCACGAACGCACATCGCTAAGAGACGGTCTTCGATTGCCTAGCAACAGCACATTCATGATAATAAGATGTCAACTTTTATATGCAATAAAGCCCGAAGGTTCATTGTATATGTGTATTAAGTTTCAGTCAAAAGTGTCTACCCAATAAAAAGATATTAACCAACTCTCAGTAATTTTTGACTGACCCACGTACTTATGTACCAAGACACTACTGCAAATTTTGCCAAATTGAAATCCAGTAAAACCTGTGTAAAATGGCCACTCAAAAATAGACAAAACAAAGATCTTAATGACAAATGGTAGCTTAATGAAGGTCGAAAGTATAAAAAAAAAATTTGGCGCTGAGGAATATGTTTTGACAGATAGTTGGCGCCAAAAGAATTGAATATCAAGTCAGGCTAGACATCTTATTTTCACAGTTTTTGATCTTCTACCATACTTTGTGCAGGCTCATCTGAGCCTCTCCTGGTCCCCTATTTAATAAGTACTAAAATCATACGTGTTAGCATAAAAGCTAGATTTGAATTAGTAAGCATTGTCTTCTCAAAAGAAATTACAGTAAAACCTGTGTAAAACGGCAGCTCAAAAATAGACAAAACAAAGATCTTAATGACAAATGGTAGCTTAATGAAGGTCAAAAGTATTGCAGAATGTTCCCCCTTGGAGCATTCTGCAATACTTTTGACCTGCATTAAGCGATAATTGGTCTTAAAAATCAATTTTCAGTCTTTTTGAGAGTGTGCAGTTTACTCAGATTTTACTGTAATTGCTTTTACCTTATCAGAAAGAGAGGTCTCTCTGTAGCATTGACTTCTGGGATAGGTGATGAGATGTGTGTTCCTGATACTGCCATAGCAACAAGGGCAGATAACAAATGCTGCGTTTCTCTCTAGACACTGCTGTAATACCATATCAGTAGCTACACCACAGGCATGTAGACATACTCCAATGTCAAACTGACCTTCAAAGTAATCAAGGTTACACTGTAAAGAAAAACATTAGCCACATGGTCAGGTTTAGTGAAACAAATATACTTTACATGAATTTTCCTTTGTGCCTTAAAATCGGGTTTAAAATGTTGACATAGACTAAATAGAAAAATACCATGTCTTACGACATTGACTCCCCCTTACGGGTCAGTTTACCCTTACAGGCCAGTTTGGTAAACGCCCTTCTCTGATAGACAACGGATTACTCTTAAGTGTCTGCTAGAAAATTCTTGGTTTAGCGCTTGCACATTATCCATACATGATAGAGGGTCTCAATGGGGTATCTATGAAATCGCTAATAAGTAAAATTTGGCCCAAAAATCGCTAATCTGTAGAATTAGGCCCTCAAACGCTAACTAGTAAAATTTAGCCCCAAAATCGCTAATCAGTAAATTTTAAGGCCCAAAAATTAGTAATTGGTAAAAATTAAAACCTATCCCGAAGCATTTACGAGGTGGAATACATCAAATTCATTAACCTGTAAAAATGCACCATTGCGCTATTCGGTAATTCTTTCGCCCAAAAATCGCTAATCATTATATTTTATGCCTAAATTGCTAATCACACGCACCTCTTATTCCACTATTGGCTAAATTTACCCTAATAATTCGCTAACCCTTACATTTTAGGGCCATAATTCGTTAATCAGTAAATCCCATTGACACCCTCATTATATGTGCATGTGTGCACGCGCGTGTGTGCATGTGTGTGTGTGTTTGGGGGGGGCTATATGTTCATTGTTTTCTGGCTACATTATGAGGTCGGCTTACAATCTACTAATAACTTCACTCCTCACCCCTCCTCAAAGGATATGTATCAAACATGCCCCTAAAACATTTGAAATTGGAGCATAACCAACCCTCAAAACTATTACCATTCTTACCTTAACCTTAGAGTGGCCCTAACATGACCCTACTAAAAAAAAGTCCCGAAAATCACCAAGTGACCACATGCGCATTAGTTGGGGCCGCAAAAAGGGCTATTTTTTTTTTCATCTACAGTAAAAGTTCCTCCGTAGCATGTACTGATTGCTACCCCTTCAACTATAAATATATAGCATGCACACCAACACACACACACACGCATCCACACACACGCATGCACGCAAAAAATATAGCTTACCCCCCTTCCCCCAAAAATCCTAATTTACCTGAACCTTAATGAGAGCCTATAATGACCCAATTATCCCCATTCAATGGCACCCCCACACCACACAATTATAATAATATTCAAAACTTTGTTGATCTTATAAATCGAGTTGAACCAGTACCAAGCAAAGAATCAAGTATTTGTTTAAAGCCACAATGCAGCGCCTTTGGTGAGGCTCGAACCAGCAACCCCTCGATCTCATAAATTAGTCACCGGGCCCTCAATATAATCAACTTTGAATTTAGCCATACCATTCAAAATGTGTCTTTGTCATTTCCAGGCCGACCGGGTATAATTCAAACCTGCCTCCTCAGCCACAGAAACAAGCTGCAACACGGACATTCTGGTTTTAGCATGATTAGGCTGGCTTTAACATGAGTAGATATCCTGCTATCAATGAAGCGAACAAAAGGATGCTGCTCAGTCTGCATAGGCAGGCAGATCTTTACCTTTGTTGGTCCCAATTGACATAATGCAGGTTTTCACATGACGAGGCTTAATTGAATTTAAGATCAGCGACACGTCATGCATCACAACGAGATTATTTTCTAATATACCCTTTTAAGAACATATCGTTCTACATATTTTGTTTTTGAAATATCCAAGTTCATTCGTCTTGTAAGGGGCAATCATACCTTTAGGGGGAACCAACGTCGTAAGGGGCAATAGGAACCAAAAGCACGTCGCAGACACAAAGTGACCTCAAGAAGATGGTTTATACTGCTTTTACTTGACAAATAAGTTTGAAAGGATATGATTTTTTGATAAAAATAAAGCATTTTAGAACATTTGTTGAACAGGATACCTTCATTAGCAACCACTAAAACGAATAAATGCGTACACCTTGCTCAGGAGAAAGTATATCATATGTTAGCTGTAAACTTTCTTACATCAGATTCTTTTGCTACGTGTACAGAAATGAATATTTTTGGGAATAGCATTCTCTGTTTACTTATATGAAGCTCCAAAATGGTGACTGCTCACATAGCTGCTTCCATTGTTTACTGCTCCCGTAGCTCATGTCCGGATGATCTCACAAAGATTTCATTTGCATAACCGTTCAATCGCCCCGTACAACATTACCACCCGTGATATAATATACATAAGAAATCATGCTATCTCATGGGTCAGTTTTTCCAATATCTATTTTTAGCTGTCAGGCAGCAGTGAAAAAACAGTTAACATGTCCAGGACTTAATTTAGCTTGATCTGTTTTAGATGTCTGTCAGCACTGACAAATCCTGATGTCTACCTGTCCTGGGGTAAATTTAGCTCATCACCAGTAAACATCAAGATCTGTCACCAAGCAGTTAAAGCTAGTTTCAGCCAATCAGAGGAGGTCTTTTATAGGAGTCATATAACAATAGAAGTTCCTGAATATGTTGAGATGTGACACAACATGATGATGTTACTTTTAATGTGACAGCCTGGTGAAGACATGTGAAAGATAAGAATTTCTATCCCAAGGTAATATTTCAGATGTTCTTATCCGGTGTCCCATAGAATCTAGATAAGAACCTAAGCTGAGTTCCTTTATCCCCTCCGCATGACCTGCTTATCCATTCACAAGACAAGGTCATTTAAATTGAGCCCATTTAGCTGTCAAGCAATTTGCACAAGAATATTTGTTGGAATATCATATGGCAATATTTAGTGAGCCCTATATTTTTGTACCATTGAGTGATGTCAAAAATGCTTATGACATCACTTTTTGGTTTGGTTTGGTTTTATGGTTTACATTCCAGTCAACAGCAATGGTCATATCTGGATGGTCATTTCACCTAACCACACTTTTTTCCTGGGAAGCTTGACTAAGTGGTTAACCAGTACTTTGTGCACATACAGTGAGCCACTTTAGTTACGCACCACTTTTTAAGGGTCCACATTTTTTCACAAAAATGCTGGAATCGAACATTCTCTATGATAATTTACTTATTGACATTTTATCTGTTTGATGACATCGAAAAAAAATATCGGAATCACTCAAGTGAATCATTCTGCTACGCCAAAGGCAATTTTGACAAAAGTGCACAACTGCACCTGCAATATGAACGTCTATATTTTCTATTTGCGTTTTGCGCTAGGCATTATCCATGGTGATCGTTGTGACAGAAAAATACCAAAAACAATTATTTTATTCAAGTAAACCCCCTTTTTTAGTCGTTGAAATCAGTAACACTGTTACTGTTTGAAGAAATGCTCGTTTTGACGTCATATTAACGTCAGATACAGTAATCAAACAGATTTTCCTTCGTAAATTGTCTTGTTATAAATCACTTATTGACATAGAAGTATCATAACACTAAAACATCTTAACATTGACACGTCTTATAGCCTTGGTAGTAGTGACGTCATCACTAACGTCAACACCGTGACGCCAATAAATCCTTTATTTTTTTTACGAAAACAAATGGCGGATACATGGTTGTTTAAACTGAAATTATAAAAGAAGTGTTTTGATAACTGGTTTACTAAGAATCTTACGAAATTTTATCTAACTTTAAAAAAAGTACTAAAATCAACTTTTTTCAAACCTTAGTCAGCTGGGAAGCAAACTAGTAAAACGTTAAAAAAATTATAAAGTTAACAAACACATTCCAGTCTTAGAAATTGCCAAGAATAAATCGGTTCTTATCTCTGGCATACCAGAAATTCAGCCCTGAAAAAAGTGCAATGTGATCTGAGTTTCATTCGAAATAATGCAATGTGAAATGGTGTTTTGAGGGTAGTGCCCTTCAAGATCCATTTTCTCATTTGTTTCTGATCTGATCACAGTAAAATTTCAATGGCTAATGCAACTATAGATGGGCTTTACGCTGGTAGTCTCAGATTAAAAATATCCTATTTCTTTTTTGAATAATTTTACATTTTATAAGTGAAGCGTAACTGAAGTGGCTCACTGTACTTTCACTTGTAACTGACAACAACCCTTAATGAATCAGCTGAAGGGAAGAGAATGGCCATAGAAATTATTTCATGATCAATCTCCACGAATTCATGACCCCTAGATCTGCAGTCAGACACTTTACTGATTGCGCTATGCGGCCCGGTTCATGACATCACTGACAAAAATTACTGATACTGTTTTGTGCCCCAACATCTTTGTCAACGGATTATGATTTTTAAACTCCAATACAAACAAAATTGATAATTAAAATGCTGATCTGGACCTTAATTGCCTTTAAAAGAGGGTATAGAATTTTGAAAAAAGTTATGTACATAGTGGCTTATACAAATTTACTATCTTATCAAGAATGTGAACAAGAAAGGCTAAGGTAATACAGCCCCATAAGTCAAGATAAAGATGTTGCGCATAAAATTGTAAATATTGTCTTATACAGTAAAACCTGAGTGAAACGGCCACTCTCAAAAAGACCGAAAATTGGTTTTCAAGACCAATTATCGCTTAATGCAGGTCAAAAGTTTCGCAGAATGCTCCAAGGGGGAGCATTCTGCAATACTTTCGACCTTCATTAAGCTACCATTTGTCATTAAGATCTTTGTTTTGTCTATTTTTGAGTGGCAGTTTTACACAGGTTTTACTGTATATCAGCTTAAATGTGTGTTTAGGTTGCTCTCAAGACATAATTGACTCCAAATCCGAAGCTCACAGTGTTTAATCTAGAGCTTGCCATTGCGCCATTGACCCTTTTATATTTTCAATGCTCTCAAGACCTAATTGACTCTAAATCCCAAGCTTACAGTGTTCAATCAAGAGCGTGCCATTGCGCCATTGACCCTTTTATATTTTTGGTGCTCTCAAGACATAGTTGACTCTAAATCTAAAGCTCACAGTGTTCAATCAAGTGCTTGACATTGCGCCATTGACCCTTTGATATTTTCAATGCTCTCAAGACATAGTTGACTCTAAATCAAAAGCTCACAGTGTTCAATCAAGAGCGTGCCATTACGCCATTGACCCTTTTATATTTTTGGTGCTCTCAAGACATAGTTGACCCTAAATCGAAAGCTCACAGTGTTCAATCTAGAGCGTGCCATTAAGCCATTGACCCTTTTATATTTTTGGTGCTCTCAAGACATGTTGACTCTAAATCAAAAGCTCATAGTGTTCAATCAAGAGCGTGCCATTACGCCATTGACCCTTTTATATTTTTGGTGCTCTCAAAACATAGTTGACTCTAAATCAAAAGCTCACAGTGTTCAATCTAGAGCGTGCCATTACTCCATTGACCCTTTTATATTTTCGGTGCTCTCAAGACATAGTTGACTCTAAATCAAAAGCTCACAGTGTTCAATCAAGAGCCTGCCATTACGCCATTGACCCTTTTATATTTTCGGTGCTCTCAAGACATAGTTGACTCTAAATCAAAAGCTCACAGTGTTCAATCAAGTGCTTGCCATTGTGCCATTGACCCTTTTATATTTTCGGTGCTCTCAAGACATAGATGACTCTAAATCAAAAGCTCACAGCGTTCAATCTAGAGCTTGCCATTGCGCCATTGACCCTATTATATTTTCGGTGCTCTCAAGACATAGTTGACTCTAAATCAAAAGCTCACAGTGTTCAATCTAGAGCGCACCATTGCGTCATTGACCCTTTTCTATTTTCGGTGCTCTCAAGATAATTGAAAATCCGAAGCCCACAGTCTTCAATCTAGAGCGGGCCATTGCACCGTTGACCCTTTTATATCTGGGCCTATGATCAACATACCTGGTATAGGAGCGCAGTAGCTCAGAGGTAGAGTGCTTGACTCGAGACGGAGGGGTGGTGGGTTCGAGTGTCACCAGCGTCACTGCGTTGTGTCCTTGAGCAAGACACATTAATCCTAGCTTAGTACTGGTTCAAGCCACGAAGACCCGTCCCTTTATAACTGAAAGATTGTTGATGGGATGTTAAGAATCAAACAAACAACTACAACAACATACCTGGTATAATACAAGATTAGTCATCTTGAGTTTACCAACATACCTGGTATAATACAAGATTAGTCATCTTGAGTTTACCAACATACCTGGTATAATAAAAGATTAGTCATCTTGAGTTTATCAACATACCTGGTATAATACAAGATTAGTCATCTTGAGTTTATCAACATACCTGGTATAATACAATATTAGTCATCTTGAGTTTACCAACATACCTGGTATAATACAAGATTAGTCATCTTGAGTTTATCAGCATACCTGGTATAATACAAGATTAGTCATCTTGAGTTTACCAGCATACCTGGTATAATACAATATTAGTCATCTTGAGTTTATCAACATACCTGGTATAATACAAGATAAGTCATGTTGAGTTTATCAACATACCTGGTATAATACAAGATTAGTCATGTTGAGTTTATCAACATACCTGGTATAATACAAGATTAGTCATCTTGAGTTTATCAACATACCTGGTATAATACAAGATTAGTCATCTTGAGTTTACCAACATACCTGGTATAATACAAGATTAGTCATCTTGAGTTTATCAACATACCTGGTATAATACAAGATTAGTCATCTTGAGTTTATCAACTCTATGTTTAGCTCTCATCAACGACTCTTCCTTGTTTTCAACCAGATACACCTGTAAAACAGACAACATTGTTGAAACAGTTAATAAAGCGTCATTCTCAACAAAGGTTGTCTGCTTTTCTCATCTGCTGAAATGTTTAAGAAGCCTCTATGTCAAACAGTGTGGATCCAGATCAGACTGCTCCTATAGAGCAGTCCGATCTGAGTCCAGCCTGTTTGCTTCTATACTTAAATTAGTCAGTAATGTTAGGCAATTATTTGCAGCAGACGACTTCAGCAGACGTCATTTTTCAGATGCATTTTATCTTGGCGCTTTAAGGGACCTTAGGGAATAACTATATTCAAAGTTTTCATTTAGGGAGGTAATTCATCAGATAAATGATGACATGTGAACGAACCCCGTAAAAGTGATGTCACATCGTATATCCGACAATATACCTCCCAAAATTATTTTTCTAATATGGTTAGCCTGCCTCTATCAGGGACCAAGCTAGGGGGCGACTAGGGCGAAATGGTCGCCCTAGGGGCCGAAATTTCCCCTAATTGGGTCCCAGGGAGAAGTGGTAGTCTCCCTAAAAAAAAAAAAAAAAAAAATATTTTTTTTTTTTTTTTTTTTTTTAGGGTGACTCATTTTCATTCTGTCAGCTGTGGTGACAATCTACTACCACTGCATTGTGTTTCTCCTTCCATTAAATGGCAACAGTATGTGTAATGGCTGATTTGCTTCTAAATTGACAGAAAATGCCGTAATTTTGTGCTATAACTTCTCCCTATCTGACTGTCACTTCTCCCTAATTTTCCTGCAGGGAGAAGTCACTTCTCCCTAAAATTCTGGGCCAGCTTGGTCCCTGCTCTATTGTACTATTAATATTTTTCTTTCAAAAAAGCAATAAAATGTAATATGTAATACCCCTGCCAGCTGCATAAAACCACATGGCAGAAAATGAAAGGTGAGGTTACATAACAGATGTCAGGTTTCGAAACAGTATATCGCATGATTAACTTCTCAAATGATTGGATGTCACATTACACTCCTAAATGCATTAGAATTTAGTTAATTTTAGTTAATCCAGTTTTCTTTTCATTGCCAGTCATCTTACTGGGGACAAGAGTGAGAATTTTTAAAAATTAGACCAGATGTTCAGGAAATATTGAGCCAACACAAACAGTGCACATGTTATCTTCTTTGAATAAGATGATCACTGACAATAGATTTCTGAGTACCCTTGCGACATTATGGTATTAGTATGACGATCTATAACTGTACCATAGCTGTGAAATTAATTTACAATTTTATTCTATCAATACACAAATTAACCATTACTTTTGAAGATTATTTATTGACTTCTCATTTCTTTCGAGTTCAAAACTTTATTTCTGGCGTGTTTTAAGTTGGGGTCCTCAAGCACATTTTTTATGATGTCATAAGTTTCGGCGGCATTCAGACTTTTGTCATCTTAGAAAAATATATTGGGTAGCATTCCCCTTCCGACGTCATCACTGTCTGTTCTATAAATAGACTACAGCAAAGTCTGACTTTGGGGTTCAACTTTATAAAATCAATGGCAGGCAATTACATGTGCAAATTTGCATTTGAGAAAGCAGTATCCTATTTCAAACAGATTCATTGTTTATAGAATAGAATAGAACAGAAATAAATGTATCTTTTATCAAAATAGAATGTCTGACGTCAAAGAGATCATGTGCTCAACCGGAAACCATGAACTCCAGAATACCACGGAATTGTAAGTACCACGACTGGTATAATATAGGCTCACCTAAAACTCAGGAGAGCTCAAGACTTACCTTACACTGAGGAAGAAGATAAGCAATGATAATCCCAAGGTGACCCTGAAAATATAAAAATACCATTTCAACATTTATAATGAGCCCACTTACTGTGTGCATGACTTTTTCAACATTCAGTACACTCTTTTGAAAACAGTGTGGATCCAGATCAGCTGGCTTCTGATGAAGCCACCTCAAGCCTATAAAAAAAGAGTGTGTAATGAAAAAAATAAATTTCTTATTTCTCAACCAAAACATATGTTGTGGGTACTCAAAAGAACTGTCTCAATGAGGTTCTTTTGAATACCAAAACATATGTTAAAACTGAAGGGTAAGAAAATAATTACAATATTACGCTCAAAAATTTTGTTTATCTAAATCTGTGCAGCTGATCAGGATCCACACTTTTTCGTCACCAATGTGATGAATTCAAGCATGCTCCTTTGAAAACAGAGAAGAACCAGGTCAGAGGGCTTCTTATGACTCAGAATTATCAGCTGATCAGGGTCCACACTTTTTTCTTCCACACAATGATTACATATTAACAATGAAATAACACTACTGGATTAACTAGAAATCAGACATTCAAATAGTGTTAACAGCCCATAAAATACTCAGTGTGTACTTAAAAGATCATGTGAACTTTTTAGGTTGAATACGGTTTTGTTTGTTCATTTGTTTTGTTTCTTTTCGTCCCAGTCAACTGCTATGGTCATGGGGGGATGGTCAGTTCACCTTACCACACTTTTTCCTGGGCAAGCTTGAATAAGAGGTTAATCAGTAATTTGTGCACATACTTTCGCTTGTAACTGACAACAACCCTTCTTGAATGAATCAGCAGAAGGGAGGAGAATGACAGAAGAAATTATTTCATGATCAATCTCCACAAAAGTATGGGACCTGGCCGGGATCAAACTCACAATCCCTGGATCTGCAGTCAGATGCGCATCTGTAGTCAGACACGTTACCAACTGCGCTACATGGCCCTGTAGGTTGAATACAGTACTTGGCTTATACTGCCATAATAATGTATAAATATAGCATTCTTGAGAGGGTGATAGTCAAAAATATCATCCCAAGGAATGTGAATATCAACCGAGGCGCAGCCGAGGTTGATAATCATATTTTGAGGGATGATTTTCTCGACTATCACCCTCTCAATAATGTATATTTATTTTATTATACCAGACATTATTCCTTAATTTTTCCTACCTCTTTTTCCTCTAACCATGGTGCGGGAAGTTCTAAGGACAGCATAATGCACATTTGCTACGAATGGATGAAAAAATATCTTTCACAAAATGGTTCTGTTTGTAAACAGTTTTAGTGTTCAAGCTGATCATGATCGCTGTTTAAACAAATCATGCCATAATCACTGATGACGGCAAATTTAATGGGCAACTTAGCAGCGTCGATTAGATGGAAAGTCAGCCTCAAATTCCTGAATTCAGGAATAATCCATAAAACTTTCACCCAAGTATTCAGATAGACAAGCCTAGGCAAACAGTGTAAATCCTGAGTTGACTTTGCACCATTCTCATTGTCACATTGGCACTTTAATTTTTCCTGAATCCAGGGTCCGTGCCAAACCCAAAGGACTCATTGACTCACCCCACCACTGCAGAAGTCCACAATAACATCTCCTGGTCTGGCAAGAGACTCAACTGCTGTAGCTAGATTCTCTAACTGTTCACATTTCTTACCCACTCTTTTCTCGGGTAACTCTGAAAAAAAAAACATTGATTCACATGGGTGAAAGTTCAAAATTTCCAAAAACCTGAACTTCAGAAATTCAAATTTTAAAACTTGCAGGATGCCAACAAAAATGAATAATTTCAAGTTTAAATGATAAATTGTGTTTAGATCATCTGAAAACTAATCAGTGAAGCTATTACTGGTCTATTGCACCTCAAATGGAACACAGTTTTTCGTTTTTAAAATTTTACATGAAGGTTTCTTCACCCTGAAAGTTTGCATGCGCATTGATATAGCAAAACCCTAATGAGATTTAAATTATGGTGGAGAATGATATCAAACTTACTGCTCTGATATCTTGTAAAAATAAATAACTTAGTTTTTGTTGGAATGAAAATACCCGTTTAGTACCCATTTTTGTACTGTCAGTGCAAATAACCTGGGATAGATATCGTAGTATTTGCTCAGCTATAAAATGTCTATTAGAGATTACAGCAGACGATTATTTTTGTAACATCAAATGGTGCGGTTTACGATGCCATCCAAGCTGCTTATATAGTTCTACGGACACTGGGTTATTTACGCGTTTCATGCCTACCAAGTGCCATCATTTTGCCTGCTTCGGTCTGTCTACCTATCTGTTTGCTTTGTTCATGTGACTATATGTGCGAGTGTATAACTCATGCGCTGATCCAGGAATTTTTGCCAGGGGGGGGGGGGTCCAGGCCTGACTGTCAGAAAACCGTTCTGAAGTGTTTTCTGGTCCTCAACTTATTTTACAGTTTTTACAGAGGGTGTCCAATGGTTATTCCGAAGAAAACTATAATTTTCCATGGTTTCAGAGGGGGGGGGGGGGGGGGGGGGAGGCAACATTTGCCAGGGGGGTCCAACTTTTTCCGGGGGGGGGGGGGGGGGGTTCTATAGAAACCCATATAACTTGTGATTTTCCAGGGGGGTCCGGACCCCTATCCCCCTCTGGATACTAGAAATACACAGTCCTGAAAATACGAATAAGATCACAGATCTATGGGCACTTACATGTACAACATTTCTTTTTATATTTAGCTTTTACTGCTTCTTCATATGATGGAAAAATATGCCTGTGGTGAGATCATTAGCCAGAACCATTCATGGAATAGCTGGGCAAATGGTCGATTCCAACTAAGAGGGCATTTCAGACAGTAGACATCTATAGATGTAGCTTTTCGTTTGGGTCACCGTCTTTGTGACATGGTTAGATAACTGAAATATTGTTGACTATGCTGATAAACAACAACGCAAGCCAATATGCAGCTACATTTAAAACCCACTGATGCATTGTTATGAATTGTCTTATATTAGTATAAACATGGCTTTATGTCAACTGATAGTCATTGATCCATATCGCTCAAGGTACAAGAAGGGAAAGTTATTTGCATTAAAACATTAAGAATGTTAAAATTCCATCCTCACAGCATTTATGAAAACATACACAAACTTCAAAAAAATATTTTGATTAGGGTTTTTTGGTTAAAATAAATTTTTCGAATTAAATTTAAAATTCCCATTTTAGATTTAATGTTATTGCCAAAAAACAGTGTTCCATTTGAAGGGCTATAGGCCAATAAAATCTGCCTAGTTCAGCATTTTTGAGGCTGACTTTCTCATTTACAAGTCAGCCTCAAAATCCTGAATTCACGATTAATCCTGAAAACTTTCACCCATGGATTCATTAACCCTCTTCCAGTGTTTATCTTAACTCTTTGCCTACTGGGAAATTTAGCATGTCTTTAAGTATTTTTTGCGTCTGCTGATTTTTTTCAAAAACAACTTTTTTGAAACATTCTTTCAGGAAATACCATTAGTTTCAAACAGTTTGAAACATTTTGTTGAGCCTGATCTGGGTGCAGTTTGTTTCCAAGATTATCAGCGGACAACTCTTCTAAGTAAACAGGCAAGTAGATTTTTCCCTCCCATCATGATGGCATAATCACACAAATGATGATTTTTTTCTTGCTCACCATTAAATTTTGCCTTTTTATTTTTTTTAAAAACTCCCATAAGTTCCTGATTATGCAGAGATATGTGTGATGATGCCCCTTTAAGATAATGTCACTTTAACCCTTAATGTGCCAATCGCAACAAAAATCGTCTTCTGAAATGTTTAAGAAGCCTCTATGGCAAACAGTGTGGACCTAGATCAGACTGCTCCTAAAGGAGCAGTCTATTCTGGCTCTATGCTGTTTGCTTCTACACTTAATTTGTCTGTAATGTTAGGCAATTATTTGCAGCAGACGACTTCAGCAGATGACATTTTTAGATGCATTTTTTTCATGGCGCTTTAAGGGTTAAGATAACAATGACATCACTTGACTTCCCACAAGGTCACAAACCAATCACATCTTTATCATGCTTTTAGTTCATAGCGTGTACCAAAAAATTATTTTTCCTTATTTCTCAACCAAAACATATGTTTTGAGCACCCAAAACATATGTTCAAACTGATATATTAGAAAATGTTTAAAATTTTACGCTCAAAAGTTTTGTTTATCTAAACCTATGCTTATTCACCCAAAAAGATGCTGAAGAATGTGCAGCTGTTTGTTTTCTATCTTTCCCATGAGTGGGTATGGGGTATGTTTACGTCCCAGTCAACAATTTTACAATTTTACACTGAGCCAAGGCACTCCCTGTATGGAGTATGTGAAATAGAAATCACTCAAATAGGTAAAAACAGCAGAAACCCTCACGAGGTTTGCAAGAACAAATGTAAACATTGACACATGCTTTGCCATATCAGGATTTACGAAAATTTAATTTTCCTATTTCTCAACCAAAACATTTGTTGTGGGTACTCAAAAGAACCGTCTCAATGAAACGGTTCTTTTGAGCACCCAAAAAATATGTTAAAATTAATGGGTAAGAAAATATTTACAATTTTACGCTGAAAATATTTGTTTATCTAAACCTGTGCCACATCATAGCAGGATAAGAGTTAGTTTACTTACCAGTCTTTGGGTGAGCCTCTCCAGGCACTGTATCCCAGCTGACATGAATGTTAGAGCCCCTTGGATGGGAACCAACACTTGGCACCAGATTGGCTTCCTGTGTAGAGAATTATATTCAATAATACTTAGAACATTAAGTTTTACTTCAGCCATTAATGTTAGAGCCCCTTGGATGGGAACTAACACGTGGCACCAGATCGGCTTCCTGTGTAGAGAATTATATTCAATAATACTTAGAACATAAAGTTTTACTTCAGCCAGAAAATTTCATAGGTTCAGATAAAAAAAAAATTCAGCATGTTCTTACCCATAATTTTTAGCATATTATTTGGTGCTCAAAAGAGCTGTCTCCTTGAGAAGGTTGAGGGGATTTTCTGCCCATCTCTAGGGGCCGAATTTCGGCCCCATTCCCAATCGAAAATAGTCGTCTTTTTTCCCAATACCATGTCTGATTTTCCCAATTAAGTAAAGTAAAAGCTTATGAGAAACAATGACCGATATCAGAATGATACTTAACCACTTGTGCTTAAGTGGTATGCTTGACATAATACAATCTAAAATAACTTTATTTTGAGGATATATTTTGCTACCCTTGTTATGTTCTATGTCATTAATTTCTCCCAATTTTGATGTTAAGTTGATCATTTTTTCCCAATTTTGGCCAGGGGCCTTTTCCCAAAATTGCTGGAAAAAGCCCTGGTCAATAGTTGGAAAAATACCAAGTCCAAAAAGGGAAAATATATTCTTCATTTATTATTGTATTTCAACCCTTCAGCCCAATTCAGTATACTAAATATTAAGACCTTAGCTCAAAATTGTTTTGACATATGTTGCTTACAAGATTGCTACTTATTATAATCAAAGGGCATAACTACAAAAATGGACGATAACTCAAGACATAAATAATATGGATCTGCTGATATTTTATGGGGTAACAACATATGAAATTTCAAGACCCTACCATACACAGTACAAAGATGTTGAAGATATCTTTTAACAAAAAGATGTGTCAATGTGATGCAGATGCTCCTGCCTAGGGTCACTGAATGAGATCAAAGTCTTTGTACAGGATGGAACATACTTAAGGGATGGGACATAGGGACAAGGTTTTATGTGGAAGGATGTACAAACCAAAAGCATTATGTTCCCGTTAGTTGGTGTTTGCTATTTGGTTTTGTTCTACTTCTATCTAGGGTATTATCTCAATTTTTCTTAGTATCTTTCCAACCATATTTATCACAACATTTAAACAAATTAGCCTCAGAAAACAAGGCAATCACATACACTAAAACCTGTCTTAAGCGACCACTAAAAAATAGACAAAACAAATGTCTTAAAGACAAATGGTGGCTTAATGAAGGTTGAAAGTATTTTGACCTGCATTAAGCGATAATCGGTCTTGAAAGCCAATTTATGGTCTTCGTTTTGAATGGCCACTTAAGACAGGTTTTACTGTATCTGAAACTCAGGCTGAACCTGACATGCCACTGCCTGACTGACCTTTTGAACCAAAGTGCCACCAGATTAAACCTCTGTTTTGGATAGTCAAAATATATCTCATTGATATGTTTCTCACATAGTTCTAGTGAGAACTGATATGAGCCACGACATGTGCTTTCCAACAATGTGGCATTTTGACAAGAGTAGACTCAGATGAGCGTATTCAGCCTCCTTTTAAGCTTAGAAACTCCAAATAATCTTTGGTCAGTAGCTTAACAGTCATAGAACATTCAAGCGACAAGCAATGGCCCTGATCAGACTGAGCATATGCGCAGGCTGATCTGAGGCTTTGCTGGTCTCACATACCACTTTGTTGAAAATCTCATGTCATGGCTCACATTATCTTTTCATAGACTGTTGTACCGATTTTTTATGAAATTATGTACACAGCTGCCCCAAAACCTAAGAATATGCAATATGCCAATACAGTAAAACCTGTCTTAAGCGGCCACTCAAAAAGAAGACCAAAAATAGGTTTTCAAGACCGATTATTGCTTAATGCAGGTCAAAAGTATTGCAGAATGCTCCAAGAGAGCATTCTGCAATACTTTTGACCTTCATTAAGCTACCATTTGCCATTTAAGACCTTTATTATGTCTATTTTTGTGTGGCCACTTAAGACAGGTTTTACTGTATAAAAGAAAGTTTTCAAATTTCCATTCAAAATGTGATACATCACTTAACCATAAATCACATTTAAACCAAATGAAACCCTTACCTGTGTAATTTTCAATACTCTTGCAACCTCATTCTTTAGGGCCTTGTGCTTTCCACGAGCTCTTCGACTAAAAAATGAAAGAAAATACTTGTTCATACTGGACACACACGATCTTGCTAATTTGAGACAGAAATGAATATATGAGCAGGCCTCCAGATAAGAGTGTGTATTGTAAAACTATTTTCTTTATTTCTCATCCAAAACATATGAGACGGTTCTTTTGAGCACCCAAAAAACACATGTTAAAATTGATGGGTAAGAAAATAATTACGTTTTTACGCTAATTAAATTTCCTTATCTGGATCTATGTATGAGCAAGCAAATAAGATTTTGATACTTGTAGCAGTGGCAACCAGCAAATGCTTGGATGAGCCTGCTCAGTCTTGCCATAGCATTTGCACTTTGCACACACAAAGTATTGAATCAGTTGAATAGTCCAAGCAATGACTAAACATTCAATGAAAAAAGTCAATAAGCAATGCTTATTAGATACCCCCCCGCACAGTAAGGGTCAGTGAAAACACTTAGTTTTGGCAAGTGATAGTTCAAACCAGCAGACCCTAGTTTTGAAAAAAAGATTTCAGTAGAATCTGTGAAAACAAGATTTAAGTAGAATCTGTGCAAATGATCTTAAAGCTTGCAATCTGGAACATTTGTTAAGATCAAATACACAAAATTATTCACACCTGAAAGCTCTATATGTCAAAGCTTATACCGAAAAAAAAGTCTAAGTTCTCATAGATGTCATTTTATCAAAAATTATTTTTCCGAACCAAACTCCTTCATGCACATGTTCAATGTGTCTATATTGTAAAGGCAACATATCAAATTGCTCCATCAAAAACTGTGGTAGGAGTTGATTGGCCCATGAAGGCACCATCAATGCATATACAAAAGCCTTGTTAGGGGAAAATTGTCTAAGTTCTAACAGCTGTCATCTTGTCAGAAATTATTATTTCCAAATCTAACTCTTTCATGCATATGTTCAATATGTCTACATTGTAGTGGCAAAACATCAAATTGCTCCATCAAAAGCTGTGGTAGGAGTTGATCGGCCCATAAAGGCACTATCCATGCATATTAGTTGGCAATCTGAATCGAAAAAAGATGCTTATTTTTGGTTTTGTTGGCATTTTTGAGTACATTTGTTAGACCACTTTAACATAATATTTAGCATGTGTACAAAGCCGTAGGGGTGGATGCCAAGTCTGAATTTGCATATGAAGGCCAGAAATTAGGTCAAAGGTCATTGAGTGCAAAATTGAGAAAATATGTACTACTGTAAAACAGCTTTATCTTTTTATATGTAAACATATTTCAATTCAAGCCAAATTTTGTATGCTTATAGTTATAAGTCTAAAAAACATTGAGAAAATGTTTTGTATCACTAGATGTTCATATGTTGACTTTAAAATGGGATCAAAGGTCATCAAGTGCAATAATCGGAGCATTTTTACAAACTGTGTTTCTTTTTTTCTTTGGTCCAACAACAAGATGCTTATTAAACTCTAAAAAGGGTAGAAGTCTTTCAGAAGGCTTAAATCAATGTGTTTATTGTTAAAGGAACCCCTTTGAAAGCATCCTTTTATGGATTTACAAAAGACAAACATCGTAAGGTTTGTGCAATTCTGACGGAAATTCTCCCTCAATTGGGCTAAACTGAGATATATGGGCTACTTTGACAATTTGCTGCGCCTCTCAGAAAGTTAAACTATTTTCAGTTTGGGACATGTCTTGGGGCCTTAGAAACCCATAATTTAATAACTTTTCTGTGGTCATTTTTCTATAAATCGCCTGTAATCAACGTTACCCTACTGGCATTGAAAAAAACAGTACACACAGTACAAGGCTAATGTTGATATATTTTAATAGTATTAGTGAAACAGTGAAAGCATTGAATGTTTAAACAAGACATAAAAATCAATTGCATACATCTGTGATATGTAGCTCTGCTCGTCAGCGATACGTATGTTACATTTTATACTTAATTGCAGATAATGACTTTACAAATTACATGTATTAGAATAAACCATGATACCTGACCTGAAATATACATGATATTGCTCTATATTCTATATGAAACTGTTCATTTTCATATATTTGAAGTAGTTCATAACTTTTAACTTGCAATGAAGTGAAATCAAGTAAATATTTAAATATGCTAATTAATATGTAATTTGTACTGGCTCCAGCATGTAACACATTGCTGCTTACAGATTCATTTTTCAATTATTTACATTGCATTGGAATTGGCAAAATATCTTTCATAATGAAATCAAATTATAACTATATTAACAATAATGGATCTTAAATTGCTGCACATATATAAATGAGGTAACGTAGGTAACAAAATGTGCCTTACATAAATGAATAAAGGTAGTAAATTGTTGTTAGGCTTATATTAAATTTGGGTCTGCTCTCCACAATTCGCTTACATATACTACACACATTTTATTCTATATAAGACTTAATTTAAAAGAGTGCTATGGGTTGGTCTGCAATATGTGAATTTGGCATTTCCTGGTCTTACTCAATTACTTTTCGTAATTTGCTTGATTCTTTTACATTCACATTGCAGTTTTCAGATTTCTACCAATGGTACATAACGATAAACATGCAATATACATCATGATTTAAATTTTGACTTAATATCAATAATTCAATTAAAATAGCATAGCAATATTTCATACATCTAGTGGCAAGGCAGGAATTAAGGCAGGGGTAGTGCTGAGTGTCTTTCTTCTATAGCAGGTATAGAATTTTGAAGATTGCAAATATAACATCGCAGTACAGAACCAGCATGGTTTATGTCCAAATATAGGACGTTACATAGATCTAGTATTAAAGATTTTCCTTGCATGCTGAATTCCTGTAATTTTCACTTTTCACTGTTGACAATTACATTATAAAATTAATTTATCATCTGTCCCCATTAAAATCTTCTAGGTTTTGTTGAACTAGATTTCATATCATATTGTAATGATGATTATCTTATTATATTCTGCAGCAATTCTGATAGAAACTATTCTGCTAGTTTATTATCATAGATTAAGGTTGGTTGAGGTAAGGTTACCTGAGCCATGTAGCAGTCTTGTAAAACATCTGAACATATTTTATGGTACGGTAAATGTTCTACAATTTCGAACACTCTAAAATTACGAACACCAAAAATTATCGCCGAAAATAATTTTCAAAACATCCTAAAAAATCGAACACTGGCCTTTTTTGGAAAAGTGAATTTCTAAAATTACGAACACAAGTTATTTTCGGCGGAAAATCGATGTCCGTTTATGCTCGGTTTACTTATACCGTACAGCGACATTTGGAAGGTTCCATTCTACTATAATGGGTTATCTGGCACGTGACGTTCTTTTTCGCATGCCGAGCGCAAGACTATACTTTTTGTCTGCTAATTGCGTGATGCATGCTTTCAGATAAGATCAAAGGCAAGAGCGCATTTAAAGCACGGACTTTTCTACATGAACGTGACAAAGTTCATATTGTTATTGGTTTAGGCTGTCTATGCATCTATCGACGGAAAACTGTGCAGGCTCAAATATTTTTAAAACACTTCATTTGCGAAATTATGGTGTACCAAAAGGGTCAAAAAGCACCGAAGTGGTCGACCACTCGGTGTACGCCTATTTTGATATACACGTCCACGTCTAAATATAGACATGCACGTCTATATTTAGACGTGGACGTCTAATTTTATATACACGTCGACGCCTAAATATAGACGTCCACCCGCATATAGACGTCCACGTCTATTTAGACGTGGATGTCTTCTTTGCGGGTGGACGTCTTTATTTAGGCGTCGACGTGTATATAAAATTAGACGTCCACGTCTAAATATAGACGTACACGTCTATATTTAGACGTGGACGTGTATATCAAAATAGGCGTACACCGAGTGGTCGACCACTTCGGTGCTTTTTGACCCTTTTGGTACACCATACGAAATGTTTACCTATGAGAAGCATTCGATCCATCGGAATTCTTCAACAATGGTCATTAACATGGTCACAGACATTAAACAGACATGCCTCGGGCAAGGATTAAGAGTTACATTTACCGCGAGAAAACGCCCGTCTAAGCTTATGTTCACCATGAAGGACTTAGGTCATACGCTGCCTGGTCGTCAAAATTGAACATTTGCAAGTAACAGTAGATGTTACCACTTTAAAAAAGCCATGAAAACCACTGCATTAAACAACTGAGTAAACTTGCGAAGTCGGTTTGCTTACAAACTTACAAACTTATATACAAAAGGGCCTTTTTCCAAGTTGTGGTTTGAGTCGTGAGACACAAAATTAATCCATTCAACATAAAAGCGGTGATGCTTGACATACCAGAGCAGGCCTCGAAATATCTGAAAAAAGGCACTTGCCCTGCATCACAAAATTTATTGGCATACATCACGCTATAGGACCCTGACCATATACAATGTATTTTTTGAGCAATAATGGCGGACAATACAAACACGCCAGGGGTAGCTGCTCCAAAAGAAGGTAATAATAAAAGCTTTAATGTCCTATTTCGATGTTCATACTCGGCTATAGCTTAGGAAATAAGTTATTTTAGGTTTTTGACTTCTTGATTAAACGAATAATGGTTTGATTTTAGCAGATTGGTGTCAAGTTTCATGAACATGTGGTTTGCTCACCATTTGAATCGAGGACATGTTTTATACAACCGTTCAAAACATGTAACTGAATACTTTGATCAGGGTCCTTTGCACGAGAGAGTATGATAGTCAATGCAGCAAAGATTTTGTGAGACTTTTATCTATAATAAATGTGTACTTACGAGAAAAAACAACAATTTAGTCCACTGTACTCATACCAAAAGTTTCCGAGATCTGTTCAAAAAATTCGAGAAAGATCACAAGCCACTGAACGGGTATTTTGAGAAATAAATTATCCAAAAATTTGAACGGGTAGTCTGAGTGAGGCAGATCTGGGAGGCCATGCACATGCTTTTGACAAATATTTGGCATAACACAACAAACCAGTACGTGTGAAGCTACCCTGCAATAAAGCATTTCTGCCCAAGTCTGAAAACACTCAAAGTTTAGTATAATGCTAATACCACAATCACAAACTGCAGACAAATCCATGGCATAGTGAGGAAGAGCCACACAACAATCACAAGACGCTTAGAAGACAAACTAAGCTCAGCGACCAGCTCTCTCTTTCCCATCAAGATGATTGCAAAACTAGAATGGACATAAAGTAACGTACAACAAGACATAGAACAATTACAGACTCCCACAATAGGAGTAACAATAAACAACAAATCAACAACAACAGAATCACTGCCTTAGAACGACAGCAGCCTAAGCCAACAGGGGCTTAAATGCATTTAACTGGTACCAAATCTTCGCCCTAGATTCTGTACAAACAGGTTCAACTACCTGTTCAGTTATGTCAAGCTATTAACAAGACTTCTGCTTATTTGTCTTGGATATGTTATTGGTATAAACAATCTCTCTCTCTCTCTCTCTCTCTCTCTCTCTCTCTCTCTCTCTCTCTCTCTCTCTCTCTCAATTGTAAAGCGAATCAGATGAATTCAATTTACTTTATCAAGATAAAAGTTGTAATGAGTAAACACCATCTTAAGTATGGTTGCAAAAATGTCGTCAATATAGACTTTGAAATTGGTTTTTAGACTACCCAAAATTTCATTTTCAAATACAGCATTTGTATACACGCTACATTTTACGTTTATGGTGAAAACTAGTAGCCACAGTTACAGGTATGATAAAATTGCTTCAAAATGGGGTTTCTCTTCTTCTCTATTACTTAGGTAGGGTAGTTATCTTATTGGAGGTCATTATAACATTTTGGAGTACAGCCAAACAATGATTACTCAAATTTGAGTTGGACTAGTTGATGGGTTCAAGGAATACCTAGATAGACAATTTAGTTCAGATTCATGTGCACTAAATGTCCATACGCTGTCCAATGTTTATTTATCTAACACTAATTGCAAGTTAACCCTTTGCATACTTGCCATAAACCTTTGCTTCAGGCAGACACAAAGTAGAGAAGTAAATAAGTAAACGAAAGCCAGACCAGAATTTATACCTACAAGGTAGCTGTGCACAAACTATTAAAGCTTGACTTTTAGGCCAATATATTGTGATTGCCCTTTGGATGGATTGTTTAGGTTGGGTTGGAATCGCAAACAGTGTAATCCATAATCAAATTGCTCCTTGGGAAGCACGCTTACTTGAGTTAACGTTATCTGATCAGGCCTACCCAGAGCTCCAGATAGCATCTGTACAGGCGCAAATTATGGGTTCATTTTCCCCAAATATGTATAGAGTTGAAAATAAGGACGCAATGAATATAGCTGTGTGTTTGCTTGTATGGTACATTTTCACAAGTAACATGTAATACCATGGAGCATTTCATCAGTTTCGAACCAGCAGACACTTGATATTTGCAATGATTTGTAATGCCACTAAATCTATGCGCTTCAGTAATCTTAATCAACCTGCTAGACTTTATTTTTTCTTGATACAAACTACCCTACAGTTGCGTCCCTTAGCGACCATTTTTTTCCTCGAAGAACATGTGTTTCAAATGAATTTGTTCTTGGGGAGTTAATGCTATCCGTTTGGTCAGAGTGATTTCATGTGAACCAGTCAGGGTAGAAACTGAAAGTATGAATTTTTCAGAAGACAGCATGTTTTATAAACTTTATATTTAACAAGGTAATTATAGTCTATATAAAATCAAACTGCATGTACAGAATGAAAATAGCTTGTACTGTCCCAGTTTCATTTGAACTTGTACTGGTACTGATGCCAGTCGAAATTATTTGATGTCTTGCTTACCTGTCTGAAATTTTTGGATTAATAGATTAAATGGTCTGGCATTTTAAACATTTTTCTTCAGTGCCAAAGTTCATAGTTGAGGTTAAATAAAAGAAATCACCAGCAAAGTCAACGAGAAAACTCTAGACCATGATACAAAGGCATATTGGGTTATTTTCTATATATACACCAGAGAGTTCTGCTGTCAACAGCTCTGGATATCCTGATAGACCTTGTTGCACGTAACAGAACTAAATTACAATGCTGGGAATTAAGTGCATGGCATATAACATAAGTAGGTGTGTTCAAAGATTCAAATAATTCATCAACAAAAGATTATTAAAACACTTTCAATACTCGGAACACCCGTACAGAAATTGACTCAAAATACCCGCTCAGTGTAAAATATTTGCTCATAATACCTGTCCAGTACTGCTCGAATAAACTGAGCTGTTCTGCACGCGGTTTTAGAACTTTTAGTTTATGTACAGTGGTCAAATAAGTGTTTAATTCCAATTTTATTCAATTTATCCTTAACCAGCTTTTGTTTCTGCTGAGTTAGATACAATATAGGTATTTGTGCAGAATATTTGAGCGAAAATGCTCTTTTGATGATGTGTTTTCACGCTTTGAAGTTGACCAAGTGAATGTAAAATACGTGAGCAGAGCTACTCAATCACGTTTCTTTGTAAATTATGTTACAAATACTAACCAAATAGACAAACATCGTATGCAATACCAAGGTCTGGACAATGACAGAGCTAAACATGTATCCAACTCGGTCCTTTGTGAGAATAAAAGCAACTTACACCAACAGAATCACCAGTGGTGGTGTTTCTTATCCCCCTTCCGCCATTTTGTTTTGCTCAAAAAATACATTGTATATGGTCAGGGTCCTATAGCGTGTACATGAGGAAAATTTAACTTCCACTAGAAATATGAAAATATTCACTTGCCCTACAGCCTAAGGCACTCGTAAATACGAGCGGACGAGTACTATTTTCGAGCCCTGCAGAGCCATCAATGCTGAATTGAGAATGCAAACTTGCACATGCTCGTCTGAGTCTTTGTCGCACGTTGTAAGTACCAAAATATCATGAAATTATGTCCGTCGACAGTTTAATTTCAATCGAGCCGGTTGCGCGTATCCAGAACATTTTGTCAGAGGGGGTAGTGAGAGAGGACCGAAAAGCCACGAAAAATGGACCACCATCGGCCCATCAGCGAAACGCCTCTGAAATGGCGTTTTGCTGGCGTGTCAGTGGCCCACCATTGAATGTTGGCTTGGTAGCCGGATCAATATTGCTAGGAAACCCTATATTTTTGTGATTTTTCAGGGGGGGGGGGGGGGTCCGGACCCCTGTCTCCCCTCTGGATCCGCCCATGGCATGCATCTGAAAGAAGGTACTTGTCTGAAATGTTCCGTGATCATCGGACGCAAAGTTGGACTAGATTATAACTCTAGGTATACTTGTTTGTCCCTGATCAGGCACGTTGGACGATCTGCAGGTCGTAAAAGTAGAGAGAGAGAGAGAGAGAGAATGTGTGTAAGAGAAAGAAAAAGAGAGAGTGCGAGACTGTACGGTGTTTGCACACGAATCTTTTGTTTTGGCTTGGTTTCTTAGAATATCGAAACACAATGTTTGGGTCAGTCAATCAATCTTGTTACAACTGCTTCAACCCAAACTTATCGTGCGCATCGGCTTTTGTACGGCAAAGTCGGACATTCCACAGTATTAATGCTTTGTGTACACACATTTTTAAATTGACGAAACATTCTATCCTGAATACCATTCGGGTCTGATCTGGATCCAAACCTTGTTTGCAAATGTAGAGAGAGAGAGAGAGAGAGAGAGAGAGAGAGAGAGAGAGAGAGAGACTGGTGCAGGCACGTCAAAGTAAACATTGCATCGGGGGATCGAGAGAGTGTGTGTGCGTGTGTGTTCTTTTTGAATTTCGTCAGTCTGGGAACTCGTCTACGTATTTCAAAGTTTTGTGTCGATCTTTGCAAAAAAATCTGATCGAACGAGATGTCTAGCGGTTTCAATTCTTGAGTACAATCTCGGACCCAAAATTACTGGGTCAGACTGGAATTCGAAGTCGGCAGAGCGAGCGAAAGCGGTTTGGTTTGCTGAAGGAAGAATGAAATAGTGTAGTGATTCATCGGTAGTCCGAGACGAGTGAACATATGAGACCCGGCTTATCGAATAGTTTAAATCAGTGGACTTTTATGACTTGTAAGTAAATTGAGTGACATAATATGCACGTGCCTGGCTCTCGACTTGGCGAATACCGCACGCGCTGAACATTTTACTGACTCAGTCCGCATGAATTTAGCGGCCGTTTTAATAAGATTAAAGAAAAGAAAAAAAGAGGAGATAGCACAGAATCATATCACCGTGTTTTAAACACGTTTCTACCACATTTGACATGCATATATACCGTTTTTTTCTCATGATAAAGCCCACATTCTAAAATTACGAACACTAGCATTTTTTCACAAACGTAATTTCTAAAATTACGAACAGCGGGAAAAATAATTATTTTTTAGTGTTCGTACTTTTAGAACATTTACCGTAACATAAACAACAAATCATTCAAACATTAGTGATACTTTATTTAAAAGATCATTTAACTGTTTAATTCTTAAGCATAAAACAAAAACATGACTCACAAAATTCACTAGAATGGTTTGCATCTCTGAAACTCACAGATTAAACTGAATGTTGAAAAAGTAGTGTCACACGCAGCTGATTTATTTGCTTTTCTTATTCACAAGGTAGTTTGTTTTAAGTTTTGTTAATGCACTTTTTGCTTTTGTTGAGCTATTTGTAACCCTAGTACATGTTTTATATATGCCCTATGAAAAGTGAGTTATGTTTTAAAAGGTTTACTAATTAGGCTTATTGTGATGGTCTTAAATATTATTCAAAGCCATCGAAAATGTGAACAACATTGCTGACAACAGCTTGCAGAACGCATTCTAAGCATTAACTTGCTCACTCTTCTACCTATATCCTTGTAGATATTTGTGAAGACTAACACTGTTTGAGGACTGTCTTGTATAAAGTGAAAGGAAAGTAGTTCAGTTTTATTTCAAGAGTAATGCCATATTAAAACTACACATGTCGAGTATGTTACCAGTTACAAGTGCTATCCAATCTGATATATTGCCATTGTATCTACCAGCAGTAGATGTATACATTATTGTAAGTCACCTACCCTATATGCAATCAATCTGTGTCTTAGCATATTGTCATGGTTAACAGATAGATTCTACACTAGAACAGGCGAGTTAACTACCTTAGGATCTTTTATACATCAAGCAAATCGGAGATGTTAAACGAATGGATTATGCTAGTAATGTACATATTAGATAACCATTTCAGGACACATTTACTCCAAATACTAAGAAATGACCCCAAACTGATGGAAAACTATGAACACAATCAAATCATCAGGTGCTCCAATTTGGTGAATGTCTGTGTTCCCAAGAAGTCACCAGACATCTGTTTTGGGGAAATTTAATTTGGAATAAAACGTGCTTTGGCATTTTACAGTTAAAAAGAATAACATAAAGAAACACATGCCAATAATTTCATAGCAATTGATCTCTATCATCATTGCAAGAAAATAATAAGCAAAATGTGTTTAATAATGATACTTAGAATTGAATTTATCCACACGGAAACAATTACAATGTATAAAAAGATGCGCTGTGAAAGACATAGATATATATTTTATGATATCTTAAATAAGAGGTTACCTTTAATATCATATCTATACTGATTCTATTTATGGATGAATATGTTTACACAAGCAGCCTGATTTCAAAGAAATGCTGCTTTTGAATACACATCTCTTCATTAATATGTGCAAATGAAAGGACACCTCTACAATTAAAAGTTATATGGAGGATTACCCTTAATGCCAGGGCTATTTCCATGATATACCCCACAAAAAGTTAAGAATGTTTTCACTGGATGGTCATTATTAGAAATGTACCTGTATGTTAGCTTTATGTTATGTATGTTACCATCTGCTAACAGGCCAATGTGAAGACCAATGTGAGGATATATTCCTTCCAGTATATAGTATTTACCATATTCTATCATAGTTTCAACACGCCTGATGTTTTATGAAAGGAGGCTTGTCTTTGTGTTTTCATAAAACTATGCTTAGTATATGCAATTAGCAGGTAGTGGCCTTGTAAAAAGGGTTTTACAATTACTCATAGATGGGAACAAACACAACAAATGCGTTAAATGAGAAATGAAATATATTTTAGTCCTATAAGCATGAGATCATGGCCAAGTCCTTCATGAAAGCTGTAGCAAGGAACATATACCTTTGAGAAATGACTCAATTTAAGATGGTAAAATGTAACGTAAGTAACAACCTAAACACATCTTATGTATAAAAGGATAGATAATTGCATAAATGATGTGTTAAAAATACAAAGCATTTAGCAAAAAAAAATATTTCTTTAAAATGAAATGGTTATTCTTAGTTCTATTAAATTCTAATTGATTTTATACAGTAGCGTACTTTACATGCCTATTATCAATATTTGACCGCGGGAAACTTGGTAAATCATTGCTTTCCAAACACGATAGACACACACCTAGAAGGATAGCAATAAAAAATTCTTCCATTAGAATAGAAGGGAACTTAAAAATTGAATTTCCCCCTATATAAATAAAATATTGCTACAATATTCACCGATTTTGCACTTAAATGACCTTTGTTCCAAACACACATCGTGCCTTGATGATGCTGTTTGTTTATATAGCATGGCTGTATTATCCAAAAGAGATTTTGCATTACTTTGAATCATAATTTTGGATAGTTAATTGATAAAAATGCTAAAATCTGACGTATATACAAGAATTTGCACTCAGTTGACCTTTGACCTAATTCTGGGACTTAACGGCATTTCCAGACTTGGCATCCACCCCTATCCTTCTTAAAACACATCAAGAAACACTTTGAGCATGGATGCCAAAATGTACTCAAAAATGCCAACAAATTTTTTTTTCAGGCTGTGGATGGCCAACTAATATACAAAAGCCATATAAGTGAAAAATTGTCTAAGTTCTCACAGCTGTCATTTTGTCAAAAATTATTTTTTCTGAACCAAACTCCTTCATGCATATGTTCAATGTGTCTATATTGAATGGCCAAAGTATCAAATTGCTCCATCAAAAGCTGTGGTAGGAGTTGATCGGCCCATGAAGGCACCATCTATTCATATACAAAAGCCTTGTTAGGGAAAAATTGTCTAAGTTCTCACAGCTGTCATTTTGTCAAAAATTACTTTTTCTGGACCAAACTCCTTCATGCATATGTTCAATGTGTCTATATTGAATAGACAAAGTATCAAACTGCTCCATCAAAAGCTGTGGTAGGAATTGATCGGCCCATGAAGGCACCATCTATGCATATACAAAAGCCTTGTTAGGGGAAAATTGTCTAAGTTCTCACAGCTGTCATTTTGTCAAAAATTATTTTTTCTGAACCAAACTCCTTCTTGCATATGTTCAATGTGTTAACATTGTATAGGCAAAGTATCAAATTGTTCTATCAAAAGCTGTGGTAGAAGTTGAGCGGCCCGTGTATGGCCTATAAGGGCATAAGCATAAAACCCTATACAAAAAGCCATTTAGAACTACAAAGGGAAATAACTCTAATAGAATTGGCCCCTAGCCCTTACTTTTTTGTTTAAAGTATTTGTCTTGCATATATGAATATGTTTGCAAGGTTTGATGAAAATCCAGCCATGACTCTTCAAGATTTTAAGGAAACAAAGCGTTACGGACAGACGGACGCACGGACGGACGGACGTACGTGAAAACAGTAAACCCACCACAAACAAAGTTTGCGGGGGGTATAATAACACGTGATAGTTAGAAATATACATTCAGATAAAGACTTTATCTGGCTTCTGAAGATCAGGATTGACACTGTTATCCATGAAGCTTAGGATCCCACAGGCCCCCAGATAAGAGTGTGTATGATATATTTTCTTATTTTTAAACCAAAACATATGTTGTGTGTACTCAGTCTAAAGAACAGTCTCAACGAGACGATTCTTTTGAGCACCCAAAACACATGTTTAAACTGATGGATAAAAAATAATCGCAATTTCATTCGCAAACATTTTGCGTAACTGGCCCTATGATTCCATTTAAATAAATGTACCATGCAAAATGTATTAGGTGGTAATCCAGGCCTTTAGTTAAGAGTGTGTAACAGAAAAATAGTTTTCATATTTCTCAACCAAAACATATAATGTTGTGGGTACTCAAAACAACTGTCTCAATGTGAAGGTTCTTTTGAGCACCCGTAACATATGCTAAAAATTATGGGTAAGAAAATATTTACAATTTTACGCTGATATTTTTTGTTTATCTAAACCTGTGTAATCAGACATGAATGTGGTATATGGAGAAGATAACATGAATGCTAATAATTATTCTGCTTACAGTAATTGTTCTAAAATTTTGAACACTAGTTGCCCGTCAAAAAGACCTAGATAAACAGTGTAGACTCAGATCAAACTGCTTCTAAAGAAGCAGTCTGATCAGGGTCTTCCCTGTTTGCTATTTAGTCAAATCAGTAGAACTGATAAGGTTGAACTAATTGCAACAGAATTTCTTCAGCAATCCTGCGACTGTTTGGGTTATCTTGAGCAACATTCTAAAAGTTGCAAGTCCTATCTTGTGGGGAAGTATATATATTTTTGACTTAAAAATGATCACTTTTAGGCTTAAAGTGGCCATTGAAGATTATTGTTTAGTCATTTGGACACTTCTTCTACAGTTGTTTTAAGTCCTTTATGCTTTGATTATAAAATTTGTTTTGATGATATGAGTATTACACTTGATAAAAACCATGTCAAACCATATCAAATGAGTGGAAATGTTAAAAATCAGGGGTTGAATTACCCCACCCACCATATTACAATTATATTAAGATTAGAAACATAATAGTTCTGTTTCTATTAAAACATATAAGTATTATTTTAACAGTGTTGAGGTTGTTGTGATTGTACTTAATGACCTAACAACATATAATATTGTATTACAGTTATATATGTTACTTACTTTCAAATGTATTAATATTTAATGCAGTAATATCTTCAGATCATAGACTGCCAAAAGACCTCTTCGGAATCAGGTTTGTAGACTATTTTCCAAAACCACATTATACTAGTCACATAATAAAGTATTTTAGCTCTTTAGCAGTCGAGGTGTTACCCTGCCATAGCACAATTCACTACGTTACCCTAAAATAATAGGAAATCCTATAGTGTTATTAGTTCAAATTATTCCTTATTCTTACTTATCAATATTATCTTTTAATTGAAAGCAAATGATTAGCAATATGATTTTACTTAATTTAGACACCTGTTATTACAGTTGTATACGTTACTTTCTATTAAATACAATATTTTAATGCAATAACAGCACTATATGAGTTTACACTACTAATGTATGTAAATTACTGTCATTGGAGCTCCCAGTAAAGAGTGAAATGATGAATATTGTATTATTTGACAAAACAAGTAACTAAGAATAAACCCCAACAAAGCATTACTGATAAAAAGGAAGAAACTTGAACCTAAATCACATAAAACGCCATTTCAAATCAGAGTGTAAACAGCATTTTTAGAAACTACTTATATTTTATGATCAAATTATGTTTCTTAAATGCTTTCATAATATCTTTTTATCTCTCTGAAACATTTGTGTTTCCTTCTTTTTGTATTTGGAATGATATATACAAGATATGTTTAACTAGATAAAGCTTAAGTTAAATGAAAAATTGATATAAAACGATTGTAGTTGCCTTGTAAGCCACCAAAAAACATATGAATTATATCTTATCAGCTATCGACTATAACAACTATATTGATAACATTCAGGGACAAACGTGAACCCAAAAACTCCTAAATTAACGTTGTCATTTCAAACAAAATAACTTTTTAGCATATCAAGCTTGGTGAAGAAAGAATACAAATTATTTTAGTAACATATACAAAAAGAGTGGTTACGAAAATGGTCACACCTATCATATGCTTTGTCTGGTTTTGTAATGTTGTGAAGCATTGCAACAGGACAGATTCTGTTCTAAAGCTTCTTTTTGGTAATTCATTTGAAAGATCTAGGCTCATTATTTAGAAAAAACTCTCTTGCATTGTAAGTATTATATTGTAGCCATTGCAAAATAAATGGACGCCAATAAATTATTGGTAGTTTTGTTTTGCATTATTTCTAGTCTAAGCGTGTCAATTTGTTCATATTAAATCATTTTAATATTTAGCATGTCAAATGAGAACATAATCATTCTTACAAAAATTACATCCAATTCATCCTTTGCACGTTTCAAAGCAAACTAAATTGATTATAAATAGTAAACAAATAATGAATAAAATGAGCAAGCACATTTGACTTTGGTTCATAACCCAGTGTTGAGCAATTAAGGAGCAGGCGATCCTGTGAAAATGTGTAGTTAGACACAACATAACCTTTGCTGCTCTTATACACAAAGTAAGTGTGTAGATGAAGACACGGACCACATTTTAGAACGCTATCTCTGCTGCATCAGTATGGGTGATTAAAGGTGCATTTGCCATGTGCGATAAGAACCCAAATCTCTTGTGCTGCTCCAAATTTTCATTCAAGCTTGTATAAGTTACATAAAAAGCGTTCAACATTATTTTTTCATCTAAAGGTAACGGAATTCATACTTATACTACTGTCAAAGAACAAATCGACATGGTATTGAATATTTGATAAACTATATCATACACACATAACATAAATGACAATAGAAACACTGCTTTGTCAGCCTCTAAGATTTATAATAACCTTTATACAATGTACAAGTAAAAGAAATATGATTTCTAATGTTGATGATTGAACAAAAGGAAGCATGACGAATAAGATATGTATATATACTTTCATTAAGTTCATGTGCACTTTCTAGACATTACATGTAAGTCTATCATTGGTGACAATGACTGTACTGAATTAAGGGCCCTCTTAATGCTAATGTTTGTTAGAACAGTTGATTTTTTGCGTGTGTCTATAAATCAATACCCTCAACATTTTGGGCGCTTTTACATAATTTCCTATTTACGAGATGGTCAGTCTTATTAGAGCCTTTCCTGCTCACATGTAGTGCATTTGTTTCTGTCTGAAGAAGGAAAACATTTCTGATACATATTAAAGTAAAAAAAACTGTGTTGATTTTGATTTTATTCCACTTATTCATTAAGTCAATACATTGGTGAGTTTACAATTCATTCTAATAATTCATACAACGCTTTGTTATCAAGGATTCCATTGACAATATTCCTGTAATAATTTGGCCACTGGCCATACCGCATTCTGTGGAAATTAGCATCAGCTTTATAAGCGTTGATTGTTAAATCTAAGTAAGATCTCATGACTGCACGTTTTTTTAACATTTAACTTTTCCATCTAATAAAAGTGAACTGTTACTGACTATGTTTGCATAATGTGAACAACAGCAAACTGGGTACACGAAAATATTTTTAAATAACTTATTAGATTTCTTTCAATTAAATTATTTTTTTCAGATAAATATTATAAAAATCTACATCCTCATATATATTAGCTTTTCAGGCCAAATTATATACTGTCTTTAACAGTTTGAACAAACATATAGACTAATCAGTGGGGCTCCAAAAATAGGCTAACCTCGAACTAATTGCAACAGAAATGCCATTAGTTTAATTTGCTGCATTAATATATCTTTGATCACAAACTAAAAGTTGCAAGTCCTATCTTGTGGGGAAATGTTCATATTTTCAACTTAAAAATGATCACTTTTATGCATAAAGTGGTAATTGAAGATAAATTTTTATTCAATGGGACACTTCTTCTGAAGTTGTTTTAAGCCCTTTAGACATTGATTATAGCATTTGTTTTGATCATATGAGAATTGCACATGATGAAACCCACATGAAATCACATAAATGAGCCAAAATGTTAAAATTCAGGGGTTGAATTACCCCACCCACCAATATATAAAGATTAGAAACACAATAGCTCTGTTTACATTTCTATTACAATACATTAGTATTATTCTAACATTCTTAACACACTGATAACCCTATATAGTGACTCTCACAATAAATATACCAGTTGTTGTTGTTGTAGTTGTTGTTGTTGTTGTGATTGGATGATGTTGCTTTCAACAGTTTTTTTGTTTCCAATCATACCATGATGGTTAGTTATCATCGCTCCGTTCCATAAGTGGTTTACCCGTTCTTAGTGAACACCACGTATTGTCATCAGTAACTGAAACTCAGTGACAGGGAGAGAATGATCTTTATGAAAATTGTATTCTTATCAAAATTAAAGCTCACATCCATTCTATTAATGTCCAAATATTTAAAAGTCAAATTATCAATCAGACTCACTACTAGTCAAGGAGCTAAATATTTGAAAATTCGATTGGGACAATTTTCCTGCCAGAAAAGGTTTGACTTCATGAGTTAGGACTAACCTGCTACAACATTTCTAGACACACTATGCGGTCAAATTGTGGTAGCAGTTTTTCAGGAGGATGCTTTATATACACATACCCTATTGTTTTTACTTTTAAAACAAAATTGCGACATTCGAAAAAGAAATGGTATCCAGGTGGTATCCAGCTGATGTATACAGTTGTTCTTTACTGCCAACAGCTTGTTTTGGGGGCCTAAACAAGTATCAAAATAAAGTGTTTACTTCCAGAAACACACCTTTATGTTATTTATGACATTTACGTTACATTTCCAACTACACCTTATGAAATCATTGAAAATTTGTTCAATAGTTTTATTTGATAAGCTTTATAATCAGTATTTAGGTTTTGAATAACCTCATCCCTAAATGACTATAAGCCGACTATTTCAAAACTGCAAACAGTTTGTTTCTATCATAAATACTTTAAGAATTATAAGCTGTTGAATATGATTATCCCGAATAAGATGTTAAATATGATAAAAACCTTTTCACTTTGAAAGTTATCATGTTATGCTATCTATTAAATTTTAAAACCCATCTGTGAGCATTTAATGGATAAACAAGAGTGAAAAGCTATACATGATATCGTTTCTTTCTGGTGTAAAGTATCATTTTGTTGCCTGTATGGCAATATGTAACTCACATTACAAACTTTAAGACTTCCTACATATATTATTAAAAAAGTTATCATATGGTATTTCATTTCAAAACTGTCCTTGTGTTAAATTTATAACAAGATACCAGTTTGTCCTAAAATAATTATCAGTTCTTATCAAGAAACTATATCTATACATCAAATTTGATATATTTAAATTTGTGAAATAGTAAATATTTGATCGGTTTTATCAACAAAATATACATTTTTTTTTATTTGCTCAAAGATAAAGATTTTAAAACTCATAACAAAGAAAAAGATAGCTCTTTAGTAACAGTAGAAGAATACATTCCCATTTCATGTCAAATATATCAAAGTAACATATATAACTGTATAAAATATATCATAAGAACCTACCTTTGTCCGAAATGTTAAAGACCGTATACACCGTCCTTATATAACTGAAAGATTGTTGATGGGACGTAAAGAATCAAATCAAACAAACAAAAAAGACCGTATACAATTGGGAATGAAAAGCTAATATATGGTGTATGTAGATTTTTGTAATATTATTCTGAAAAAAGCAACAACAAAAAACTAAGTTTAATTTAAGTTTAATCAGTTATTTTAAACATTTTTGTGTACCAAGTTTACTGCTGTTCACATTATACATAGCTAGTAACATTATACAGGCTAGTTCCTTGGATATCTAGGTCAATTTACGAAAAAAGCTGCTCATTGCTAAATGTTTTATGGAGATGATAGCATACAATTCTTCTTTGCTAACATTCCATATAGAATCAATCATCTAAGAGTTGGTAGAATAAAATTTGATGTATGTTACATTAGACAGTATGCATTATATGTGTCTGTAATCAGTTATTTTAAAGAGACTGTCTCAAAATCAAATTGTATACTGCAGATGGTGACACATTACTTGTTTTAAGCTTTTAAACTGATTTAAGTTTATTTTCAGCATAACTTTCATTGTTTAATTAATGAAACTACATATCACACAAACTTAGTACTTCTGATCATTTGCTTAATTAATAACACTTTATAAGAAGATGTTTTATTTAGAAGACAACGTTTCCCTTAAAATGGGGAAAATCAGGTATAATGATGGGTTTTCTTACTTTACTTAATGGAAATGGCCTCATGTGATATGATCATATCCAAGGAAACAAGTTGATTGTTATTAACGAAGCGAATTTAAACCTATAAGACTTAACAGACAGAATTGCCAGGTTGAATAAGATCTGATGACCTTCAAGTAGTTAATGTTAAATAGATGTTACAATATTCTTTCAGAATATAGATGGAAAAGTTAAATGTTTAAATAAACGTAAGATAATTTGTATTCTTTCTTCACCAAACTGGATATGCTTCTAAAGAATATAAAGCGGCTTTAACCATATGAATAGGTATGCGTGTGCCATGTGTGGGGCAGTAACCATTAGGATAAAAACATTTGTTCAATATAATAAGGATCAATGTCTGCTTTAATGCTTCATTTCTCGATTATGACCTTTGTTTGAAGTGAAAAAGGTAATTTTAGGAGTTTTGAGTTAGCGTTTGTCCCGAATGTTATCAATATCGTTGCTGTAGTCAATACCTGATTAGCTTATGTATTTTAGCGGCTTACAAAGCAACTACAATTGCTTTATATCAATGTTTCATCTAACTTAAGCTATAGTCAGTGAAAAAATGTCTTATATATATCATTTAATATATAAAAAGAAAGAAACACAAACATTACAGAGAGATTAAAAGATATCATATATAAGCATTTAAGAAACATAATTTGATCATAAATATAAGTAGTTTCTAAAAATGCTGTTTATATATTTGATAAAACACTCTGACTTGAAATGGTGTTTTATATGATTTAGGTTCAAGTTTCTTCCTTATAAAATCAGTACTGTTTTGTTGGGGTTTATTCTTAGTTACTTGTTTTGTCAAATAATATAATACTCATCATTTCTCTAAATACTGGGCACTCCAATGACAGTTATTTACATACATTAGTAGTGTAGACTCATATAGTGCTGTTATTGCATTAAAATATTGTATTTAATAGAAAGTAACATGTAAAACTGTAATAGAAGGTGCCTAAACTAGTTAAATCATGTTGCTAGTCATTTGCTTTTAATTAAAAGATAATATTGATATGTAAGAATAAAGAATAATTTGATATAATAACACTATAGGAATTCCTATTATTTTATGGTAACGTAGTGAATGTTGCTATTGTAGGGTAACGCCTGGACCGCTAAAAAGCTAATATACTTTATTATGTGACTAGTATAATGTGGTTTTAGAAAATTGCAGTCTACAAACCTTATTCCTTAGAGGTCTTTTGACAGCCTATGTCTAATGATAGTTCTGCATTAAATAGTAATACGTTTTAAAGCAAGTAACGTATATAACTGTAATACCATATGGTATGTTGTTAAGTCATTAAGTCCAATCAGAAAAAATCTCAACACTGTTAAAATAATATGTATAAGTTGTAATAGAAAAGTAAACAGAACTGTTGTGATTCTAATCTTAATAAGATTGTAATACGGTGGGTGGGGTAATTCAGCACCTGATTTTTAACATTTAGGCTCATTTGATATGGATTGATACGGTTTTTATCATGTGTAATACTCAAGTAGTAAAAAAAGTCTATAATCAAAGGGGCTTAAAACAACAGCAGAAAAAGTGTCCCAATGAATAAACAATAATCTTCAATGGCCGCTTTAAGCATAAAAGTGATCATTTTAAAGTCGAAAATATACATACTTCCCCACAAGATAGGACTTGCAACTTTTAGAATATTGCTCAAGATAACCCAAACAGTCGCAGGATTGCTGAAAAAATTCTGTTGCAATTAGTTCAACCTTATCTGTTATATTTATTAGACTAATAGGTTCTTATGATGATATATTCTATAAGGTTATATATGTTACTTTGATATATTTGACAGAAAATTGGAATGTTACCTTCTACTGTAATTCAAGAACTATCCTTTTATTTGTTACGAGTTTTAAAATCTTAACTTTGAACAAATCAAAAGAACATTTTGCAGATAAAAAAAAAAAACGCCCAAAAATTTACTATTTCACAAATGTAAATGTGTGTAGATATATCGACTTTAGTGTATAAATATAGTTTCTTGAGAATAACTGATAATCATTTTAGGACAAACTGGTATCTTGTTATAAATTTAACACAAAAACTGTTTTAAAATGAAATAAAATACCATATGATCTATAAGATAAGGTATTTAGCAGTATATATAGCAAGTCTCAAAGTTTGTAATGTATGTTACATATTTCCGTACAAGCAACAAAATGCTACTTTACACCAGAAACGATGTTATGTATAGCTTTTCAATCTAATTAATCCATCAAATGTTCATATATGGGTTTTAAAAGTGAAAAGGTTCTTACTACATTCAACATTTAATTTGGGATCATCATATATTCAACAGCTTATAATTCTTGAAGTATTTATGATATAAATAAGCTGCTTGCAGTTTTGAAATAGTCAGTTAACTGTCGTTTAGGAATGTTGTATCTAAAACCCAAATACTCATTATAAAGCTTATCAAATGAAACACATTTTAATGATTTCATAAGGTGTAGTTGGAAATGTAACGTAAATGTCATAAATAACATAAACATGTGTTTCTGGAAGCAAACAATTTATTCTAATGCTTGTTTAGGCCTCAAAGTAAGCTGTCGATAGTAACGAAAGACTGTATGCATCAGCTGGACACCACCTGGATACCATTTCTTATTCAAATGTCGCAATTCCGTTTTAAAAGTAAAAAAAATGGGGTAGGGATATAAAACGTATCCTCCTAAAAACCTACTACAACAATTTGACCATACAACGTGTCTAGAAATGTTGTAGAAGGCTAGTCTTAACTAATAAAGTCAAACCTTTTCTGGCAGGAAAATTATGCCAATCGAATTTTCAAATATTTAGCTCCTTGACTGGTTGTGAGTCTGATTGATAATCTGACTCAAATGTTTTGACAGCAATAGGGGGATGTGAGCTTTAATTCTAATAAGGATACATACTTTCATTAAGATTATTATCTCTCTGTCACTGATTTTCAGTTACTGATGACAATTCAGGGTGTTCACTAAGTACTGGTAAACGATTTGTGGAACAGAGCAATGATAACTGGCCATCATTGTATGATTGAGAAAAAAACTGTTGAAAGCGACATCGTCCAATCACAACAATAACAACAACAACTACTACAACAACAACAACTGGTATATTGTGAGAGTCACTAAGGGTTATCAGTTTGTTATGAATGTTAGAATAATACAAATAAATTGCAATAGAAATGTAAACAGAACTATTGTGTTTCTAATCTTAATATATTGGTGGGTGGGGTATTCAACCTCTGATTTTCAACATTTTGGCTCATTTTATATGATTTCATATGTGTTTAATAACATATGTATAATGTGTATTGCTCATATAATCAAATCGAATTCTTTCATCAAAGCATAAAGGACTTAAAACAACTGCAGAAGAAGTTACCCATTGAATAAAAATGATCTTCAATGGCCACTTTAAGCATAAAGGTGATCATTTAAAGTCGAAAATGTGAACACTTCCCCACAAGATAGGACTTGCAACTTTTAGTATGTGATCGCAGGCATATTAAAAAAGCAAATAAAACCAATGGCATTTCTGTTGCAATTAGTTCAAGGCTAGCCTATTTTTGAAGCCCCACCGACTAGTCTAATTCTGACAAGCATTAAAGAGGAAAGTGTTCGAAATTTCAGAAGATTTACCGTCATTTACAGGCATTTTGAGGAAAGCCAGCTTCAAAATCCTAAATTCAGGAATAATCTTGAAGACATTCTTCCTTAGTATATGTTATTACGTGATTTCATTCTCGTCTTCTTCAACATCGAGAGAAACTTTCGGAATATGGAAGACAACTGTCTCATCACTACTAAGATTCTCTTCTTCCAAGCACCAGGTCAGGTCATCCATGTTGAATCCACAGAGACAGGAAGTGTGTTGAATTCTGGGAAGAGTGACTAGATGCTGCAGCAATTTTTTCACATGAGGTAGATGTTGGAGAAGTTGGCCTCCAAGTTTTGGCACAGATTTCTAAAAAATATCAAAAGAAAAAACAGTAAATAGTCTAGCCCATCTGGCCTCAAGGTTATAAAAAGAATTCATGCTCAACTCAGCTGAGCATGAAATTTATCCTGCTAATGAATGTTAAAATGCCAAAAAGTTGTTGACATTTTAACATTTATTAGCATGATGAATACAAAATCTGAGAGACTTAAAGCAAGAAACTTCTTTATTTGTCGGTATTTTAGTTTTTATGTTGAGTTGAGCTTGAAAAAAGGTTTATAACCTCGGGGCCTTATAGTAATTTTCCTGGAGGGAGAAGTCACTTCTCCCTTCTGTCAGGACCCAGCTTGAACCCTGAAAACATTTATGGCCTAAGTTGTTCATTAACTCTTAGCATGTTGGGAAATGTTGCACGTTGCCATTTTTTTCTGAAAATAATTCTTTCAGTAGTACCATCATTTTAAAAGAGTTAGGATGTAATAAATACAATAACACACCGGATAGGCGGCAATCATAAAAGTTAATACTATCGACGTATGAAAATCAAAAATAGTTAGAAACAGCTTTTGATTGCCCAACTGACAACAAATGGCAATCAAAAGCACTGTTTCTAGCGATTTTTGATCCGCGTTCATCAAAACATTTTTGATTGCCGCCTATCCAGTGTGAATAATGCAGCTGTTCTGAGTGGGTATGGCATATAAATTTCTTCACCACAGCAACATTTAACCCTTTGCATGCTGTGTAATTAAATAATTTGCATGTTTTTTGTTTGTTTCTTGGGGGCTGTTTCAGCCTGTTTGTAGATTTTTTTAAATAGACTTTTTCAAAAATATCTTTCAGGAATACCCTAAGAGTGTCAAACAATTTAGATCAAGATCAGGCCTAACAATCAAAAATGTTGGTTGTTGACCCTGACCTGGATCCAAACTGATTGCAAAGGTGATTAGCAGAGGGCAAAAGTAGTCCCGTCTCATTAAGATGGTTCTTTTGAGCACCCAAAACAAATGTTTAAACTGATGGGTAAGAAATTAATTACAAATTTTACATTAAAAACAATTTGCTTATCTGGTACTGAAGCAGGCCCCCAGATAAGAGTGCGTAACTGAATACTTTTTTTTTATTTCTCAACCAAAACATATGTTGTGGGTACTTAAAAGAACCTTCTTGATGAGACGGTTCTTTTGAGCACCAAAACACATGTTTAAACTGACGGATAAAAAAATAATCACAATTTTACGCTAAAATATTTGCTTAAATGGCCCTGTGTATGAAAACTGATACTTACCAGCATATAATACATATATGTATACAGCAGAAGATCAGCAACTGTCAATGTTATACCCTCCGCATATTGATGATCATACTCAACCTCATTTAAAGTCAAATCATCAATATAGTTTCCCAGCTCCTCCAAACTTGACACACTTAACCACCCTGACTTGTCCATTTCTTTCAAATCTATTGAGTTAGTATGGTTTCTTTCTGAGGTAATTTTTAATCTCGCTAAATTTCTTTCTATCTGTCTTTCTTTCTGTCTAATTTTTTCTCTGTCATTGCACTTAGCACACCATCTTACAAGCTTGTCTTCAGTACAGCCAAATTTACAAGCAGAATTTTCCTTGTTTAAACCTACATCAAACTTTCTCTTTTCTTGTTCATTTTTGGTTATGATTCTGTAATATATGTTCCCGTGTGGTCTATGGTCCTCGTATCTACCAAAGAATTCTGAAATCACAGTTTCAAAGTCTTTATTTCTATCACATATTACGTCCTTCCTGCTCTGTATATCTTTAACTATAGCGCGCTTCACTTTATCATCATTATGCAGTGGGGCGGGTTTCTCAAAGTGAAGTTCTAACTTCATGAGATCTTCCGGTATCACAGCAGTAGTGGTATTTTCCTCTGAACTGAAAAAAATCAACTAGGGATTATTTTTGGACGCAACATTGAGAGATTGGTTCTGATGTTTCCTGTCGAGTATTTTATCGCTTTTTTGCAACAAGTTTAATAAATTCAATAATGTAGGAGTACCAATGCTAGATTTTATATGACACCTAACTTACTTTTCGATCACATTTTTAGTCTATAAAGTCTAGATTTTCTCATGGAAGCAAACACTGTGAGCTGGTTAAACCCTGATGTCCATCTTGTTTGCAATATAGGCTACCTAAGAATATTTAAGCAGATGTGGTGACTGGTGGGGAAAATGGTTAAAAATCCTTAAAAATGTAGTTCGAGATAATGATTACCTCCAGTTATTCATCAATGTTGTTATACTCCCCGGTAACTCTAACTCACAAAGCTTTGTCCAACCAGACACCTGTCATAAAGAAAAGTAAATACAGTAAAACCTGTCTTAAGTGGCCACTCAAAAAGAAGACCAAAAATTGATTTTTCAAGACTGATTGTCCCTTAATGCAGGTCAAAAGTATTGCAGAATGCTCCAAGAGAGTATTCTGCAATATTTCCGACCTTCATTAAGCTACCATTTGTCTTTAAGACCTTTGTTTTGTCTATTTTTGAGTGGCCCCTTAAGACAGGTGGACAGGTTTTACTGTATAGAAGTTTTAGCAAGCATATGAGATTTAGGTACTTAATATTGCATATGCAAGCAGCTCTGTCTCCGACAAAACTAGGCACCTGTGCAGTGTAGCCAAAAACAAGTACTTCAGCAAACAGAAAAGACCCCGATGACATGGGCATAATGTGATGAGGGCAGACTGTCATGAGCTTCTCACAAGGCAATTAAATTCAAAACAGTGAGATTTTTTACCTCTGTGTAGGGCTGCCACGTTTACGAAATTTGGTAAATGTTTACACAAGTTCCAGTTACCGAAACGATTCAGCTTGCACGTAATTCACAGATTGATTTTTTTTCATTATGCAGATCGGTAAAATAGCTGATTTTCCCCCTAAAAACCCTTTGAAAAATGCAACTTGTGCGAATACTAGTATTTGAAGTAATTGGAAGTACTCATTTCAAGTAATTGGAAAGTGATTGCAAAACGCTTAGACTCATGCATTACTGACACTTTCTTCAGTTGCAAGGGTGTACTTAATGAGTGGACACACACAAGACATAACTGTGAATTATCACGCATGCATCAATATGCACACCGAGTCGCCGACAGGAAGTAAACAAAAAAAACTTTCACATGCCCCTCCTCTTTGCCTTTACATAATGACTGTTAAAAATGCAGGAATATAATTGTTCCAAGCAATGACTGAGTGAGACAATATTCGGGACATTTTTATGCTCGTTGAGCATGTTTGCCGTAATTTCTAATTGCAGTAAATACTTTATCAAATACACAGATACAGCCAAATCTGAGATAACAAACAATCTGATTGATGATCCAGATCAAGATGTGACATATCACTGATTTATTAGGAAATGCTATTTAATAAACCACCATGCTTGTCACATGCTAAAGTTCCTGTAAACGGTAGGTCAATTTTGTAAACGTTTATTGCAGAAACAAAACGCAGTGCGGTTTACGTGTAAATGTGGCAGCCCTACCCCTGTGTCCTGCTTTCTATACACATGATGCTCACCTAAGACTCATAAAGGATCTTACATGAATGCTCATGTTTTATTGAATTTATTAAGCAAGTTGGGGAAAAGCGGTAAAATGTGAAGCTTGCCAAGCATTTCATTGCTTTTTCGCAAACAGTTTAATAAATTCAATAATACAGCAGAGTTGGGATCGACTACATTCAAATGTAATCAATTACAATTACAATTACTTTGAAATTTCATGATTACTGATTACAATTACAATTACTTTTTTTAAAATGTAATCGATTACAATTACAGATTACATTGCAAAGTAATCATGATTACTTTATGATTACTTACGATTACTTTTGAGCAATTAATTAACTGTATTATATTTCAAAACTTAATAGAATGTTATCCTGAAGAAAGGAAAACTTAGCTATGGTTCTCAATTCTTCTTACAGAGCTTCAAGGCTTACTACATGAAATAAAGAATAAAACAACAGTATTCAAAAATCCCTTGTTACTCTAAATATGAGAATGGATATACGTTTGATCATCTCATTTACCTTACATGACTGTATTTGCAAGATATCCCGGGTACAGTCAAAATAGCCATTTTTGGCTGTTTTATGTCAACCTCAAAATTTGACCATTGTTTTACATGCATCATAAATAACACTGTTCCATGTTCTTCAGATTTGTTTCTGTGCAAGGAGAAATTAAAATAGAAATTATTCAAAATATCTTTTTAGTAATGTAGAAATCAGCTACAACTTTGATGTTTACAATAATAAATATGAAGCACCTAGAACTCTGCTATTTAAAACAAAGACTGATGACTAGATAATAGTCAGTGAAGATCCTGAGCAGACTGAACGACTGCACTTTCTGATCAAAGTTTCTGAACTGCATCTACATCCCATGATATAACAGTGATTCATACCATTAAAGCATGCTGAACGAGGTATGGGCTTTTTTAATTTGATGATATACTTTATAAAGAATTTTGGATTTTATCCCTATTTTACCATAAAGTAAATTAGTCCAGATTCCTAATATTTTGGATATTCTTTTATTTCAATAAATTTATCCTAATAATTGGAACACATTTATAATGTTTCATGTATGTCTATAAAACAAATGACAAAATATGTAGAATCGGATCTTCTGCAGATCAAACCAAAACTAAAAATGAGATCATATTCAGCAGGAAAATGGTCAAGATTAAACACTTGCTAAAAGGTGTTAAAACTAAACTGTCATAAAAGTTCCTAAAGGATTAACTTAAGAAAAGGGTCATTATTATTTCATTTGACAGAAGAGCAAATAAAAAGTTGACCAATAATGTCAATGTTCACAATTATTATAGACACATTTTTCAGAAAGATGAAATTGGACAGGGAAAGCTTTGACTTTAAATATGTATCTGATGAGTTAATGTCAAATCTGAGTTTGGCTCAAGACTGTATTTAACACACAAGGGACCTTTTCCTGCCTGTTGTATATTTTTGCTTAACTTTTATCTTGCTAGATAATTTTGCATGTTTTTGCCATCTGTTCATATTTTTCAGAATTACCCTTCTTTTGATGCAAATTCTTTCAGGGATAGCATCTGTATCAAAAAATTTGAACTCAGTTCTGGTCCAACATTTTGTTAGGCCTGATTGAGTCCAAACTGTTTGCATAGGATGTCAACAGATGACAAAAATTGTCACAAGCAGGTAACAGGTTATTCAACTAACCCTTTCAGAACAGGCATTTTTTGCAAACTGTCTCCCTAGTGAAATGCAATATATGTTGGTATTTCTGCAGGGTCTGTACTATTTGTTACGATACAAAGAATCAGTATCAAATAGTTTGAATTCAGATCTGGCCCAACATTTTGTAGGGCCTGATTGAGTCCAAACTGTTTGCATAGGATATCAGCAGATGACAAAAGTTGTCGCTAGCAGGAAATAGGTTAATCTTCTAAACCTTTCATTGCTGCATACAGAACAGACATTCCTTGTTTCAAACATCCATTATTCTCTTTGATCTATTGCTGGTACCTGTCATTGTACAAATTACAACAGTTTTTTTAACCAGTTTCATATTTTTTGTAAAAAAAAAAGCAAAAGTAATCATAAAGTAATCGTAAAGTAATCATGATTACAGGCTATTTTGCAATGTAATCGTTTACATTACCATTACTTGTAATCATAAAAATCCACGATTACAGATTACTTTATGATTACTGAAAAAAGTAATTGATTACAAGTTATCATGATTACAGATTACGATTACCCCATCTCTGTAATACAGTAGCACGAATGTTAGATTCTTTTTATCACATGTCATTAAAATGACTTAAAATGTCAAAATTTTGCCAACTTTTACACAACTTTATAATGGACGTCATTAAGTAAAGTTAAAAAATCTGTAAAATCTGGTTTATCGACTTTATTACATGACAATAAATCACTCCCAGACGGGACGTTATGTGATAAATGATTATAAACCAAAAGGGTCCATCAAACATATAAAAATCATGCTGAATAGTCTGCTTTCATCGTTGCAACTCTCATTTTGAATGATTTTCTATTCTCGCACCACCAGTGTTTTGAATAATATCAGTAAAAGCTACAGGTATAAAATTTATCGGTCAAAATCAGTTACTTCAGTACCCAGAATGAACTTATAAAGGGAAGCTACTCAAATCATTGTTTGGATTTTGACCCACATTCCATTTCAAATGCTTTTAATTTCTTTACCTTTCCGTCAAATTCAATGATTCTTCTCGCAAATTACGGAACAATTTTCATTCTTGACTTCAATATGGCGAAAACATTCAAATATGGTCATAATGAAGGAAAGTTAGACAAATAGTTTAGGTGTATACTTTCTTTCATATTTAATAAACAGTATACATGTATAATTAACTTCAGCACAAATATACATTACCTCAGCACATGCTTTCAAACTGCCTGCTCTGAATCCCTACAAAAATAAAACAACACTACTATGACAGTCCGAGGTAATCTCGAGTAACTGAGCTATTTGGCTTGATACAAGATTGGCCAGGTTTAAAAAACATTTATAAATTCATTATTTTCCTTCATCAATATCTGACTGACCCTTTTGAGCAAAAATAATATGATTCTGATCACTCCGATTGATTGTATCTTGTTGCAAGCATGTTGACCCCACTGTTGCTATTGTGGGACAGATGTCAATGTAATCTCACCTTAGTTTGTTAATTTTGGCGGGAAATTTGTCACTGACACATAACCATACGCTAGCAAAACAAATGTCCGCCATTGTTGGCCTAATTATGACACTTGGACACATGATTACTGTAGGTTTGGAAATGTTCGTGAGAACTTAATTTTTGCTAATATTCACGAATTCGTTGACTCCCTAATTCAAAGTTCTTGCTAATATTGACTTACTCAGAAACAAGTTACATTGATCATTAAAAAATCTATTAAAATGATGACTGATGATGCAACTATAACAGATTCTTGAAAAGTGAAAATTATAAATGTTGTCTTTTTGGCATTCACTCCCTCAATAACTTTACCCGCAAACCTGTAACAGTGAAAGATGAAACAATATTTGTGTATTCATTTGCATTTCGGTAAAAAGAAGTCAAACACATGTTCTCGTGAATTGACCAGTGTTAACTGTTTATCCCATATAGACCTAGTGTCCTTTTTGTGGGACATTGGAAAGCAGTGCAGACCCAGCATCTGCTCTGGGTCTCCATTGCTTACTTACAGTATGCTGTATTTACATTTGAATAAGAACGAAAAATACCACACAAATGCCCTTAAAACAGAAATAGACTTGTCTAATTGATGAGAATGGGAAATTTCATTCAGCTTTCATGGGTTATTGAACATGAAAAGGTTAGGCAAATCACTGTCATTCACGTGAGCTCTTAACCATTACACAATAGACGCCACACAAAAGTGTTTAATTGATGGCTTGGACAAGTAAGAGATAAGAGATCAATTACCCTAAAATGCCTAATCGTTGATTCAGATATGGAACAGTGATTTTCAGTGTGTGTTAAAAGAGACACTGTCCTAACTAAGCCAGTTAGAGTCGGCACGCGAAATATTCTATAAACTGCAGCTTTTGGAAATAGAAAGTTTGTGAAATAAAGATCCAAGTGTTTTCAAATCTACAGCAATCTTCCTTCTTTCCGAAAATTGGATTTATAAGGATGGCGTATGTGATTGTTAAGGACTTCTGCCAAGTAAATGCATATCATGATTTTTTCATGCAATTAGGTCAGTTATGAGTCAACTTTCATTTTCTGAAATAGGCCATTATTCATGAAAAATCAATAGAAAGTAGGTGGTGCTGCAATGTACAATAACAGAGAAACAAGACTAATGCGAGAACACATTTAACGTGAAAACACCTTCAGACAGTAAACAATGTATTTATCAATAGAAGAGAAATCATACATTTAACTCCTTGCATGCTGGGTAATTTTTCATGCTCTTGTTGTCGTCTGCTGACTTTTTTCAAAATTAATGTTTTCAAAAAATTCTTTCAGGAACACCATCAGAGTGTCAAACAGTTTGGATCCATATCAGGACCGACATTGTCGGTCCTGATCTGGCTCCAAACTGTTTGAGAAGGCTATCAGCAGACGACAAAATTCGACGCTGGCAAGGAAAGAGTTAACATGTCACAGATCCAGTGTGATGAAAATAAGATTCAATCCTAACGGCTTATAAGTCACTTTACATGTCTAAAAGGCAAATTTGTACCACTTTATCCCCTGACGAACAGTAAATCACAAAATATAAATCCTATTTCTCTTACCCCCAAGTCCACCTTGGGTATCATAACTAATAACCAAAGTCTTGTCAATTATGAAGTCCACCCTTTGTTTTAGTGTTAACATGCCAAGTTAAACAAACATACAAATGTATACTTAACTGCACAATTTCTATATTGTACCTTTCAAACCAATCCCAGAGGTAGGGGTGTGTGTAAGATCAACTTTTTGCTTGCATGTTGTTTTACACTTCATTCCATTTAACTTGATATGCAGCATGTCCAATTTCAGAACATAAATGAGCCAGTCCATGTGATTTCCAACAATATTGCATTTTGACATGTGTAGACTCAGATGAGCCTCTGCAGCCTCCTTTGAAGCTTAGAAACTCCAAATGGTTTTCAGTCAGTAGCTTAACAGTCATAGCATACTCAACCGACTAGCAAAGGCTATGATCAGACTGCCCGTATGCGAAGGCTGATCTGAGACTTTGCTGGTCGCACATACCACATTGTTGGAAATCTCATGCACTGGCTCAAATTGTTTTGGTCTGGTCTTTTGACTCACACAGGAGTCAAAGTGTGTGTAAGCCACTGTTAGGGCAGACTATTTGCTTGCATGTTGCTCTACGCTTCATTCCCTTTAATTTGATTTTCAACATGACCACTTTCAGAATATGAGTGCCTAATTGAAAATTATTTTTCTTATTTCTCAACCAAACCATATGTTGTGAGTACTCAAAAGAGCCGTCTCATTGAGACCCAAAACAAATGTTAAAACGGATGGATAAGAAGATATTCACAATTTTAAGCTCAAAATAATATGTTACATACCAGTAAATCTAGAAGATTGTCAGCTGATTTGGTTCTGTGACTTTCCCTAATTATATATCTTACACAACAGCATAATCCACAGCGTATTAGGTTAGAACCAGGATTCTGAAATAATACACACAGATCTGTATAAAATCATACTTGTTTTATGTTAGAACTTCGTCCTTGATTCTGAAAAAAGTATTATTATAAACAGTAAACCCTGTCCTAAGCGGCCACTAAAAAATTGACAAAACAAAGATCTCAATGACAAATGGTAGCTTAATGAAGGTCGAAAGTATTGCAGAATGCTCCCCTTGGAGCATTCTGCAATATTTTTGACCTGCATTAAGCGCTAATTGGTATTGAAAACCAATTTTTGGTCTTTTTGAGAGTGGTCGTTTTAGGCAGGTTTGACTAGCAATAAATATCAAATGATTAAAACTGGAGGACGATAAAAGCCGAGTATCAAGTGTACCGATATCACTTGATATCTGCACACTTACTGATATTGCACCCTTAGTTGGATGCCTTCACATGTTGCAGGGGCACGCATGATGTTACATTAGATGGCCTGAAACAATAGTGACCTTGCAGGGTAACATTACATGTGATTTCTCTAAATCTGAAATTTACATTCATAAGGCTAAAAAATAAACAAGTGTTTCTCAGGCCAGGCCACTTTTTTGAAAAACAGATGAGGCAGGCAGGTTTTTATCTTTTATTTCCCCAAAAAGAGATGAGGCCATATTTTTTTATTTCATCGAAAACTAATGAGGCACCTTTTTTTGTTCATTTTAACTCGAAAGAAAATACATGGAACCGAATCTCGCGAAAACACTCAGATAATAACGTTAGAGGCGAGATTGAGCGAGACAGGATAAGGCGCCATCATTTTATAGACGCTAGATGAGTTAAATTCGTGTGGATTTTTATCTAATTTATAGGGGATGACATTACAATATATTGAATATATTTTGCTAGAAAGTAAAAGAGTAAGTTTATTGGCTTCCGAGATTTTAAGCATAAAAAAGTTGATATTTTGATTTTGACATATGATTAAACTAGATGAGGTCAGCTTTTTTTATTCAAGTCTTAAAAAAATTCAGATGAGGGGCATTTGAAACAGATGAAGGAGGGCCTGAGAAACATCTTATTTTTTTGTATTTGACCTAAAATACATTTTTTACATTGTACACTTTCAAAAATAATACAGTCAACCGTCTTTATAACGACACTGTTTGTTCCGAGCTATCTTTGACGTTAAAGTGAATTTGCTGTTATCAAGAAATTCCGACCATCAACAGATTTCAACATAATAATCTTTTGGTAAAAGAAAATATTCTACAAATGAATTAAAATGCTATAATTCCAAATGTTTACATCAGTTCAATTTCATATTGCATCAAAATGCACAAAGCTCCCCACTTATCAAGTGAGACAGAAACCTGTTCATGCAAAAAGACCTTGTTCTGATCACAAAATTGTCTGACACTTGGTAACAATTCTGTTATAATGAATTTATTTTCAATAGAAATTGTATATCTGTTCCCAGAATGTACTGTCGGTGTCGTTAAGTGAATATTCTGTTATAAAGAGGGAATTTAGTGGAAACAGATCCGTTCCCCGGGATCCGTTCCCAGCAATTTTATGTCGGATATTGAATATTCTGTTATAACGAGTGACGTCATAAAGAGTTTTGACTGTACAAAACATTTATAGTTATATAATAAAAGGGTTATCACACTGATATCTGTGAATATTTTCCCTGGGTATATCTACGAATGCTCAATTACTTTGATATTTAAACTCAGGACAATATTCAACGATATCAGTGCGATAACCCTATAATACATGGTCAACAAAGATCTATTAGGTTAGAATCAGGAACCTGACAGAATATAATTGTTTGGAGAAAGATTTTGTTTGTTTTTGTTGCTTTACGTCCCATGTCAACAGCTATGGTCATTGCGGGACGGTCAGTTCACTTAACCACACTTTCTCCTGGGCAGGCTTGAGGAAGCGGTTAACCAGTAATTTGTGCACATACTTTCGCTTGTAACTGACAACAACCCTTCTTGAATAAATCAGCGGAAGGAGGAGAATGACCGTAGAAATTATTTCATGATCAATCTCCACGAAAGTATGGTACCGGGCCGGGATCGAACTCGCGACCCCTGGATCTGCAGTCAGACACGCATCTGTAGCCAGACACGTTACCGACTGCGAAGATGAAAGCTCCAGCATCACTGGACTTGGTCATGCTGATGCATGCTTAGCTCTATACGCCATAGGCTATTTTTAGATCATGACATAATTTTCTACTTTTAATTTTTAGATAACATTGAAATAAAAATCAAGAAATATTTACATAAAGCTTTGAATACTTTTGAAAATATTATGGAAAATGGAGCATAATATTTTCAAAAATGTTGTTTTCAAAGATGTCAAAGGTGTTATTATGGAGTAATGGGTTAATACTTTGTATAGTGATGGTCTCTTATACCAGGTTTAATCAAGAAACTGTGAATGGTTCATTATACAGATCAAGCAGTCACAGGTTCAAATTATGATGGATTTCTGTCATGAAGATTATTCTACATGTATCTTAACAGTAGATTCTGATGAACTGATGCATTCTGCAGCATTTCATCTGGATCCTCACTGGATCCTCAAATAGACTGGACTGTGGAGGCCTGATAATTAAGAACAAGAGGCTCAATGAGCCTATATAGCTCACCTGATCTGTTGACTTAAGATTTCAGAGATTTTTTCCTGATTTTTTTTATCCATCTATCGATCTTCTTTAACACCTTAACCTCTGAAGAGTTTATGGGAGCAAATGATCTCTGGGGCATGGTTAATTTGAAGGTCAGGGGCATGGTTGGCAGGATTTACATACAGAACCACTATGCATTGTTACATACTATATATAAATACAGAAGCTGTGGGCCTCATGGTTTCGGAGAAGATTTTTTAAAGCTTTTTTCCCCCACTTTTATACATTGGAAGCTAAAATGACCCCCAGGGTATGGCCAATTAAGACCCCAGGGGCATGGTTGGCAGGATTTATGAAGGTTTTACTAGACATTGCTGTATACATGTACTAAATATATATATTTGTGGGTTTCATGGTTTCAGAAGATTTTTAAAATTTTCCCATTATAAGTCTACGGTGCTTTATGTTATTGCCTTAGCAAACAGCGATCCAATCAATCACCCCAAAAACCTAATGCAGACTTTCCCCCTACCTGATGAAGTTTTACACAAAATTTGATCACAATTGGCCTTCTGACTGTAGAGATACAGTAAAACCTGTCTTAAGCGGCCACTCTAAAATAGACAAAACAAAGATCTTAATGACAAATGGAAGCTTAATGAAGGTCAAAAGTATTGCAGAATGCTCCCATTGGAGTTTCTGCAATACTGTTGATCTGCATTAAGCGATTAACAGTCTTAAAAACCAAATTTTAGTCTTTTTTGTGAGTGACCGTATAAGACAGGTTATACTGTATACTTCTTTAAATATGTGGATGGATGACCTTTATGGACAGATGGACAATGGTTATCTGGCAGACAATTGTCATACTAACACTTTATGCGCCAATCGCAACAAAAGTTGTCTCCTTTTCTCGTCTGCTGAAATGTTTAAGGAGCCTCTATGGCAAACAGTGTGGACCCAGACCAGACTGCTCCTATAGGAGTAGTCTGTTCTTGGTCCATGCTGTTTGCTTCTATACTTATTTCAAAAGTAATGTTAGCCAATTATTTGCAGCAGACGACTTCAGCAGACGACATTTTCAGATGCATTTTTTTCTTGGCGCTTTAAGGGTTAAAATACTGTACAACCTGTATCACTGGTAGGGCACAATTCTTCACATCTGCTGGGACATCACTTGAACTGACGAAACTGTGACTTAGCCCGGAAACCAAACAGCTGAGAACCAGCCCAGCTTCATCTGAGGTAGATTCCTTCGCACTCACTGGTTCTGATCTGCTCCCATCACTATCACATGGCCCAGGAGAAGGTTTTACAAAGTTGACATGGAACAAATCAGTCTGACAATACCGGAGGACAAACAGGAGGGCTGATGATGACAGAGGAACTCTTACGGCATCATCAGTATAAGGCTCTCCTTCTATGTAGATTAGCTGCATTCTGTCTCGTCACTTGCGTAGCCTGGTAAATAGAAATTCAGCTAGCATAAAAGCTGCATCCAGTTTGATTTTTTTTCTCATTAATCCTTAGCCCCCCAGTCACAACCTTTTCCGCCTGCTCTCTCATCTGCTTACATTCTTTGAAAATGATAGCAGCTGCCTATATTGCAAACAATATGGACTCAGATCAGACTGCTCCTTAGGAGCAGCCTGATCAGGGTTCATATTGTTTGCATCCATGAAAAAATCTAGTTTGATGTGCACTTGAATATATGTAGCAGTGGTAAAGAGCAGACATTTTCAGGACACAAAAGTAGAGGCGTGATAAGGGTTAATCCAGGTTTACGCATAGGCCAGTATGGCAGGCCGGGCAGTACCTGAGCTTTTGATGCCAATACAGATACCCAGACTTATAGTGATGCCCTGAAGTATTCTTTTTTCCAAAGGACTATTCCTCATAGTAATAGTCTGGCTCCATCTGTGGTTGCAGCTGAGACCACAGAGGAGTTCAGGGCACTCATTTAGATGACTCAGCCAGAAGTTTTTTGTTTTTGTTTTTTTTTCAAAATTCTAAAACGCTCACCTCTGAAAATAAGCATATATGATCGCCTGAGTATAAGATAGATAGATAGATAGATAGATAGATAGATAGATAGATAGATAGATAGATAGATAGATAGATAGATAGATAGATAGATAGATAGATAGATAGATAGATAGATAGATAGATAGATAGATAGATAGATAGATAGATAGATAGATAGATAGATAGATAGATAGATAGATAGATAGATAGATAGATAGATAGATAGATAGATAGATAGATAGATAGATAGATAGATAGATAGATAGATAGATAGATAGATAGATAGATAGATAGATAGATAGATAGATAGATAGATAGATAGATAGATAGATAGATAGATAGATAGATAGATAGATAGATAGATAGATAGATAGATAGATAGATAGATAGATAGATAGATAGATAGATAGATAGATAGATAGATAGATAGATAGATAGATAGATAGATAGATAGATAGATAGATAGATAGATAGATAGATAGATAGATAGATAGATAGATAGATAGATAGATAGATAGATAGATAGATAGATAGATAGATAGATAGATAGATAGATAGATAGATAGATAGATAGATAGATAGATAGATAGATAGATAGATAGATAGATAGATAGATAGATAGATAGATAGATAGATAGATAGATAGATAGATAGATAGATAGATAGATAGATAGATAGATAGATAGATAGATAGATAGATAGATAGATAGATAGATAGATAGATAGATAGATAGATAGATAGATAGATAGATAGATAGATAGATAGATAGATAGATAGATAGATAGATAGATAGATAGATAGATAGATAGATAGATAGATAGATAGATAGATAGATAGATAGATAGATAGATAGATAGATAGATAGATAGATAGATAGATAGATAGATAGATAGATAGATAGATAGATAGATAGATAGATAGATAGATAGATAGATAGATAGATAGATAGATAGATAGATAGATAGATAGATAGATAGATAGATAGATAGATAGATAGATAGATAGATAGATAGATAGATAGATAGATAGATAGATAGATAGATAGATAGATAGATAGATAGATAGATAGATAGATAGATAGATAGATAGATAGATAGATAGATAGATAGATAGATAGATAGATAGATAGATAGATAGATAGATAGATAGATAGATAGATAGATAGATAGATAGATAGATAGATAGATAGATAGATAGATAGATAGATAGATAGATAGATAGATAGATAGATAGATAGATAGATAGATAGATAGATAGATAGATAGATAGATAGATAGATAGATAGATAGATAGATAGATAGATAGATAGATAGATAGATAGATAGATAGATAGATAGATAGATAGATAGATAGATAGATAGATAGATAGATAGATTGGGATGGGATGGGATGGGATGGGATGGGATGGGATAGATAGATAGATAGATAGATAGATAGATAGATAGACAGACAGACAGACAGACAGACAGACAAACAGACAGACAATCAGACAGACAGACAGACAGACAGACAGACAGACAGACAGACAGACAGACAGACAGACAGACAGACAGACAGACAGACAGACAGACAGACAGACAGACAGATAGATAGATAGATAGACACTATTTGGAGACCTGTCCTTAACCCATTCCCTCATGAATATTTATGCTTAGCTCCATCCACTATGAATAATTCATTAAACTTTATTGTTGGTGCAATGAACAGTCAGGTCCACTAGTGTAGGATCGGATATATCATATTTCCATAAGCAAACAAAGTAGACCCTGATCCGACAGCTCTGCAAACAAAGTAGACCCTGATCCGACAGCTCTGGGTCTGCTCTGTTCATAAAAGCGTCAAAAGGCGTCTCTACGGGGTAAAGGGTTCGATTCACTGAAAATGTATCATATCGCCATACTTTTTTGATGATGCATGTGTCACAGGGTCTTGGTATCTATATAAATACACTTCTACTTCCTTGCGGTAGAAGCCGGCTTTTACAGCGACGTGGTAGAGTGTTTGACTGTGGATCCAGCGACCTGGGTTTGATTTCCGCCTGGGGCAGGTAAAATATTTTCACTCTCGACAATGGCGCCCACCGTAATTAACCCGCCCTATGATCGTTCTGTGCATAAATATCTCCCTTGGTCTCATTTCACGTGATTCCTGTACCAAGAAATTTAGGGACGAATTTCAAATTGGAAGGGGTGAATGTCACAGGTTCTAAGTATATATACATATTACACTTCTACTGCCTTGCGGTAGAAGCCAGCTTTTACAGAGATGTGGTAGAGTGTATTCCTGTAGATCGAGCATCCTGGGTTCGATTCCCGGCTGGGACAGGTAAAATATTTCCACTCTATGACAATGTCGTACAGACTTGGGGTCAATTACTTTGAAAAAGTAATTAATTACTTACAATTACATTGGAAATTGTTCAATTAAATTACAATTACAATTACATCACTTTAGAGCAAAGTAATCAATTACATGCAATTACTTTGCCAAATGTAATTAATTACATTACAATTACATTTCACTGCCACATTGATAGCTTTATCAGATTTTAATTTCAGAGATATATGAAATGAGTTAAAACTCCTTCAAAAGTATAAGTAACCTTTCCACTCTAAGTTCAATATATATCTATTAGGTTGATTTTATTTTTAGGACTTCTTGTATTATTGGTAAGTGATGCAACTTAAAAGAAATGATTTCACATTGGTCTGAGAAAAGTATTACATTGTGGAAGATAAACCATGGAAATGATTTTGTAAGACTAGCTTAAATGCCAGAGAATAACTGTTCTAAAAAGTGTTGATAAGAAATCTGTGTGGCTTTGAGACATATAAGTTGGCAAAAAAAAGTACAAAAAGGAATATCAGAAAGTGGTGAACTAAAATAATACTTGTGTGTGAGGCTTTGCAAGCAAGAGGTTGCTATTTAGGTCCCCACTAGAACATCTTTTTTATTTAGTTTTTCTTTTTTGTATCAACAATGATAGGTCCCAGGTTCACTGAATGAGTGAAATCAAATTTAATTTTCTGAATCACATTGTATTATTATCAGGCCTCCAGACAAGAGTGTGTATTGGAAATCTATTTTCTTTATTTCTCATCCAAAACATATGTTGTGGGTACTCAAAAGAACTGTCTCAATGAGACGGTTCTTTTGTGCACCCTAAACACGGGAGCCGGACAAAACATCCCGGGACAAAACATCCCATGCCATTTTTTTACACCCCGGACAAAACATCCCACAAAGATTTGCCACCCCAGACAAAACATCCCACGCTGTTTTTGTCACCTTGGACATAACATCCCATGCCATTTTTGTCACCCCGGACATAACATCCCATGCCATTTTTGCCACCCCGGACAAAACATCCCATACTCAGACTGCTTCTTCAGGGTAAGTCTCATTTGTGACCCTCATCTACTATGACATGTACTAACAGTGAATGCCCTAGTATGACTGTCCAAATGATATAAACTAGATCTTAAATTGATTGAAAGGCAGTTTCACAATGTAAATAGAATTTAATTAAAGATAATTATATCTTCTTGTGACAAATAACTAAACTTGTGTGTTAAGAAGCCAATTACATCTTAAAAGAAATCATTTACAGTTTGGGTCAAACAAACTATTATAATTGAGAAACATATGTCTAATTAGTCTAATTATCTATCTACCTTTGATCTCCAATCATTTCAATAGGTATGGTACATTAAGAATATCAACAATAATAGTGACAATTAACTAAATGGGATGTTTTATGCACTTTCATAGGCTTTAAACAGAGTGTGGGATGTTTTGTCCGGGGTGGGAGAAGTAGCATGGGATGTTTTGTCCGGGGTGGCAAAAATGGCATGGGATGTTTTGTCCGGGGTGACAAAAACTGCATGGGATGTTTTGTCCGGGGTGGCAAATTGATGCGGGATGTTTTGTCTGGGGTGGCAAAAAATGGCATGGGATGTTTTGTCCCGGGATGTTTTGTCCTACATTCCCTAAACACATGATTAGATTAATGGGTAAGAAAATAATCACAATTTTACGCTCATAAAATGTCTTCATCTGGATCTAAGTATTATTATTATTATAAATATTGAAGATAGCAAATAAGCAGTTTAAGGATTAAAAATAATAATCTGGGTAGATTGTGTTATGTACCTTAGCATATGAGTGTGTTGATCCCAGGTGTGAAAATTTAACAAATTGCCTTCAAGGAGTCAATTCACTCAACAATACTATTGTCTGAGTGAATACTATTGTTGAGATTTTCACACCTTCTTGTTTTTGTATTGCTTTGGTAACTTAACTATTAAAGGTTGGTTGTCACAAAGTCTTATCTTTTATAATCAGATGAGCAAAGAATATACAATTAATTGCTTAAAAAGGTTGTTTTCAAAATAGTAAAGGTAACATACAGTCTGTGTGTGGTAAAAATGTTATATGCTATCTTATGTCTATACTAGCATGACTAGTTCCAATTCTTGCTTTCAACTTTTTTATATTTTGAGTACAGCAAATGATAAATGCATTTACAAAGACCAATAACTATTTAGCAGCATTTCAAATATCTATGATATTCTAAGATAACTGAAGTTCATAACTGCTCTGAAAAGTAATTAAAATGTAATTGAAAGTAATTGTTAATTACTGCCATTTTAGACCATGTAATTAATTACATTCAATTACTGTAATTAAATAAATGTCTTAATTACAATTACATGCAATTACTTAAGCAAATGTAATTAAATTGCAATTAATTACAATTACAATTTTAATTACCCCAACTCTGAATTGTCGTAGAGCGAAAATATTTTACCTGCCCTAGCCGAGAATCATAGCCAGGCCGCTGGATCTACAGGCAAACAATCAACAGCGTAGTAGCAAACATAGTAGCAAACATAAGTTAAAATCCTGAATCAAATGTTGTCTGCTGCTGTAGGACACTTTCCCATGTTGGTGTCATGTGACGCCGTAGTTTGAGTTAGGCAAAAAAAAATATTGGTTTCCGAAAAAGTAAAGTTTTTACATAATATCGAACAGAAAGTGTATTTTTGGGCAATATCTTCCAACTGATTTCAATAGCTTGTCCGAAAGTAACCATAGTATTCTTGTATAGTTTTTGAGAGGATTTGTCAATAATTGAACATACATTGTGAAAATAATTCAGAAATAATAATTAATAAAAAAATATTTGATATAAAATATCATAAATCAATGCAAATTATTCAATTTTATTGGAAATTTTCAGGGTTTTTTTTACTGTTGATGAGTTTATTTGGTGTTTAAAAGTGTTTTGTTAACTGATTCATCAAATTACACACACCGTGCAGGGGTGTGGAAATCCCAAAATTTTCTACTTGTCCACGAACAAGTAAACTACAAAAATCTACTTGTCCGTCACTGAATCTTACTTGTCCGAATTTTACGGCAAATTATTTACTGCTTATTCATTTAATGTATGAATGAATGTTACTTTGTATTTCAGTGGCTTTATTTATTTACAATTATATTCCTTTTTGAAGATTAAATAGCTTATTGTATACGAAGAAACTTACATGCAAGCTAGTAATTCTTCAAAACAGTTGGTGCTTAATTTTCATTCAATACATTAATTTAAGTCAAGATTTTACAAATTCTTTTTTTTTTCTATAAGTACTCTTGGCTTCAGTTTTTTCTGCAGACTATTCACATCTCTATGTGTGTCCAATGTTTTAATGCATGTTTGATAGACTTTCCTGAACAGTAAATATTTAATAAGCTGTCCTGTCTAATTACTATAAGTGCATCTATTTTTAAATAACACTGTTATTTTGTTATAGAGGTTAGATGAAATAAACTGCATGGATAAAGTGTCAAATTAATCCCTCCACTGTTCTTACAATGGAATATGCATAGAACACATTGTTGGTCACCAAAAGATCTCTGAAAACTATTGATTGTCCTTTTATTTTTTTTAATCATATACCTTACCTTTTACAGTAGTGGAGAGCTACTGGGGAGTTATCAGCTGGTCTAAAAATAAGTACCTCAACTGGCTATTTTTAGAATGCAATTTTACATAAAAACCATCGGCAAATTGATGAGTTTCAACAAGAAAATTCAATTAAAATAGCCAATGTTTTTATAATTTTGACACACAACGCATATTAGGTTGCAAGGTATCCACAGGTGCCTTAAATTCGCTGTTTTCAGCCTTTATTGGTATTTTAAAGCCAAGTTTCATGTCATAAGAAAGTCATAAGTTTTCATGACCGATAAATTTTGAAGGCTTGGGGAAAAACATGTAAATTTAGCGTTCCCTTCCTTAGATGGCACCTCTTTTTCACAGAACTTGGAGCCGAAAAGAGTGCCAAAACACATGGAAATTCACCCCCGATGTTCACTTGTCCGCGGGCAACTCAGCAGGAAAATTCCACTTGTCCGTCATCAAAATTTCACGTGTCAGACAAGTCGGGCATGGGATTTCCACACCCCTGCCGTGTCCCAGAAACGGTTATTGTCTTGACTTGGCCTAATATCTTTACTTCAAAACGAGGCTTCTGAGAAAAGTGAAAGGTCACAGAGTTGGGTCCACTGGAAAATGGCCGCCATTGTCGAACTGATGCGCGGTATTCTGGAGCTTATTTGTGGAAACAAGCGTGGTTAATCTTTTTTGTTTGACGCAATGAATTAAAATTGGATTACATGTTGCATGTAAGTAAACTTTACTTCAAATTATTGTTGCGATTTGCTCTGAGATCTGTGGGTCATTTACTATTACGGACATCAGGCCCTCAAGGATATATCAGGTTAAGTTCTTTTAAAACGGAGAAAGAAGCCAGTGGATTACACTCATAATAATTGCTAATAGGTCTGGTTGATTGAGGAATTGCTTTGCACACTTTAGGTAGCACCTAAGTTCATATTATTAAAATTTTGAACCATGATCTGATGTTTTCTTTTCTTTTCTGGTGATTTTCAAACCTCTGCCTGTTAAAAAAAGTCAATACTTGTTCATGTTGCACCTTCCCCTTTTGAGATGACAGAAAATGGAAGACCGAATAAGATTTTTATCAAGTTCTAAAATCAAGTAAAATAAATATACTTCAGATATCTGATTGCCAATTCCTTTGAGTACAAAGCGATTAAGATTACCTAGCTTGGAAACGAGAAATGCCTTTTGAGTAGAGTTACCTTCCATTAAGGCATACTTGATTAAGGGTGGTCTGCCTCGCCCAAAAAAAGGCAAGAGTGTATGGTAGCGGGTCAACTCGGTAGGAAAGACCCGAGTTACCGGAAAGACCGCCGTAAAAACCGGAAAGACCAAAGAATAATAGGGAGTTATTGATTAATGGATATAATAAAAAAAAAATAAGTCCAAAATGCGAGATAAGTTTGAAAAAAATATATGCAGTGTCAACTATTCAAATACTGGTATGCCACCTTTACTAAGAAATGACAAATTGGATTAAGGCCCAATTAAAGGACCCTTGTTAACCCCTACTGATAAGTGATAACTATATAATAAATAGGAAAGGCAATTCCCCATTATTGACAAGTTGATTGGGATTATTAGTTATCAGTAGGAGTAACCAAGGGTCCTTTAATTCGGCCTTTATCCAATTTGTCATTTCTTTGAATAAACAAGATGCAAAGAGAGGGTTAAAAATTTAAAACGATACAATTATGTCGGCAATAAGCATGCAAAATACGTTAAGCCGCAAACAGATAATTACACAACTAAGCATAAACTTAGTGGACTGCACATTTTAATTCCCTATTTTTCTTTGGTCTTTCCGGTATTTTGGTGGTCTTTCTGGTAATTCGAGTCTTTCCGGTAAATCTAGGCACCCGGGTCAACTCGTGACAGTCATGTATCTAGAATGGTTCCCCTCGTTGATAAAGCTCCACTTCCGCTACACATATAACGACTGGTAACAATACAATACAATACAAAATTTATTTATATAGTCGGAGATACAAACAGTATAACATTAGCCATGAATAGCTATTTACCAACTAGGGCGCACTTCGAATCGACTAATCGAACTATAGTCCCTACTATAGTAACTAAAGTAAGTAATGGTGCAAAGATCAGGAATCGATACAATCAAGTACCACACCTGACCCAGGATACCAATGGGAAAGTGACAAACTCACAGAAGACACCACAAACGAGAGCCAAGAGGTCAGCCCTTTCCCAGCAGGTGACCACAAAGCACATATAAACAGACGTGCACAAAACATAGCAAACACAAGACAGAACAAAAACATAAAAGATCCACAAAAGAAGTACCGCCTTGGAACAGTCAGTAAAATATTTTACTGGAGGGCTTAAACCGGTTTAACGGCGCCAACCTCACCCTTAATTCAGATGTGGATCAAGACACATAGATATTTGGTTTGCATGAAAGACCCCTAACTTATCAATGCATCATCTCCTAAAACATATAAATCAAGATATAACAAGGAGATAAAGCAAGGATAAGGACTCAACAGTAAATTAAACTGAATACCGGAGCAAAAGAAATCCAACAGGTAAACCCCGTTTGATTCGAACACCTATAGTCGCTACTAGGGTGACGTCACGAACCTACTAAAGATAAATGGTGGGTTGGAGCACCGTTACTCAAGTAGATAGGCTGGTTCCCTACTCTAAACCTATCTAGCACGATGGGTTCAAGATCTAGCACGAAGGGTTCAAGATCAGTCAGTAGCCTCAAAATTATATGTTTTTGTAAAATAAACCTAGCTGAGCATAATTTTTGGTCCCGCTTATTCGTAATTAATTTTTAGAAAGCGCTGTGCAGTTTATAAAATCCTTTTTGTCTACGGTGAAGAATTGAAGTGGAGCATACAGGGCTATTATTTTTGTTTACTTGCCAACCAACTAAAAGTTCCAACTTTAGCCATTCGGGTGTAAACGTGTGTGCACATTTATTATGTAAGAACTTTAGTAGGAACTTTAGTTCGATTCGAAGTGTGCCTATTTAATTACAAGTAAAGAATCCTACTCTACCGACAGCACAGCTCCAGAAAAGATTTTTCAACACAAACTTCAGTATTTTTTCAGTTGCTATAATTTGATAATTAAGTAAAAGAAAAAAATATATAAACTCCCAGAACAAAATAAACTTAATAAAATCGGTACCTAGATTTACCGGAAAGACCGCCGAAATACCGGAAAGACCATAAATAATATAGGGAAACATTGATTGTGCTTTGGCAAAAACTTTTAATGAATATAATAAAAAGTATAAGTTGTTTAAAATTTATTATACTGTATAATCATTTAATTGTGCATTTCGATATAATGAACATATGAAAGTGAACATTACTGAATAAACATCTATAAAATTTATTTCAAAAGTACAAATAAGCATATTTTAGTAAACACTTGGAATACGAGAGGCATACAATAGGTTTAAAAAATGAGGTATCAACTATTCACATGCTGGAATGTTCACCTTTACTTTAAATTTGGAGTTTTTATCACTACCTGATTTTATGCTATACACTTTGTAGGCAACACTGTGAGAGTCCATGGCCACGAAAAATCACATTTTTACTAATATCTGCTGGGGGTAAAGTTAGATAAAGATGCTGTATGTTTCTTTGGAAAGTTATATAAGTGGTTGGTGATGTTCTGAATACACAATTGACCCATAGAAGCATATGCCACAATGGCATTAACCTAGTTGCTTTGAATGTTCTTGGTTGCTAGGCAACAACAGAAAACTACATTTTTGCCTAACCTTAAGACTTAATTATAAAATAGTACATTTTGAACACTTAATAAAAGCCATTACGATCAAATTGCGTATTAATTGATACAGGTTTTGATAAATCTGTTCTATAGTCTATTAACCCATAGAAAATATTAACTTTCAATAAATGCTATATACCAAATGTAATACGTTATTAGTACAACCCAATTTTAAGTAAAATATTTCTTGCAAAAGCAGTGATATGTCATAAACAAAACCCTGCTTACACCACAGTCACAAGCTACACATTATCTATGACGTTCAGAATCAACATACATAATGTTTTTATTTATCTACATAAAAGTTTTAAGAGAAGATTTTAATTTCTTAAAAATTTGGGCATGTATACCATATATAGTGTTCCATCCATGGCCCTTTACCTTGTGTTCTTTAGTTTCCTAGCAACCATTGCGATTGCAACATGGAAACTATTTGAACAGGTGATTCAATTCCCTATATTCTAAATAACATGTGAAGGTTATTGAAACAGGTCCAAGAGAAATAGGTTTTGTTTTATGGGGTCATTGTCAGAAGTTATTGGATGACCCTCGTATCGTGTCTGCAATTGATATTTATGTCTAGTTTAAACATTGAATACTTAAACTGTTTCACTTATAATAATAAATCAACATTAGCCTTGTATTTTGTGTACTGCTATTTTCAATGTCAGAAGGGTAACGTTGATTACAGGTCATTTACAGAAACTTACCTGTGATTCCTATCAACTCAAATAGCACAAGATCGATTTCAGAAAAGACACTAAGTGCAGAGTACCAAGGCTATACAGGGAATCATTCTATCGTTTACCATTTTCAGCTAAAACATGCAGTTCTTGTGAAAACCCGTGCAAAGTCTGACAGAGTGAAATGGCAGAACTCACACTTTTGTCAGTACAACTAATCAGCTAATCTATTCAATCTAAGGCTTATTTATACATTTCGGTCATTGTCTTTAGTGAATAGTAATCAGTTTTCCACAAATTGAGTAAAAGATTGCTATTCCTTGGAGATATAAATGGCAATGGAAGACGATGACGGGAATCACACGGTTAGGTAGGAGTCACACTTGAATCTACGATAGCAAAATAGATAGGAATCACACTCTTTTTTGCTAGCTATTCTAACATTGATCAAAGTCAGTTTATGACATAAATGTTGTCTGTTATTGATCAGCTATTGGTCTGTCTCAATCATTTACTTGATGTATTCTACATCTACAATTAAATTGAGAAGATTCATGCGAGGCATCAGGCCAACAAAAGATACGTTTGCTGAAACACTCATATTCTTATTTGCAAAATAATCATCATGGTGGTCATATTGAAATTCTTCAAAGGATTTATCACAAATCGTACTTGGGATTTATATGATGCTTGTATTTTAATTGTGTTTTTGTCACTTTCCCATGTGGTATCCTGGATCAAGTGTGGTACTTGATTGTATCCATTCCTGGTCATTGTCACCTTTCTTACTTTGGTATGGCATGAGACATAAGGGATAAATTAAAATTGATACACCATGGCAGCCATCTTCAAATTCTTTAAACAGCATTTCATCCTAAACAATACATTTTAATTGAGCCAAAATAGTTAGTGAGTATGATCAGGAAATACCACAATCATAAACCACAGACAACCCCGTGGCACCGCGAGGAAGAGCCACTTAACCATCATGAGACACCAGGAAGACAAATCAAGCAAAGTAACCAGCTCTCTCTTCCCCATCAAGATGATTGAAATGCTAGAATGGACACAAAGTAACGCACAACAAAACATAGAACATCACAGACTCCCACAATGGGAGTAACAATAAACAAAAAGTCAACAGCAACAGAACCACCGCCTTAGAACGGACAGCAGCCTAAGCCACCGGGGGGCTTAACTGCGTTTTACTGGTACCAAATCTTCGCCCTAGATTCTGTTGTTGTTGAAGTACAAGAAATGTTCACCTCGCATGGAGGCCATCTAACTAATGCAATGTATCAAAATGGAGAAACACTGTAATCAAATTAACACACCATGATGAAACAAAGAAAAGGGCTCATGACTCAGAGATAGTCAGAGCCAAAGAAAACCTCAAGTTGAGCCATGGTAGGTCCAGCTACAGATTAAGCATCAGGCACCAACCCACCGATTAAAGCTTTACGTTAGAGCCGTCATAGAGTCTGAGGCCTGACCCACCGTCATGCAAGTAAAGAGATACCTTGGTGGGAGGCTATGGGGAACATGGTGTCTTAGAATATTTTGGCGCTGTTTTGAAATTCATCAAATTTCATCTAAAAAACGTGTTGTTTTGAACAGTACTTTTGTGGAAGGCATCTGGGCAATACGGATGTGGAGTTTTGTCAATTTCCCATTTTTAGATGGTGATGTTCCTCGTTCTACATCCTATGGAGTCTATATCTCTCAACTCATTCATTTTGCTAGAGCATCTAGCTATGTTGCTGACTTCAACACTCGCAATAAATTGTTAACTGAGAAACTTCTTAAACAAGGCTATCGGTATCATAAACTTCACAAAACGTTTTCAAAATTTTATAGACAATACTATGATTTGACTTCTAAATTCCAAGTTGGACTTAAATCTCTCTTGCGCCAGGGACTTTCGGAACCTGATTTCTATGGTGGCTTGGTGTATAAGTTGAAGAAGATTGTTGGCTCTAATATTTTTTCAGCGCAGTTCATTAAAATAATTTCCCATTATAAAAAGATTGGCTATTACATTAATGTATTGCAACAGACTGCATGCTTGGTAGTCAACCCAATCACGATTGGCAAACTCCCATACTCACTTACTATTTTTGCTTTCCTCTTTATTTACACGCCGGTGGGTCAGACTTCAGACTCTATGATGGTTCCGACTTAAAGACTTATCGTTTGATGAGATGGTAGGGGCCTGATGCTTTGGCTGTTTGTCGGACCCACCGGGGTTTACCTGTTGGATTTCTTTTGCTCCAGTATTCAGTTTTATTTACTGTTGAGTCCTTATCTTTGCTTTATCTCCTTGTTATCTTGATTTATATGTTTTAGGAGATGATGCATTGATAAGTTAGGGGTCTTTCATGCAAACCAAATATCTATGTGTCTTGATCCACATCTGAATTAAGGGTGAGATTGGCGCCGTTAAACCGGTTTAGGCCCTCCAGTAAAATATTTTACTGGCCGTTCCAAGGCGGTACTTCTTTTGTGGATCTTTCATGTTTTTGTTCTGTCTTGTGTTTGCTATGTTTTGTGCGCGTCTGTTTATATGTGCTTCGTGGTCACCTGCTGGGAAAGGGCTGACCTCTTGGCTCTCGTTTGTGGTGTCTTCTGTGAGTTTGTCACTTTCCCATTGGTATCCTGGGTCAGGTGTGGTACTTGATTGTATCGATTCCTGATCTTTGCAACCTTACTTACTTTGCTCTAGTGTAGTGGATAACCACCTGTACCGAAGTGTCCAGAGTTCAATTTCAATTCCTCCAATTCGTAATGGCCCAGTCTCCATATGACCCTAGCTGTCAGTGGGATGGAAACACAAACGCACTTGCTTCATCTATATCATTCAATGTTGCTTGTCATTGGGAGTGTCAGATTTGCAAACGAAATTAGCATGGATTGTCTTTTCCTTAATTGAAACAAAATACATATTACACTTTAGTCATACCACTACGGCAATTTGGGTCTCGTCACTTATTCTGGTGTTAAGGTAACTTTCTCATCATGTTCAATTTCTTCATTTAATCACAGATAAACGCCCCAAAATGCTTGGGTTCCGATTAATTTTAGTTCATCAAATTCACATTGTATCTTTTAGCTTTAAAATTAAATGAAAACTTTAACGTTTGATGTCTAGGCATGAAATAACTAATTACGGTTTCGTCATCGTGGACAATTAATCAATGACGAAACCGTATAATTATGACTAAACCGTAATTGAAATTTTTTTTAAATATAACTTTAAAAAATACATTGAAAATCTGTTTTTATCTTCGTTTTGGCAAAACAAACACAGAGGTTGTTGACTAGACGATGCAATCTCGAAGCAATAATATTAGCAAGTTCTCATTTTTACCAGCCTTTATTTGAAGGTAATTTTACTATAACAGCGGAGTGGGTGACGAGACCCAAATTGCCGTAGTGGAATGACTACAGTGTATTAGCTTCCCGCTTATTATATTGTGGCGATGAGGTGTCATGTGTATAATAGGGTTGTGTAACTCATTATATGTACTATGGAAACTACGAATGTAGGCCATTTCGGCCACTGACATTTCGGCCTAGGACGTTTCAGCCCGGACATTTCGGCCATGGACGTTTCGGCCACGGAAAATGACAAAGGTGGACGTTCCGGCCAAAACCATAAAATTGTGGGTTGGGGTGTGTGCATGCATAAAATATGTGTGATGCATTTCTTAGGAAATAATTGACTGAATAATCTTATATACCATACATTGTATTTCTCCCAAATTTTTATCAGTTATTAAACTACATGTATTTACAAGCAGAGATGAAAACAGTGTGGATCCTGATCAAGTAGAGAGCTGGCTGATCTTGATCTGCAGTGTTTTGAAGAAAAAAGATAAACCCATGTTCAGCATGAAAGTAGTTAACATTCATCAATTGTTATGTGAGTAGATTCAAAGATACTTAAGAATTATTGTAAACAAAAAATATAAACTAATTCAGGTAATGGGTACTTTATACAGGTACATATACTTCTGTATATATACACCATAATTTACCTGTTTCTATGAAAAATAGCATACTCATATTATCATGCATCTTTGAATCAACTGTAAGTATTCACGTGCATATTTGATTTCAAAAGATTATGAAATGCATCACACATTTATGCATGCACACATCCCAAACCCCAAATTTATAGTTTTGGCCAAAATGTCCACCTTTCCGTGGCCGAAACGTCCTAGGCCGAAATGTCCAGGCGGAAACGTCCTAGGCTGAAATGTCCGTGGCCGAAATGTCTGAGCACCGGAAACTACAAACCTTATTACATGTTTGTGAATCAAGTATAGCGTAGCCCACATAAGTAATAAAACATTCAATATGGGTGAGTATGTTTTTCGTTGATCGAGCATGTTGGCTAGATGACTTTCGTGGAAGCCTTTGATTAATGTCAACTGCCAGACCAGAGTTACCTTATCCATGTGTTTACAAGGCCAAGGGGCGAGTCAATCCTTGTCTGAGGGGAAGGTTATATGACCATAAAGTGTCACGTGTATAATACATATGGTGAACATGCTTTTTTGCTTGCGAAGATTGTTAGCGGGATGGCTCACTCTACAATAATAGTCATGAACAGCAGCTGTGAAGTATAAAATCGCGGGTAAAATCCATGATTATCATAAAACAATTTACAAGTGTGAGACCTATCCATTTTGTTTGAAAACTTACATATGATTCCTACCAACTCAAATAGCACAACCTTGTGACGAATTTCAAGAAAATTATACCACCCTAGTCTAACAGTACAACGCCATAAGGAAGAACATTCTAGTCTGGGTGCTCTGCACTAGGTGTCATTTCTGCACCCCACCAAAATTGTCAAAAACGCATGGCAAACAAAACGTGTGAGATTACCACATGTGTATCACGTGATTGTCCCCCTTGTTTTCCCCTTACAGCTAATCGAACACGTCCGTCAGATTCATTTTTTAAAAGGTCTAGAGATTCTAAATTTGAAGTATTCTAAATACTGTCAGTAGCAGAAGTACAATAAAAATAAGGTCTAAGAAAGCAATAAGTTGATGGCTGATGTTTATAAGATGCCTAGACGACCATGCCACGGACTTGCCGACTTTCAGTCGCCAGTGCCCGTGACGTCACTTCGTGTGAAGTTTTCTAGTTACTCAATATTTGCGAGACAAGAAATAGTTCCGAAAAAAAAACATTAAGTTAACAATGAAATAACATTCATAAATCCAGTAATTAAAGTAACACTGAAGAATTCCAGACTTAAGTTTACAAAATCTTTCTTTTTGTTTTTACGTCTTTTAGTTGTCGTCGTATTTGCGTAAGAACACAATATTGTTGTTTCAGTGAAATGGTCTTCCGTCTCTCTGTCGCCAGTTTCAATGGTGAAGAATTCATTTGGAGTAAAACTCAATTTTTGGCAGTTTTGAGGCCATGGTCTTGATGATTTTAATTTGACGCTAACTGTCATTCTAATCAACGACATTTAAAGAAGGTTTTGATTAATTCATAGGTAATAGAGATTGGTGTTGTGGTTATTTTCCCTTTTTAGTTTTACTCCCCACTAAACAATGTGGTGCACTCCCTGACTTCATTTTACACATTGTTGCTGTGTTTTTTACATTATCATTTATCTGTCCATCACATTGAAGTTTTATAAATGGAAGCCTTTAGGCCAGAGTACTTGGAAAGTTCTGCTGCTGGTGTTATATTCAGTTTTTCCAGTCTAAGTGGTTTGTCTGGCAAAACTAATTTGCGTAAAAGTGAAACCAGGGGTGCTTTGCATAAGGCGAGGGCTATGTAGTGCTTTGTAGCTTACTGCTAAGTAACAGTATGTTACAAAAAAGGGCATCACAATTCTTGCATGGATTTGGGGAAAGCACTTGTCCTTCTCTTCTCAAGATAAAACATGAATAACATATCAGAATTCGTAACTAAAGAAAATTGTCTATCTTGACTATCTATCTGTTTTTAATTGGCACGATCGTATACCTCTTAAATATTTACCTGATCCTGACCTTTATCCAGGAATAAATTATTACAGTATTTGCACTGATGATTTATATATTTTTCGTGAGGGATCGTGTGTAATCGGTATGTTCCGAGGAATTAAGGAAATAAAGGTCTTGGTGCAATTGCTTTAAAATCGGTTGATAACTCAATGATTGAATGAAGTTGTACTTTCCACCGTAGTCGTGTCACTCGTGTGGTAAGTCAACTTAGCTAGCTCCAGATACGTAAATTATGGGTTCAAATCCTGGCTAACCCCACTTTTTTCAATTTCAATTTTTCTTTTATTTTCATGTCTTTGAAAATGAAATGACTGAAAACTTCTTGATGCTGGGAATATGTTAGTTTGTGAATATGTCTTAAAAAACCTGCGTTTGGCTCCAAAGCAAAATAAATCGGTTATAGCTCGTCCAAGCGTTTCTCTAAAGAGCAGCAAGGAGGTCTGTATATGAGCCACAACATGAGATTTCCAACAATGTTGTAGTTGCGACGACCAGCCTGTGTATACGCACAGTCTGGTCAGAGCCTTTGCTAATTGTTTGAATATTCTAAGCCTGGTAAGTTACTGACTGAACAGCGCTTAGAGTTTCATTCTTTAAAGGAGGCTGCACTTGAGTCTATTCATTTCAAAATGCCACATTGTTGGAAATCTCATGTCGCAGCTCATACATGTATCTAAAAAAACTGAAGAGGTGACAGGCGATAGTTAAAGTACAGTCTTACATGTCCGACGGGAGAATGTTGTTGTCACCGAAGAGGTCAAATTAAATAAAATGAGCTATATTTACGTGCTCTACCCACTGAGCCACGCAGGCAACCGATAGGCAATTGTTCATGATTGTGGTATAAACATTCTATTGTGATATAAAGTACCACATGCATTTCCGTATTTTGTACGTACAATGAAGGCCGGAGATATATTAAGATGCTCAATCAACTGTGAAATTATGTTAATGATAAAGGCCAGGATCATGTTAATATTTTAAAGTAATACTCGATCATTACCCCACAGCGTGCAAATTTTTAAATTTTTGAAAAAAAATCTCAGCTGTGTTGTTGTCTAAATAAGGAGTGCCCTAAACTCCTCAGTAGTCTGGGAATTGACCACCGAAGGTGAAAGACTATTCCATCGTGGAATAGTTTGGGGGAAAAGGAGTTCTTCAGCCAGGGCATCACTGTATGTCTGGTATCTACAATATTGGGCAGCTGTGTGATCAAACTGTGAGCAGGGGTCAGGTACTTGTCTTTATAGACACAGTGCTAGATCACCACAATGTATTTTTTGAAAGAGAAGCAGGGAGGCCCTCCTACGGGCCTCAAGAGAAGGCCACTCAAGCTCATCAAGCATCTCGCTGACGCCTACACTACTTGTGTTTCGCCATCTCCTGCCGGTCCAGTGCCCAGTCCAGCAGGCTGCTGTCCTCTGAACTTTCTCTACCCGATTAACCCCTTCACTGCCTTACCCTGAACAACGCTCGGGTGAATACTAGGGGTGGGTATCGCCTCTGAAAACCGTATCGTGATATATCGCGATTTTTGGGTTTGTATTGAGATACAAATCACAATATACCGCAAACCTAAATAACATGTGCGCTTGTGGGAGGGGAATTTTCTCAGAGCCGACTTTATTCAACATCAAGGGGCAATTGAACGTCATGCTAGCATAGAATTAGACCATTTTAAGTATTAGGCATGCACATGGCGATTTATGTAAGCATTTAGGAAAAGATTCGAGAACCGATCTGGATGATCGGTACTCGAATCTATTCCTAAATGCTTACATAAATCGCCATGCACATACTAAATACTTAAAAAAATGGTCTAATTCTATAGTCCTTTAGGCATAAGGCATGTTTTTCTATATAGTAGTAACACCAATATCTACCACTTCCGGTCTATGAAGTATCGGCAATTCGCGTAAATACCAGCAAATCAACGTATACATTTACCAGCGTTAATACATTTCTGTTGAATGTTTTGGTGTTTCATCAGTAAACTATCTTTTAATATCTACAGAAAAAAAGCTTTTTAAGGTTGCATAACATTAAGAAAGCACCAAATAAAAGTGTTCCCCTAATGCAACTTTCGCCAGATGGACCCCCCTTACACTAGTTGCTTGACCATCTCTGCTACTTGGGCTGTACCGCCACCTACAGACTACACTTCTGTTCTCCCCCTTAATTTTATGATAGCTCTTCTGGCTTTCGCTCTCAGGATGACTCACTTCCACTTTATGGACCTGACCAGGGGACAAAAATTCCACTCGTCTGCTTGTAATTATGAGTGAAATCTAGAAAGGACGAGTAATTCTTACCAAAGCACTCATCCTGTAAGTGCTATGGGAAGAATTACTCAAGGAAGTCATATTACATTTATCTCCCTTGTGTACTTTATTGCTTTCGCTTTTAAAGGACAAGTGCATGTGTTTATTTACAGGACAAGTGAAAATTGTAACTCACTCGTCCTGCTGGACAAGTGCAATATTGAAATATTTTTGTCCACTGCTGACAATAATGATTTCTGCTACAGTTTTTGTAATTTCCCACCTACTATAGTATAACTAACTTACTTAACTAACCTTAAATTAATCCAGTTGATAGCTGCGTCATCTACGTACAGGGATTTTCCTAGGCCAAATCTGCGGCCAAATATCGGCCACTTCCAAATTAAAAAATGAGCCAAAACTTCCCAAAATGGTGTTTTATATTCTCAATTTCTTGGTGAAAATTTCTTGAAAATCGGACCAAAAATAGAAAAGTTACAGAAATACATTATCTTCGTGGGTAGTCATAAATGCCAATGCAACAGGTTACAGCTTTACACTGATAGCTTGTTATGTTATTAAATCTATATAAAATGGAGATCCAGCTACTTTCGTTACTTAATCGATTTTGGTAGGGGCAATGCTTTCCCCAAATCTTATAAGCAACCCAGGGCCCTCATGTTCTTGTTTCTCTGGACATTAAACTTTGACCAGTTGAATCTGGATTTAATCTTTTATTTAAAACACTGTAGATCCAAATCAGCTGGCTTTTGATGAAGTCAGCTGATCAAGATCCACAGTGTTTTCCACTCTGATTGAAAGTTCATGCTTACAACAGGAATGCTGCAGATTAACAAAAGAAAAATTAGGGAGGAGTCACAAGTGTAGTATAAAAAATACTCAGCATGGCGAGGGTTAAAAACATGACAAAAGAATGCCAGAAAATAGAGGATATCCATAAAACTGGGTTCTCAAGTCTTTTTCTCTTCAAGAATTTCCATTTTAAGAGTTTTCATGTAAATTCTGTAATTATTCTGACATTTCCCTTGTTTTAATGGTCTCTCCTATTGATTTCTTGTGTTTTTTTGACAAGGAGCTGCCTTGTTGGATGAATGATAATAATGAGATCAATTAAGACGCTATCATTACTAATACAGAGCAGGGCTTCTGATGAGGCTTAACCATTTTCATGCTGAGTACCATAAACTCGGAAATTTATCGTGAGAGTTTTATTTTCGTGAATAGCTTTAAATTATATAATTGCCACGCTAAAAATTTGCGACTATGGCATGATTTACCTACATCAGAAAACGACAGAGTGATTTCACCGTTTCACGAGGGTTTTAGTTTCACGAAACTTCGCTTATGTATAAGTTTCGTGAAAATAAAATCCTCGCAAAAATTTCTGACTTTGCAGTACATGTAGTTACTTGCTTTTTACAGCCTGCAGATTGATTTGTAGATCGATTTCCAAACAGTTTGCAAAGTTTATCAGCAGAGGACAAAAGTCACCACCAGGGGAGGAAAACAGTTAAGTAAAATAAGAATAGAGCAAACCTTTTTAGATTAAAAAAAAAAAAAAATCAGGGATTTTCCTGCCTTTCTGAAGTCAGGGCCATGGGCCTGTTAAAATTGGGAAAATATTTGAGCCATCAAAATTGGGAAAACTAGATTTGGTCTAAAAGAACTAGATCTCTATTTTAAAACCATAATAAATATCAGTGTAATGCATTGCATTTTATAACTACTCACGAATGTGTGAAACTTCGCTATTTTTGGTCCGATTTTCATGAGATTTTCACCAAACTTTAGTGCTAAAGAATTGGGAATGTTATCTACTATTTTTGGAATATTTTGCTAATTTTTGGTTTGGGAGGAAGCAGATATTCGGCTCCAAAATAGGCCTAGGAAAATCCCTGCAAATGACATTCACAGCAGCTCCTTCTGGAATTTCCATGCGCGGATCCAGAAACTTTTGTCAGAGGCCAGAGGGGGTCTATCTTTGACAACATTTTGTTTTTAGTTGATGAGGGGTGGGAGGGTCCAAATACCACTATAAGCAGGCCATAATCGGCCCGCCAGGGCAACGCCATTTAAATGGCGTTTCTCTTGCGGGCCAATGGTGTTAAATGGCGTTTGGCTGACAGGCCGATGGTGGCCTAACAATGAATGCTGGCTTGGGGGGTCTGGACCCCTGGTCCACCCCCCTCTGGATCCGCACATGTTTTGTTTGTCAAGTGAATGCTACTCAAATGTTAACTGTTTTCCTGCCAGTCCTGATGTTTGTAGTCTGCTCTCTCTCATCTGCTTATGATCTTAGGCTACTAGCTTAATCCTATATTGCAAACAATATGGACCCAGGGAGCAGTCTGATTAGGATATTTAGTGCTTGCTTCCTAAAGGAGCAACCTGTGCTGGGTCTTTATAATTATTGTTTGTAAACAGGAGCGCAGTGGCTCAATCAGCGGTGGAGTGCTTGACTGAAGATCTAGGGGTTGTGGGTTTGAGCCTCACTGGAGACGCTGTCCTTGAACAAGACACTTTATCCTATGCTTAGTGCTGGTTCTACTCAGGAAGTCCCTTCCCGACATGATGGAAAAATTGTTGACTGGGGCGTAAAGAATCAAAATAAACAAAATTTAAAGCAACTGATGCCACTGTTTTTACAATTCATTGACTAAATTGTGAGTAAGGGATAGTCCATTGAATTTTTAATTAATATTTCTCATGTCACCAAATCTGGTCAATATTGACAGCTATCTGTCAGTATGATCAGTGATTGAGTAACCCCTCCCAGAGGGGTCAGTCACTATTGTCACTTAAAACTGATGACAGGAAGTGACAATAAAGATTATTTATCTATTAGTACTTACCCTTTAATGTCAGGGCCCTGGATATGTGTAAGTCAGGGCTTCAGATTTTTTTCAAGATTGGTGGGCCGAAGTGATCCTTGGAGCAAAAAATGGTGGGTCATTTCTGAAATGATGGGCCCAAGCATATCAAACTAACCACAGTTGACATTTGGGTTGTATACTTTACCTACACACTGACACAGACACTAGTATGCATATATGTATATTGACTGCTGATTATACAGTAAAACCTGTCTTAAGCGGCCACTCAAACAAGAAGACCAATTATTGCTTAATGCAGGTCAAAAGTATCGCAGAATTCTGCAATACTTTTGACCTTCATTAAGCTACCATTTGTTATTAAGATCTATGTTTTGTCTTTTTTGAGTGGCTGCGTAAGACTGACTACCTACTTGAACTTTCTGTTTTGTGGAGTTCGTAGACTCGCTGTAGGATGATTATTTTTTTTATTAAAGTGATATTTTTTCACAACTAAAAAGGATGGGTCCACTGGGCTCACTCCTTGGAAAGTGATGGGCCATATTTTGAAATCATGGGACAATGACCTGAGCCCACCTTAAATCTGAAGGCCTGGTAAGTTGATCTTCAGATTGATTCCTTATTTTCTATGCCTATTTGTAAAGATTGCAAAATTATTTTTGTGCTTCCAACATTAACACTCACCATATCCATCATTTTTCCTGTTCACAGTTAACTCTTTGCATGCTAGCTAATATTTGATAATTTCATGCCTTTTTTAGAAAATGATTTCAATAGTATACCGAGTTTGGATCCAGGTCAGTCAATCTGGGTCCAAACTATTTGCAAAGACAACACAAGACTAGCAGGTAAAGAGTTAATCCAGAAAGGGAAAGATGTCATTACTATCCTTTTGAAGGGGTTTTCATTTTCTAGATACAGTGTACATGGTCCAAACATATGAAAGTTGACACAACCCTAGAACATTATTACTTTTTCCTAATTGATCCACATTAGAATAATGTAACCCACTTGAAGTGTCAAAATTAATAGCTTTAAACACTTATAAGTAGCTTGGAACATAGTGTTTTTCCTTGAGCTTTGAGGGGCCATGATAGTGTCATTTGCAAACTAGAATTTATTTAGCTAGTACATTGGAAAACTACTAGGCTGTGTAGCGTAGTTGGTAATGTGTTTGACTCCAGATACGTCTCTGACTGCAGATCCAGGGGTCCTGAGTTTGATCCCGGCCCGGTCCCATACTTTCGTGGAGATTGATCATGAAATAATTTCTATGGCCATTCACCTCTCTTCCACTGATTCAAGAAGGGTTGTTGTCAATTACAAGCGAAACTACATAGTACTGGTTAACCACTTGTCAAGCTTGTCCAGGAAAAAAGTGTGGTTACATGCAGATGAATTGACCGTCCGACTTGACCATAGCTGTTGACTGGGACATTAAGCATCAAAGCAACATTGGCAAACAGTGTAGACCTGTTGAGAATGCTGCAAAATGCTACATCCAGCGATGGAATTCTCTTGTCATTTTTTTTCATAACTCAGTTACCACATTTGGCCTAATAATTTTTTTATTGCACTGTCACTCTCTGTGAGCATAAGTTTTTCCAAATTCTATTCCCTCTTTTGAAAATATTGTAGATCAAGATCAGCTAGCATTGGCGTAGCGTACGAAAGTGTGTAATAAAAATTGTAACATTCAAGGGAGGTCACTTAATGTGATAAAAGTGATTTTCCATACTACAAATTGTATAAGGAACTGCTCATATAGAAAAGAATTCGCTCCCTCTGAGAGCAAATTCTTTCTTTTAAGAGAAGTTCCCATTTTGAAAAGGGACGCAATTGAAGAGAATCATTGCTTGATCCAGTAGTCTCCCTTTGATGTGCGTAAATTTTTCAGCATTCTGGCTATGCAATTGGCTAGTTTCTGATGAAGGCATCTGATCAGTATGATAACCTTTGAAACAGTTTGGATCCAGATCAGACCCGACAAAATGTCTGGCCTGATCTGAATATAAACTGTTTGACACTGATTGTATTCCAAAAATAATATTCAAAAATAAAATAAATAAAAAAAAATATTTTGAAAAGGTCGATTTTGAAAAAGAAATCAGCAGATGGCAAAGAAGCATGCACAAGTCTGTCGGATGAGACTTTAAGCTGTGGCCGCTTTAAAACCAGAACCACTGCCAGTGAGCCTTCGGGTGCTCCTGGACATAAAACCACAAAAACCATAAACCCACCCGGCCAGTACTGGTAATAGCCAAGGAACACGGCCACAAAAAAAATACCTAGCAAGAAGCTGCCCTGGTGTAGGGGATAAAACCTTATGTCTTGTAAACCAGGGGTCGCAGGTTCGATTCCCGGCTTCTCCCAGCCTGTGGGATAAGACTTTAAGCTGTTGCCCCGTCTTCTGAGACGCTTTAAAACCAGAGCCACTGCCCGCTGAGCCTTTTGGTGTTCCTGGACATAGAAAAACAAAACCGTAAACCCATCCGGCCAGTACTGGTACAGCCAAGGAACACAGCCAAACAATAAATTTACCCAGCATGCAAAGAGACTGAAGAGTGCTTTTGGAGATCCTATCTGTAGCTGTGAAGTTCAATTTCAACTTTGTTATTCATAGCCCTTTGTATATGGAGTTTTTGACCCAGAGGCACTTGAAATTTCATACACATACAGTGGCAAGGTTGTCGGAGCTTAATATGGATAATTCTTGTTTTTGCTGAATAAATACATACAGACAGATGTTACATGTGTGATATAATTCTATTAAGAAAATGACATTTAAATTTCATGTGGCTTAGTGGTACATGTAGCTAAAATGTAAAATGGATATCTGGCACAAAAAAATCAGAGTACATTTTGGAAGCTTCTCAGTCACAACATGGAATAAAAGAAATAGTTTCATAAGAAAAAAAATGTCATGGTTGATTTGAAAGAAGTTCTAATCGGAACTTGCGCATGTGAACCTGGAACATAAATTTGGATTTTAATCATAATTTTATATTTCAAAGGTATGTAGTTTTGGGTTTTGTATAATATTTTGGTATTATACAAAATTATTTCGTATTATATACAGACAAGGAATACCTTTTTGTGTTAGCAGCCCCTTAATAATGCTATGTTTGGGGTCCATAAGAATGGACTGTTAAAAGTGAAAATTGTGTTAAGGAACACAGTCTTACAAAGGTAATTTTTTCCCCCACAATTCCTTTGTAAAATTCCATGGTAAAAAAATCTGGGAACCCTAACATGACTGTCAGGCCTCCAGATAAGAGTGTGTAACGGAAAATTATTTTTCTTATTTCTCAACCAAAACATACGTTGTGGGTACTCAAAAGAACCTCTCAATGAGATGGTTCTTTTGAGCACCCCAAACACATGTTTAAACTGATGGGTAAGAAAATAATCACAATTTTATGCTAAAAAATTTGCTTATTACTGGCCCAAGGCTGTGTTCTATCAAAATCTGTTATAATGAGGTGTGTTATAAAAGAACTGCACTGTACAAACAAGTATCCAACACGCTAGAGGTCTCAGTTTTAATCTGAGTCTTTTGCTACATCCATACTTTATGATTTAGAGCAGCAAAAGCTCTGTCGAGACAATGGCTGCGCTAGACTTGGTATCAAATAGTCCCTTATTCAAGACTCACTAGAGGCACTGTGTTGTTGTTGAGGTGTTGTTGTCAAGACAGTGCCTGCGCTAGACTTCAGGTATCAAATGGTCGCTAATTCGAGCCTCACTAGAAGCACAGTGTTGTCGGCAAGAGACTCGAGACAATGACTGCGCTAGACTTGGTATCAAATGGTCACTAATTCAAGACTCACTAGAGGCACTGTGTTGTCGTCGAGACAGCAGCTGTGCTACACTTGGTATCAAATGGTCGCTATTTGAAGACTCACTAGAGGCACTGTGTTGTCGCCGAGACCTTGGCAGCGCTAGGCTTAGTATCAAATGGTCTTTTATTCGAGCCTCACTAGAGGCACTGTGTTGTTGTCGAGAGAGTGGCTGCGCTAAACTTGGTATCAAATGGTCGCTAATTAGAGACTCACTAGAGGTACTGTGTTCTTCAACGAGACAGTGGCTGTGCTAAACTTGGTATCAAGTGGTCACTTATTCCAGACTCTAGACTCACTAGAGGCGCTGTGTTGTCGTCGAGACAGTGGCTGCGCTAGACTTGGTATGAAATGGTGGCTAATTTGAGACTCACTAGATGCACTGTGTTGTCATTTAGCAAGACACTTTATCCTCTGCTTTAAGTACTGGTTCAACCAAGGCAGTCCGATATGACTGAAAATAATGTTTACTGAGAAGTAAAGCATCAACGCTTACAAACAAGGAGTATGGAAATCAAGTTTAACCCTCACTGCGCCAATCGCAACAGAGGTCGTCTGCTTTTCTCTTCTGCTGAAATGTTTAAGAAGCTTCTATGGCAAACAGTGTGGACCCAGAACAGACTGCTCTTAAAGGAGCAGTCTGCTCTGGGTCCACACTGTTTGCTTCTATACTTAATTTGTCAGTAATGCTAGCCAATTATTTGCAGCAGACGACTTCAGCAGCCGACATTTCAGAAGCATTTTTTCTTGGCGCTTTAAGGGTTAAGTTGACTATCTCTATAGTTACAATTATTATGGAGAAGTTATATAACTTGTATGAGAGATTTGGTAACGTGAGATGCTGTGAAAACTCCACCTACCATATGAACAAGTGTTTTACCAATCTAACACTTAAGACAAAGAAATAAACAACTGTGCTCAACACCTGTCAATGTAATCAGCCTCCTGCCAATGGATTTTTATATTATTTCACCCATAGAATTCTGATCAGAATGGTTGGCAGTACAGGTTTTTAGATAAACCAAATATTAAATGTAAAATTGTAAATATTTTCTTACCCATCAGTTTTGCTATATGTTTTGGGTGCTTAATTTAGACGGCTCTTTTGAATACCCACAATATATGTTTTGGTTGAGGGAAAAGAAAATTAATGTTTTGTGACACATCCTGAACTAAAGACCTTTTTAGCAGGCAGTACTTTATGAATTTACTTTAATCCTTTTGCAAGAAAACCTGTCTTCAAGGTTTCTGACTGTATAAGACCCAAAGCAGCCTGTTCAGCTACAGAGACTAGCTAGAAAATTGAAAAGCTGCATGTTGGAAGTTAAGTAATTATACTCATCAGTGAGTGAATAACAAAGTTGCTTGCTATTCGTATGCAACAAAGTCGAGTTTTCTGGCACCAAAGCCCATATGAGAAGGACCCTTATTTGAATAAATACAACATAGCATAGCTGTTAATCTTTGCCTGCTATTGCCGTCTGCTGATTACCTTTGCAAACAGTTTGGACCCAAATCATCGACCCTGATCTGGATGAAAACAGCTTGACACTGATAGTGTTCATTAAAGAAATTATGAGAAAGTTAATTTTGGAAAAAGTCAAAGCAAGAAATATTGCCCAGCATGCAAAGAGTCAGCTTCTATTTACAGTCCTCTGTAATTTTGGTCATGCTACATTATTTTTGTGAATATAAGGTGTGCATGAATTTCAAAAAGTGAAAATTTTATCCCTCAATTAAAAAGCTACTTTTGCAGTTTAAAAAGCATAAAATTATACCTGCAGACTACCGACAGCTGCCAGATGGCGGTAAATTATGTTAGCCCATAAAGTGCAGCAGACAACGATTTCAAATGTTGCTGCTTTTTAGCTCACCTGAGCGGAAGGCTCAAGGTGAGCTTTGTCCGTCGTCCGTCCGTAAACTTTTTCTTTAAACAACATCTCCTCCTGAACCATTGGTCCAAATTTCATATAACTTCAGATGAATGTTCCCCATGATGCCCTCTTTCAAAATTGCATAAATGGTTCCGCTTCACAGAACAGGAGGGTCGCCAGAACTCGGTATAGCCACTCCGACTGCAGATTCTGGGATCACAAGTTCAATCCAAACCCAGTCTCATACTTTCGTTGAGATTGATCATGTGATGTGACCATAGCTGTTGACTGGGACGTAAAGCATCAAACCAAACAAAAAAACAACAACAAAACTAGGACACCTAAGTTACTTGATCTGCTTGCTTTCATATTTTCTGTTTGGTCATGGATGGACTTTCAAGCGCATCTGTTGTGACAATGTCATTAAGAATATGGAAGGTCATAAAAATGGACTTTGGTTTTTCATTACTTATTACACACCTGTATTATTATAAGTATTTTCTTTTTCTAAAAAAGTCGAATAAAGAACCACCATCTTACAAGATAAATCTTCATCCTTTTAAAAGTTTTTATGTACAAAAAGCCCCTATAAAGCAGTTCATGATTACTTAAGTTAAAAGTGCGTAACAAATTTTTTTTTTCATTTTTCTCAACCAAAACATATGATGTGGGTACTCAAAAGAACCATCTCGATGAGAGGGTTCTTTTGAGCACTCAAACATATGCTAAAAATTATGTGTAAGAAAATATTTACACTTTTACGCTGAAGTTTTTTGATTATCTAAACCTGTGTTTATCCATCTAAGCTATCAACAAAAAATCTGCTGAAGAAAGCAGATAAATAGTCTTTGATCAGACTACTCCTCTCCTAGTAGAGGAGCAGTCTGATCTGGGACTATTTTGTTTGCACATGCTTTTCCTGTGAGTAAATTTGGTTCTGGCATAGGAAGAGTTTCTGGTAAAGCCAAACAGTATGCTTTTTTCACAAGTACATCTCTCTGGCTCATTGGAATTGTACCAATGACAAAAAAAAAATGAAGCAGCTTGGGTTGGGGTAGGGGGATGGGGGCTTCAAGTTGTTTTCTTTGAATGAATCATTTTATTGTTTGAAGATTTGCTGTTTTTTCTGGAGCTTGTAACAATTGTTTGAAGTAATTTTCTCTGCAAGACTGAAATTGAAAGCTATTGATTTGCCGAGCCTTGGATTTCCTTAAGAGATGTCTTTTGATACTATATCATTTTAAGATGCAATTTTTTCAATGACAAAACTGCAGAAATGAGAGATTTATGATTGAACCCTTATCGTGCATGCATGCTAAACCTGTATTTATAATGTACATGTAACAGATACATGGATTTACATGTTTGGATTCTGATCAAGAATGGCTTCTAAACTGAGCTGATCTGGATCTACACTGTTATCAAGAGAACATATCCTGGTTCAAGAGTTTAAGGATAATAACACCACTTTCTACAGTTGACTAAGAATAAGATGTTCAAAGGCTCGATAATAATTGACTGTTCTCCTTTTTAGTTTGATTCTGAATCATTGCCTTTTGTCTTGCAATAATCATTTTAGCAAAATGAATTATTAACCCATTAAAGCTGAATGGAATTTCCCACTGTTATCAATTGCACCAGTCCATTTCCGTTTTAAGGGTTGTTAGGTGATGTTTTACATTATTATTCAAATTTCATAGAACATTCTGTAAGCAAACAGTAAGGACCCTGATCAGATGCCTCATTCTGCGGTGGCTGATCTGGATCTGCACTGTTTGCCTATGTCCCATAAAAAGGGTGCCTAAGAAAATTAGACTGGCAATAAATGGAAGATATTGCTTGGCACAAACATATTAAAATGTTTTGCATCTTATGAGAGCCTTATGGAAGTTGATAATCAGTGTTATAGATTACAAATGAATTGTTTGTTTTTCCAGAAATGAAGAAATCTGTAATGTGTTTTATATCAAGTTAGTTCAAAGAACCTTTCTTTGATTGCTGGCACATTGAAGGAAATGATAGTCTCTAGAAAATGTATATGTATGGCTGCCAGCTTCTGAGATTTGGGTTATCATTGCAATATGCATCAAGCTTAGGCGGAAACAATCCTGCAAATCAGTAGTACTAGTGATCGCCAGTTCACAGGCTTCATCAGAGGAAATCATGTCATCCAGGTAGCTGAAGGAAGCTATGTGACCTCCAGCTTATCAGGTTTGACATGAACTTCACTATGCGGTCTGCCGTCAATAAGGCATGTATTTCCCCTGCACTGTGCATACCTATAAACAGGACTAGGTGTCAGTCGTTGGAGCCAGCTACATTTCTTATGGTATGTACCCAGTGTTTGCAGCCATTGCAGTAGATACAGTTGTTGCCTACTCCTGTACGACAGACAGTGCATGGGAACTAACCTGAACTCTGCTGGAGGTCCTGGCAGGCCTGTACTGCAGATCTGCATTCACCCTCAACCAGTTCTCAAGAGCTTCCTGACATATAAAATTCTAGATCGTCTGCTTAGAGGTCCTAAGAAACTCCAGCGTATGCTTGCATGACAAGGCCTCCAGTCCGCTGATGAAGAGCAGGGGACTGAGTATGGAGCCCGGGTGGCCACTGAACTTTAACCTCAAACACTTGACTGTAACCTTTGCCTCGGTGCATTTGACTATTAAGCGCACAATCCATTCCTCATCACCTAGCTTTCTCAGCGGCCAGCGCTGATGTATACAGTACGTAGTATTGTTTAACACAGGGGACAAAAATATTTCAATATTGCACTTGTCTTGCAGGATGAGTGCCTTACATTTTCACTTGTCCTGCTTACTTATATGCACTTCTCCTTTAAAAGCGTATGCAATAAAGAACAAAAGGCAGTAATATGTAATATGACTTCCTCAAGTAATTCTTTCCAAAGCACTCGTCCTACAGGACGAGTCCTTTTGGAATAATTACTCGTCCTTTCTAGATTCACTCGTAATTACTAGCAGACGAGTGGATTTTTTGTCAGACTCATCTTGAGAATCCAGCTGATCAGCTGGCTATGTATAAAGTGCACTTTTTAGGTTGTATGATAGAAGCAGTGGTACCCACCTTGTTATCTTCTTACGCCACTAAACGTATATTTTGGCTATACTCGATGGAAATATTAATTTAGGAAAAAAAGCAGTCGAAAAAAATGAAGATTGGGTAGTATTCAAAGAGTAAAAGTACAACAGATGCTTATCTGCAGTTAATATGCTTTGTTGTGAACTAGATAAATGGAAAAACATTTACGATTGTAAATAAGCGAAATAAGGAAAACTATTTTATTTTTTAATATATTTTGTAAATTGTTCATTACTATTCCTATTCCCTCGCTTTGTTCCTTTTCTGTCAGAGACAAATCTCAGACAATTCAACAATTCAGTGAGGAGGAGGAAAGGAGGAAGTTATCTATCTTAAGCAGTGGGTTTAGTACTTTTAATAACAATGAATCAAGGTTTTTAGCTGGGGGCTTTAGGTGCACTCCTCTTTGCATGCTGGGTATAGGCTAGCTATCTAGTTTTTCATGGCTTTTTTGTCATCTGAAGATTTGTTCTGCCAAATTAACCTTTTCTTTCAAAAAAAATCTTTTTCAGTTTTCAGTTTTTACCCAGAACATGTATTTTCATTGAAAAATAAGAAAGTCAATAATTACTCAGGTAGATAAGATAAGAGTGTGTAAATAAAAAATAATTGTGGTATTTCTCAACCAAAACATATGTTGTGAGTACTCAAAATGAGATGGTTCTTTTGAGCACCCAAAACAAATGTTTAAATTGATTGCTAAGAAAATATTGACAATTTTACACCCAATTTTTTTTTTGTATACCTGGACCCATGATCTTATCTTGAGTTGTGAACAAAGATTATAGGGAGTGTAAAAAGTGTAAAATGTGTAGGTTGATCTGTTTACTTTATTAGTATGACTATCGATGATCAGTTTTGTTAGATCTGATAAGTTACACAGAGATCTTGGGAGATAATTTTAACTTGTGTTTGTTTTTTCAACTGTTTAATGTTTTAGAATTGCTAAACTAGGATAATTCCAATGAGTGATAAATTAGAGGATTATTATAGGAAGATTGGTGAGTTAACAGCCAATGACTGACTCAGGACCTAAGTTTTTATCAATTTAAATTAAGATTTTGAGAAGTTATAGACTAATCACATTGTTTGTTCAGTCATTTTTGTTCATATTTTATGGGAGAATTTAATGTACTATGCAGAATTTGTAGACACTATGTCTTTCAGAATGACTATGTTTTTTTCCTTGTGACAGATTATCATTTTAGCATTTGATAAATAGATTAATTAACTAACTTAGTTAAATTAAACAGTACAAAAAAATTTAATTCAATTTAGTCTTAGGTCCATCCTCGTTAACTCAGGCGTAACCCATTCCATTACACTGTGATGAAAGGAGTTAAACCGAATGCTTTACCCCTGGGTAAACGAGGAGATAAACAAAAAAATTTAGCTTAAAATTGTAATATGATTTGATTTGAGAAAATTAATTTTCAGATACATACTCTTATTAAGGGGCCTGTTGGGGCGCAAAATGAAAGTCATTTATTCATGTTGTGTAAATATTTTGACAACATTTTTATATTACTTTCGTCTGGGTCTTCACTGTTTGTTATAGGTAACCAGAAAAACATGAATAAAAAAAGATTAAGGACCTGTGGTGTTATTAGGTTCTTTTGTTTGTTTGATTTGATTCTTTACGTCCCAGTCAACAATCTTTCAGTTATGTCAGGACGGGTCTTCCTGGGTTGAAACAGTACTAAGCAAGAATAAATGTGTCTTGCTCAAGGACACAACAGAGTGACGCCGGTGAGGCTTGAACCAGCAGCCCCTCGGTCTCGAGTCAAGCACTCTACCACTGAGCCACTGTGCTCCCTATCTATCTCTTAACTGAACTGAAACGGCAGTAAGTAATTATATACCATGTTATACCATGCCTGTATGTTGGAGATTATCTTACATACAGGTGGACAAACATGCTACAAGTAATAGATGAAGGATGCTTTTCCGAGGCTTTCTTGTTTAAACCGCGAGGTGGGCGCGGTATAAACAGAAAGCCGAGGAAGAATCCTTTATCTAGCTTGTAGTATGGCGCAGGCGCATATAAATACGTGTTACTGACACCTGACGAAATTTAAATTCGCTCCTCCCTGCATCCGGCCTTAACTGTTAATTATATTACATTTACCTACGGGTTAATTTGTTGCTATTTAAGAAGTTCCCGCCTACATCGCTGTTTACCTAAAATTGGAAGTTAGAGTACGGTTTTAAGCTCCTCCTTCATCGTTATTCTAGGGTGTCTGATTTAAACATCAGCAAAGATCAAAGAAAAAAGCATCGGCCATACTACAACTATTTTATACCACCTACATCAATGTAGACCTTGCACATCACGAGATATTTTGTGCTGTAGTTGGTGAGGGTGGTATAAAAAACTTTACAAAATATTGAAATGAGGAATGATCACATTATCATCATGGGTCTCAAGTCTTCAAGAAAAATTGTGATGAGATCATGAGAAAGATTTGTTTGAATAAGCATAGTCCAAGTAATCTCTATTTAAAGCTGTTGATATTTAGGATATTTAACTCTTTGCATGCTGGGTAATTTTTCACGCTTTTGTTGTCATCTGCTTTCTATTTTTTCTCGAAATTAATCTTTTCAAAAGATTCTTTCAGGAATAGTATTGGATTGTCACAAGGTTTAGATCTGGACCTAAACTGTTGCAAAGGTTAGCAGACGAGAAAAGTCGTTGCTAACACGGAAAGAGTTAATTTTATGTCTGAATAGTTTGGGTAAATAATATGCCCATTATTCAGCGTTATTTTGTATGCTGTTTGCATATGTTTCAGTCATGTTTTGCCTTCCCAGATGCTCTTCTCATTTTGAGTCCCGTCAAGAGAAAATCTGTCTTTTACTCACAAATTATTCTGCATAGCTACAGAGACTATCCAGAGCTTTAAAAATTTGGATGTCGCAATTATTTATATAATACTATCTTGATATAGAAACACAATGGGGCAGATCAGCCTGCGCATATGCTCAGGCTGATCTGCACCCTTGTTGTTTGTATATTACATAAGCAGGTGCTCTAATGGCGTGGCTCATTTGATATAAGGATTATATATTTGACAAAGAAAAGGATAGGTGTTATGTTGGACAGATAATGTTTGTGATAGGAAGTGCATGTGAAATTATTCAAAAAGAAAGAGATAGTGAAATGATGGTGGTACTGTGTATTGTATGTTAAGGATTAAGGAGTTTAGAAGAAAACCTTGGAACATTTATCAAGTAAATCCGGTTTAGTACTTGGGCAAAATAGGGGTGCCACTTTCTGTATTATATAGAAGCCCCCGTGGTGTATTAGGTGTAGTGGATAATCACTCGCCTTGTACAAATGCTGGGATCCCTGAATTGGTCCCCGGCTCCTACCGTCTGTCAGATGACCTATTTAAGCTGTTGATCGGACGTCTAACACACACACTAACCAATTTCTGTATAATTGTTCATCATGTGGATAAAAAAAACAGTCTAGACCTTGATTTGAGTCTACACTGCTTTATAATAAATGGTATAAATTGTTGTTTTAAAATTACGTATGCAGACAGTACCTTCATATAGGGACTCAGTGACATTTTGGTCACAATTTGGCATCTTAAAAAGCTTCAGATAAAAATTTTACTTGCCGATAAAACAGGTCAGCGAAGTTGAGACTCCCGTAGAGTCACAATGAACGAGATCAGCATGATGCAGGCCTCCAGATAGGAGTGTGGTAATTCAATATATTTTGCTTGTTTCTCAGCCAAAGCAGTTGTTGTGGGTAGACAAAAGAACCTTCTCAAAGCATCCAAAACTTATGTTTAAACTGAAAGATATGAAAATAATTGCAATTTTATGCACAAAATTTTGTCAGTCTGGTCCAATGGTGATGTAGTTGTAACCTACATAGTAAGATAAGTATGAGAAGGAGGTCAGTGAAGCCCTTTTGACTCATTATTATCTCACCTGACATGACCTCCTGTATAGCTGATAACCTTACCTTGAGCCACTGATTACAATAAAAACATACCACCATATTTTTGATAAGTGGGGCTGACCTGTCTTGACTCTTTCCTTGCTAGTTGAGATTTTTGTTGTCTGCTGATAACCATTGCAAACAGGTTGGACCCAGATCATGACCGACATTCTGTCGGTCCTGATCTGAATCCAAATTGTTTGACACTCTGAAAGTGTTCCTGAAAGAATATTTTTGAAAAAGTTGAATTTGAAAAAAGTCAGCATGAAAAATTATCCATCATGCAAAGAGGATATTTTAAAAATATTTAATGGCCAAATTAGATGCAGTAATGGGGTTGGGTTATCAGACAAGCATTAATCTACCCTTGCAATGTTTACATAAATGGTATTAAATTTTTTAAAAGTTTTGTGCACATTGTACTTATACACAGGAAAGCCTCAAAATTTCGAACTCCAAACTTTCCAAACACTCACTAATTCGAAATAAATTTCGGACACAATAGAATCAGGGAATCATAAGGACCTATTTTTGAACTACTTAAATTACAGTCTGTTAACACATTGTTTTCCCTTAGACGTTTCTTTTATGCACACAGAGCATGCAAGATAGGAAAAAGCCCCTGATCAATTTTAGGGGGTTATTTATTCTCACGTCTACCTCCCTATAATTCAAAATTTCGATACTTCGAAATAAAATCTCTAGTCCCTAGGAATTAGCAAGATTTGACTGTATACTTAGGTAAAATATGGTATATTATAACTTTCTGGAAAAGAATCTTACATTTTCTTTTCTGTTTTTCAGACTGAGGGATGACCTCAATATCCAGTTTAAACAGCCTGTTCTCCTTCACGAGTCCGGCGGTAAAACGTCTGCTCGGCTGGAAACAGGGGGACGAGGAGGAGAAATGGGCAGAAAAGGCAGTTGATTCACTCGTGAAGAAACTCAAGAAAAAGAAGGGAGCACTAGAGGACCTTGAAAAGGCTCTTAGTTGCCCCGGAACTGCCAGCAAGTGTGTCACAATTCCCAGATCTCTTGACGGAAGGCTGCAAGTTTCACATAGGAAAGGACTACCACATGTTATATATTGTCGTGTGTGGCGGTGGCCAGATCTGCAGAGCCACCATGAACTGAAAGCCTTGGATGTTTGTGAATACCCATTCAATGCGAAACAGAAGGATGTGTGTATTAACCCATACCATTATAAAAGGGTAGAGAGCCCTGGTAGGTAGCTTTGGTAATCACTTTAGTTATGTGTATGTAGCAGAAAAATAATTTTCTTATGTCTCATCCAAAACATATGTTGTGGGTACTCAAAAGAACCGTCTCAATGAGACGGTTCTTTTGAGCACCCAAAACATATGCTGACAATTAGGGGTAAGAAATTTATTGACACTATAATGCTTAAAAAAATTTGTATGTCTAAACCTGTGTCAAAACATTGATTTTTAAGTTTTCAAGATAATTCTTGATTCTGATTTTGAAAAATACTGAATTAGGCAGTTCTATTCTAGTTGCATCTCTGTTAGCTGAAGTTCAACGTTATTAAATTATTTTTTGTCATTTTCATAGCATTTTAGGTTTTGAATTTCCTATGTTCAGGATATGGAAATTTTCCACCATGGACTCGGATTAAATTGAGATTTTTTTTTACTAGACTGCAGTCGATAGTACACCATCACATTCACAAATAGCCGCTTTTTTACCTTTGAACACGAAATGTTGCCCAGTACCCTCTACATAATATGATCTATGCACCTGCAAAGTTTGAAGTTGCTTCTTCCAACAGTTTAGAGAGTAGATTCATTTACTAGAAAAATACATTATTCAACTTAGACCTTTACCTTTGGGTCAAGGTCACACAAAATGGTGTCATTTACCCTCTACGGGAGCGCAGTGGCTCAGTGGTAGAGTGCTTGACTTGAGACCGAAGGGCCGCGGGTTCGAGCCTCACCGGGGTCACTGCATTGTGGTCTTTGAGCAAGACACATTTATCCTAGCTTAGTACTGGTTCAACCCAGGAAGACCCGTCCCTATATTACTGAAAGATTGTTGATGGGACGTAAAGAATCAAATCAAACAAACAAACAAAAATTTACCCTCAGCATCAAGTGACCTATGCACCTGCAAAGTTTGAAGTTGCTACATCTAACGGTTTAGGTGGAGATGCATTTACAAGAAATGTGATATTTGGCCTTTGACCTTGACATATGGGTCAATGTCACACAAGATTTTGCCCAGTACCTTCTACATCATGTGACCTATGCACATGCAAAGTTTGAAGTTGCTACCTCTAATGGTTAAGGAGGAGATGCATTTACAAGAAAATACATTATTTGACCTTTTGACCCCCAAGGTCAAGGTCACAGGAAATATTACCCAGTACCATTTTGTCAGTCCTGATCTGGATCCAAACTGTTTTCAAAGGTTATCCGCAGACAGCAGTTGGAATGAGTTAATGTGATGTGTCATGAAAGCGACAAAAAGTATAAATCCTAGCTTAAGAAGGCTGTTAACTCTAATTATGTAATATGAGACGCTATTATAAGGACATGTGTAATTATTTACTGCAAGTCATCTTTAAGCTACAATATTAAATGACACAATTACCTAAAAGAGGGAGATTTCACTTGTGACTAGTGACGGCTCAGACCAGCTTGCTCAAAAGAGCAGTCGCCAGAGTCTTCACTGTGTTACAGACCGTCACTCCTACTTTGATTTCACATAGCTTTCCGTTTATAACTGCGTCATAGAGTGGACTCTTTGGCTAAGTGGTTAGAGCATTGGTCTTGTGTCGGTACAATCTGGTTTCAGTTCCTAGCTAGGGTGCGGGAACTTTTTCAGCTTCATATGCTTTATACAGTTCAGTTCTTTTATAACACTATTTTTGGGGGTCCATATTGGCTGGCCTATCTTTAATGCTTTGCATGATGGGTAAATCTTCATGCTTTTGTTGGCGTCTGCTGGTGTTGACTTTTTCAAATTTAACTTTTTAAAAAAATTCTTTTAGGAAGACTATCAGAGTGTCAAAATCGTTTGGTCCCGAGATCAGGACTGACAGAATGACGGTCCTGATCTGGGTCCAAACTGTTTGCAAAGTTTATCAGCAGATGACAAAAGCTGCTTCTAGCAAGGAAAGGAATAAACCATGTTGTGTTCTTTTTAACAGTGTTACCACCGGTTCTAGTCCCACGCTACAGTGAGTTTCCTGCTGGACACAGTTCTCCCCCCTCGATGCCACCATTCCAGCAGGTTCCAGAGCCAACGATGCCACACAACGTGACATACCCTAACAACTTCCGCCAGGGCCCACACTCACCTGCTAGCTCTGGCCCGGGCAGTCCGTATGGCGTACCAGGTAAAACCCTTGAATGTTTTCTAACACAAAGAACGGCAGGGGACAAATATATTTTAATATTGCACTTGTCCTGCAAGACGAGTGACTAACAGTTTTCACTCGTCCTGCAAACACATGCACATGTCCTTTAAAAGTGTATGCAATAAAGAACATAAGTGAGTAATATGTTATACAGGGTTTTTTCTCAGCATTTTGGGAACATGACCCGACCCCTAGAATTGGGAATTTTCGCGTCGTTTTATACAAAATTGGGAAAAAACACACCCTATAATAAAAACAAAAATATCAAGTATTTCGTTTATTCAACTTCTTACTCTTCATTGACTCATAAGCAAATTCTGAAATCTGATTTACAATCTGATTTACCATTTGTTGTGGGTGGCAATTTCGGCCGATGCTTCTACTTTGGGGGTGATATTTGCAGAATTCTCCGATGCTAATGCTTGCTGACGAAAAAGCACATCTATTTTTTTACTTGACTCCGTTTTTTTTAGTTTCTTTCTGTAATATTTCGTATTGTGCGACATCGCGAAAATATGTTACAAGCTTTTTCTTTTTTTGTTATGAGAAAGGTGCCCCGTTTAATCTAAATTAATACGCCAGAGTAGAGTACCAGTAAAATAAACCATATGTGTTTATTACAAACTCCCCGGCACCTTCTCGAATAAATTCTGCTGAATTGCCACAAAGGGACGTTACCGTTTGGGAGTTTGCAATATTTGGTTATTTCCCTTGTATCATTCGGACTGTTCGGACCCGCTCTTTCAACCACAAACATAAACATCGTAAAATGGCGATATTTTGTTATTTTTTTTTCCCGTTTTTTTTTGTTCCTTGAATTGGGAATTTTCTTATTCAAATTGGGAAAAAAACATACTTTTTGGCATTGGGAACACAACCGAATATCGGTCGTCAAAACGGGCCAAAAAAAACCCTGTTATACGACTTTCTCAAGTAATTTTTTTGAAAGCACTAGTCCTGTACACTTGTCCTACAGGACGAGTGCTTTGGGAAGAATTGCTCGTCCTTTCTAGATTTCACTTGTAATTACGAGCGGGCAGGTGGAATTTTTCCCCTGAACGGCCATTCAAACATCAACAGACAAAGAATTCACAATCAGTATTGCTTTAACCCTTTCATGGATATTCATTTTAGGCTCCACCCACTATGAATAATTATATAAATAAACTTTCATGTTGGTATATAGAACAAATAAATTACTTGTCAGGTCCACTAGTATAGGATCATACCTAATCATAATGCCATAAGCAAACAGAGTAGACCCTGATCAGACAGCTCTTACAAGAACTGTGTTGTGTGATCTGGGTCTGCTCTGTTTGCAAAAGTGTTAAAAGACGTCTATGAGAATGGGTTAATATGGGTGTTTCAACTTTCAGACTGTGTTATGTGTGTATATATCGATTTTTCCTTTTTCTTAAAGCACACTATGTAAATTTCAATCTGATCAGTGTCTGCACATTCCCAATGGAATTTGAGTCAACTTTACCAGAGTCAAGAGGAGCGCAGTGGCTCATTGGTAGAATGTTAGACTTCAGATCGAGTGGATAGCTGGGTAGAGACTTGCTGGAGGCACTGCATTGCGTTCTTGGGCAAGACACTGTATCCTCTGTTTAGTACTGGTTCAACCCAGGAAAATGACTGAAAAATTGTTGACCGGAATGTAAAGCATCAACAAAAACAAAATCTGAATCGAACTTTGATCTGGGAAGTTAGTTGAATGCTACAGTCAACCCTCTTTATAACAACACTGTTTGTTCCAAGCTTTCTTTGACGTTAAAACGAATTTGCTGTTATAAAGAAATTCTGACCATTACCAGATTTCAACATAATAGTAATTTGGTAAAAGAAAATATTGTACAAATGAATTAAAATGCTATTATTCCAAATGTATACATCAGGTCAATTTCATATTGCATCAAAATGCACAAAGTTTCCTCCTTATCAAGTGAGACAGAAACCTGTTCATGCAAAAAGACCCTGTTCTGATCACAAAATTGTCTGGCACGTGGTAACAATTCTGTTATAATGAATTTATATTCAATAGAAATTGTATATCTGTTCCCTGAAGTTACTGTCGGTGTCGTTAAGTGAATATTCTGTTATAAAGAGGGAATTTTAATTGAAACAGATCCGTTCCCAGCAATTTTATGTTGGATATTGAATATTCTGTTATAACGAGTGACGTTATAAAGAGTTTTGACTGTATATCCCTTAATACTCAAAAGTTATTTTTGAAATACTACATGTACTTTATACCAAATATGGCTTGATAGTTTTTATATGACTTGTCCGACAAATAAAAACTATCAAGCCATATCTTACCCTGAAATGAAGAAAGTTGTTTGCTATACTGTGATTAGTGCTTTAAAGGTCAAGAAAATATAGAGATATTGAAAAAGTTGACCATATTTAACAATATGAAACACGACCGGGCCGCGTAACGCAGTCGGTAACGTGTCTGGCTACAAATGCGTGTCTGACTGCAGATCCAGGGGTCGCGAGTTCGATCCCGGTCCGGCCCCATACTTTCGTGGAGATTGATCATGAAATATTTTCTATGGTCATTCTCCTCCCTTCCGCTGATTCATTCAGTCAGTTACAAGCGAAAGTATGTGCACGAATTACTGGTTAACCGCTTGTTCAAGCCTGCCCAGGAAAAAGTGTGGTTAGGTGAACTGACCGTCCCGCAATGACCATAGCTGTTGACTTGGGATGTAAAGCAACAAAACAAACAAAACAAACAAACAATATGAAACACAGAGGAGAGCGGTGGCTCAGTGGTAGAGTGTTAGATTTTAGATCGAAGGGTGGCTGGTTTGAGACTCGTAGGAGGCACTGCATTGTGTCCTTGAGGAAGACACTATCCTTTGTATTGCATAGTAGTGCTTCCGCCCAGGAAAGATGGAAATCTTCACAACATGACTGAAAAATTGTTGGCTGGGATGTAGAGAATCAACAAAAACAAAACAATATGGAACAAAAACAATGTGGTCCTCATTTAGAATCAGGCCTCCAGATAAATGTGCGTAACTGAAAACTATTTTTCTTATTTCTCAACCAAAACAAATGTTGTGGGTACTCAAAAGAAGCGTCTCAATGAGACGGTACTTTGAGATTGCTGTGTAAGAAAATAATTACAATTTTATGCTCAATTATTTTGCTTTACTGGACCTATGTAGAATTCTTATTTTATCTTCTGTAGCTGATACCCCACCACCAGCATACCAGGCTCATGATGACAACTCCTCTCCTAGCAGCATGTCTAGCAACAGACCCACCCCTATGGATACTGGGATGCCACCACAAACACATTCTATCACCTTTGGTACTGGAGACAAAATACCCCCAAGTAAGTAGTAGCTACAGTAAAACCTGTGTAAAACGGCCACTCTCAAAAAGACCGTAAATTGGTTTTCAAGACCAATTATCACTTAATGCAGGTCAAAAGGATTGCAGAATGCTCCAATGGGAGCATTCTGCAATGCTTTTGACCTTCATAAAGCTACCATTTGTCATTAAGGTCTTTGTTTTGTCTATTTTTGAGTGGCGGTTTTACACAGGTTTTTCTATATCTCAATATTTAGCCGATATCCAGCATTTTACACAGGTTTTACTGTACCTCAATATTGAGCCAGTATCGAGAATAAGGTACAAATTGGCATGTGCTTGCAGCGAAGAGTCACATCAGCCTGATCAGAGTCTTAGTTTACACGCCTGAAGAAACGTTGGACCCTTGGCTACCCATAGAGCGCCCATTAAAGACTGACCTGTAACCAGACTGTTTGGTTGTGCAGGCTGAAATGAGTCTTCAATGTGTGATCATTCCAGCTTGTACCTTTAGCTGGGCGCCGGCTCAATTAGATATTGTTAGGATAGAGCTTTTCAAAACTGATGGAACATTGTGAACTATAAAATACATAGTTCTATACATTTTATATGAGCTAGCTTATCGCATTGTCCAGCAGCCAAGGCTCACGTGAAACTGGGCTTTTGCGCAGTCTCACCAGAGCCTTCGCTGCTCACTACACATATTATATTATATATATGTAGATGAAGGCTCGGACCAAAATTCAGACCTCTAACCCTGCTGGATACATCAGCATGGGTGTTTAAAGGAGGCTTTTTTGTGCTTGACAGAGATGCCAACCATTCCGATTTTTGCGGAATCATACCGATTGTCAAGGACAATTTCAGCATTACGATTTCGGACGTCAAAATTCTGGAAAATAATGATTTTAATACCGTTCCAGATCAAATAAAGGGAGTAAGTCCTACTGCTACACCGATGTTGTAAAATAAAATAAAGGCTGGTTTGTGCATTGTTTATTGGAAAAACGTTACTTGAGCGGGTAAAAAGTTGCAAGTCTGAGAACCCGTCTGTCATACATTCAAAATGGATTCCTTCAGCCAAAGTCATGTGGATGCAGAAATTCATCAGATTTTACAAATCTTTGGCAATACTGAAGCAAAATGCCCAAATAGTATGCATGAAGTTGAAGTAAAGCTGTCAGCTATGCATTTGGGAGAGAGGAAGAGGGTACCGGACTAGGTGATATTTAAGCTGTCATGTGCGAGTCCATTTTTTACAACAATTATAACTTGGGACGTAAAGCAACAAAAAAAACAAACAAAAAACCTATTATGGGGAAATATGCGACATTTCGGAAAATTTCGGAATATTCGCCTGAGCGTATAGATTTTCGAAAAGTTAGCACAGTTCACTTAACAGACCTCAAATATGATGACATGTTAAAAGTAGCTAGGATACATCTTTTGTCTCACTTGGATCATTGTTGTTGGGTTTCACCTAAAAGTAAGGACTGAATTTTCTTGCAAACCGGATCTGGATTTCCTCTGTTTTTGCCCATGTGAGAACATACCCTGTACCAACCCATGGGAAAGATAAAAATCGAACAGAACTTGGATTTTTTTTTAAAAAAAAATCAAGTAGCAGCACGTCAAAAGACAAGTGACGTACGTCATTGTCACATTTAAGTGACGTCATCTTGTTGATGTCGCATCTCAGCATATTTAGGAACTTCTGTGAGCTTTTTTTTGAAAAATAAAAATGTGGTATTTAATGGTGAGCTAGAAAAAGAATCTATTATTTGTGTGAGGATGGGATAGAAAAAGCCTCGTGATGCCAATTGGTGATACGCGGGACGGATTTTTCTATCCCACCCTCACACTCATGATAGGTCTTATATACTCGCATATATGGAAGAACTTGACCAAATTTTCATTTCTGCAATGTGATAAAAGTTCAGTAAACAACAATTTTTTTGTTTTCTCTCCTTTTCTTGAAAGACAGATGTATATTTTAGTTTTGGAATGAAAACCCCCCTTAGGCCTCCAGATAAGAGTGTATTTGAAAATTATTTTTCTTATTTCTCAAGCAAAACATGTTGTGGGTACTCAAAAGAACCGTCTCAATGAGACGGTACTTTTGAGCACCCAAAAACACATATTTTAACTGCTAGTTAATTAAATAATTACAATTTTACGCTAAAATTGTTTTCTTATCTTGATTTTCTGGATCGTAGCCTCCGTCTTATCATAGGTTTAGATAAACAAAATTTTTCAGCGTAAAATTGTAAATATTTTCTTACCTATAATTTTTAGCATGAGTTTTGGGTGCTCAAAAGAACTGTCTCATCGAGACTGTTCTTTTGAGTACCCACAACATATGTTTTGGTTGAAAAAAATTATTTTTCTGGTAAGCACAACTAAAGGCCTGGCCTCAAGGTTATAAAACTTGAGTTCAGTCTCTAGCTTAAAATAAAGCCAATGATTGTCTACTAGCGGATACGTGTCCACAAGCAGCCAATCATTGCGCTTTATTTTGAGTTTGAGAATGAACTTCAGTTTTATAACCTCGAGGCCTGGTCTTATAGGTTTAGGTATTGTACATGTGTCATGATTTTGATTCTCTCTTTTCCTCC